>JAYESA010000004.1:231615587-232240587 GCA_036927795.1 Iris macrosiphon
TCCAGTGTTCTAGCACTACGTGTAATCATCAATGGTACTAGTAAAGCAGGGAATTAATTATCACAATATAAAGATTAATTTGAAGTGCAGGTACTTGCCTATTGTTTGGATCTGATTAATTTGGTTCTCGGGGAAAATTCCAGAGATGAGTCCAAAAGCTGAAATAGACATTACCAACACGTTCAGAAGATGTCAAAAAGCTAGAAACGCCTGTCCTTGGGTCCAATTTGGAGACAAGGGCAAAAACGGCAGTTTCGGGTCAAAACGGGGTCCGCCGGTGGGCCCGCTTTGCACCGAAAAACGTATCCGGGTCAATGGTCTCCAAATTCACCAAACTTAGTGTCAACAGGTCAGGAACGCTGATACGAACCCAACAGAACTTCCAGATTTGGATTCCGATGAGCCGAACACAAAATTGCCCGTCGAGCGGGGCTTGTGGGGCCCACGACATGCGATTTTGTCAACGTTCTCAGAATCGAACCAAACTTGACCCACAGGACCAGCGTATCGCTACGAATCCGATGGCATAAGTTTCGTCTCGATCTGACGAGTGTACAAGAAGTTAGGGCAAAATGCCAAAAAGTCGGATACGGGGCGATGTCCGCGGATACGCGTTGATTCCGGTGTGCACGCATACCCGAATCAGCTTCCACGAAATCTCACACGTCCGTATCGATGATGCGCACGTATCTGTGAAGACCGCACGCGACCAAGTCGTCCCGTTTGGCGGGGCGCACTCAGTTCGGGGTAAAACAGGGTCTGGTTTTTCCTGTTTTTGGATCGCGGTGTGCGATCACCACAGGACGCGATGCCCCGAACAGTTTGTCCGGACACCGAGAGGATCATACAGGCTTCACAACGCAATTTGCGGAATCGAAAACGGAGCTACGAGCAAAAAGTTACACGCACCTGAAGGGGACTCGAAATCAGGGTCGAGTCGTGTCCGACTCGTGTCGGACACGAGAATTCAAATTAGGGCTAGGGTTAGGGTTCAGGGGGAAATTGGCCGTAGATGGCGGGGCGGCGGCCGGCAGCGTGCTGGGAGGCCGAGGGCGGCTCGCCGGAGAGCGGGGCGGCGGGCGGCGGAGGCGCGGCGGTCGGGCGGCGGAGGCGGCGTGCTGGGACGGCTGCTGCGGCTGGGCTTCGTGGTGACCGGGGCGCCGGAGAGGAGGGGATGGCCGGGGGAGAAGGGGGAGGGCCGTCAGCGGGGCACGGCGGCGCTGCTAGGGCGGAGGGCGAGGTGGCTGGAGTCTGAGGCGGTGAGGGTTTTAGGCGAGGGTGGCGGTGGAGCTCGGCTTTAAAGGGGAAGGAACGGAGGCGTGGGCCGAGGGAGGCGGCGGCCAGCGCGGGGGGGGGGGGGTTAGGCGCTGCGGGCGGCGAGCCGGGCGGAGCGGCAACGGCGCGGCGGAGACGCCGGCGGAGGCGGAGCGGGGAGAGCGGGTCAGGGGAGAGGCTGGGGAGCGGGTCCGGGTCCGGGCGGGTCGGGTTCGGGCGGACCCGACCCGACCCGTTAGGTCAACGGGCCGCGGGCTGAAATGGGCTGGGCCCAGGGGCTAAAATATTAATAATAATAATAATAATAATAATTAAATAAATAAATAGTTTTAGGTAATTAAAAATAGGTCCGAGGTCCAATAAAATCCAGAAAAATTATCCTAAGTCCAGTTTTTCATTTTACACCCAAAAATATTATTTTCATGATATTTTAATATTATTTATTGCCAATTAAAAATCATTTATTAATTGAAAACCTTGATTTTAATTACAGAAATTTCCCAGAAAATTCCAGAAAATTGGAAAAAATCCAAGATTTAATAATTTAAAAAATTCAGGGGTTTACAAGAACCATGATGCTATCTAGAGCCCTCTATCTTTATTTATATATTGTTTTCCTGCGACCATAGCGCTCGCTATTTTGTGACGGTTAATTACGTTTCTTCTCTTCACCTTTCAACTCGTGCCATCTGACACTTCGGATAGAAGGTCAAGTAATTTTATTCTTTGTTAAGGACTCATAGTTTGCTAGGATTATAGTTGTAGCCTTGAGTGTGAATTTTTTTTATGCTTGGTAGTTAGAACTTGATAGTTAAGTTATTCTTGTAGATTGAGACCTGGTGCTTATCCCTTAGTTTTAAATTGCGTAACTTGTACCACACCTCAATACGAGTTATATTTTCTTTCCCCTTAAACGGCCAGTAACTCTTCTATCCTTACTATTGACACATGTTCTATGAGCACTATGATTAAGACTTAGGATGACCATTACCTACATAAAAAGGATACCCTAATCAATACCAAGATTTTTCCTCATATACCCTAATAAAGAGTTTCTATTTTATTTACATGTGCAAGATTATTGTGTAGGACCCTCTTAAGACTGTCACCGTATTAGTTTAATTTTTATAAGTTGGGTAGTATACCTCACCACCTAGTATTATATAGTCCTTGTGATCCATTGATGAAGTGTAACTGAATGGCATTAATTATATGCTAACATAAGATGATAGTGTTTATTCAGACTATAGAACTTAGAGGCTCACACCCCTACTTTGTCGACTATCGACTTAGACAAGGAATTAATATGACAACTGTAGAGATTGTGTAGTCTTTCATTATTATTGCTTATTTTGCTTTTGTTTTTGTGAACTTGAATTGTTATGAACCTTCTTTCATCATAATCTAGCGTATTCATATTTGCTGTACTACCTTGATTTATGCTGCTATTATAGCCTAGTTTTTGCAAGCTTATTCTTTATCAAGCTTGTCACTACATATGTATTAGTGGGCGCCCACAATAATGCATTTCAGAATCAGTGTATTACGGTCTGATCAACCTTAGTGCACTTGGTTCGCCCTTCGCATAACTACTTTACGTGGATTGAGATATATAGTAATTAGTAGACGAATATACTTGCCCTAGACATATTTTTGTGTCTGACACATCGTATCGGTTACATAACTGTACTGGTACGAGCATGTAAATAGGAAATTACCAAAAATAGGATTTCAATCCACAACTGCTTTGACAATTCCCAATTGAATTCTTTAAACGCCTTGATCCTAATACTTCTATTCTATTACGCTGCCATTGAACTCTTTATTATTGACCTTCGTCTTCCCTTATCTCGGAAAGACGAAACCTCGTGCTGGGTATAAAGTTTGATACACAGAGAGTACTAGATATACCCCATAGGCCGATCACATACTTGAGGATTATTCTTTCGTAATTAAGGACATATCATATGTGATATGATCGGCGTTGAAGTTTCGAGGATTGAACGACATGAGTAAATAAATTAAGGGATATTTTCTTAAGGTATATAGCCTTAGGTGATAGGTGGATAAATTCTAAGTTGGGTAGTAGTGCATTGCCAACTCGGGAGGAATTTCTTTTAGATTGTGATCAAGTAAGATTAGATTGGGAGATTCAAGTCATTGTAATTTCGAGAAATTTAGAAGGATGACTAAGATGATGAGGATCAATGAATTGATATTAAGGACCCAATATTTATACCTTAAGTGCATGAGTTAAATTTCTGAACAATGAAGGTAGAATCACCAATTTGAATTTAAAGGATAAATATAGAATTTCAGACTTAAATATTGGTGGACTGCATTTAAATTATTTTTCAATTTGGTGAATTGAATTAAGAATTAAAATTTTGGTTGGACGACCTATTTGAAATAATGAGGATGTGAATGGAATTAAAGAGTTGAGGCATACAAAATTTTATAAGTAAAAAAAATGGGAATATATTGGACTCAAACCACTTCTAAAGGAGATTATGATAGTTAGAGATCGTGAGGTAAAGGTTATATGAGTATGTAAATCTTGGAGATGTTATGTGGATATGGATAATTTGAAACAAGGGGAGAAGAGATAACCATAGGTTAAATTTTGATTGGAGCAGTGGTCATCCTAACCTAGAAATGATTGCAATGGATATGATTAGGATTTTAGTTATCGCAAGAAGATTATGACTGACTTGCCTTATTGTACATAAAGGATTAACCGATTCTGCCTTATTTCAATTTTGAGGACGATATTATCTTAAGTTGGCTGAATTGTGAAACCCCCTCACCTAGGAATTTGACCTACTCGGCTTAGATAGCGAGACTGAGGCTAGCACGAATCCACTTAGAAATAGAATACGGTATTTTTGTTAGTTTTACAACATGATATCACTTGACACGCCTTACCGTGCTCCGATAATTGGAGCACTACACTAGCCACTGCCTTCCTACAAATTCTACACCCTTATCCTAGACATGCCCATCATCCAATTCTCATCTTTGTGCAATTTTCCAATTGTTGGACGCTTTTATGCAAAAGAGCATTTATGTGACCACACCATTGGACATGACCCATGAAAAAAAAAAAAAAACTTTTTTCGCTCATATAGATTTTTCCATGATTTTTTTCGGGATGTGCAACGTGCAACATCGCCCACCCCTTTAAACCTAGCCTTGCATTTTAAACAATGCAAATCTTATACCATCATTGCATTCTATCGTGGCTTAATTTTAATTTTGAGAACAAAATTTTTATAAGTTGGGTAGAATGTAAAACCCCCTTCCTAGAAAATCGTAAATACCCTTTTTATTTATTAATTATTAATTAAATTGTAGTAATTAGGTCTAAATAGAAGAAATAGATTTTTATAATTTTTTATGTTAGGTGTTCGGGCACTTAGAGGACTTGTGGGACCATCAGAAATTTTTCGAAATTTATTCCATGTAGGAGACCCCTTGAGCAGTTGCTAGCCTAACGATGTGCAATACCCTAATCTATAAATTTTCTTATGTGTGAATATATATATATATATATATATATATATATATATATATATATATATATATATATATATATATATATATACACAAATATATATATATGTGTATATATATTTTATGAAAGAAAGCAAAAGAAAATTATTAAAGTAAGTTACTATTCATATTAGTATAATAATAATACTAATAGTAATAATAGTATTAGCTACTTAGGAATCCCTCAGCAACTTATTTCATTGCTTTTCCCATCCACAGCAATGAACCCGCCCACTCCTTAGCAATTTCACCCGAGCCCCTCAGCAACTTTGCGTGCAATGAACCCCCTTCAGCCGAAGTAAAACCCGCGGACCCGCCTTCAATTACCCTCTCTCTCTCCTAATATATATAGTATATATATATATAATAGCTCTCTAAAACCCTAACCTAAAACTCCAGACTTCCTCTTCCCATCTAGAGCCATCACCGCAGCCAGAGAAGCCTCCCCAAGCCATCCAACCATCCCGTCGACGCCGACATCGCGAACTGCAGTCTCCCACTCGAAGCACCTTCGCTCCGGCGTGATTTTCCGTCGACTCGCTCGACCAAACGCTGTTCCGTTTTCATAGGTATGATCTTCCCTCAACCCTCTCCAATATTTGTTTTATAGTCAACATCGGAAAACGTGTGCCCCTAGGTAAAAAATAGCGTCCAAAGTTGGACGAGCAGACAGAATTCTGCAATCGCAGAATTCCAGAATGACCACCCATATTGCCGAGTTCGTATCTCCCACCACAGAGATCCGAATTTGATAATTCTTTTTGATACCTGTAGATTGCATGACCTAGTTTATTTTCTGTATTATAACTTTGTGCTGTTAGTTGCTGTAGATAAAAATATATTCGTCACAAAACTGCGCGCACCCACTTTTTCCGATTTTCCAAAAGTTTGAGATCGGAGCGCGCCCCGCCAAACGGGACCGCCCCGCCTTGTGCCAAGTGTACCGAATGGTGCACACTGCATAATTGGATACGAGAAAATTCGTGGGGACTGATTCGGACGCGTGTGCGCGCCGGAATCAGGCCGTATCCGCGGACACATCCTGTGTCGCCACTTTTGTGGAACTCACGCGTATTTTTGTGCATGCTTGTCAGATTGCGACGAAACTTGCACCACTGGACTCGTGGTAATGCGCTGGTCCTGTGACCCAATTTTCATGCATTTCTGAGACGGTCGACCAGATCGCCAATTGGCGGGTCCCACAGTTGACTTTTTGGACCAAATTTTGTTCGGCTCATCGGAATCCAAATTTGGACATACCGTTGGGTTCGTATTGACATCTAGAGTTGTTTGACCCATAGTTTGTCCCATTTAGAGACTGTTATCCTCGACACGCTTTTCGGTGCAAAGTGGGCCACACGTGGACCCCACTTTTGTCCGAAATTACCGTTTTGCCCCTGTGTCTAAATTGGACGAAAGGGATGTGCTTTTTAGCTATTTTGCTCATTCCGGAAACGTTGGTGATGTTTATTTCAGCATCCGGAGACGTTTGTTCTATGGCCATAGCTTTTGGTCCTGTGTATTGGACATTTGGACGTGACATTTTGCAGTTTCTTGCCAGGCAAGTATATCTTGCCATTGTACTGTTATTCATATTCCATATGTTGCATGCACCTTTATTTTCTGTCTTTAGTTCATATATTTTAATTGTTATATAAAATGCGCGCGACGGTGACGTCGCGATATATTTTTATTTATGTATTGCATTGACCTTGTTCATGAGACTACCCCATTATCATGTAGCACCATTAGGTTTATTGGCCGTGACTCAGTGGTTACACGAGTGTGAGTCTCATATAGATCACGGACTGCGTGACAGGTCTGGCCTCCTGTACGTATGGGCCGTGCGTTAGGAATAACTGCTGTTAGAAACTTTGCATGCTAGTAGACTTGGCAGTTATTAGAGGTTTAATCGTGTCATGGATGTGACATGCTTAGAGCATGGGGTGGGGAGAACAACAAGTACCGCATTTGAGCTCCTTTACACTTTTTCTATGAAGCCCGGATTCTCCGCTGGAGATACGGGTGATGATGACCCTTATATATTATGTACTATCAGGCGGGCCACCGGCGTTCAAAAGACGATGTGCCTTTTAGGCCCCTGGATCTTCAAAAGAGAACTATGCCAAATCCCAGTTTTCAGCCAGATAGCTCACTTGTGGGGAAAGTTGTTCTTAACTGCATTCACTTTAGACGGTTAGGCGACCCATTGGATATTTATTTCAGTACTTTATTGGCATGTATTTAAGTATACTTGTTATGTCCCTCTGAGGACCTGGTCCGCTGCCAGGTGTACCTGTTCTTGAGTATTTGCAGGAGCACAGATTTGGAAGGATATAGATGCTCCGTGGATGTCTTCTCTTCGAGCCGTGATTGGTAGCTGGTATTTATATTGTTTGAGTGAGTTGTACTGATATTGTATTTACTTTTCCCATTCGAGTTGGTATTGGATTTGTTTCCATCCAACTATCATCTTTAGATACTTCTTGTTGAGATCTAGTTTCATAGACATTGGTTATTTTATTTCTATATGATTTTGGTGGATGAGATTTAGATTATACCCTGTGACTTGTATTACATTTTATACCACTTGTGGATTTTATATTCATATTACAGCGTACGTATGGATCTGGTTTCCATATATTGGAGTTGACATATCCATGCGGCTGGCATGTTTACGTGTCCTAAGTCCTACGTATTTTTGGGACTGGGGCGTGACACCCCATAGCCCCCATACTCTGGCTCCCCACCCCCCGAGCGCCCCCCTCCCGCACGGCTCCTCCCTTCGGGCGTGGCTCCTCCCCTCCGACGACCTTGGGCTTCTCCTCCTCCTCCTCATCCTTCTCTAGGTAAACCATAACCCTATCTCTCCCTCTCTCTCATAGATATAGACATGATATGACACTGACACAGACACGATACACACATACTGACACAGACATGACACGCATACTGTCATAGACAAACTATGACACAGACATAACATACACATACTGATACAGACATGACACACACATACACTAATATAGAGATGCCACACTGTCACAAACACACACACTGAGATAGACATGGCACACACACACTGTCACAGACACGACACAATATATATCCATGTAATTAATTAATTTACCATATTAACACATATTTTTGTTGTAAAATAGTATTGCATGTATGTATTTAACTTAATTGATAAATGATAGGTGTGACCATCCTAAATAGGGTTTCTATATATGTATCGAGGAATCAATTTGGAGATTTTACTTATGCATTAATGTAGTGTACGAGATAAATTCATAGAGGGTGTAAACTCTAATCTTAACCCTATCTCTCTCTCTCTCTCTCTCACTCACTCACATACACACACACACACACACACAGATATGGACACGATATTTGATAGCGGACACGATACATACACAGACATAGACACGATACGGGACATGACACAGACAAATACACTGACACGATATATCACTGATACGACACGAGATATGACATAGACCCTAATCCTAACCCTGTCTCTCTTCACTAACACGACACAGGACATGACACAGACCCTAACCCAAAGTCGAGACATGACACAGACCCTAACCCTATCTGAGTTAATTAGATGCAGTCTTGGGTATCAAGTGAGGTATTGTGCAGTGCACACTTGTGCACAGTGAAGTGAGGGTGTGTGTGTGTGGATATCTCGGTGTTGCGAACACTAATCCTAATCCTAACTTGGACACACACACACACACATACGCAGACACTAACACTAACCCAAACTCGGACATGCAGACACACTAAAATACATACACTAACCCTAACACGGATACGAACATGAACACATGCACATATTTGTATCATGTTATCTCATGATACGTTTGGTAAAATTGTAGGACACATGGATATGAAAGGTTAGGACACGATATCGAGGATATGGTTGTAAGTATTTTATCGGACACGGATACACGCATACATATCAAGTGTGGATATCCAGGAGTGTATCAGTGAGTGTCAACTATGTATCATGGACCAAAAAAATGACACTAGATATCCATGACTTGACTTTTCAATTAGAAAGTCATGACCTAAACAAATGTCATGTGTGGATATCCAGGATACAAAGTTGACACTTACTGATATACTGCAATATGAGTATCCAGGATACAGAGTTGAACGAAAGTATCAGTGCTAGGACTAGGTTTATCAGTACATGTACTGTATTTCTGAGTATTCTTATGTGTGTATAAACGAGTAGGTGTATAACATAATTGGAAATTCCTGAGTATCAATGCTAGGACTAGGAGTATCAGTGCATGTACTGTATTTAAACGAAGAAGATAAATTTTCAGAAGAGGATTGAAAATATCAATATGAAATCCATTTAGACTTGTGACATTACTGTAATTTAAATTATTTTCTTGAACGATGACTATTCATCTTTACATATCTAGAGTGAGTGTCATTTGGATAATATACACTACCAAATATTCACATGAGTATATACTTGAACGATGTCTATTCATCTTTGCAGAAGTATCTAAAAATGGATATAAATTACTATCTATGTCACCATTCATGGATGTACAACCATCATCCTGTTACTACCACATTTTCTAGGAAAGAGTATTTTAGTCATTTCTTATTTAATTAAATATTATGCATAATAAATAATTATTATTATATTATTTAATTATTGTTAGATATTATTTATTTAATTTAGATTTGTATTAGTGGACCTAACTAGTTTAGTTTGGACCCATGAACCAACATGAATTTATTAGTTAGACTTAGCCCATTTAGAAAGCCCATTGTTAAGGAGATGGATTAAATTAATTAAATCATTAGACTAGAAGCTTTCTTCCTTAATTATTTTTTCATGAGAGGCCCCAAGGGGTATATTGGACATTTCATAATTACTTGAGGGAGAGGAAAGGGCCGGCCTATATAAAAAGAGGGGGAAAATTCTCTCTCCTCTTTTTCATTTCAAATCTAGATCTAGAATTTTTCACTACCAAATTTTCTTCATTCCCATTTCACTTCCATACCAAATTCATTCCAATTCCCTCCTAAATTACCATTAGAAACTTGAGAAGCAAGGATCTAGAAGGAGGAAACAAAGATCTACAAAGAGGAGCAATGATCTACAATTTGGAGGCAATTTTATCTCAATTGGAGGTTTCATTGGGAATCCATCTCCCAATAGGTATAATTCAGTTTTTCCCCTTAAAATAGCTTCTAAATCTGAGATTTAATCATGAATAATCAACCCATATGTATATACTACCCATAGGATTTGGTTTTGTGTTCATAGGAGACCTATGGAGAAAGTTATGGTGCTTTTTGTGTCAATTTTGGGGGAATTCCGAAAATGACTTTTGTTGTGTGTGTCAATTGATCCTATAGATCACTTTGGCATATGTTTATGTGTTTGGGGCTAGTGTCGTGTCCACAATTGGGTACGTGTAGGTCGTATCCCAACAATTTGGTGATACGTATTGTTTTGGGGGTTTTCCCTCTGACAGAGGACTTTGTACATGTCGAATTTTGACACGGACACATAGATCTACTTTTGACACTTTGTTTTGTTCATAAATATTATATGTGACTTGCTTGTGTCCTTCGGGGTGCAATTGGATGTGTGGTGGACTCGTGTCGCATGTGTATCCTAGATCTAGTAGGATACGGTGTGATACTCTCAATTTATAGTGTGTTTATGTGTAGATCTAATTATTTGTGCTTTAATTCTTAAATTATAATTAAGTATATATATATAGATATTATATATGTATTATAGTGTATTTATTATGGTATTTATTGTAGCATAGATCTATGTATTATATATGTACTAATAGAATGTATAAATATATATGTAGCTTTCTTCTACATGCATTAATATATGTTCTAATAGATGTTAGGGATATATATATATATATATATATATATATATATATATATATATATATATATATAAAATATATGTGTATGTTTAATTAAGTAATTAGAATATGATTATATATATGTATGGATGTATATTTATTAACATATTTATGTATGTGTACATTTAACCATGTTTTAATATGTATATTAGTATATAGGATGTGTATTATAGCTATTTGGTATATATATATATATAGATATATATATTATATATGTATTGGGTTATATATATATAAATATATATAATTATTTATTTGGTTTATATATATATATATATATACTATTTTTAGCGACAACAGGATTTTATGACAGAGCAACTGTCATTAATAGCCGAGCACAGCAGCAGCCGCTGTAGCAGTGGCGGCGGCAATTAATGACAGAGCCGCCACTGTCATTAATAGCCGCATACAGCAGTGGTAATTCGCAGCAGTCGCGACAGAGGATTTGATGACGGTTGAAAACCGTCACCAAAGGGGGGACAGCAGTACAAAAATGCAGCAGCAATAACGACGGCGGTTCAGTGACAGCCTGAACTGTTACTGAAAGTCTGATAACTGAAATCAGTGTTTTTCAACACTGCTTTCAGTAACAGTTAGGCAGTTTATTAGTATATTGTTTATATCTTATATTTATATATATATGTATATATATATATATGTAATAATATTGAGATATAATACTAGTATTGCTATACTTCTTATTTGTATAATATTAGTATATATATATTATATTATTTATGAGGGTAATTACTATATCAAGGTATTGAGTATTACCTTGTGGAAACCAAGGTAAGTGGGATACTCAAGATACGGGGTTTGGGTATCAAGTTTGTGACTTTGTGGATACCAAGTTGGTTCAAAACCATGGTTCCTATTTTAATGTGTAATTAATATTCTATATTATTATACATTATTGTTGATATATATGTATTGTGAGGTTTACCTTGGATTCACGTATCCGAAGATACGGTATCCTAATATTTTAGGATGTGGTTTCTATGACTTAGATTTTAATATCTTGACCCAAGATTTTTGTGTTAGACTTGTGCAACCTAGAAATAGATAGTTGACCTTGGTTTGACCATAGTTGACCATAGTTGACTTAGAGTTGACCATACTTGATGTAAACTCCCTCGACCAGATTTCAGTTATTTAGGATAAATTTTAGCTAATTAGAATTTCTGTAACTTTTTAAAAATTATTTTGTTTACATATCCTATTGATTATGCACCTGTACTTCACATAATTAATTGGAGCATTACACTAGCTGTAATTCCCAAACAAAATTCACCTACCTGCCCTAGACTTATTAACCTAATTTCTTGATTTTTGTGCAACTCCCAGATGCTTAATTTTGAGCTTCGTTTGAGACGCACAAGTATCGTTACAAAAGTTGTATTTAATTCCTATTTTATTTCTTGCTCTTTAACCATCTCTGTACCCCTAGAGATTTAGGGACCAACAGGCACCTGTTTTATCCAGATAAAAATACGTTAATATTCTACTTTAAATATACTACAATTAGTATATTGGCACCGTAGTAAAATTATGGCCCTACCTGCCTCTAAATAATTATAGAACACCGTGCGCAGTATTTATTAAATAATAAATACGATGACCCGTATCACCAAGAAACCAGGCCCTACCCCTGCCCAAAATCACCCCCACCCCCTCAGGACCCTCCTACAGCTTTTTCCTCTCAATTCTGAGCATTTTAGTATTTTCTGGGAACAGGGTAATTTATCAGACAAATTGCGTAATTACGCAAAATACCTATTTTAGGACCTAATTGCAATTTATAAAATTTTAGGGGTTTTTATGCAAATTTCCAGTGTGAGGTGGCATCACCTCATTGGCTGGTGAATGTGGACCGCACACGTGTCATGTGGGACCCACATAAATATCCAAATGGCTGCATAAAAATCTAAAAACCCAAAATCCCCAAAACACCCCTAAACTTTCCCCTATTTACTAACCTTGCCACTCCCCCTAATCTATAAAACCCGACCCCCTCCCCACTTCCAACCCTCACACCACCCAACTCCGGTCACCCCCTCCGACCAACTTCCGCCGACAGCCTCGCCCTTACCCCACCTCCCATCCGGCCAAGCCTCACTCCCTCCGGCCACCGCCTCCGCCGCCTACGGCTGCCACAGACCCAACTCCACCAACACCAACACCCACAGCCACCACCACCCGAACCACTTCCACCACCACCTTCGGCCGTCGTCGACCACCGCCACCACCCCCAAACGCCTCGCCGCCACCTCCTCCACCGTTCCGACCAACCCCCTGCCACCCCCGACCACCACAGCCGCCGCCATCACCTCCACAGCGCCCCGACCCCTCTCCCCGACTACACCACCACCCCCATCCCGACCGCCTCCAGCCACCTCCACCGCCACCGTAGACCCCCACCACCACTACCAACCTCTCCGCCACCATCTCCTCCGCCGATCCCCCGCCCTGCACCGACCGCACCACCACCGCTGACGCCGCTGCCACCGCTGCAAGCCGGCACTGCTGCTGCTGCTGTTAGCTGCTGCTGTCGTTGCAGCCACCGCCACGGCCAGCCGTCGCCTCCTCCGCCGCCGTGCTCCCGCCGGCGACGAGCCCAGGGCCCCGCCTACCTGACCAGAACAGTACCCCCCCTCTAATGTACGTATAGGTATTATTTTATGTATTCGTATGTGTATATGTATATATATATGTATATATTTATATATATTAATATATATTAATATACTATATATATACATTATTATATATAATTAATATTATATTATTATATAATACTGTATAAATACAGTATTTATGTATTTATAATTTCTGCATTTTTTTTTATTTATTTATTTATTTATATATGTCTATATATATCTATATATATATATATATATATCTATATATATATATATATATATATATATATATATATATATATATATATATATATATATATATATATATATATATATATATATGTAATTATATATTATATGTATATAACTATATATATATAATATAAATTCAGTATATATACTTAAATACTGTATTTTATACAGTATGATATATATGTATTATTTATGCATTTTATTTTCTGTTATTTAACTATTATATATATATATGTAATATATATATATAATTTCTTTTCTTTCTTTATATATATGTATATCTATATATATATATATATTTAATTATATAACTATATATATATAATATATACTTAAATACTGTATTTTATACAGTATATAAATATATATTATTTATTTATAATTTCTGTTTTTTTTTTCTTTTTATTTATATTTTTATATACATAAATATATATATATGTATATGTATATATATTTATATACATATATATTCTATATATAATTATATATATAATTATATATATATAATTATTACTATTACTATATACCTATATATATATATTAAGTATATATATATTGTAATATATTATGTATATATATATTTTCCTTTCTTTTCTTATATATCTATATATATTTTTACATGGTATTTATTATATATATACATATAATATATATGTATATATATATATATGCCTTTCTTTTTATAATTATATGTATATATATACTATATCATATATATGTATGTATATATATAAATATATATATGTATGTTTAATTCCTGCATCTTTTTATTTTCTTTCATATATATATTTATATCTATATAATTATGTATAATTATTATAAAGTATATTATATACATAATAATATATATGTACATTTAAATTTTAGCATTTTTCTCTTATATATATATATATATATATATGAGAATATATATATCTATATATCTATATATGTATATATTACCTATTATATATATATTATTTATTATATCATATATATGTATGTATATATGTATCTTTTTTTGCTTTTCCCTTTCCCTTATATATATGTAAATATATATATACTTATACGTATACCTATATGCTATATATATATACATACTATATATGCTATATCTATATGTATTTATATATACTCTATATATGTATTTGAACCCTATATATATATATGTATTATGTGTATATATTTACATAAGAATATATACTATATATTTATGCCTTTTATTTAATTGGTATTTACGAATCCTGTAAACATCTTAAACAGAAAACGTCTCCAGCACAGTCAGTGACCCCCTGTCACAAGGACCCTCAGTCTTGACAGTGGGATCAGTTGTCCAGCACGGTCAGGAAGTAGGCAAGTATACCTTGCCAAGTTACTGTTTAAATTTAAATGCTGTTATATGCTATCTTTTTCTGAATTCCATATAACTGTGAGTACCTGAGCTTGCCTCAGGTACAGTCAACAAATACGTTGACACGAAGTGTAAATAACTTAGTATTTTACAGACCTACCAACATCTGAGAGGATATCCTCATATCCTCCTAAACCCTATTACGGGAACACACAACATGGTTGCAATGCATATTGGGATGCGAGCTGCGTATTTGATTAGCTACCAGTACGTGTGACACGCATCACGGATTAGTATATTGTCAGGAAAACTCAGGAAAAAGTATGACTTGGCATTTAGTTACATTGGGCGGGAAAGATAACTAGTAGACGTATGGGACACCCCCTCCATGAGTCCTTATCCTTCGTACCATGCTCTTCGGAGATGGTCGATTGCAGAGCTACCCGTGTGTCCAGGGGCATATGACACATATACTAGCCAGTCAACACGATTGGTGAATTAAGTCAGCATATGTCAAACCTACATATTCTCATGCGTACTACAAGGTCTTTACTTGCATTTTCACTTAGATGGTTAGCATCCTGCATTTATTTTATTTATTCAGTATTTCATACCTGGCATATTATTTTTCTGTATCTTGTTATGTCCCACTGAGGACCTGGTTCCCTTCCAGATTTAGATGAGGCCTACTACCCCACGGTGTATGGTCCAGGACAGGAGACCAGGCATGCCACCGAGGAAGAACTGGAGGAGACACCATCAGAATCTACCTGATTCTAGGAGATGCTCTCTTATACGATGGAGATGTTTTGCTAGATAGACGATACTTAGTCTATCTGGTTTACTGTACTTTTATTATATTTTTGTAGTGGGTTTATTCCCACAAGATGTGTATTATTATATTCCAGACTCAGCATTATATATATTCAGCACTATTTTCTGACATTTTCTGTGGATAAGATAGATTTGCCTGCATTAGACTTATAGTAATTTTAGGACAGCGTAGCACGTTCATGTGGGTCCATAAAACCCTTAGTGACGTGTCAGCTGGCCAATGCCACGTGTCCTAGTTCCTCTCATTTTGGGACTGGGGCGTAACATGGTTTTAGTGGTGGCCCATGCAGGTCAGTTTATTGCTAGTGGTATGATGACATGCCCAGCAAGCCTGCTATAGGATAGAAATACTAGGTCTCATCCACACTGACTTCATCAAACTTTTTGCATCCTGCTTGATTATCAATTATAAATTTCTTATGCTTTTCTTATTCTATTTTCTTCAGAAAAATGGACATACCCGGTGGACATTCGATTGATGGGGCTGACCCAGCAACAGACCCCTCGCCCGAAGTCCAGGGAATCCCATCCACCCCGATGGACCCATCCCTGAGAAGGATGTTGGTCTACCCAATGACTCCATACCTTCCTCAAAATCCTGCCCAGACAGGAACACCAGCCCAGCATGAAGGGCAAACCTCCCAGGCAGAGACACCACTGCCACCACCTCCCGCCTTCCCTGCCCAGATGCCTCAACTTGAAGGACAAACACAGATGTTCCAGTTCCTCCAGGCCATGATGCAAACTCAGTGGCAGCAGACTGAAGCCCTGAGACAATCTCAGTGGCAACAGACTGAGGCCTTAAGACAGACATTAATGGCGGCCTTGGAAAGAACGACTGCCCCAGCGCCAACACCAGCACCTGTCCAACCAATGGGCACAGTCAAAGGCTTCCGCTAGATGAACCTGAAAACTTTTAAGGGTAGCGAATCCCCAGAGGAGATCTCAGATTGGATCTCCAATACAGAAATGCTGCTAGAAGGCTCGCAACTTACCCCCGATCTATGGATGACCGCCGTAAGAGCTCAACTCTTAGGCAATGCCCATCACTGGTGGGAATCCATAGAACGCAGCGTCGGCAAAGATCAAACTTGGAAACAATTTTTGGAGCACTTCAATGCCAAGTACTTCCCTGCAACAGTCCAAAATGCCTTATACTTCCAGTTTCTGCATTTGGAACAAGGAAACATGACTGTTGACGCCTACGACGCGGAGTTCAGCAGATTAAGTCGATTCGGTACCATCTTGATACCGAATGAGCTGGAGAAAGCCAAAAGATTCCACCACGGCCTCACCTGCGAGCTTCAGAGGTATACGACATCACAGTCAAGGATCTCCTACGAGGAGGTTCTTGCAGAAGCAAGGGTACAAGAAGCTATTGGCCGAGGAACGAGACGCTCAAATCCAACCTTCCCGGCCAAAAACCAGCAAGGGGCAGGAGGCCCTATCCGTCGTCCACAAAATCAGACGCATCAGACGACGGGGCCCTACCAGAAGAAGAAACTTCCAACTTGTCACTTTTATGGCAAGAAGGGACATTATATCAATGATTGTAGAAAGAAGAAGGGACTCTGCCTAATTTGTGGAGCTAGCCAACATATGGCTAGGGACTGCCCGCAACGCAAAGATGCAGTTCATCAGAACGGGCAGAAATCAGGAACACCTGCCCAAAAGATGCTACCCTCCACATCAGGAGGATATCAGAAGGGACCACCTCTGGCCATTCAGGAGAGCCAGTTCAAGGCTAGACAACAACCCGGAGGACAAAGGCATGGACAAGCCTTTGCTTTAGCTGCAGTTGCCGAAGAACCTGAAGGAGAAACCATCGCAGGTACCATCTTAGTTGCATCATTACCTGCAACTACATTATTTGATTCTGGTGCAACCCTATCATTCATATCTAGTAAATTCGTAGCCATGCACAAACTAGTTACTTCCCCACTACCCAAGTGCTGGAAAATTCTTATCGGAGGAGGTATTGTTCCAGTTACCAACATTATTGAAACATGTTCAATAATTGTTTGTAGTAGAGAGCTAAGAGCGCGATTTTTGGTACTTCCTATGCCAAATTTCGACGTCGTCTTAGGCATGGACTGGTTAATCCAGAACAATGCTATCCTAGACTGCCGAAAAGGTAGTATCATCTTTAGACCCCCAGGACACCCGGAGTTCGAATACATACGAGGTACCATCGAGCAAGGAGTAGGCCAGACTCCTAGAACTTACATGGCGATGGAGATAGAACCCCCAGCACTCATTGCAGAATTCGAAGACGTATTTCCGGAGGAATTGCCAGGCCTACCGCCTGACAGAGAAGTAGAGTTCACTATTGAGCTGATACCCGGAGCTGCACCGGTATCCTCAAATGTGTACCGACTGGCGAAGAAGGAGCTTGACGAACTGAAATTGCAACTTGAAGAACTGTAAATCAAGGGATTTGTTCGTCCTAGTGCATCACCCTGGGGAGCACCAGTGTTGTTTGTACCCAAGAAGGACGGAACATATCGAATGTGTATTGATTACAGAGCCCTCAACGCTCTGACAATCAAAAACAAGTACCCCTTACCGCGAATTGACGACCTGTTCGATCAACTGACAGGAGCTGTGGTGTTCTCAAAAATAGACTTGAGATCTGGCTATCATCAGGTCAAAGTACGGAGAGAAGACATTCCAAAGACAGCATTCAGGACTCGCTATGGTCATTACGAGTTCCTGGTGATGCCGTTTGGACTGACTAATGCACCAGCCGTATTCATGAACCTGATGAACAGAGTTTTCCACCAATATCTGGACCAGTTCGTGGTAGTCTTCATCGACGACATCTTGGTGTATTCAAAAAGCCACGAGGAGCACGAAGAGCACTTGAGACTAGTGCTAGAGACGCTGAGACGTGAGAGCCTTTATGCTAAATTAAGCAAGTGCGAGTTCTTCCTTGATCGTGTCGCTTTTCTGGGACACGTGATCACAGGAGAAGGCATCTCGGTGGACCCAGCAAAGATCTCATCTGTCGAGACGTGGCCAACCCCTACCAACGTCTCAGAGGTGAGAAGCTTTCTAGGACTTGCCGGATATTACCGGAGGTTCGTAGAAAACTTTGCAAGAATCGCAGAGCCAATTACCCGTCTTACCCGCAAGGACCAGGAGTTCATCTGGTCTGAGGAATGCCAGACAGCTTTTGATGAGTTGAAGAAGCGTCTAACTACTGCCCCCATCTTGACCATACCATCTGGATCCGGAGGTTTTGTCATCTATAGCGATGCATCCGAAAAAGGATTGGGTTGTGTCTTAATGCAACATGGGAAGGTTGTAGCTTATGCCTCAAGACAATTGAGGACTCATGAGAAGAACTACCCCACTCACGACTTGGAGCTTGTCGCCGTCATCTTCGCCCTGAAGCTTTGGAGACATTATCTATACGGCGAACGAGTGGAAATATTCACCGATCACAAGAGCCTGAAATATGTCTACACTCAGAAGGACCTGAACCTAAGACAAAGACGATGGCTCAAAGTAATGACAAACTTCGAGATCGATCTGCAGTACCATCCAGGAAAGGCTAATGTAGTGGCTGATGCACTAAGCAGAAGACCATCGGCATTCTTTATGATCACCCAACCAGGTCTGCTGAAAGATCTAGAAAAGTTGGGAATAACGGTCATTATGCCAGGAATTGACGGTCAATTATCAAACTACCAGCTACAATCAACATTGGTCGAAAGAATCAAAGCTGCTCTACCAGCAGATGCAAGATTTCAGAGGCTTCGACAAAGAACAGAGGCTGAAATCTAGACAGGATGCCGCATACACGAAGATGGGACTCTAAGATGTGGAGAACGTCTTTATGTTCCAAATGGAGAACTTCGTGAGGAGCTGATGTCAGAAGCTCACAGCTCAGCATACTCTATACATCCTGGAGGCACAAAGATGTACAGAGATCTACGACAATACTACTGGTGGCATGGAATGAAGCGAGAGATAGCACGCTTTGTGGCAAAGTGCCTGATGTGTCAGCAAGTCAAAGCTGAACATCAGAGATCAGCAGGTCTACTTCAACCCCTCCCAATACCTGAGTGGAAATGGGAACACATTACGATGGACTTTGTTACGGGCTTCCCAAGAAGTCCCAGTGGTCGTAATGCTGTATGGGTGATCGTAGATAGACTCACAAAGGCTGCTCATTTCCTACCTTTCAGAGTCGGACAATCTACCGAAGTCTTGGCAGACATGTACATGAAGGAGATAGTGCGTCTGCATGGAGTACCAGTCAGCATAGTATCTGACAGAGATACAAGATTTACATCTTACTTTTGGCGAAGTATGCAAGAAAGTCTTGGTACCCGCCTTAAGTTCAGCACCTCGTACCACCCGCAGACAGATGGCCAATCAGAACGCACAATCCAGACACTTGAAGACATGCTGAGAGCCTGCATGCTTGATTTCAGCGGATCATGGGAAGATCATTTGCACCTGGTAGAATTTTCCTACAATAATAGCTATCAAGCGAGTATTTAAATGGCTCCCTTTGAAGCATTGTATGGCAGGAAATGTCGTTCTCCAGTATGCTGGAGCGATATTGGCGAAAGACAGATCTTGGGACCAGAACTGGTTGTTCGTACGGTGGAGAAGGTAAAGAAGATACAAGGATACCTACGAGCTGCACAAGACAGACAGAAACACTGGGCAAATGTTCATCGACGACCTTTAGAGTTCCAAGTGGGAGAGCATGTGTTTTTAAAAATCTCACCCACCCGAGGTACTATCAGATTTGGAGGAAGAGGAAAGCTGAGTCCAAGGTACATTGGACCCTTCGATGTACTAGAACGCATCGGAGAGGTTGCCTACAAGCTAGCCCTACCTCAGACTTTGGAAGGAGTGCATGACGTCTTCCACGTATCCCAGCTGAGTAGGTACATTCCAGACCCGAGTCATGTACTGAACCATTCAGAGATCACCGTCGGCCCAAGCCTATCGTACTAGGAGGAACCTGTAGAGATCCTAGATCGTAGCGAGAAGGTGTTGCGAGGCCAGACTATCCCTCTAGTTCGTGTTGCATGGAGACATCATGCACCAGGTGAATCAACCTGGGAACGAGAAGAGGATATTCGACAGCGTTTCCCCCATCTATTTCCAAACCAGGGTATGTCCTAATATTTCAAAACAATATTTCATTTTCATTATATGTCTGTTTTTATTTCGAGGACAAAATATTCTAAGGAGGGTAGATTGTAAACTCTCTCGACCAGATTTCAGTTATTTAGGATAAATTTTAGCTAATTAGAATTTCTGTAACTTTTTAAAAATTATTTTGTTTACATATCCTATTGATTATGCACCTGTACTTCACATAATTAATTGGAGCACTACACTAGCTGTAATTCCCAAACAAAATTCACCTACCTGCCCTAGACTTATTAACCTAATTTTCTGATTTTTGTGCAACTCCCAGATGCTTAATTTTGAGCTTCGTTTGAGACGCACAAGTATCGTTACAAAAGTTATATTTAATTCCTATTTTATTTTTTGCTCTTTAACCATCTCTGTACCCCTATTGATTTAGGGACCAACAGGCACCTGTTTTATCCAGACAAAAATACGTTAATATTCTACTTTAAATATACTACAATTAGTATATTGGCACCGTAGTAAAATTATGGCCCTACCTGCCTCTAAATAATTATAGAACACCGTGCGCAGTATTTATTAAATAATAAATACGATGACCCGTATCACCAAGAAACCAGGCCCTACCCCTGCCCAGAATCACCCCCACCCCCTCAGGACCCTCCTACAGCTTTTTTCTCTCAATTCTGAGCATTTTAGTATTTTCTGGGAACAGGGTAATTTATCAGACAAATTGCGTAATTACGCAAAATACCTATTTTAGGACCTAATTGCAATTTATGAAATTTCAGGGGTTTTTATGCAAATTTCCAGTGTGAGGTGGCATCACCTCATTGGCTGGTGAATGTGGACCGCACACGTGTCATGTGGGACCCACATAAATATCCAAATGGCTGCATAAAAATCTAAAAACCCAAAATCCCCAAAATACCCCTAAACTTCCCCCTATTTACTAACCTTGCCACTCCCCCTAATCTATAAAACCCGACCCCCTCCCCACTTCCAACCCTCACACCACCCAACTCCGGTCACCCCCTCCGACCAACTTCCGCCGACAGCCTCGCCCTTACCCCACCTCCCCTCCGGCCAAGCCTCACTCCCTCCGGCCACCGCCTCCGCCGCCTACGGCTGCCACAGACCCAACTCCACCAACACCAACACCCACAGCCACCACCACCCGAACCACTTCCACCACCACCTCCGGCCGTCGTCGACCACCGCCACCACCCCCAAACGCCTCGCCGCCACCTCCTCCACCGTTCCGACCAACCCCCTGCCACCCCCGACCACCACAGCCGTCGCCATCACCTCCAAAGCGCCCCGACCCCTCTCCCCGACTACACCACCACCCCCATCCCGACCGCCTCCAGCCACCTCCACCGCCACCGTAGACCCCCACCACCACTACCAACCTCTCCGCCACCATCTCCTCCGCCGATCCCCCGCCCTGCACCGACCGCACCACCACCGCTGACGCCGCTGCCACCGCTGCAAGCCGACACTGCTGCTGCTGCTGTTAGCTGCTGCTGCCGTTGCAGCCACCGCCACGGCCAGCCGCCGCCTCCTCCGCCGCCGTGCTCCCGCCGGCGACGAGCCCAGGGCCCCGCCTACCTGACCAGAACAGTACCCCCCCCCCTCTAATGTACGTATAGGTATTATTTTATGTATTCGTATGTGTATATGTATATATATATGTATATATTTATATATATTAATATACTATATATATACATTATTATATATAATTAATATTATATTATTATATAATACTGTATAAATACAGTATTTATGTATTTATAATTTTTGCATTTTTTATTTATTTATTTATTTATTTATTTATATATGTCTATATATATCTATATATATATCTATATATATATATATATATATATATATATATATATATATATATATATATATATATATATATATATATATATGTAATTATATATTATATGTATATAACTATATATATATAATATAAATTCAGTATATATACTTAAATACTGTATTTTATACAGTATGATATATATGTATAATTTATGCATTTTATTTTCTGTTATTTAACTATTATATATATATATGTAATATATATATATAATTTCTTTTCTTTCTTTATATATATGTATATCTATATATATATATATATATTTAATTATATAACTATATATATATAATATATACTTAAATACTGTATTTTATACAGTATATAAATATATATTATTTATTTATAATTTCTGGTTTTTTTTTCTTTTTATTTATATTTTTATATACATAAATATATATATATGTATATGTATATATATTTATATACATATATATTCTATATATAATTATATATATAATTATATATATATAATTATTACTATTACTATATACCTATATATATATATTAAGTATATATATATTGTAATATATTATGTATATATATATTTTCCTTTCTTTTCTTATATATCTATATATATTTTTACATGGTATTTATTATATATATACATATAATATATATGTATATATATATATATGCCTTTCTTTTTATAATTATATGTATATATATACTATATCATATATATGTATGTATATATATAAATATATATATGTATGTTTAATTCCTGCATCTTTTTATTTTCTTTCATATATATATTTATATCTATATAATTATGTATAACTATTATAAAGTATATTATATACATAATAATATATATGTACATTTAAATTTCAGCATTTTTCTCTTTTATATATATATATATATATGAGAATATATATATCTATATATCTATATATGTATATATTACCTATTATATATATATTATTTATTATATCATATATATGTATGTATATATGTATCTTTTTTTGCTTTTCCCTTTCCCTTATATATATGTAAATATATATATACTTATACGTATACCTATATGCTATATATATACATACATACTATATATGCTATATCTATATGTATTTATATATACTCTATATATGTATTTGAACCCTATATATATATATATGTATTATGTGTATATATTTACATAAGAATATATACTATATATTTATGCCTTTTATTTAATTGGTATTTACGAATCCTGTAAACATCTTAAACAGAAAATGTCTCCAGCACAGTCAGTGACCCCCTGTCACAAGGACCCTCAGTCTTGACAGTGGGATCAGTTGTCCAGCACGGTCAGGAAGTAGGCAAGTATACCTTGCCAAGTTACTGTTTAAATTTAAATGCTGTTATATGCTATCTTTTCCTGAATTCCATATAACTGTGAGTACCTGAGCTTGCCTCAGGTACAGTCAACAAATACGTTGACACGAAGTGTAAATAACTTAGTATTTTACAGACCTACCAACATCTGAGAGGATATCCTTATATCCTCCTAAATCCTATCACGGGAACACGCAACATGGTTGCAATACATATTGGGATGCGAGCTGCGTATTTGATTAGCTACCAGTACGTGTGACACGCATCACGGATTAGTATATTGTCAGGAAAACTCAGGAAAAAGTATGACTTGGCATTTAGTTACATTGGGCGGGAAAGATAACTAGTAGACGTATGGGACACCCCCTCCATGAGTCCTTATCCTTCGTACCATGCTCTTCGGAGATGGTCGATTGCAGAGCTACCCGTGTGTCCGGGGGCATATGACACATATACTAGCCAGTCAACACGATTGGTGAATTAAGTCAGCATATGTCAAACCTACACATTCCCATGCGTACTACAAGGTCTTTACTTGCATTTTCACTTAGATGGTTAGCACCCTGCATTTATTTTATTTATTCAGTATTTCATACCTGGCATGTTATTTTTCTGTATCTTGTTATGTCCCACTGAGGACCTGGTTCCCTTCCAGATTTAGATGAGGCCTACTACCCCACGGTGTATGGTCCAGGACAGGAGACCAGGCATGCCACCGAGGAAGAACTGGAGGAGACACCATCAGAATCTACCTGATTCTAGGAGATGCTCTCTTATGCGATGGAGATGTTTTGCTAGATAGACGATACTTAGTCTATCTAGTTTACTGCACTTTTATTATATTTTTGTAGTGGGTTTATTCCCACAAGATGTGTATTATTACATTCCAGACTCAGCATTATATATATTCAGCACTATTTCCTGACATTTTCTGTGGATGGGATAGATTTGCCTGCATTAGACTTATAGTAATTTTAGGACAGCGTAGCACGTTCATGTGGGTCCATAAAACCCTTAGTGACGTGTCAGCTGGCCAATGCCACGTGTCCTAGTTCCTCTCATTTTGGGACTGGGGCGTGACACTTGACTTTTGACTTAGAATTGACTTATTGACCTAGAAGTTGATTAGTTTAACTTATTCTCTTTTTGGAACCTTGTATTAATGTTGTATTCCATATCTAGGTCTTCGAGGCACCGAGTCAGACATCTGTGAGACTATTCATTGGACTTCAGGCGAGTATTTTCTCTGATAGTTTCTCATTTATGATATCCTCTATGTTTATTGTATCTAGTGTAGATATCCATGTTCTCTTGATACTATGGTTACACGGATTGGTATATCCGGATCTCGTCATGAGAAATTATTCCTTGGTATATGGTGTATATGGTGCAAGTATTGTTTCATTGGTTATCTTGTACATGTACAGACACTGATTCTCGGGAAGACTAGCTATCTTCTTGGGGAATCTCGTGCCATAGCATACCGTAGTTGGATCTATTATACCAGTCGGGGTGGAGAGTATTAGTATAGATATGTGATCAATATCCCTATTGTATCAAGTACTGATTACTAAATAGTGTTGATCATACACCGCACGTATGATTAGCCAGGCTGTATTGCATCTTGCCCAAGCCGATCACATGTTAAGCTAGTACTCACACACTTAGTCATTAGTATTATTGTTTCATTGGCATATTATTCATTATTGTATTTATTTCCAGTATTTCCTTATTGTATATATATATCTCTTGTATCTATTGTGCATCTTGTTTATCCACAGCTATTTACTGTTGTATAGTTTTTATCATTAATTAGAACTGCTGTTAGAGATGTGCTCTGCTCCTTTCCTGACTGGATATATTTTTCCAGATGACACTGAGGAGTGGTACCCTACCTATTATGGACCCCAGGATGTTGTGAGTTTAGATTCTGAGACCCTGGCTCAAGCGGAACTTATCCCAACTGAGACAGTTGACCCTGGAGTTGTAGCTTCGTAGTATTCTTTGTACTGGATTTGTCTCCAGCTTATTTTGTTACTTCTTCAGACTCATTGATGTATTATTTTAGATTCATGAGTTATTTTGTGACTATTCTATTCTTTATCTGATTCGTGCTCATTTATATCTTAGTTCTGTGATTGAGTATATTATCATTATTGGTGGTTCATTATATTGTTAGATAGATTATCTAGACAACGTTCTACCGCCGATTCTGTGGCGTAGGCTGGGCGTTGTTTCCGACTTGTACCCTTACACTGGGTGCGGTTCATAACACATTTTTGGTGGTGGCCCATGCAGGCCAGCTTCACAAAGTATGTGATATCGTGGTAGTGCGACAATTTAGTTGTACTACTACGAGCCTGCGATAGGATATAGGATATAGGCTGAGATACTCAATCACATCTAGGAAAATTCTTTTGATTCAACTATTCTCCTTTGATATTGATACTTGATCCCTTAAACTGTCCTTTCCTTGATGTCTTACATCTTGTGCCATATTGATTCTTTCTTTCGCTTTGTCTTAGGATGCCGCCTAAGACTAGATCGCAGCAGGAGAGAACAGTTTCTGAGAGGTCTGCGATATCCCGAGGGCCTGCACCAGTCACTTCTCCGGTGATTGGAGTGTCAGCTGCTTTCGGAGGTCCACCACCTACTCAGAGGACTGTACCAACTGTATCTGAGGGGCTTCCACCTCCACCTTTTATGCCAGCAGAGGCGTCACAGATGTTTACACTGTTTTGTGAGATGCTCGAGGCACAGAGGGCTCAGTCAGAAGCACATCAGAGGCAGACCGACATTCTATGGCAGGGCATCGAGAGTGCTCATCAGCTTGCTCGTGCTGTAGTTGAGAGAGGAGTTCTGATCCAGTAGCAGGTTGTTCCTCAGGTT
This sequence comes from Iris macrosiphon, assembly GCA_036927795.1. Classification (NCBI taxonomy): domain Eukaryota; kingdom Viridiplantae; phylum Streptophyta; class Magnoliopsida; order Asparagales; family Iridaceae; genus Iris; species Iris macrosiphon. The sequence continues at coordinate 231,642,609 of JAYESA010000004.1, forward strand.
GCTCAGCTTCGGTCAGGCAATATTCAGGAGTTCAAGAAACTGGAGCCTAGGGTTTTCAAAGGGATGGAGGGCATCGTCTATGCTGATGATTGGCTCGAGGACATTGAGCGTCTTATGAGGGTGTCCCGTCTTTCTGAGGATCTGAAGGTTAAGGCGGTAGGACTTCAACTGTTCGACGTCGCTCGCACTTGGTTCAGGAATGAGCCGGTTCTGGTTGACGCAGGACAATCTTGGGAGGTATTCAAGGACCTTTTCAAGAAGAAGTTTTTCGCCCGGGTAGACAGGCTAGACTTGGGGAGACAGTTTGAGAGTCTCAGTCAGGGGAGCATGTCTGTGGAGGAGTATGCTGCGGAGTTCGGCAGGTTGAGCTGATTTGCAGAGTATCTGGTGAGAGAGCCGGAGGTTCGAGCCATTCATTTCCGTGAGGGTCTAAATTGGGAAGTAAAGATTCTCATTCCGTCTTTTTATGAGACATACTCGAAGATACTTACGGAGGCACGCAAGGTTGAGCGAGAGTTGGGTTTGAAGCCCAAGAGGGACCGTGATTCTTTTCTGGGGGCCAACGACAGTACACTGTCTGTCAAACGTCCTTATTTCCAGTCCAGACCTTTCCAGCAGCCACAGCAGAACCAGACTCCAGCTATAGTGTCTTTTCACCAGGCACCTCAGAAGCAGAGACAGTTACAGCAAGCTCCATGCAACTACTGCAAGAAGCTCGGTCACATCTGGAAAGTTTGCAGGAGAAGGCTAGGAGTTTGTTTGTATTGTGGTACTGAAGGGTATCAATCGAGGGAGTGTCCTCGTCGTGCAGTTCAGGGAGCAGCTCCAGCTCCGAGGGTACAGACAAGACCACCTGCAGCACAGCCGAGGGGACCGCTTCTGACGCAGTAGCAGCATTTTGTCCAGCATCAACAGCAGGGAGGTGCTCGATAAGGACGAGCGTTTGCTATGACCGTCGAAGAGGAGGAACCCACCGAAGATGTCATCGCAGGTTCTATTCTTCTTGATTCTATTCCAGCTTTAGCTTTGTTTGATAGTGGTGCTTTCCATAGTTTTGTATCTGTTTCTTTTGCTCTTAAGCATGGTTTGGTAGCTGAGTCTTTGTTTAGGACTTGCAAGATCATGACCGGGGGAGGCATTATCTTGGTTAATGATATTTGCAAGGATCGAAGAGTTACTCTGGGAGGCCGGAAGTTGAGTGCGTGTCTACTTGTAATGCCACTTCCGAGCTACGATATTGTACTCGGGATGGATTGGTTGAGTAGGCACCGTGCTAGCATAGATTGTGGAGAAGGTAGAGTTTTGTTTGGTCCGCCAGGAGAGCCAGAGTTCGAGTTTGCTAGAGGAGCTGCAGAGCAGGAAGAAGGCATTATTTGTGGAGCTATGGTGAAAGACAAGGAGTTGCCACATCCGTTGATAGCAGAGTTCTTGGATGTGTTTCCTGAGGAATTGCCAGGATTGTCGCCAGATCGAGATGTTGAATTTTCTATAGACTTGGTGCCAAGTGCAGAACCAATTTTGCAGCATGTCTATAGAGTAAATAACAGCGAGATGGTCGAGTTGAAGAAGCAGGTGGACGAATTACATGATAAGGGGTTTATCAGATCGAGTTCTTCACCATGGGGAGCTCCGATATTGTTTGTACCAAAGAAGGATGGATCGGTGCGCATATGCATTGATTACAGGGCTTTGAATAATCTCACTATCAAGAATAAATATCCTTTGCCACGGGTTGATGATATGTTTGATCAGTTGAGTGGAGCCAAGGTATTTTCTAAGATAGATTTGAGATTAGGCTACCATCAGGTGAAGGTGAAGCCGGAGGACATACAGAAGACTGCTTTTAGAACTCGGTATGGTCAGTACGAGTTTATGGTGATGCCGTTTGGTTTGACTAATGCACCAGCGGTATTTATGAACTTGATGAACAAGGTGTTCCACCAGTACCTTGACAAGTTCGTGGTGGTGTTCATCGACGACATACTCATATAGTTGAGGACACTGGAGGAGCATGAGGAGCAATTGAGGATTGTGTTGGATGTGCTGAAGAAGGAGAAGCTGTATGGAAAGTTGTCCAAGTGTGAGTTTTTCTTGGACAAGGTAGAGTTCTTGGGGCATGTTGTGACTGGTGATGGTATTTTAGTCGATCCAAAGAAGATTTCAGCAGTAGAATCTTGGAAGACTCCGAGTTCGGTAGCAGAGATCAGGAGTTTCTTCGGATTGATAAGCTACTACAGGAAGTTTGTGCAAGATTTTTCGAGGATTGCCAAGCCGATGACCAGAATCACAAGGAAGGATGCAGAGTTTGTTTGGACGGAGGATTGCTAGGTTTCTTTCAAGGAGTTGAAGAAGTGGTTGACGTCTGCTTCTATTTTGACGTTGACATCAGGGTCCGGAGGTTTCACTATTTACAGTGATGCATCAGGGAAGGGTTTGGGTTGTGTTCTTCAGCAGCATGTGAAAGTGATTGCCTATGCATCCAGGCAATTACGTCCTCATAAAAAGAACTATCCTACCCATGATTTGGAGTTGGCACCCATCATATTCGCTCTGAAGTTATAAAAATATTATTTGTACGGAGAGTGTGTGGAGATCTTCACAGACCATAAAAGCTTGAAGTACATTTTCACGCAAAAGGAGTTGAACATGAGGTAGCGTCGGTGGTTGGAATTGATGAAGGATTTTGATATCTCTGGGAAAGCCAATGTAGTTGCTGATGCTTTAAGCTGGTATCCGGTAGCTATGTTCTTGACGTAGGATCGATATTTGTTGGAGGACTTGGAGAGCTTGGGCATTGAGGTGATTGTCCCTGGTGGTGCTGTGCAGATGTAGGGACTGCAGATACATTCAGATTTTATGGACAGGATCAAGGCAGCACAGTATGATGATGTATCTCTGGGGAGTATCAGAGCTCAGGTGAGAGTAGGATTGGAGGATGATTTCACTATTGCAGAGGATGGATCTTTGAGACATGGAGTTAGATTGTGTATGCCTAGTGGAGAGTTACGAAAGAAGGTGTTGCAGGAAGCACATCGCTCTCAGTTTCAATGCATCCAGGTGCTAACAAGATGTATCGGGATATGCGAGAGAGTGTATGGTGGTATGGCTTGAAGAGGGAAGTGGCACAGTTTGTATCCAGATGCTTAGTGTGCCAGCAGGTGAAAGCCGAGAGGCAGAGGCCAGGAGGTTTACTTCAGCCATTACCCATTCCAGAGTGGAAGTGGGAACACATTACTATGGATTTTGTGTCTGGACTTCCACGATCTCCAGGAGGGAATGACGCGATTTGGGTCATTGTTGATAGGTTGACCAAGTTGGCCCACTTTTTGCCTTTCAAGGTGAGTTTGTCTACGGAGAAGCTGGCAGAGATGTATGTGAGATAGATCATTAGGATACATGGAGTTCCCATTAGCATAGTCTCAGATCGATATAGTCGTTTTACTTCTCATTTATGGAGGAGTTTGCAGGAGAGTTTGGGCACTCAGCTCAAGTTCAGTACGACATATCATCCCCAGACAGATGGGCAGTCAGAGAGGACTATCCAGACTTTTGAGGATATGTTGCGCACTTGGGTACTAGATTTCGGGGGTTCTTGGGAGGACCATCTCTATTTGGTAGAGTTTGCTTACAACAACAGTTACCAGGCCAGTATAGAGATCTCACCTTTTGAAGCTCTATATGGTCGGAGGTGTCGTATTCCTTTGTCTTGGGACGATGTTGGAGAGAGAGTTTTGCTTGGGCCAGAGATGGTTGTGGATACAGCAGAGAAGATTTAGTTGATCAGAGACAGACTTCGAGTGACGCAGGACAGACAGCGGCATTGGGCCGATAGCTATCGGAGACCTTTGGAGTTTGAGGTATAGTTTAGATTTTGTTTTGTGCTTGTTTTTTGTTGTTGTTATAGATTAAGTTCTTAAGGTGGTGTTTTGTTCTAGGTGGGTGGTTTGGTGTTTCTGAGGATTTCTTCGATACGAGGCACGATTCGCTTCGGTGGAGGCGGAAAGCTTAGTCCGCGATTCATCGGACCTTTTACTATTCTAGAGAAGGTCGATGCAGTTGCTTATAGACTAGACCTGCCACCTGCATTGGAGGGAGTGCATAACGTATTTCATGTATCGTAGTTAAGATGATACGTGGCAGATCCTAGTCATGTATTGGATCACTCGGAGATAGAGGTGGGCCCTACTCTTAGCTATCCAGAGCAGCCAATTGAGATTCTGGATCGAAGAAAGAAGGTGCTGAGGAACCAAACTATTCCTTTGGTACGTATTGCATGGAGGTATCACTCTCCGGGGGAGTCTACCTGGGAGAGAGAGAGGATGAAATACGAGAGCGTTATCCATATTTGTTTGTACCTTGAGGTATGTTATTTCCTAGTTATGTTATGTTCATTGTTATGTTCTTCTATAGTTACTTGTGATTCTTTAGTTCTATTCTATTATTTCTGGGGGTAGTTTTCATCTTTGAATTTCGAGGACGAAATTATTTTAAGGAGGGTAGACTTGTCACTACCACATTTTCTAGGAAAGGATATTTTAGTCATTTCCTATTTAATTAAATATTATGCATAATAAATTATTATTGTTGTATTATTTAATTATTGTTAGATATTATTTATTTAATTTGGACTTGTATTAGTGGACCTAACTGGTTTAGTTTGGACCCATGGACCAACATGAATTAATTAGTTAGACTTAGCCCATTTAAAAAGTCCATTGTTAAGGAGATGGATTAAATTAATTAAATCATTATACTAGAAGCTTCATTCCTTAATTATTTCTTCATGAGGGGCCCCAAGGGGTATATTGGACATTTCATAATTACTTGAGGGAGAGGAAAGGGCCGGCCTATATAAAAAGAGGGGGGAAATTCTCTCTCCTCTTTTTCATTCCAAATCTAGATCTAGAATTTTCCACTACCAAATTTCCTTCATTCCCATTTCACTTCTCTACCAAATTCATTCCAATTCCTTCCTAAATCACTATTAGAAACTTGAGAAGCAAGGATCTAGAATGAGGAAACAAGGATCTACAAAGAGGAGCAAGGATCTATAATTTGGAGGCAATTTTATCTCAATTGGAGGTTTCATTGGAAATTCATCTCGCAATAGTATAATTCAATTTTTCCCTTAAAATAGCTTCTAAATCTGAGATTTAATCATGAATAATCAACCCATATGTATGTACTACCCATAGGATTTGGTTTTGTGTTCATAAGAGACCTATGGAGAAAGTTATGGTACTTTTTGTGTCAATTTTGGGGGAATTCCAAAAATGACTTTTGTTGTGTATGTCAATTGATCCTATAGATCACTTTGGCATATGTTTATGTGTTTAGGGCTAGTGTCGTGTCCATAATTAGGTACGTGTAGGTCGTATCCCAATAATTTGGTGATACGTGTTATTTTGGGGGTTTTCCCTCCGACACGAGACTTTGTACATGTCGTATTTTGACACGGACACATAGATCTACTTTTGACACTTTGTTTTGTTCATAAATATTATATGTGACTTGCTTGTGTCCTTCGGGATACAATTGGATGTGTGGTAGACACGTGTCACATGCGTATCCTAGATCTAGTGGGATACTGTGTGATACTCTCCATTTATTGTGTGTTTATGTGTAGATCTAATTATTTGTGCTTTAATTCTTGAATTATAATTAAGTAAATATATAGATATTATATATGTATTATAGTGTATTTATTATGGTATTTATTGTAGCATAGATCTATGTATTATATATGTACTAATAGAATGTATAAATATATATGTAGCTTTCTTCTACATGCATTAATATATGTTCTAATGTATGTTAGGGATATATATATATATATATATATATATATATATATATATATATATATATATATATATATATATATATATATATATATATATATATATGTTTTTATAAAATATATGTGTATGTTTAATTAAGTAATTATAATATGATTATATATATGTATGGATGTATATTTATTAACATATTTATGTATGTGTGCATTTAACCATGTTGTAATATGTACATTAGTATATAGGATGCGTATTATAGCTATTTGGTATATATAGATATATATATTATATATGTATTGGGTTATATATATATAGATATATAATTATTTATTTGGTTTATATATATATATATATATATATATATATATATATATATATATATATATAGGTTATATATATATATTTACTATTTTTAGAGACAGCAGGATTTTATGACAGAGCAACTGTCATTAATGGCCGAGCACAGCAGCAGCCGCTGTAGCAGTGGCAGCGGCAATTAATGACAGAGCCGCCACTGTCATTAATAGTTGCATGCAGCAGCGGGAATTCGCAGCAGTCGCGACGGAGGATTTGATGACGGTTGAAAACCGTCACCAAAGGGGGGACAGTAGTGCAAAAATGCAGCAGCAGTAGCGACGGCGGTTCAGTGACAGCCTGAACTGTCACTGAAAGTCTGATAACTGAAATCAGTGTTTTTTAACACTGTTTTCAGTGACAGTTAGGCAGTTTATTAGTATATTGTTTATATCTTATATTTATATATATGTATATATATATGTATTAATATTGAGATATAATACTAGTATTGCTATACTTCTTATTTGTATAGTAGTAGTATATATATATTATATTATTTATGAGGGTAATTACTATATTAAGGTATTGAGTATTACCTTGTGGAAACCAAGGTAAGTGGGATACTCAAGATACGGGGTTTGGGTATCAAGTTTGTGACTTTGTGGATACCAAGTTGGTTCAAAACCATGGTTCCTATATTAATGTGTAATTAATATTCTATATTATTATACATTATTGTTGATATATATGTATTGTGAGGTTTACCTTGGAATCATATATCCGGAGATACGGTATCCTAATATTTTAGGATATGGTTTCTATGACTTAGATTTTAATATCTTGACCCAAGATTTTTGTGTTAGACTTGTGTAACCTAGAAATAGATAGTTGACCTTGGTTTGACCATAGTTGACCATAGTTGACTTAGAGTTGACAATAGTTGACTTTTGACTTAGAATTGACTTATTGACCTAGAAGTTGACTAGTTTAACTTATTCTCTTTTCGGAACCTTGTATTGATGTTGTATTCCATATCTAGGTCTTCGAGGCACCGAGTCAGACATCTGTGAGACTATTCATTGGACTTCAGGCGAGTATTTTCTCTGATAGTTTCTCATTTATGATATCCTCTATGTTTATTGTATCTAGTGTAGATATCCATGTTCTCTTGACACTATGGTTACACGGATTGGTATATTCGAATCTCGTCATGAGAAGTTATTCCTTGGTATATGGTGTATATGGTGCAAGTATTGTTTTATTGGTTATCTTGTACATGTACAGACACTGATTCTCGGGAAGACTAGCTATCTTCTTGGGGAATCTCGTGCCATAGCATACCGTGGTTGGATCTATTATACCAGTCAGGGGTGAGGAGTATTAGTATAGATATGTGATCAATATCCCTATTGTATCAAGTACTGATTACTGAATAGTGTTGATCATACACCGCACGTATGATTAGCCAGGCTGTATTGCATCTTGCCCAAGCCGATCACATGTTAAGCTAGTACTCACACACTTAGTCATTAGTATTATTGTTTCATTGGCATATTGTTCATTATTGTATTTATTTCCAGTATTTCCTTATTGTATATAAATCTCTTGTATCTATTGAGCATCTTGTTTATCCACAGCTATTTACTATTACATAGTTTTTATCATTAATTAGAACTGTTGTTAGAGATGTGCTCTGCTCCTTTCCTGACTGGATATATTTTTTCAGATGACACTGAGGAGTGGTACCCTACCTATTATGGACCCCAATATATTGTGGGTTTAGATTCTGAGACCCTGGATCAAGAGGGACTTATCCCAACTGAGACAGTTGACCCTGGAGTTGTAGCTTCGTAGTATTCTTTATACTGAATTTGTCTCCAGCTTATTTTGTTACTTCTTCAGACTCATTGATGTATTATTTTAGACTCATGAGTTATTTTGTGACTATTCTATTCTTTATCTGATTCGTGCTCATTTCTATCTTAGTTCTGTGATTGAGTATATTATCATTATTGGTGGTTCATTATATTGTTAGATAGATTATCTAGACAGTGTTCTACCGCCGATTCTGCGGCGTAGGCTGGGCGTTGTTTCTGACTTGTACCCTTATATTGGGTGCGGGTCGTGACACATCCTGATGACATGTGCGGTGTGTGGGATGAATTCATAGAGGGTGTACAGCAGTTCCTGCAATTCGCCAAGGCATTCTCTCAGTACATAGACGGTACCAAAATTAAGTGTCTGTGTGTGAGATATTGCAACTTGAAATATCATCCAGAAGTGGAAGTCACATATCATTTGTACTCGAAGGGTTTTATGCCGAATTACTATCAGTGGACCGTGCACGGAAATTTTTTGTCTTTAGCATCGAAGTCGGAGCCTTATGTAGAGCCGTATATTGATGTCCACGACCACGCTGCTTACAACGACGGGTGGGTGAACATAGTTTTTGATGCGGTGGGGTCTAATTTTGATCCGGACAATCATAATGCAGCTAATGAGGCACCGAATGTCGATGCCGCAAAGTTTATAGAATTGCTAGAGAATGCAAGGACTCCATTATATCCTGGTTTTGAGGATCATTCACCGTTGGAGGTGGTTACAAGATTTTTGAGCATCAAGTTCGATTTTAACATGTTGTAAGAATGCTACAACCAACTGATGGATTTGATTATAGAGATCTTACCAGAATGTGCTAAGTTGCCTAAAGACTTCTACCGATCTAAAAGGATGGTGAGATCGCTCTGGATAGGATACGAGAAAATTGATGCATGTCGTAACGGGTGCATGTTATACTACAAAGACGACAAGGATGAAGATGCGTACAGATTCTGTGGTGCTGATCGTTACAAGGCCACTGGTAGAGGAAAGTCTGTCAGTGCAGGAAGCCTACTAATTCGATGCACTACTTGCCTTTAACATCGCGGTTGCAGAGGTTGTTTATGGCGAAGGAGACTACATAAAATATGAGTTGGCACAAGCAGGAACAGATTGAAGGAGTATTAGATCATCTATCCGATGGAGAAGCATTGAAGCACTTTGATCGAGAGTATCCAGATTTTGCTTCAGATCCGCGTAATGTCAGATTGGAGCTCTCCTCCGACGGTTTTATCCCATTCGGACTTTTGGGCTCCCAGTATTCATATTGTCTTGTGATCGTCACTCTATACACTCTACCGCCTTAGATGTGCATGAAGACTCCGTATATGTTCCTAACCGTTATTGTCCCGGGTCCGAATAATTCGAAGATGAACATTGATATGTATTTATAGCCTTTGATAGATGAGTTAAATCAGCTGTGGGAAGTAGGTGCCAACACGTATGATATTTCTAGAAAACAATTTTTTTAGATGAGGGAAGCACTTAGTGGACCATCAACGACTTTTTGGCCTATAAAATATTATCGGGATGGAGCACTCTTGGTCGTCTCTCATGTCCGTATTGCATAGACCTCACTAAGGCTTTCCGTTTGAAGCACGGAGGCAAACTGTGCTTCTTTGATTGTCATCGATAATTTTTGCCAAAGGATCATCTGTACCGGAGGAACAAGAAAACTTTTCATACGGGCATTATGGAGAAGGCCAATCCACCGCCAAGGTGTGGCTCGGATACACGATATGGGAAGAGGTAAAAGATTTACCAAGTGCTATCGAAGAGCCTGCTAAGGAGTACAAGTGTGACAGATTTGATCGTACCCATTACTGGACAAAGAGGAGTATATTCTGGGATCTGCCATATTGGAGCACCAATCTAATCAGACATAACCTTGATGTCATGCATATCGAAAAAAATGTGTTTGATAACATAATTAATACTGTAATGGGGGTAAAGGCGAAGACGAAAGATAATCCGAAGGCCAGGTTGGACTTAGAAGAAATATGTAAATATCCTGTGTTGTATTTGATAGAGAAGAGGAATGGAAAGTTAAAGCAGCCTAATTCAATTTTCTCACTGGAGAAGGAGGATAAAGGGAGACTTTGTAGGTAGATTCAGGGTCTAAAATTTCCAGACGGATACGTGTCGAACTTGAGAAGATGCGTCAACCTCAAGGAGAACAAACTGGCGGGTATGAAGAGCCACAATTGTCACGTATTCATGGAGAGGTTAATTCTGATTGTATTTCGGGAATTCTTATTGCAGGTCATTTGGGATCCATTGACAAAGCTCAACATATTCTCCTGAGATCTTTGTTCTACTAAGTTGCTCATCGATCGTCTAGAAAAGCAAGAGAAGGACATTGCGGTAATACTGTGCAAGCTCGAGAAGGTGTTTTCTGCTGGATTCTTTGACTCCATGAAGCATTTGCCAATTCATCTTTCCTATGATGCATGTGTTGGTAGTCCTGTCAGTTATCGGTGGATGTACCCGTTCGAGCGGCATCTGAATCACCTAAAAAGAAATATAAAAAATAAGGCATGGGTTAAGGGCTCTATTTGTGAAGCTTATGATCTCGAGAAGATTACAAACTTTTGTTTGAAGTATTTCAAATCTCTTGTTGCTACTAATAGAATGAGAACTATGAGAAACGATGACGGATATCAGGAATCTAATAATGTAATATTGAAAGTATTCAATGCGTCTGAAAAGCCTTCGGGAAAAATGAAGAAGAGATATTTGAATGACGATGAGCTAAGGGCTGCTCAGTTGTATATATTACTCAATTACGACGAGGATAAAGTGGAGAAGCTAGAGGGGTAAGTAATTAATATGTCCACTTTTACGTCATCTCAATGTAATAGTATAAGCTAATATTATGCTACTAATCAGCGGTTGCTTCGTTGTTTTCAGCATATATAATGATGAGCTAAGGTCGGTTAGACTCTACCTAACAGACAAAGAAGTAGAATAAGAAAAGAGATGTCATTTGCCTTCTTGGTTGAGCATATATGTAAGGAGCTGGGTAATTATTTTTTTTGTATGCACTTGTACAATAAATAACTTACTATCGCTACTTTGGTATTTAGGTCGATCGTCTAATAACACCCGAGACTGAATCTATTAGAACTCTAGCCAAGGGACCAATTAATGCCTTCAAAATATTTCCAAGTTACTGTGTGAATAGGTTTAGGTTCAAGTCAACAAATGCTTCGATCAGAGACAACTTTCTGGATCTTAATTCCACGAAAAATAGTTGTTTGTGTATCAAATCTTCGAACTACAAAGATATCGATCCAGACAATAATTTCTTTGGCATTTTATGAGAGATTGTGGAGTTAACATATAATTATGGCATAGAACCTGCTAAGTTCATGATATTCAAGTGTGAATGGTTCGATCAGAATCAAGATCAAGGTTAGAAAATTGACAAGCATAGTCTTGTGGATATAAACTACACGCGTAGATATCATGGCTACGAACCATTTGTCCTATCAAGTCAGGCTCAGCTCATTTACTTCATAACTTATCCTAGACAGGGGACAACGAGGTCGGATTGGTGGGCAGTATGCAAGACTAAAGGAAGAAATACCTTTGACATTGACAAAATAGCTTATTAGGAGGACGAGCTATCTCTTGTAACAAATATTGTAGATGTGGACTCAACGGAAGTTACTCATTGCACAACTAATAATGTAGAAGAGATAGAATTATCTGAAGAGGAAGACGAAGACAAAGTAGATGAAAGTGAAGATGAGGAGGAAGAGGAAGATGAGGACGAGAAAGACGAACGAGATAAATTTTCTGAAGATGATTAAAGATAAAATAAATCCATTTGGACTTGTGACATGTATTATATTTTAACTGTTGAATGTACTATCCATTTAGACTTGTGACACTACTAGTTATTTACTGTGAAATTCTATTAATGCTGTGAGATAAGAATAATATTTTGACTATAGAATGTACTATATATTTGTTTATTTGTTCTATCATCATTTGTTATTATCCGATATGACAAGATGACCCAAAGAGTTCGGTAGGTCCCGAGGTAGACAGAGTGCTCCTCCGGTACTGCCTACTATTGGTTCTGGAGCCTCGTCGCCAAGTACTCCAGTATATCGGCCAGTCACATCTTCGACTGCGATGGCGTTACATGACAGCACTCCTATGACGAGTAGTTCCAGGCCTGAGACTACTCCCTCGTCCAGCATTCCTCCTGCTTACGGAACCATGGAGACAGATGAGCGTATGGAGGAGGTTGAGCCGACGTTGTCCTAACATCAACGAGATCGATGCGCATCTCCGGACGAGACGAGGACGGAGATTTGGGCCGACTGTACAAAGTAAGTCAATTAGTTGGTTTAACATCATATATATCATATATTTCTTTATTCATCATATATTCACTTTATTGATAAAAATAATTATCTCTGTATAGATATCGTCCTTCGTCGGTACAGAGACGCCTGGGCCACTTTCTAAGGTACAACTAGGGTGGCCCTTGGATCAAATACTCTGATGCTCCGGATGAGAGGACGACATTCTGGTTTTAGCACTTCAAGGTAAAAGTATATTTGGTTTTAATATCAATTATCTAATTTATGAATATTATATAACTTACTAAATTACTTCTTGTAGCAAACGTATTTTTATCCACCGTACTGGTCCGAGTTGATCGAGCATATATTTTCTGTCGTTGCCGCCAAGCTGATCCGTGATACTCTGGATGACCAGAAGGCTCGTAATCATGAAGGAAAATCGTTCCAAGGTTGTATCACACCTTAGTAGTGGACTGCGATGAGGGCTAGATTCGACGATCCAAGGTATAATAAAAGGTCTGAGAAGGCCAAGGTGGCTAGGAAGAATGCAACAAAGTGGTGTGGTGGCTCGATTCCGATGACGAAATATTTTCTTCGTTTGGTATATTTTTTATTTTAGATATATTATTTTAATACAAGTACGATAAAATGGTAGTAGGATAAAATATTTATTTTTAGTACTAAATAATATATTTTTAACAAGTACAGAGGGGTGAGGATGCCAACATGTGACCATCTTCCTGGCCACCCATCGAAAGGGCAAAAATCTCATTGATGAGAGGGCCTCGCAGATCGATGTAAGTATTACTTTACTTTGTGTTAATTTTAATATAACTTAGGAAATATGCAAATAAATATTCATGTAGTTAGTAATAAGTACCTTAGACATTAGCAATTATCGAGTATCCAAACTTTTCTAGGTCGAGTATCTTAGGCTGCGTGAGCGGACGACTAATAGTGCACCTACAGCGGGAGAGGCTGGTACTTTCTCGTAGCCCTCTCTATCTCCGTCGGCGGACGAGCTGTGGGTGACCGTCGCTGCTGGTCTCCAAAGGGATACGTACTACGGTACGGGATCTTATGGCGCCTTTGTTGCGACGCAGTCCTCTAGGGCCTCCACTGCAAGTGCGTATTCCCCACAGCCCTCGCAGGCGTCGGCCCGAGTCCAGGAGACCGTTGACCGTCAGATTGTATCTCTCCGTGATGAGTTGCTGTGAAAGATGGAGGAGCAGCCCTTGTCCCAGCCACAGACGGACGATGTGACGCTCATCGCATGATTTGATACGCTCGAGCGCAGCATCATGGAGCTCAGGGATATGACAGATGATCTTAGAGCTTCGACAGAGTGCAGCGTAAAGGAGCTACAGGCATCAAAGCTGTCCATAGGGGAGAGACTGACGATGATACATGATTCAATGGTTTGTAGCAGCACGAGGCTGTTATCTACCATATATTCATACAACCATTGACTAACAGGGTTGGAGCAGATACGTCCTCCTAGTACGCCTTCATCGACATAGACTCCATCGACGTCACTAGCTTCTTCATCGACATCGGTATCAATTTTACGGGAGAAGTATGATTTGTTCTAATCCCTGATGCACGCCGGTGGTCATCCTCTTGCAGATCCGCAGTAGTCCTAGTTAGGACAGTTTACTGGTTGTTTGTGTGGATATTTATTGCATTCTTTACTCCGGTGGTAATTCAATGGAGGGTTGCTCCGGGTCTATTTATATCAATTATGAATTCATAAACTGTAGGAAGATTGGTTTAGAAACTATTTTATATTCTTTTTTTATCAAAATTTTAGCAACGTTTAGCAACGTTTAGCGACGTTTATATGCGTCGCTAAATATGTCACTAAATAAAAAAATTAGCGACGTTTAGCGACACACAACACGTCGCTAATTTAGCTATATTGCATCGCTAAACGATGCTAATATGAAAAATATTAGCGTCGCAAATACTTCGTTAGAAAACATCGCTATAACGACGTTTTGCGACGTTTTTCTTATTAGCGACTAGCTTAAACGCAACTTCATTGAAACATCGCTAATTACGTCGCTAAATTTTTTTAGCGACATTTTTATGCCATTTAACGACGTTTTCAGACGTCGATAATTTAACTTATTCTGGTAGTGACATGCCTGTACCTGGGTACCTACTGTTGTTGCTGTTTGTACCGCAATGCTCACTCCACTACAGTGCATTAGTGCACTACAGTTACCATCTAAAACCCGACCCCCATATTACACTTCTACCTGCTACTGCAACTTAATCCTGTAGTTCACTTTCCTGCACACAAGACTTGCTTCTCTCGAGTTTAAACGGGCAGCAAGCACCTCACTTGACTTCTACCAATCCTTTGCACATAATTTCCCTCTTTCACCTGGCATATTGCCCTCATGATCGATTTCATTCAACGTTTGATTCAAAGAACTGCGCTTAGCCCCCTCTCGCCATGACAAGGGCCTGCTCTATCACTGCGAAATAATTTCTCAGTCCCTCTAGTCGGGTGGGTGCCGACCGATCCTTTTTAACAGACTATACTGCAGTTTTCCCTTACCCGAGCCTTGTTCTAGCACCAATAGCACTACTACTAGCAATGGATACACACCTACACAACACGTGACACACCGAACGTACCCGAGTCCCATCTTAATCTGATACAATACTCCACAGACACTTATATACAACAACATATAACACATAACACCTAACTTAGGTATATATATAATACACATGCACCAAGTGCATTACTTCAAACACTTAGTATGCATATACAAGATACTCCATAATACACATCCAAAAGAAGTGTCAAAACCCCTAATTCTCCATAAATACAAATTACACATATCAATTGCATATTTATATAACTAATGTAAATAGTTACAATAGAAATTAGGAAAAAATTACACTAGCATGCATAATTAACCAAATTGAACCCCGTATCATAGCGTATCACAAATATCATGATACACCATACTTGTGTCCAATTGTGGACACGTATCTAGTCCCACACTACCGATACAAGTCTAATTAGACCAAATTGGTCTCATGACACACACACTTGATGCATCAATCTCGTAATTCTCCATAATTGGGCACAAAACCTATGTATAAGTCACAATAAAGGATAATTGAACATAAAATTCTTTCTATGGGTAGCCCTAAGCCATGTGAGGGTCCTAATGATCAAATGTATGAATTAGAGTCTAAATTATAGGAAAAATTAGAATTTTACCTATTGGAATATGAATTCCTAATGAATTGCTCAAATGAACACAATTAGGACGCAAGATCCTACCCAATTTCTCCCTCTCCAAGTGCTCATTGTAATCCAAGCTCCAATACTCCTTAATTAATGTAATTGGAAGAGAATAAGGGTGAATTTGGTGGAGGGATGAAGTAATTTGGAGAAGAACATAATTAGGGATCTAAAATGAGTGAATTAATGAAGTAGAGAGAGAAAGACCCCCTTATGTGGCCGGCCCCCTCTAGCCCCTCCTCCAAGCAATACACATTGTCCAATGTGCCCCTCACTAGCTAGTTATGATGTTTAATTAAGGAGCGGTATATTAGGAAGCTTCTATTCTAATAAAAATTAATTCTAATATCCTTAATTAACTAAAGAAAATGAGTCTAATGAGCCTAGTCCAATGTTGGGCTCAATGAGTCATGACAAGTTCTAATTAGGTCCACCAATGGCAAGTCCAAATAATTAGGTTAGCCTACTAACTATTAAATAAATAACACAACACATAATAAATAATTAGTAGCATAATATATAAATATTTAATCACTAAATATAATAAATATGCTAAATAACAAAAATACTCTCATCTAAAAATGTGCTAGTGACAAGTCTATCCTCCTTAGAAAAATTTTGTTCTCGAAATTTAAGGAAGAACTAGCATTACAACAAGCAATCACAGCAAGCAAGAAAGATATCTCACGGCTCAAAGAGGTAAGGGTATCGCTCGTGCATCTCGACTTCTCCCTCCCAGGTAGAATCTTCCGGAGAGTGATGCTTCCACGAGACGCGTACCAAGGGAATCGTCTGGTTTCGCAACACCTTCTTCCTGTGATCCAGAATCTCTATCGGTTGCTCTGGATAACTGAGAGTCGGACCCATATCGATCTTTGAGTGATCCAATATGTGACTAGGGTCGGCCACGTACCATCTCAGTAGTGACACGTGGAACACGTTATGCATTTCGTCTAGTGTAGGCGGCAAATCTAGTCTGTAGGCCACTGCACCGACCCTCTCAAGAATACCGAAGGGTCCGATGTACTGTGGACTAAGATTCCTGCCTCTACCAAAGCGAATCGTGTCCCGTATCGGAGAAATCCGCAAGAATACCAGATTGTCAACCACTACAAAAAATTAACCTTTTACGGTATATAAATTAAGGCGTGCCTAAGATAGTATGCCGTAAATGAGTGTTTGACGGCATGCATTATAGTATATGCCTTTAAATAAGTTTGAATATAACTTATTACATTATTTACGATGTGTATTGAATGCCTTAATTTGTTTAAAAAAGAAGGCGTATAATGGATGCCAATAAGACAAAAATAAAAGTGCCAAAAAATTCAGGATTCCCTCCACCCTAAAAGTTTTCCCCCGCAGCCTCAAAATCTTCTCTTCCCTTCACCCTAAAATTTAGGATTCCCTCCACCCGAGTGATTTTTTTTGCCAAAAGCTTCTCCCCCTCTCCCGTATAAAAATTCTTCCTGCGCCTCTTCTTCTTCTCTCTCTAAATATGTTCGGCTTCTTTCTCTTCTTCTTTTATTTTTTTTTTGAAATATTTTTGGGAAATAACAGCGGCTGCTTTCTATACTTCTTTTGGTTTTTATTTCTTTTATTTGTGTTCAGATCATAGTAATAAAAGCGGAGAAAAATACAAATTTGTGAGCACAATTCTTATCCCCACCAAATTTTCCTCTTTTTGAGGGTTTTACTCCCCTAATTTCCTTCTTTTTATTTAGGATTTTGCTCTTACTCCGAATTTTTTTATTTTTGTTTTTATAGGACCTCCACATATCTATGGTGACCCATAGCTGAACTGCTCGACTGAGGTTCAATTTCTTCTTCTTTCGCCAATTTTACTAAGAAATTTAATTTTAATTTGACATATGAGTTCTTTGGTTTGAAAAATTATCATGATACTGTACTTTGGGCTCAAATTAGATAGATTTAATCTAAGTATCAACAACAAAGTTTGATATTAATTTGTGTATATTAAATAAAAATTGTTATGATACTGTGCTTTGGGTTTCATGTTGTCTTTTTGTTGATATCACTATATGTACATACTTTATGTGACTTTTCACTTTACTTGCCTTGTAAAAATACATGCGTGCAGTTACTGACCTACTGTGGGTTTGCTGCTGTCATAACCCGCACCCGGATATTCGAGCACGAGTACGTGGTTACGCCATCCTATACCGCAGAATCGGCGGTAGAACGCTTTCTGGGTTATTTCTAACTATCTATCATCTCAACAATATAATATGGTACCTGTCAACCATCTCAACTCCAAACGGAGGAGCAATATGGTATCTCACATGAATAACTAATCTCAATCACAAAACAAACTAAGGTAGAAATATGCACGAATGGAATAGCGAAAGAAAGAATAGGTACAATCCATAATCTGAAATAATATACAAGATGTGAATCCACTAAAAGAATAGTCTAATACAATCTCATACAATACAACTAGACCTCCTATGGCTCTGCTACTAAGTCTCCCTGGTCAATAAGAGTGTCCTCTATCGGTACGCTATCCTGCAGCCTGTAGTAGGTGGGACACTACTCTAGAAGCCAGTCATCTGATAAAATATATCCAGTCAGGATTGGAGCGAAGTACATACCTCTGAAAGCAGTTCCAATAACATAATCGAGCATATAAACAGATATAGAAATAAAATGCAAGATCACTAAATATATGAATGATGAACAAGATATATACAGGTAATGTACGAGAATATAGATCAACAATATGAATATCAGCAATATGATGAAGTAAACTGCAATCTAAACTACCTAATGTGCCTCAGAATATGAGTTCATTATGTGATCGGGTTGGGTGAACATGATCAGTTAAGATGGATTACAAGTGAAGTATGTAATCAGAATAAAAACGATTTGTAACAATGGCTTTGATCACATAATCAACTCCTACTCTCCCACCCCCAACTAATACCGATGGATCCAGTCACGACACGCTACGAACACGAAAATATAACCACTGTCACGAGCAGTGGGTGTACACGAATATCATAACCACCGAACACGAGCGGTGGGTGTACACGAATAAGCACACTGAATACGAGAAGTGTGTGAACACGAAGTAACATCAATACCCAGTATACACGATGAGATATAATATACAAGAGTACCCGCTGAACACGGTAGGGGATAACATCTCATAACGGTATCCATATAGCACCAGTCCGTGAAATCATTGTGTCAGAATTAATGTATACAATTCTAGAACATGCATATATACAATATTATGAATTAAAAATAATCAGCGAAATGTACTCTCCTGACATCTTGAGCAAGGTGTGTCTCTCGATGCCCAAACAGGTGTCTCACAACCTAAATATGGTATGCTGCATCAATACATGGTTCAATAATGAAAATAAGTGAAGTTGATGAAGTTTTAGGTCAAAACACCATTTCTAAGTCAAACCAATCTAGGCAGTAAGAGTCTAATGCTAAGTCACTAAGTTGATACACTATGAAGCTATGCTACACAAGCTAAGTTAAGAATAAAAGAAGTACTCAAAGAGCCGTATCCTAAGATACGCAAGTTTCTAACTATGAAAATATAGTTTTATATATGAATACGAGACAAGCATTATAATACTATTTCAAAACAACTTAATTTGGATACCTTGGCCTTGCACCAATGCGTATCACAACTAACTAGATACCCAATCTCAATATCTTGGGTATTTACCTGATACCTTGGTGATACATTGGTACCTCAAGGTGAACCAAACTCTAAATTAACAATTACATATAGAAATCCCAACTAATACATATATACCTATCTCAAAACTAACACTAACTCTATAAACTAATCATTATAATATATATATATGTCAAGTTAACAAAGTTAGTTACTAATAATTACTTAGCTAACTAATAGGATATATTTCTATACCAATAATGAGATACCAACTGATACAAACCACTACTATTTCCAACTAATACTTTAAATTAAAACACCTGGTACTTATTAACTAATTATATCACTAGTATACTTAGTTATGTAGATGCTAACCAATATACAACTAACTTACTACTTAAAGAACTCTAATGCCTCAAAACTGAAACCTATCTCTATACTAACTAAAATGCAGAAAACTGATACCTATACAGTGAGTTCAGCTACTGGTATTGTGCTCGGGTAACTGCACAGTGAAGATCTGCTATCGAGGTAACTGCTGCTGCTGCTGTTGCTTGGTTTGCTAGCTGCCTCAAAGCCTGCTGTTCACAACTCTGTGCACTGAACTCCCTGAACTCCCTGCTATTCACAACTCTGCAGTGAACTCCCTGAACTCCCTGCTATTCACAGGGACTGCAAAGACACTGAAACTCTGCCTTTACTTGCTGTGCCCTCCCAGATGCTCAGCTGTTTCCCCTCCTCTGTGCACTGTGACACAGTGCCACTGTGTTGCTCTACTCGTGTGCACTGTCTGCACAGGGACTCTCCACAAGTCTGAGACCCTTACACACCACACACAACAACACACAATACTACAATGACACAATTATGTACATGTAAACACCTCTCCCTACTACATATAGATAGATTGATAATCACACACACAATAATAATAATAATAATAATAATAATAATAATAATATATATATATATATATAACCCAACACACATATATATCACTATATACTCCTACATATATATATGTATACACATAAAGATACATGAACTGAAAATACATCCAAGTATATATACATATACTTCTCTAAACACCAACACATGAACAAATACATATATAAACTCATATCTATATATATACACATAGATATATATAATACACACTTAGACACACATATATACATAACCCAAATACACTATGATATACTCTAAATAATACATAGATAGCATATATATGTGTAATTACATATGCACGTATACATAGAAGAATAAAATATCAAACACATGGAGCGCATCGCACCCGTATCATACTTCTATGATACGCTTGCGATACGGCCCCAACACACAACCAAATATATTCCGAAGGACACGAACAAGTCTAACACCTAAATTATGAATAATACGTATAGTAATTAGTGTCTACGTGTTCGTGTCACAATGTGATATGCACAAGGCCCCGTATCGGAGGAAAACCCCCAAATCAACCCGTTTCGTCAAATCGACGAGATACGGCCTACACGTATCTAATTGTGGACATGACACTAGTCACAAACAAGCAATCAAGTGTCAATTAGATCTATTAAATCAATTGACAAGCACTACATGTGCCAATCTCGGAATTCTCCCTAAATTGACACCAATTTGGTCATAACTTCCACCGTAGGTTTCCAATTGATCCAAAACCAAAACCTATGGGTAGCCTATGTATGCGGGTTAGTTTCTCATGGTAAATCTCAGATCTTGAATCTATTAGAAGGATAAAAAACTGAATTGTACCTATTAGGAGATGAATTCCCAATAAAAAGTCTCCAATTGCCAAATTGCTCCCCTCTTTGTAGATCTTAGCCTCCTCCTCCTTGCTCCTTGCTTCCTTCTAGTAGATCCTTTATGTAGGGGCCTCAATGATGAATTTAGAAAGATATTTGTGAATAATTGGTGGAGAATTGATGAGGAAATGGAGGAAAATTGGAAGAGGGAAATATAGATCTAGAAATTTGGGGAAGAAATAAAATGAGAGCTCTCTCTCTCCTCCTAAGTATGGTTGGTCATAAATCCCTCTCCAAGCAATGTATAATATCCCAAATACCCCTTGGGGCCTCTTATGAAGAAATAATTAGGGAGGAAAGGTTCTAGTCTAATGGTTTCACTAATTAACTAAGTCTCATAATCCATGGGCCTAATTCATGGGCTCAACTTAGACTAGTCTAAAAGTTTGTTCATGCATTCTAATAAATTGGGTTAGGTCCACTACATAAGTCCAAAACAATTCTACAACTAGCAATAATTAATAATAAAATAATTAATTAAATTATGCAATGTACAATTATTAATTATAAATAAACCTAAAATAATTATACCCACTGACAATTACCAAACTACCCTTAGTTGAAAATGTGAGGGTGACAACTGCCATCTTTTTTTTGCCTACTGTGTACATGAAAATGTTGTAGATGTTTCACATATATGTAGAACTATGTTTGGTTGGGATTGGATGGGTTTTTGATACTGTTTTCTGATACTATTGATATTGTTTTCTAATACATTGTGTTCTACATATACTATATTTTTGGTTCTAATACTATATTGTCTTTGGGGTATGTCTATATTTTTTATGTGGTCTACGTTTTTGGTTCAGAGACATTTATAAACATGTACTACATTTTGAACAGGAAACAACTCATTTCTTGTGTTGCTACTTTGGATTAGTTCTGATACTCCTTCAGGTCTTTGGGTTTCGTTCAAAATGAGATTGATATATGAGTTTTTACCTATTTTCTTTCAATTTTTCCATTATGCTCTTTTACAACTGTAGCCAAAAGGTTATCCAGTTGTAGTGAATGGAAGTAAATGAAATCCACAATTGTGTTAGTATAGCATATAGTTTTTTTACTGTTCTAATTCATCTAAATAAGTTAAGATGTAATCTTATTTCCTGAAAAAAGTGTTATCATTTTGACCAATGTCAGGTCACATACATGAGATCGTTCACTTCTCATAAAAAAAAGAGGAAAAAAAATATACATACTCTTTATAAGAGAAAGTTCTCAAGTGAGAGCTTAAAAGGAAATTAAATAGTTGCACACTAAATTTATATTGTTATTTTTCTAACAACATATTGACAGCATTTTAGATGGTCCAACCAATATTCTTGTAACCATGGCAAGCTATATATTAAGCATATACTACTTCTTTATCGAAAGAAAAGTGAAAAGAAAAACTAAATACTATTTGTACCTCTTCAGTAGTCCCATTTCCTTTTGATGATTTCCTTGTCGGCCCACTCGTTCTCCTGCAATGAGGAAAAAATGTAACTGATATAGTAGTCAAAAAAAGTATCTCAAAAGAAACTAACTAAAAAGGTACTTCAAAGATGAAGCAATAAACTAAAAAGTTAATCAACATATAGACATTTCAAAACTTCAAGAACAGTCTGTGTAACTAAAGGTTGGCGAATGTAACTAAAGGTTGGCGAACTTATTGACAGTAAAAGTCATAATAAATAGATATTCTCGAATTCTTGGATACTTGATAAAGAGTGATGAGATTTGATCCCAAACTTGAAAGGTAAAGCTAAGTGATCTAAATTCACTTCAATTTCCTTTGTTACCCATACCCAGTAAGTAGTAACTATCAGTTATAACATAAAAGAGGATTATACTTGTAAATATCTAATAATTAATGAAACAATATTTATAAAATATATAAAACATAAAGGATGATTATATTATATCAATGAATATCAGAAAACCTTTTCTCTAGACATAAAGAAGGAAATTATCCTGATGTTTTGTCCATTGATAACTGATCCCCCTCAAATATTAGATTCTTAGTGCATAGGGTTTCTAGATTTAGTTTAGGTCACATTTTGAACATATCTATATTTTTGGTTCTGTGACATTTATAAACATATACTACATTTTGAACAAGAAACAAATCATTTCTTGTGTTGCTACTTTGGATTTGGTTCTGATACTCCTTCAGGTCTTTAGGTTTCGTTCCAATACTAACTTAGCCGGGTTTGGTTTATGATAACCCATGCCTGATACTCTAATATGTTGTTGTTGCTGGCTTATCCGAACTCAACTATGGAGATCTATATTGGGCTTATCCTAACTTAGCTTTGTCTTGTTGCTTTTGAAATGTAATATATTACATATACTACATTTTTTGTTGGGATATCTGTTTGGTTGATTTTTTTCCTTGTTTTCTGATGCTATAACATATACTACATTAAATTCTAAATTCTAGTATACTGCATTTATCCTTTTAGTAGCATCTCAAACAATCCTCTATTTCAGTCCCTAAAACAGTTAATTGTACTTGTATTAATGTGTACATATTAAATTATTACCTTTCAAAATGAATACTGGTTTAAGTAGTAGAGGTCTGAAAATGAGCATATTTGCCCCCATAAAGAACAAGCTATATTTTTATTCAGATTTTTAGCAATCCATGATAGACACATTTATTTATTGTTTACATGTTGACGCTTTTGAGATGATCTGAAGCAATATTGCATTATACTCTACTGTCCTAAGTGTATCATAGTTGAATAATTTGAGGATAATGATTATTTGTTGAATAATGAACTAATTAAAAGTCTTATGGCTACCCTTTAGCAGGGCATAACTATATACCAAGTGGGTCATAATTAATGGACAAAGATTTGGTAAAGTTTAGAAGGTTACTATTGAATCCCTAAACCATAAATATTAATATATAGTACTATTTGCCTGTTTTATTAATATAAGATTGAAGTTTGTCTTTACATGTAGATATTCACAAGAATATCAAAATGGAGCACAAAGGTTTGTAGATACGATACAAGCTAGTAAGGGAAATCCAGAAAAAAATTATTATCCTTGTTGCCAATGTTTAAGCCATCGATTCCACCATTTTGATACAGTTTGTGAGAACATAGTCATATTTGGGATGGATCCTACATATAATAAATGGGTCTTTCATGGAGAAAGTTCTACTGCAACTAGAGAGAAAGTTTTAGAAAAATCCGAAGCATATAGAATGTTTAGAGATGCATATTTTGAAGATGATTTTTTGATGACAATGATAACAATATGGAACCTGCACATGAAAGAAGAGAGACACATTTGTAAATCTTATATAGGATGTTGAACTTCCTTTATATGGTGGCTTTACTTACACAAAGATAGCTGCAATGGTTGCTCTATACAAGTATAAATCTAGACATAATCTCACGGATAACAGTTTCAATGAACTTCTAGAGATGCTCGACAAAATTCTACCTCAAGACAACAAACTTCCTGATTCATTATATTCAACAAAGAAGCTACTTAAGGAATTTGATTTAGGCTACGAGAAGATACATGCTTGTGTAAATGATTATTGTTTATTTAGAAAGAAAAATGAACATATGGAGACATGTCCAAAATATGGGGCTTCACGGTGGAAAGTTGATGCACGCACGAATAAAATTGAAAATGGAGTCCCTACAAAGGTAATGAGGTACTTTCCTATAATACCAAGATTTAGAAGAATGTTAAAATCACCTGAAAAGGCAAAACAATTAAGATGGCATGACACTCACAAAAGTCAGGATGGAAAGATGCGATACCCTGTTGATTCAGTGGCCTGAAATATGATTGATAATAAGCGGCCTAATTTTGCATCAGATCTATGTAACCTTAGGCTTGGCCTTTCATCTGATGGGTTTAACCCTTTCAGTGATCGTAGTACTCAATATAGTTGTTGGCAAGTGATTTTGGTTGCTTATAATTTGCCCCCTTCCTTGTGTATGTCAAAGGAAAATTTGAGGTTGACATTATTGATCCCTGGGCCTAAGCAACCAGAGAATAATATAAATGTCTAGTTGGAGCCACTTATAAAGATTTGAAAGAATTTTGGACAAATGGTGTGAGTGTTTATGATGACTTTAGTAATTTCACATTTAATTTGAAGGCTATTTTAATGTGGACAATAAATAACTTCCTAGCTTATGGAAATTTATCTGAATATTCCACAAAGGGTAGAGGAGCTTGTCCGGTATGTGGAATTGAGATAGCTTCAAGACGGTTTGCTAATTGTAAGAAGCATGTATATATGGAACATAGGCGATTTCTTACGCATAATCATCCATTTCGATTAAAAAAGTTATGGTTTGATGGAAAGGAAGAACTTAGAGGGAAGCCTAAAACATTAACAGGTTCAAAAAAAATTTCTATGGTAAAGAACCATATAAATGATTGGGGAAACCAAAGAGTGAAGAAAAATACCATGTAAATAATTTACGCAAACCAATAAAAGATGGGAAGAAAAGGAAGAAAGAGAAGAGAAGTAAAAAGCAGCAGCAACTAAACGTTGATTTAATATGGCCTTGGAAGAAAAAAATCAATTTTCTTTGAGTTACCATATTGGAAGGTACTATCATTAACTCTCTCTCTCTCTCTCTCATTTTTTGAATATAAAATATCTTTATAGTTCTGTATTTAACTATTAACAAGGTGTTTGTCAATTTAGACAACAATTTAATGTGTTGCAGCCTTTATTACCACTATATTGTCCATTTTTACAAGTTTTGGTCTAACTACAATATATTTTCTCTAATTATGTCCAAATTCCGATTTGTATCTACCCGTTTTGATAATATTTGCTAGTTCTGACCAAAATTCAGCACATTTTCTCCATTTTTGGCCTGAATATGGTTTATCATGGCATATTTTCGCAAGTATTGACCTAAATTAACTTCTTGTTTGCCAAATTAGACAAAACTTTAACTGCGGCTAAAACCTTTATTACCAATGTATCATCTATTTTTTTACAAGTTTTGGTCTAACTCCAACCTATTTTCACTAATTATGACTAAATTTTGATTTGTGATATGTATTTGTCAGTTCTGACCAAAATTTAGCATATTTTTCGCACTTTTGGCCTGAATATGGTTTATCTCGGCATGTTTTTGCAAGGATTGACCTAAATTAACTTCTTGTTTGCCAATTTAGACAAAACTTTAAACTGTAGCAGTCTTTATTACCATTGTATTATCCATTTTTTTTACAAGTTTTGGTCTAACTCGAACTTTTTTCACCAAATATGACCAAATTCTGAGTTTGGATCTGTTTTGATATTTTTTTTTCCAGCTTTGACAAAAATTTAGCACATTTTTTAGTTTGTACTGGCCTATATATAGTCGTGTATATCGAGTAGAGTATTGCCCTTAACAATCATATATTTGGACTACTTTCTACTTATGAGTTCTCAGTTTGATAAATTTGGACTTTTTTCTACTTAGAGTTGTGTTAAGCTCCCTGCCACTAGCTAATTTATACATCTTCTTTTTATGATGTTTCAGAATTTACTTGTAAACCCCCTGATTTTTCAGGAATTTTAATTTGGATTTTTCACAATTTTTCTGGAATTTTCTGCGATTTTTCTTTAATTGAAACCTAGGTATTTTGAAATTAAATAATTTTTAATTACTGTTATTTAATATTAAAATATTATAGAAATAATATTTTATGGTGTAAAATGGAAAATCGGACATAGGGTAATTTTTTGTGAATTTATTGGACCCCGGAAGCATTTTTAAAGCCCTAAAAACTAAGTTGTATTTAAACCAAATTAAACTTTAGAAATAAATCTGGTTCAATTGAACCAAAACAACCCAAACCAACCCAGACCCGATTCAGCTGAACCGAACCCAGCCCTTAGCGGGTCGGGTCGGATCTAAACCCGACCCGAAACCCGCAGACCCAAACCCGCACTTAAACACTAGCGGGTCGGGCCGGATTCATGTTGAACCCGACCCGCGGACCCGGATCCGTTACCCAAACAAAACCCTAATCCTATTCCTCACCGGATTCACTGTTCCGGCTATATAATCCCTCGACTTCTACGCCCCGCCGCCTCGCCTGAACCGTAGTCGCCTTCTCGTCGAACCCCAGCCTGCAGCCACCTCCTTCTTCCTCCACGAGTCCCGCTACCCAGCCCAACACCATGACAGAACCCCCTACGCCTTAGCCGCCTTGAACCCCGACTCCACCTCCCTCCCGCAGCCCAGCCGACGAGCCCCACTGCCTCGACCTAGCCACCGTCCGTCCCCAACTCCTCCGCCTCTCTCCCGTCTCCGACCCGCAGACCCCCTCGAGCCCGACCCTCCACCACCGCAGACACCCTCTGTCTTCCTCCGTCCTTCTCCCCCTCCTCGACCTCGTCGGAGCCTGACTCCCCCATCTCGGTGCAGCCCAGCAGCCTGAACCCTAACTTCCTTCCCCGATATCTCCTCCTCTCCACCTCTGCAAGCCCCATCAACCTATGTAGTTAAAAACCGTTATATATCGGATATATCACCGATATATAACGGTATCGGTGATGAACCGATTTTTTTTTGGAAAAAAATCGGTTTTATATCGGAACCGATAAAATCGGCCGATATTACCGATATTTTGTAAAATATCGGTTTTAATAAAAACCGATATTTCACAGTTTTTTTTTTTTTTTTTTTTTTTTTTTTTAATAACAGGGACTGATGATAGAGAAAGAGATAAAAAAAACAGCAGAGGCGGCTCTAATGTACCATCAGATGCATTAATGGTATAATGTGCTAAGGAGAAGAGGAAAAAAAAATGTACTAAGGAGAAGAGGAAAAAAAAAACAGCAGAGGCAAAATATAATGTGCTGCAATTCAATTCAACTTTGATTTCATAGGACATGATTTTCTGGAGACATATCTTGAACAATTTGTTCTGTTTGTTTGAGATTATCTGAGATCTAAATAGTTATTCGCACTGTTGATTTTGAAATTGGGTTTCCAAGTGGTGGTCTTTGTGCAAGCTGCTATGAAACTGCCATTCCTTTTATCCACCACTTTTTATGCCATCAAAATCTTCATACATCAAACTTATTCAGAGATGTAGTTCCTTAAGTGATCTTCTTTATCTTGGATCTCTTGGATTTCTCGACGATATGTATACTTTCTGCATATTTTATAATAGAAAACTATTAAGTGTATTGTTCATATATAAAAATTGTGTTAAAAATGCAAACCGATATTTACCGTTATAAAACCGATATATCGGTGATATATCTATAACTCTACTGGACCGTTATCATAAAAAAACCGTTATTAACTGTATCTCCCTCCCCGACTCCCTCATCTCCGGCCCGCTGCACCCCTCGACCTTCCCCGGAGCCCCTCTGTCACCACCACATACCTCCACCACCATCATCATACTCCGGCACGACCCGACATCCCGCACGAGCACCCCCATCTCCCCTCTTCCTCCCCCGACTCGACGAGCCTCCGCCCGAGCCGCCGTCCTCCGGCGAATCCCCTAGTCCCAGCCGCGGTGATCAAAACCCTAAACCTAGACGGACACAGCAACCGGACACAGTTTCCCCGTGTCGCATCTCCTCGCGGACACGAAGAATCATCACCCTACGGAGCCCTGTTCAGGTTAGTGTTTCCTCTCTCCTTGTTGATCCGATTCCCGTTTCGTCAGTTGTGTCGTGTAGACTGTGTATCCCTCTCGATCCCCGTGTAACTCGCTCTGTGCGTCGCGTCCTGTGGTGATCGCAAACCGCGATCCAAAAACAGGAAAAATAATACCCCATTTCACCCCGGAACTGAGTGCGCTCCGCCAAATGGGACGACTTGGTCGCGTGCGGTCTTCACAGAAATGTGCGCGCCGTCGATACGGCCGTATGGGATTTCGCAGAAGTTGATTTAGATGTGCGTGCACACCGGAATCAACGCGTATCCGCCGACAACGCCCGATATTCGTCTGTTCTGAATCACGTTGTAACTTTGTGTACACACGTCAGATCGAGACGAAACTTGCTCCATCGGACTCGTAGCAATACGCTGGTCCTGTGACCAAAGTTTGGTTTGATTCTGAGAACGTTGACAAAATCGCGTATCGTGGTCCCCACAAGCTCCACTTGACGAACGATTTTGTGATCGGCTCATCGAAATCCAATTTTGGAAGTTCCGTTGGGTTCGTATCATCGTTCCTGACTTGTTGACACTAAGTTTGACGAATTTGGAGACCTTTGACCCTGACACGCTTTTCGGTGCAAAGTGGCCCACATGTGGACCCCGTTTTGACCCAGAAATATTGTTTTTGCCCCTGTGTCCAAATTGGACTTAAGGATAGGCGTTTTTAGCTATTTGATATTTTTTTGAATCTAATGGTGATGTTTATTTCAGCAACCGGAGTAGTAGATGCAAATCAAACTGAAGTCAGAGCTACAGTTGGAGCCAGAACCCCATACAAGTTTACCTTGCCAACATTGCAGTTCTTGTTACTTATTTCCTTGCCTTATTTATATTATTGTACATGCTTGACCTAGGACCGTGTGAATTTACTTAGCGTCCGATTAATATTCGGGTGCCAACACCGTACGTGACGTTGTGTATTGTCATCTAGACATGGATACCGAGACCCTATATTCCTCGTACTTGTCTTATCAAGTACATCATAACCCAGGACACTTGACACTACTCATGAGACAGAATCTTCCTGAGATATTCATGGTGATTCTATATAGGATACATGCTTTATGGCATAGACATTATATTCATAGACATTAGATGACTTGCTGCATTAGATATGATCGTGCGTGACATGGACATGATGCATCATGGACATGAGACATGTGATTACATGGGGTGGGGAGAGACACACAGGCTACATGCTGATCATATATATAAAACCCCTATTATTGTGAGGCACAAGACTCTGAAACCCGAGCTTGGCCCATTACTCATATTACTGCTACCGTCTCCCCTACACAGAGCTTGTAGTAGTCTCAGCCTGAGTACTGGTGATGTTCTCACTTGTATTTCACATAGATGGTTACATATTTATCCTATTTATTTTATTGACTATTTCACTGCATTATTATGGCTTGTATTATCTGTACCTTGCTATGTCCCCTGAGGACCTGGATCCGGATTATGTCCCCAGGATTAGCAGAGGAGATCCACCCAGAGTTATACAGTACATGAGCATTAGTAGGAGCAGAAGCAGGAACAGGAGCAGTTACTGGAGCAGTACCAGATTCAGTAGACGAGTGATCACTGAGGTTATCTTCTGAGTATATACTGTTTCTATACTCAGTATTTGCTGTTATCTTTATTTCTGTATCTTGACTATTGTATCAGACTCATTATCGGGTTGTTCCTCGAGTTTATATTTTATGGAGATTGATTTTGCTTTATGATTCTGATATTGTTGTATTCATTTCTGTGGATGAGATTAGTATTTTTAGACCATTATTGTTGTACTACAACTTAAGTATGTCCCGATGGATCCATTAAATTGGGTTTGTCCATCGGTGTGTGCTGCTGGCCATTGCCACGTGGCTAGTCTCTTGATATTTTGGGACTGGGGTGTGACATTACTATTGCAACATAATTTAGATGTAATGCACATTGATAAGAACATTTGTGAGAGTATTATTGGTACACTATTGAGAATAAAGGGGAAGATGGACTGAAATCTCGTAAAGATATGGCAAAAATGGGAATGAGGAAAGAACTACATGCTAAAAAAATAGGGGACAAGTTTTGATGGACGGCAAGGTCTTACAA
This sequence comes from Iris macrosiphon, assembly GCA_036927795.1. Lineage (NCBI taxonomy): Eukaryota > Viridiplantae > Streptophyta > Magnoliopsida > Asparagales > Iridaceae > Iris > Iris macrosiphon. Next base: position 231,673,387 of record JAYESA010000004.1, read on the forward strand.
TTTATCAAAGTCAGAGAAGCAATTATTTTGTAATAGGCTTGCAAATTTATGATTGCCTGATGGTTACAACTCCAATATTTCAAATCATGTCTCATTGCAAGATTATAAGATTTTAAATCTTAAGTCCCATGATTATCATATTCTACTCCAACAAATTTTGTCAGTAGCATTAAGAGTACTTCAACCAAAGGGTACGAGAACTGCAATATTTCGACTTTGTTCAGTTTTTAATGAATTATGCCAAAGAGTCATCGATAAAAACAAATTGGAACAACTTGAAACTGACGTTGCAGAAATTTTATGCTTATTAGAAAGATTTTTTCCTCCATCATTTTTTGATGTTATGGTGCATCTCATAATTCATCTTGCACGAGAAGCTCGAATTGGTGGGCCAGTACAATTTCGTTGGATGTACCCCTTTGAAAGGTAATACATTATATTTTAAATTAATAATAAACTTATAAATTATTCTATACTCTTATAATATTAGTTTTTATTTAGATCTATGAAGGTGCTAAAAGGATATGGTAGAAATCGTTCATGGCCTGAAAGATGTATAGTAGAAAGGTATCTTGCTGAAGAGTGCTCAAGTTTTTATAATGGGTGCATAAAACAAGACGCTGAAATTGGTGTTAAACATAGACGCAATGATGATTTTGAGAATGGAACTATTGGAGAAGGGAGGCCAATTTCTAAGGAAAAATGAGGACTATGTCTTCTGATATGTTAGAGATTGCTCATCGTACTATTTTGTTTAACAGTCACTACCAAAATGATTCAAATCAACAACGAATTTAGCGACTCTGGACAACGATGTCGCTAATATTATTGAAATTAGCTACGTATTTTAAAGACATCGTAATACGTCGCTATAAGTGACTTTCTGCAACGTTTAGCAACGACCTTTAGTATTATAAAAGATGACATCGCCAAAAAGTCGCTAAACGTCGCTATATTTTTAATAACAAAGACGGTTAGCGACTGCACACCTTATATATCGCAGTATGTGAAAATGTTTGCGATGTTTAGCGACGTATGGTATTGACATCGCTAAATTACTTAATATGGGGTTCTCCTGGTCTGTTCGACTTTTTATTTCTATCCCCCTAAACTTTTTATTTTTTGCCCCCTCCTTCCGCGCCCCCAGCGATCCACCCTCCCCCGGAGACCCTCCGTGCCCTCGACGACCCTCTATCGTCCCACCCCGACACAGGCGACCCCTAGACACGGCCTCTTCGCTCCTGTGACCCTCAGACGTGGCTCCTCCCCCTCCGGCACGGCTGACCCCCTCCGACGTGGTCCTCCTCCGTCGACCCCTCTCTCAGGTGCTCTTCCTCCCTTCCTCCCCTCTTGGTAAACCCTAACCCAGACCCAGACTAAAGTAGGACACACACACACTGGACATAATCATGACACATTGACACACACATGATACAACCCTAACCCTGACATATGGACCCAAATACATGGACACACACACAAGACACAACCCTACATGACACGATTCGTACTAACACGGACAAGATATTGGTTGTTTGATATCTTGGTACCAACATACACAACCCTACATGACACGATTCATACTAACATGGACCCGAACACGCGGACACACACACAGGACACATGGACTCTAACTATGATATAGGTTGTTTGATATAAATTTGGGTATGTATTTTAGTCAAGATATTGTGTTTGGGTATGTGTAGTACCTTGTGTGTGTGTATGTGTCAAGTGTATGAGAGTCCACGTATTTCTTGTGTGTGTGTGAGTGAGTGTCCAAGTGAGATGTGTGTATGTGTATATATTTGAGTGGGGGATGAGTGAGCTAATAAGGATTAATAATCTATATAGATAGATACATATATAAGGGTATAGAAATATACAGTTATAGAAGTATGTATAAATATGTGTTGAGTGTCAATAGTGAGTGGCCTAGAGTGTTTGTTGGTACCAAGATACAAGTGTCTAGTATACTTAGTGTCATGGGTATTTAAAATTGTATCCTAGTGTCAAGATACAAGAGAGTATCAATATGAGATTTTGTACCATGGTATGTGATGTCCATATGATACACAAATACCTAGAGTGTTATTAAGGCCTATGTGTATATTCAACACTCCGAAGTCAAGTGTCCACATGTCTACTAGTTTTCGGATAGTCACGAATTATAAAATGGATACTCATGAACCACGATATGGATACTCATGCATCACAACTCAAATACTCACGAATCAATAGGATTTGTTAATTACTTTAATGAACATGTGTATCCATCTTTGCATCCATTTGGATAATATACTTGAACGATGTCTATTCATCTTTTCAGAAGTATCTAAAAATTGATCTGAATTACTACCTGCGTCATCGTTCATAGATGTACAACTGTCATCATGATGACATGTATGGTGTGCGGGATGAATTCATATAGGGGGTAGAACAGTTCCTGCAGTTTGCTAAGGCGTTCCTTCAGTACATGGATGATACCAAAATTAAGTATCCATGTGTGAGATGTCGCAACTTGAATTATCACTCAGAAGTGGATATGACTTATCATTTATACTCGAAAGGTTTTATGCCGAATTACTAGCAGTGAACCTCGCACGGAGAACTTGTGTCTTTAGCATCTTAGCTGGAGCCTTATATTGAGACGCATATGGGTGTCCACTACAACGCTGATTACGACAATGGGTGCGTGAACATAGTTTTTGACACTGTCGGGCCTAGTTTCTATCCGGACAATCATGATGCAGCTGAGGAGACACCAATTGCCGATGTTGCAAAGTTCATGGAGTTACTGGAGAATGCAAGAACTCTATTATATCCTGGTTGTAAGGATCATTCACCTTTGGAGGTGGTTACAAGACTGTAGAGCATCAAGTCCGATTTTAACATATCGCAAGAATGCTACAACCGATGGATAGAGTTGATTATAGAGATCTTGTCGACGGGTGATAAGTTACCTAAAGACTTCTACCGGTCTAAAAGGATGGTGAGATCTCTCTGGATGGGATACGAGAAAATTGAAGCATGTCGCAACGGGTGCATGTTGTACTACAAAGACGACAAGGATGGAGATATGTGTAGTTTTGTGGTGTTGATTGCTACAAGGCAACTGGTACAGGAAGGTCTATCGGTGCAAGAAAGACGACCGATTCGATGCACTACTTACCTTTAATGCCATAGTTTCAGAGGTTATTTATGGTAAAGGAGACTGCCGAAAATATGAGTTGTCACAAACGAGAACAAATTAAAGGAGTGTTGGATCACCCATCCGATGGAGAAGCATTGAAGAACTTCGATCAAGAGTATCCCAATTTTGCTTTGAATTACGTAATATAAGATTGGGGCTCTCCTCCGACAGTTTTACCCCATTAGGACTTTCGGGCTCTCAGTATTCGTGTTGGCCTGTGATCGTCACCCTGTACAACCTACCACCTTGGATGTGCATGAAGACTCCGGTTATGTTCTTAACCATCATTATTCTGGTTTTGAACAATCTGAAGAGGAACATCGATTGACTGAGCTCCATAAGATTGGGGCTCTCCTCCGACAATTTTGCTTTGAATTACGTATTCATGGAGAGGTTAATTCCAATTGCATTTTAGGAATTCTTACCGCAGGTAGTTTGGAATCCATTGACTGAGCTTAGCATATTCTATAGAGATCTTTTTTCTACAAAGTTGATTATCGATCATCAAGAAAAGCAAGAGAAGGATATTGCGGTAATACTATGCAAGCTTGAAAGAGTGTTTCCTCCTGGATTCTTTGACTCCATGGAGCATTTGTCAATTCATCTTTCTTTTGAGGCACGTATTGGTGGGCATATCGGTTATCGGTGGATGTACCCGTTCGAGTGTCAAATGAACCACCTAAAGAAAAAAGGTAAAAAATAAGGCACGGATCGAGGGTTCTATTTGTGAAGTCTATGTTCTTGAGGAGATTACAAACTTTTGCTCGATGTATTTTATGCCGCATGTTGCTACTAATAGAACAAGAGTTCCCAGAAACGACGACGAATATCAGAAATATAATGATGCAATACTGAAAGTATTCAATGCTTTCGGTAAGCCTTTGGGCAAAATGAATAAGAGATATATGAATGACGACGAGCTAAGGGCTGCTCAGTTTTATATATTACTCAACTGTGACAAGGTTGAAGTGGGAAAGCTAGAGTGTAAACCCCCCTGAATTTTCAAAAATATTAAACTTGGATTTTTCACAATTTTCTGAAATTTTCTGGGAATTTTCTGTAATTAAAATCAAGGTTTTAAATTATTAAATGATTTTAAATTGTTAATAAATAGTATTAAAATATCATGGAAATAATATTTTTAGGTGTAAAATAAAAAACTGGACTTAGGATAATTTTTCTGGAATTTATTGGGCTCCGGACCTAATTTAAAACACATAAAAACTATTTAATTATTTATTTATTTAATAAATTGATTTATTATTATTATTATTATTATTTTATTTTTCCGACCCATTCCTAAGGTCCGGCCCACTGGGCCTGACCGCGGCCCGCCAAACCGGCCCAGCCCGTGCTGCCATTCGGGTCGGATCGGGTCGAACAAACCCGACCCGCCGCCTCTGACCCGCTACCCTCATCCCCTCCCCACGACCCGGCTGCCCGGGTTTTCCGCCGCTCCGGCCAGCCACGCGGCACCCCGCCCGCGCCACGCCCCGCCACGACGCCCCGCTCCTCCAGGCGTCGATCCCCTCTTCCCGCCGCCATCCCCGGCCGACCCAGCGCCCCTCTCCTCTATAAAAGCCCAGCCCGGTCATCCCCTCTCCACCGGAACCGCCACCCTCGCCACCGCGCTGCCCGCCTGAGCCCGCAGCCCCAACCAGCCTCCAGCGCCGCCGTCCTCCTCCCTTCTCTCCTCCTCGAGCACCGTCTCCGGCGTCCCCGACTCCAGTAGCAGCGGCAGCAACTTCCCCCCTTTGAGCCGCCTCCGGCCAGCCGTTCCCGGCGCGCCGTCGACCACCAGCCGCGTCCCAACAGCCGACGAACCGCCCCTAGCCTCCCCGACGTTCCTCCGGCCGGACCGCCGCCGGCAGCCCCCAAATCAGAAAACCCTAAAACCCTAAATCCCAATTCTTGTGTCGGCGTGTCGGACACGACACGGACACGAAAATTTTTGGGTTTCAGAGCCCTGTTCAGGTACTCATATCTTTCTCCTCGCTGCCCCATTTTCAATTCCGTAAATTGCGTTGTGAAACCTGTATGACCCTCTCGGTGCCCGGATAAACCGCTCGGGGCATCGCGTCCTGTGGTGATCGCACACCGTGATCCAAAAACAGAAAAAACACCGACCCGATTCACCCCGGAACTGGGTACGCCTCGCCAAAAGAGACGACTTGGTAGCGCGCGGTCTTCACAGATACGTGCGCAGCGTTGATACGGACGTGTGGGATTTTACGGAAGTCGATTCGGGTGTGCGTGCACACCGGGATCAACGCGTATCCGCGGATACCGCCCCGTATCCGCCTTTATTTTTCACGCCATAACTTCTGGTACACATGTCGGATCAAAACGAAACTTGCGCCATCAGACTCGTAGCGATACGCTGATCCTGTGACCCAAGTTTGATTTGATTCTGAGAACGTTGACGAAATCGCGTGTCGTGGGCCCCACAAGCCCCCGCTCGACGGGCGATTTTGTGATCGGCTCATCGGAATCCAATTCTGGAAGTTTCGTTGGGTTCGTATCATCGTTCCTGACCTGTTGACACTAAGTTTGGCGAAATTGGAGACCTTTGACCCTGATACGTTTTTTGGTGCAAAGTGGGCCACCGGTGGACCCCGTTTTGGTCCGAAATTACCGTTTTTTGCCCTTGTCTCCAAATTGGACCCAAGGACAGGCGTTTCTAGCTATTTGATATCTTCTGAACATGATGGTAATGTTTATTTCAGCATCTGGACACATTTTTGGAATTTCTCCGAGATACAAAACTATAATTGGATCTAAACATCAGGCAAGTACCTGCACTTCAAAGTTTAATCTTTATATTATGATAATTAATTCCCTGCTTTACTAGTACCATTGATGATTACACGTAGTATTAGAATACTGGATTTCATGTCTTGAATACTGGAGTTCATGTCTTATTTTTCGTGTCGGGTGGGAGAATACTAGAAGGCATGTAGTTTACCCTTCCCCCTGCCGTGACTAATAGCTGTTGGTACGCGACTGTACCCTCAGCCGAATCTCGATTATTCATGTTTAATAGCCGTCTATGAAGGCCGGATTAGCCTTATAAACCCCTACATGCCAACTATGTATTCTAAAATAAACACAAGTTCACACACATAGCTTCTTGTCTTGTTGCAGTTCCTGTTGTCTTATTGTAGTTTCATTTCCTGTCTCATATTATTTCTGTTTACTCATATTCCTGTTTATAGCATTAACTCTTAGTTATTGTTGCTCCTTTTATGCATATTCTCAATATGATACTTAGTCAGTTTCTTTTCTAATTGTCATAAATATTTATGTTCTTTTATCTTAGTAATCGGGTTTGTCCCCGATTTCATTCTGGATTCTGTATTAAACATTTGATCTATTGTCACATTTATTTCATTTAAAATCTCAGCATTCTTTTCCTGTTATTATCTTTGCCTAATTCATTATTTGTGAATGAGCTAGATGTTTTAACTGTGGATATGACCTAGACAGCGTACTACCGCCGACTCTGCGGCGTAGGCTGGACGTACCCACGCACTCGCGCCCGAATTTCCGGGTGCGGGTCGTGACACATTTTTATGGTGACCCATGCAGGTCTAGTATCCTTAAATAGGGTAATACCCTAGGACAGGGTATGGAATAAGATTGAGGATTTTAGGAAAAGCTCATTCACAGAATAGGATCTTTATTTCAAATCTTGATATCATTCCTAATCAATTTTTCTATCGCCCTTGATTTCCAAGTAATCTATTCTAATCTTCCTATCCCTTAATCTTTCAGAATGGTTCAGATAAGGAACACAGTAGGAGGCACATCAGAACCAGCTGAGCAGACTGTGCCCGAAACTCTTGCACTCCCGCCGCCTCCATATACTCCAGTAGTTACTCTAGATGGGGCACAGCTACTCGGAGTATTCCAGGGACTCGTAGAATCCCAGAAAGAACAGACTGCACTTCTACGAACCAGCCTCTCAGAAGCTCTTCGGTCCCAGGAGTCGCCACAAAAGAGGCCAGGAAGTGCCAAAGACTTCAAGAACCTTAAACCCCTGGAATTCTATGGAACTGAGGACATTCTCTATGCCGATGAGTGGATAGAGAATGTGGAGCGACTCCTGAAGACTGCTCGGGTCCCTGATGATCTCAAAGTGGAGTCCGCAAGCCTGCAACTGTTCGATATAGCTCGGACCTGGTTTAGAGATGAACCCCAACTATCTGCTCCTGACCTCACCTGGGAGGACTTCAAGAGGCTATTCAAGGAGAAATTCTACCCCGAAGTGGCTCGGGAAGCTCTCGAAAGCCAATTCGAGAGACTGGAACAAGGTAACCTATCTGTTGATGAGTACACTGCTGAATTTAGCAGGTTGAGCCACTTTGCAGAGTACATGGTTCGTACCCCGGAGGACAGAGCCCGTAGATTCAAGAAGGGGTTGTCTCCGGATATTCGTCTTGCTGTCACCACTAGCCGAGCTCGCACCTACGAGGAAATCTTGAGCGTGCCACAGGACGTTGAGAGAGACATGGGGCATAAACTAAAGCGGGAGAGAGATACTGGAAGTATGGGACCCCACAAACGCCCATTTCAACAACAACCACGCAGAGGGCCCCGCAGCAAACTCAGCGTCCTCTCCCTCGAGCCCCAGCACCCCAACACCAAGCTCAAGGACAGAACCAACAAGCTGCCGCTTGTAACTTTTGCCAAAAACCAGGTCACACTTGGCAAGTCTGCAGGAAGAGGCTAGGTGCCTGCCTCTACTGCGGCTCAGCAGCGCATCAAATGAGGGACTGTCCTGCTGCTCAAGGACGCCCAGCTGCACCAAAGGCTCCAGTCCAGGCCAGGCCCCCAGCAGCACAACAGAGGGGACCCCCACTTCCAACTCAACAACAACGCTTTGCTCAGCACCAACATCAGCAACAGAGGGGTGCACCTCAGCAAGGCCGTACTTTTGTAATGACTCTGGAAGAAGCTGAAGCCACAGCAGACGTGATCACAGGTTCTGTGCTTATAAATTCAATACCAGCCATTACTTTATTTGATTCTGGAGCTTCACATTCATTCATGTCAGTAGATTTCCTTATGAAGCATAGTTTAATCACTGAACCCCTTAGGAATTGTTATAAGATCATTACCGGTGGAGGAATTATCCCGGTTAGTGATGCATGTAACAATTGTCCTATTACAATATGTGGAAGAGAATTATATGCTAGGCTACTCGTAATGCCAGTTCCCAGTTTTGACCTTATACTGGGTATGGATTGGTTGAGTCAACATCATGCCACTATAGACTGTCACAGAGGTAGTGTAATCTTCAGGCCCCCTGACAAGCCAGAATTTGAATTCGCTAGAGGTTCTAGAGAAATGGGTAGTAACAAAATTTGCGGAGCCCTAGTACCAGAAGAATTGCCACTACCTATCATCTCTGAATATCTTGATGTCTTCCCTGAGGATCTTCCAGGCTTACCCCCAGACCGAGAAGTTGAATTCTCTATTGACTTAGTGGCAGGAGCAGCGCCAGTATCTCAAAATTCCTACAGAATCAACAAGAAAGAGATAATAGAGCTAAATGAGCAGATACAAGAGTTAGAAGACAAATGCTTCATTAGGTCTAGTGTCTCACCCTGGGGAGCTCCAGTATTATTTGTGCCCAAGAAGGACGGAACTTCCCGAATGTGTATTGACTATAGGGCCTTGAATGCTTTAACAATCAAGAATAAGTATCCCCTACCCAGGATAGATGACTTATTTGATCAATTAAGTGGAGCTCGGGTATTTTTAAAGATTGACTTGAGGTCTGGTTACCACCAAGTAAGGGTAAGGAAGGAAGACATCCCTAAAACTGCTTTCAATACCCGGAACGGACACTATGAATTCTTAGTGATGCCGTTCGGGTTGACGAATGCTCCCGCAGTTTTTATGAACTTAATGAACATAGTCTTCCAGCAATACCTAGACAAATTTGTAGTGATCTTTATTGATGATATTTTGATCTATTCCAAGACTTTCGAAGAACATGAAAAACACTTGAGGCTAGCATTGGAGACTTTGAGGAAGGAAAAACTTTATGAAAAATTATCAAAATGTGCATTCTTCCTAGACAAAGTAGAATTCTTGGGATATGTTGTGACTGGAGATGGAATAGCAGTAGATCCCAAGAAGATAGCGGCAGTAGAATCATGGCCCACTCCAGACTCTGTGGCAGAAATTAGAAGCTTCCTGGGACTAGCTGGCTACTATCGGAAATTTGTGAAGGACTTTGCTAGAATTGCTGAGCCCATGACAAAATTAACAAGGAAGGATGAAGAGTTCACCTGGACTGATGAATGTCAGCATGCTTTTGAAGAGTTGAAGAAAAGGCTGACTACTGCCCCTATCCTGACCTTACCATCTGGGACCGGAGGATTCGCTATATATAGTGATGCTTCTGGAAAAGGTCTAGGTTGTGTATTGGAGCAGAACAAGAAGGTAATAGCATATGCCTCTAGACAGCTTCGACCTCATGAAAAGAACTATCCAACTCATAATTTAGAATTGGCAGCTGTTATCTTTGCTCTTAAGCTATGGAAGCATTATCTTTATGGAGAAAAGGTGGAAATATTTACAGACCATAAAAGTCTAAAATATATCTTCACTCAGAAAGAGCTGAACATGAGGCAAAGAAGGTGGCTGGAGCTAATGAAAGATTTTGATATCACCCTTCAATATCATCCTGGGAAGGCCAATGTAGTTGCTGATGCTCTAAGCAGATATCCTATGGCGATGTACTTGACTATGGACCGACACTTGCTCGAGGACTTGGAAAGTTTGGGTATTGAGGTAATTATTCCAGGAAGAGAAGGTCAAATGATAAACTTGCAGATCCAATCTACCTTAATAGATAAGATTAAGGAGACTCAGTTTCAAGACGAAGGCCTACGGAGCATTCAAGGTCAAGTGCAAACTGGATTAGTGGAGGAATTCAAAATTCATGAAGATGGATCACTGCGACATGGAGATAGATTATGTGTACCTCAAAGAGACATAAGAGAAGAAATTATGCAAGAGGCGCACAGATCGCAATACTCTATACACCCAGGAGCTAACAAAATGTACAAAGACCTGAGGACGCATGTTTGGTGGCATGGCATGAAAAGAGAAGTAGCCAGGTTCGTATCTCGTTGCTTAGTGTGCCAACAAGTCAAGGCTGAAAGACAAAGACCTGGGGGATTGCTTCAACCACTACCCATTCCGGAGTGGAAGTGGAAACATATTACAATGGATTTTGTTTCTGGGCTTCCAAGGACACATAGTGGAAAGGATGCAATTTGGGTGATAGTGGATAGACTGACCAAGTCTGCACATTTTCTACCCTTCAAGGTAGGACTATCCACAGAAAAGCTGGCAGATTTATATATCAGACACATTGTTAAATTGCATGGAGTTCCAGTAAGTATTGTCTCCGACCGAGATTCAAGATTCACCTCTCACTTCTGGAAGAGCTTACAAGCCAGCTTGGGGACTCAACTCAAATTCAGCACAGCGTATCATCCCCAAACTGATGGACAATCGGAACGTACAATCCAGACCCTTGAAGATATGCTCCGTACATGTGTTCTGGATTTTGGAGGATCGTGGAAAGACTATCTACATCTTGTGGAGTTCTCTTATAATAACAGTTACCAAGCAAGTATTGAGATAACTCCATTTGAAGCTTTGTATGGACGAAGATGTCGTACCCCGCTATCATGGGACGACGTAGGAGAAAGAGCCTTACTGGGACCAGAGATGGTGATCGATTCAACTGAGAAGGTAAAACAAATAAGGGAAAGACTTCGGGTGGCTCAAGACAGGCAACGACATTGGGCAAATAGCCACCGAAGGCCCTTGGAATTTGAGGTAATTAAATTTATAAAATTCAAGTTAATTTAAACATTATGATTATGGAACTAAGACTTGATTATGACTTTATTAAAGGTTGGAGAACTGGTATTCTTGAAGATTTCTCCGACACGTGGCACCATTAGGTTCGGAAGGAGTGAAAAACTCAGCCCAAGATTTATTGGACCTTTTGGCATACAGGAGAAAATCGGAGAAGTGGCATACCGTCTGGCATTGCCACCCTCTCTGGATGGAGTCCATAACGTTTTCCACGTGTCGCAGCTGAGAAAATACGTGTCAGATCCCAGCCATATTTTGGATCACTCAGAGCTCGAAGTAGGCCCAAGTTTGACTTACCAAGAGCAACCCGTGGAGATACTGGACCGATCGGAGAAAGTTCTAAGGAACCATGTTATTTCCCTTGTTCGCGTAGCTTGGAAGCACCATTCTCCCGACGAATCCACCTGGAAGCGAGAAGACGAGATTAGAGAACGCTACCTTTATCTTTTTGAACCCTGAGGTATTTTAACTCTCGGCCCTTCCTTTCGTGCCATTGTTATTCTTAAATTTCGAGGACAAAATTTTTATAAGTTGGGTAGATTGTAAACCCCCCTGAATTTTTAAAAATATTAAACTTGAATTTTTTATAATTTTCTGGAATTTTCTGGGAATTTTCTGTAATTAAAATCAAGGTTTTAAATTATTAAATAATTTTAAATTATTAATAAATAGTATTAAAATATCATGAAAATAATATTTTTAGGTGTAAAATGAAAAACTGGACTTAGGATAATTTTTCTGGAATTTATTGGGCCCCGGACATAATTTAAAACACCTAAAAACTATTTAATTATTTATTTATTTAATAATTTGATTTATTATTATTATTATTATTATTATTATTATTATTATTATTTTATTTTTTCGGCCCATTCCTAAGGTCCGGCCCACTGGGCCTGACCGCAGCCCGCCAAACCGGCCCAGCCCGCGCTGCCATTCGGGTCGGGTCGGGTCGAACAAACCCGATCCGCCGCCTCCGACCCGCTACCCTCACCCCCTCCCCACGACCCGGCTGCCCGGGTTTTCCGCCGCTCCGGCCGGCCATGCGGCGCCCCGCCCGCGCCACGCCCCGCCACGACGCCCCGCTCCTCCCGGCGTCGATCCCCTCTTCCCGCCGCCATCCCCGGCCGACCCAGCGCCCCTCTCCTCTATAAAAGCCCAGCCCGGCCATCCCCTCTCCACCGGAACCGCCACCCTCGCCACCGCGCTGCCCGCCTGAGCCCGCAGCCCCGGCCAGCCTCCAGAGCCGCCGTCCTCCTCCCTTCTCCCCTCCTCGAGCACCGTCTCCGGCGTCCCCGACTCCAGCAGCAGCGGCAACAACTTTCCCCCTTCGAGCCGCCTCCGGCCAGCCGTTCCCGGTGCGCCGCCGACCACCAGCCCCGTCCAGCAGCCGACGAACCGCCCCCAACCTCCCAGGCGTTCCTCCGGCCGGACCGCCGCCGGTAGCCCCCAAATCAGAAAACCCTAAATCCCAATTCTTGTGTCGGCGTGTCGGACACGACACAGACACAAAAATTTTTGGGTTTCAGAGCCCTGTTCAGGTACTCATATCTTTCTCCTCGCTGCCCCATTTTCAATTCCGTAAATTGCGTTGTGAAACCTGTATGACCCTCTCGGTGCCCGGACAAACCGCTCGGGGCATCGCGTCCTGTGGTGATCGCACACCGCAATCCAAAAACAGGAAAAATACCGACCCAATTTACCCCGGAACTGGATATGCCCCGCCAAACGGGACGACTTGGTCGCGCACGATCTTCACAGATACGTGCGCAGCGTTGATACGGACGTGTGGGATTTCACGGAAGTCGATTCGGGTGTGCGTGCACACCGGGATCAACGCGTATCCGCGGACACCGTCCCGTATCTGCCTTTTCTATTTCATGCCATAACTTCCTGTACACACGTCGGATCAAAATGAAACTTGTGCCATCGTACTCGTAGCGATACGCTGGTCCTGTGACCCAAGTTTGGTTCGATTCTGAGAACGTTGACGAAATCGCATGTCGTGGGCCCCATAGGCCCCCGCTCGACGGGCAATTTTGTGATCGGCTCATCGAAATCCAATTCTGGAAGTTCTGTTGGGTTCGTATCATCGTTCCTGACCTGTTAACACTAAGTTTGGCGAAATTGGAGACCTTTGACCCTGACACATTTTTCGGTGCAAAGCGGGCCACCGGTGGACCCCGTTTTGGCCCGAAATTACCGTTTTTTGCCCTTGTCTCCAAATTGGACCCAAGGACAGGCGTTTCTAGCTATTTGATATCTTCTGAACATGATGGTAATATTTATTTCAGCATCTGGACACATTTCTGGAATTTCCCCGAGATACAAAATTATAATTGGATCCAAACATCAGGCAAGTACCTGCACTTCAAAGTTTAATCTTTATATTGTGATAATTAATTTCCTGCTTTACTAGTACCATTGATGATTACACGTAGTGTTAGAATACTGGATTTCATGTCTTGAATACTGGAGTTCATGTCTTGTTTTTCGTGTCGGGTGGGAGAATACTAGAAGGCATGTAGTTTACCCTTCCCCCTGCCGTGACTAATAGCTGTTGGTACGCGACTGTACCCTCAGCCGGATCTCGATTATTCATGTTTAATAACCGTCTATGATGGCCGGATTAGCCTTATAAACCCCTATATGCCAACTATGTATTCTAAAATAAACACAAGTTCACACACATAGCTTCTTGTCTTGTTGCAGTTCCTGTTGTCTTATTGTAGTTTTATTTCCTGTCTCATATTATTTCTGTTTACTCATATTCCTATTTATAGCATTAACTCTTAGTTATTGTTGCTCCTTTTATGCATATTCTCAATATGATACTTAGTCAGTTTCTTTTCTAATTGTCATAAATATTTAGTTTAATCTTGTTGTGCATTCTGTACTTTGCTCCTTTCCTGACTGGATCCGTTGATTTAGGCGATGATGAGGACCTTGCCCCTACCTATTATGGCCCCTATGAGGGAACAGATGACACATTTGAGGAGCCAGTTCCACCTAGGAGACTACTTCTGTGGATTAGCTAGCAGTAGTTATTTATGTTCTTTTATCTTAGTAATCGGGTTTGTCCCCGATTTCATTTCTGGATTCTGTATTAAACATTTGATCTGTTGTCACATTTATTTCATTTGAAATCTCAGCATTCTTTTCCTGTTATTATCTTTGCCTAATTCATTATTTGTGAATGAGCTAGATGTTTTAACTGTGGATATGACCTAGACAGCGTACTACCGCCGACTCTGCGGCGTAGGCTGGACGTACCCACGCACTCGCGCCCGAATTTTCGGGTGCGGGTCGTGACATAGAGGGGTAAGTAATTAATACGTCAACGTTTAAGTCATCTTAATTTAATAGTATAAGCTAATATTATTACACTAATCGGGCAATGCTTTATTATTTTTAGCATATTTAATGATGTAGGTGAGGTCGATGAGACCATACATAACAGATGAAGAAGTAGAACAGGAAATGAGACTTAATTTCCCTTCTTGGTTGAGTGCATATATAGGGATATTTTTGTGTACGCACAATAATTAATATAACGTTGAACTTAATATCGTTTTCTTGGTATTTGGTCGATCGTCCCCACACAACAATTAAGAATGAGTCTATTAGAACTTTAGCCAAGGGACCAATTTATGTCGTCAAAATCTGGCCAAGCTACTGTGTGAATAGGTTTAGGTTAAGTCAACAAAAGTCCCGATAAGGGAGCTTCTTGGATCTCGATTCTACGAAAAATAGTTGTTTGTGTATCAGATCTTCGAGCTACAAAGATGTCGATCCAAATAATAATTTATATGGCATCTTACGGAAGATTGTGGAGTTGACATATAATTTTGGAACAGAATATGCTAAGATCGTGTTATTCAGATATTATTGGTTCGATCCAAGATCAAGGTTAGAAAATAGACAAGCATGGTCTTGTGAATATAAACTACTGGCGTCGATATCAAAGCTATGAACCATTTGTCCTATCAAGTCAGGCTCAACTCGTGTACTTCATAACTTATCCTAAACGGGGAACAACGAGGTCGGACTAGTGGGCAGTATGCAAGACGAAAGCTAGAAATACCTTTAACATTAACGAAATAGCTTATTCGGAGGATGAGCTACCTATTGTAGAAAATATTATAGATTGGGACTAATGAAAGTTCATCATTACGCGTCTAATCGTGTGAAAGAGGTAGAATTATCTGAAGAGGAAGACAAAGTAGATGAAAGTAAAGATGAGGAGAAAGAGGAAGAGGATGACGAGAAAAACGAAGAAGATAAATTTTCATAAAAGGATTGAAAATAAAATAAAATCCATTTTAAACTCTAGCCATGTACTATATTTTTATTATGGAATGTAACATCTATTTTAACAGTATGGATACATATATTTATATATGTTATCAATTATATTCTTTGTTTCCATCTATCTTAAGTGTTTGGATACTTTTATTTTATGTTTATTGTGTGACTGTGATATTTCATATACTTTTGTGATATTTCATACCTAGAAAATTCAACGGAGGGTTGCTCCGGGTCTGTCTATTTTTACGAACTGTTATAAGTCTGTGTATTTGTTTTATCATCATATGTTATTATCAGGTATGACATGACGACGAGAATCATACGGAGGTAGATCCTCTAGACGGAGTGCTCCTCCGGTACCGGCTACTGATTTAGGATCCTTGTCACGGAGTACTCCAGTATATCGACCAGTCACATCTCCGACTTCGTCGACGGTACATGACATTACTCCTGGGACCAGCAGTTCTATGCCTGAGACGACTCCCCCGTCCAGCCTTCCTCCTACTTACGGCACCATGGAGACAGAGGAGCAGATGGAGGAGGTCGAACCGACTCCGTCTATGCATGATTAGAGCGATCCTCCATGCGCGCCTCCGGGCGAGACGGTGATGGAGATTTGGTGGGACAGGCCTAGCAAGTAAGTTAAATATTTAATATTTTCTAAATGATTATATTTATATATTCATAAATTTAATTATCGTTGTATAGACGGCGGTACAGAGAGCACTGGGGCATTTTTTGAGGCAGAACTATGGTGGGCTTTGTCAGTGTGTATTCCTCGCAGC
The DNA here is from genome assembly GCA_036927795.1 of Iris macrosiphon. NCBI lineage: Eukaryota > Viridiplantae > Streptophyta > Magnoliopsida > Asparagales > Iridaceae > Iris > Iris macrosiphon. The sequence continues at coordinate 231,689,575 of JAYESA010000004.1, forward strand.
ATTCGCAGGCGTTGGCATGAGCCCTGGAGAGCGTTGACCGTCAGATTGCTGACTTGTGTGACGAGTTGCTATGAAGGATTACGGAGCGACCACAGTCTGGGTCACAGACGGATGATGCGACGATCACCACATATTTTGATTCGCTCGAGCATAGCCTTATGGATCTCAAGACTGAACCATACGACAGAGCACAGCCTTATAGAGCTCAGGAGTTGTCATGCCCCAGTCCCAAAATACGTAGGACCAAGAATACGTAAGCATGCCAACCGTATATATATGGCAACTCCAATGTATGGATACCATAATACACACGTACATTGTAGTATAAATATTAACTCACATGTGGTATAGATATTGTCACAAGTCACAGGGCATAACTAGATCTCATCCATAGAATCAAATAACCAATCAATTATATAACTGAATCAAGTATAAAATGATTGATAAGAACAAGTAGTTGGGTCAAAACAAATCTACTACCATGCTAGAATATAAGAGAAATAAAATAAGTACATCTAATGAACAATGAGACTCGAAGAGAAGACCTCCTCAAAAGAGAGATAAGTAGCAAGTCCTGATCCGTGCTCCTGCAAATAGTCAAGATCGTCTACACCTGGAAAGGGACCAGGTCCTCAGAGGGACGTAACAAGATACATATAAGCATGCCAATTGAATACAGTAAAACATGCATAATAGATAGAAAATATATATGTACGCTGTACTAGACAATCTATATGAATATGCATAATGAGGACAACTTTTCGACGTATGGGCATGGGTAGGCTACTCTATCTAATCTCACAACTCACACACACGTCAGGAACGCCATAAATTGACATACCTCAAGGGTAGCGACCAGCGCGACACCAGAAATTGACATACCTCGAGGGTAGCGACCAGCGCGACACAACTACCGTAGTGCGTGCTAGTTACTACGGTTTACCAGAGTGGTTATAGCCCATACGCCTACTGATTGTCCTCCCCTCCCATGATACTATGTGTCAAGTGTGTGTCAACATATATATAGTATATAATTATGACTGAAAGAAAACACACATGTAATAAATATATAAAAATATAATAAGCATGCAAAGTACTGTAAGCAATTTGGCAAGGTATCTCACCTGCTCTGAAAAATAATAAAGTCCCAACTTTAGGCGTCGTCCGATCTACCCGTCACATAAATTAAACAAGTTAGGTTACAAAAGTGGGTGAATAGGTTCCTCCATTTTAATCTATTTTAATTCTGAATAAAATAACCTAAAATAGTATTTTAATCTTATTATAATCTGATTTTATTACTAAATCCTAATTTTGGTCCAAAGAAAATTAACTTTACGAATTTGTGATCCGTGGCACACAAATCTAGGCAATCCGTTGACCAAAAAGTCAACCGACTCAAATTCTAGATTTGTGTGTAAAATACTATAGATTTTAGCGTTACATGAATGCTGGAATCGACGGTTTTATAAAATCACAAGTCGGTAAAGAGTTATGGCCACAAGGGCGAATATATGACAGTTTTTGGTGATTTCCTATTTACGTCTATGTTGCACGAATTTTACAGTAGATTAAACTTGCATGTTAAATTCTGGAAAAATAATTTTTTGGAAATTTATCATGTCATATTTTTGAAACTTCAAACGACTCATAATTCCGAGTTCGGGATCTCCCGGAATCTCGAAAACACGAAAACGCGTCTGATTTCGGACATCTGTCACTTTTAGAATTTTCTAGAAAAATAGGTTCATAAATTATTAAAATAATTTATATAAACATAAATCTAACCTTAATATAGTTCTAAAAAAACTGGAGCACGTTTGGAGTCCGGAGCTAGGAGATATCGTTTTTTTAAGTCGTCATAACTACTAGAAAATGAGGCTGAATTTATGATAAATTTTGACTATTTTTGGACAAAAAAGAGAAGAGTTTGGGGAAAAAAATATGAAAGATGAGTTTATTCTATAAGTCTAATAGGTATTTATAATGGTGGAGACTACTTAATTGAATACGACTAGGATTGGCTAATTTGGATATGATTAGGATCAGTTTAAATAAGGATATGATATGCATGAAGTTACTTTCCTAGTAGGCTCAGGATTTGAATTAATTTAAAATAGAGTTTGAGTTTATCTCAATAATTTATAATCTTAACTAAAATTAAAGAAAATACAAATAATTTATATATAATCTTATTAATATCTATTAACACTAAATTAGCATATATCTAATATTAAGACTATATATATCCAAATAAATCCTAAATAATTTAAAAAATCCAATTAAATTTATTAAAATTCTAAATAAATTACAAAAAAAATTAAATATATTAACATAAAATAAATATTTGGTAGGAACAATATGCAAGTATGGTCTCATAGTAAATTATGAAAGTCATAAAAATTTACTTTTTCTATGTTTTAATTACCCTAAAATTCTAGAAAAATCTCCAAAAATCTAAAATAGCCTAAAAATGATTCTAAACAAATATTTATATAAGTAAATATATTAAGAAATTTATTTTCTAATTAACTAAGAGAATACTCTAAAGATTCAATATTTAAAATAATATATAATAAATATAATAATATAAAATACATACAAAATACCTATTTTGGGTGAGGGGGTTTACAATCTACCCAACTTACAAAAATTTCGTCCTCAAAATTAAAAATAAGGAGTAATTTGTTATCTTTCACATTCGTATCTAAGGCAAGTCAACCGCAATCTTTTTAAAAATTTAAATGACAAAATCTATTCAAATCCATCATAATCTCTTTAAAATTAAAATAACCATTGTTTAAATCAAAATTTAACCTATCATAATCTCTTCTATATTTTTAAATAATCAATATCTAAATTTAATTCAAATCCATATGACATCTTGAAGATTTATAACCCACATCAAATTTAAATCATGATTTTCAACTATCATAATCTCCTCTAGATTTTAAATACTAAACAACTCTAATCAAATCTTATTCCTATTTTTAACTTAGAATTTTGTATTCTTCAAATTTTAAATTCAATTTCTATTATCAACATTTTAAATAGGTGATCCAACAATCAAAATTTAACTTTTAATTTAAATCATCAAATTATAAAATTTTGAATTCAATCCATCAATGTTCATGTTTAGAGTTCTATATTTTTTTTTAAGATTTAAATTGTTAATTCAATCTCCAATATTCAAAATTTAAATCATGTGCTCAAATTATAAATATTTGGACGATAATATCAAAATTTAAAAATTTATTCTATAAGGTATTCTTATCTTTAAAGTTAAATCATCATAATCTAAATCATTCTTCTAAAAATTCTCAAAATTAAAATGACTTAAATCTCTCAATCTAATCTTACTTGATTATAATCTAAATTTTTTTACCTCATGTTGACAATGCAACTTCTACCCAACTTAGAATTTACCGATCTATCACATATGCTATACATTTAAGAAAAACTTCCTCAAATTATTTAATCGTGTTATTCAATCCACAAAATATCTCACATGTTTTATGCCCTTAATTACAAAAGATAGTCACTGTAATGCCCCAGTCCTAAAATACGTAGGACTAGGAATACGAAACATGCCAGCTATTCATTCGACCGGACTCCGGTCTGACTTGATTACGTATAAGCTGTAATAAAAATGGTCACTATCTAAATATCCAGTAAATATAAACATCTATGTCTCAATCCACAATGTACAGAAATATACAAGAAAGAGCTACATGTACTAAAGTCGGCCGCCCAATAACACACAAACTCGAATAGACTCGAGAAAAATATGAGTCTATAAAAACTAGGTTACAACAGCAGATGAATAAGCAATATGAATAAGGTAACCATAATACCGGTAGAAATGATATGAGTACCTGGTACCGATGCCTGCAAGACAAGCAACTCCATCAGCGACTCCAAATGCTCCGTAATCGTCTATGCTGCAAAACTGGTAGGGTACCAGGTCCTCAGAGGGATGTAACAAGGTACAAAAATACAGCATGCCAAAGTACAACAGAAAGTACAGTGCAACGACGGTGTAATATAGCATAACCACCAAAGTGAGACACAGTTTGAAGACAATGTTCGACGCGTGGGCTGTCCAAAATAAAACCGTAGCTCCGAACACAAAGACACACGGGGCGTACCGTAGCTCCGAGCACAGAGTCACACGGGTGATACTACTAATTCGGATACAGGAACACTACATAATCTGGACATATACGTATATAAGCGCGTGAAGAGGAACCCAAACGTCTAGTAATTGTCTTCCCCATCCCAAGCGGTCAACGATGGTGCGCTGAACCTGAACCTCTATCTAGCAGTCTCGTCATACTGGAGTAACTATCAATCAACGCGACCCTTAGGTCGTCCCAGGTTCCGGTCATGATGTTAGTATCAGGATACAAGAAATCTGGCACGATGACAGTGTCTGAATATGTCCTAGGGTTATGATATACACAGGTACGTACATCAAGGTATTTTTAACATCTATCACTCGTTACCAGACGTTACCGACGAACGTCTGCACCCGGTTGTGACTCGGACGTGAAGTAACGATCCTAGTCAAAAATAGGCAAAATGCATATACTAAAACAATAAATATCTGGTAACTGAAATACATGGTAGCAAGGTACACTTACCTGCGTCCGGCTGCTGATGACGGGGATCCGGTACAACGTCCAAGTTCGCGGGTCCCGTAGTACCTAGAGACGAGATACAAGCTCAATCAATAGACTATCACGTGGCTAAAATAAGATATGACACACGTCTATCATATATTCAACCTTAGTTACAAGTCACAAGACACTAAGCTAGAGGGTTGACCATGGTTGACTAAAGGTAGATCATGTATGTTACGATCAATCACATATATAATATCACTAAAAAAATCCTCAATCCCACTATATTTGTCGTGGTATTTTCAGTACTTCAAGTATGTTCATTCATCAGATTTTACCCTGGTCTTCACAGACGTTATCATGCACGTTTATGCACATCATCCTCAAACAAATTAATTATCCTCGAGTAAATTAATAATTTATTTATTAAACCTTATAAATGTTATTTCATTTATTCAGACACTCTCTCCCAGATACATAGCTCACAGATACATTTTTATATTCCTCAAACGAATTCGTCAGTAGTACTCAAACCCTCAACCAATGAACAACCTATTGATATCACACCCCATTTCATATTTATTTAACCTGCTCCTTGATAATAATCAATGCTTAATATCACAACATCATTCTATGATAATTAAATCTGTACCTCAATAATATTCAACGTTCTTAATATCGCATCATCATTCCACTACCATTTAAACTGCTCATTATCAATAAATAACATAAAGCCCTAAATATCATATATCATTTACAACCATCAATTGCATATAATAAATAAATAAACCCTAAAATCTTATTGTATTCAAATACCCTAAACTCAATATAGCATACATGAACCCTAAACTAAGTAAATTATATATAACAAATTCACAATATTAGACTAACCAAATCAATATTACACTACAATGAGGGGGAGAGTTCACCTTGGCGATGTGGTGGTGGTGCTGGCCGGTTGCGACAGGTCGGAGAGGGAGGTTGTGGGGGTGTTGATGGTGGTGATGTTGATGATAAGGATGATAAAGATGGTGAAGATGGTGATGATAAAGAGTGGTGTGAGGTGGTGGGGATTGGTGGTGTGAAGTGGTGGTGATGTTGATGGTGAAGTCGACCGGAGGGAATGGTGGTGGTGCTGCGGGTGGTAGTGCAAGGGGGAGTGCTCGATCGAGGTGAGGCCAGATTAGGGAAGGTGGCCGGGTAGTCATGGTCGTGTGACACGTCGGAGAAGGAGGCCAGTGATGGCCACTGGAGGTGGTAGCAGGCTCGCCGTAGGGTGGCTGTGGGGAAGCTCGACCGGAGTAGACCGGTTCGACAGCGGCTCACCGGGGTAGCTGGAGACTTGAGGAAGGTTGGCCGGAGGGGAGCTCGAGGTGCTGTCGTGTGGTGGTGTGGAGCTGCGGGTGGAGGCAGCGGGTTCGTGGTCGACTGGCTACTGGAGGAATGGCCGATGAGGGGTTGGCCGGAGTAGGAAGCTTGGCCGGAGGAAGCTCAGTTTTAAATGAGTTAGGTGAAGTGGAGTAGAAGGAGAAGAAGAAAAAGAAAGAAGAAGGAAGGAAGAAGAAGAGAGGAAGAAGAAACATATTCTACGGTTAGGAGAAGGAGGGAGGAGAGAGAAATGGGAAGGGGTTTCTCTAGGTGTTGGGATTAGGGCCGGCCTTGGGGAAAGAGTGTGATGGTGATGTTTTATAGGGAGGTGTGATGGGTGTGTGTGGTGATGATGCTCCCTATTTGAATGAGTGGTTAGGATTGATCATGGCGGATTTTTCATTCAAAGGAGAGGGGTGTTGACTAGTCAAAGAATGGAGGGCTTCTCCATTAGGCTTGAACCAATGGGGTGTTGCCACCTAGTGCAACTTTTACAAATTAGTCCCCTAAATTTGGGTATTTGCACAGACACATAAAATGATAAAAAATTTGTGGAGGAATTGGTGTTTGGTATTTTGTAGGATGAGAGGGTGTTGTGTGTTTGCATGGGCTTAATTATGGGGCATAGGGTTATGTTGGGGTTAAAAATAGGATTAGTTAAAGTTAGTATCCCCAATTAAATTAAAATAAAAATGTCATGTGCTCTTAAATTCAATGGGGGCACATGGGATCTCAATTGGGAGTGACACAAAGGTCATGAAAGGTGTAGGCTTGGTGTCAGCCTTGGACCCTTTAATTGGTCTGGCTCAACGGGTTGAGTTGGTGTCTCAAAATCGATGGCAATGACACAGGTGCGCGACACAGGATTAAATATGGATTTCGGTTACGGAAAGTTGTGCAATTAAATTAGAGCACAAGGGATTATGATTTTGAGTGACGGAAAAGTCCACCGCCTAAATTGGCGTGTCAAGTCTTGAATGCAACAACTTGTTGGAAATTATGGGCTAATGTTGGGCTCCGAATATTGCAACAACGGTAGGGCGCACCAAGGGTTTAATTAAAAATTAGACATCTGCAAAAACTTAATTCTAAACCTCAAATATCTGCTGCTAAACCAAAATTTTCTAACCCATAACCAGACTATCTATAAAAATAAATGAGGGGGTTTACATTCTTTCCAACTTAGAAAAATTTTGTCCTCAAAATTAAAAGTAAAGCACGATAATAGCTACGAGAATTTAAAAGCAAACTGGTAATCGAATGCGGCACGTAAATTCGTACCTTGGTCCTCAAATAGATAAGGAAAACTCTGTCGAATGGAATCCTCGCGCTCCCAGGTAGACTCGCCTGGCGAATGATGCTTTCATGAAACTCTGATTAGTCGAATAGTCTGAACTCTCAAAGTCTTCTCACTGCGATCGAGTATCTCCACTGGCTGCTCCACGTAAGATAAACTGGGTCCGACTGTAATCTCTGGATGATCAAGCATGTAGCTAGGGTCTGCCATGTATCTCCTCAACTACGATACATAAAATACGTCATACACTCCTTCTAATGATGGAGGCAGTGCAAGACGATAAGCCACTTCGCCAACTCGTTCCAAGATGTCAAAAGGTCCGATATACCTCAGACTCAGCTTGCCTCTGCCTCCGAATCTGATGGTACCATGAGTAGGCGATATCTTCAAAAAATACATGGTCACCTTCCTTGAACTCCAAAGGTCTGCGGTGCGCATCTGCCCAATGCTTCTGTCTGCCCTATATTGTCCGTAGGTGGCTCTGAATCTGCTTGACTTTCTTCACTGTCTGTGTCACCAACTCTGGACCAAGTATCTGATGCTCTCCCACGTCACTCCAACGTACCGGTGACCTATACTTTCTGCCTTACAATGCCTCATAAGGTGCCATTTGTATGCTAGCCTGGTAGCTGTTATTGTAGGAGAATTCCACCAAGTATAAATGGTCCTCCCAAGATCCTCCAAAGTCGATCATGCACGCCCTCAATGTATCCTCTAGTATCTATATCGTGCACTCTGACTGGCCATAAGTTTGTGGATGATATGTAGTGCTGAACTTGAGACGAGTTCCTAGAGTCTCCTGCATACTTCTCCAAAATATGACATAAATCTTGAATCACGATCCAATACAATGCTGACAGGCACTCCATGTAGTCGTACTATCTGCCTCATATACATGTCAGCTAATATCTCCGTGGACTGCCCAACTCTGAAGGGAAAGAAATGTGCAGACTTGGTGAGTCTGTCTACGATAACCCAAACTGCATCCTTCCCGCTAGGGCTCCGCGGGAATCCTGAGACGAAGTCTATTGTAATGTGTTCCCACTTCCACTCGGGAATGGGAAGCGGCTGCAATTATCCTGCAGTCCTCTGATGTTCAGCCTTGACTTGCTGACAGACCAAACATCTCGCCATGAATCTTATAATCTCTCTCTTCATCCCATGCCACCAGTAGTATTTTTTCAAATCTCGGTACATCTTCGTACCCCTGGGATGAATAGAATAAATAGAGCTATGAGCCTCGGTCATCAACTCTTGGGATAGCTCGCCACTCGGAACGTATAGGAGATCTCCATACCTTAATATTCCGTCTTCATAAATCCTGAGTCCCGTCTGTATGCCAGCCTCTGTCCCTCTCGCAATCGTCAAAATCTCGCATATGTAGGCAGGGCTGCCTTGATCCTCTCAATCAATGTAGATTGAACCTTGAGACTGGTCATCTGTCCATCCATGACTGGCAATGCAATCTCTATCCCAAGCTCCTGAAGATCCTCTAGCAATTGTCGCTGAGTCGTCAAAAAGTATGTCATGAGCTTCCTGCTTAAGGTATCTGCTACTACATTCGCCTTGCCAGGGTGGTACTGTAACTCTATATCATAATCTGTTATCAACTCTAGCCATCCCCTCTGTCTTATGTTGAGCTCCATCTGAGTGTAGACATACTTCAGACTTTTTTGATTTGTGTAAATCTCATCACGCTCTCCATAAAGATAGTGTCGACATAGCTTTAGTGCAAATATCGTTGCAACTAGCTCTAGATCGTGCGTTGGATAGTTCTTCTCATGAACTCTCAGTTGTCTCGATGCGTAGGCTATCACTTTGTCGTGTTGCATCAGTACACATCATAATCCGCTCCCAGACGCATTACTGTACACTATAAAATCTCTCGATCCTGAAGGAAGTGTCAAAATCGGTGCTGACGTCAAACGCTTCTTTAGCTCATCGAAAGCCGTCTAACACTCTTCGGTCCAGATAAACTCCTCGCCTTTATGCGTCAGTCGCATCATAGGCACAACAATCCTCGAGAAATTTTCTACGATCCTCCGATAATATTCGGCAAGTCCGAGAAAACTCATAATCTCTGTAACTGATGTAGGGGTAGGCCACGTCTCTACTGCAGCTATCTTCTCTGGGTCAACTGATAGTCCATCTCTGGTGATTTTGTGTCCCAAAAATGGTACTCTGTCCAAGCACAACTCACATTTGCTGAGCTTGGCGTACAGCCTCTCATGTCTCAGCGTCTCCAACAAAATCCTGAGATGTCTCTCGTGCTCCTCCTGGCTTTTGGAATATACCAAGATGTCATCGATGAATACCACCACGAACTTATCTAAGTACTGGTGGAAAACATTATTTATCAGGCTCATAATTACTGCTGGCACATTGGTTAAACCAAACGACATGACTAGAAACTCATAGTGTCCATACTTCATCCGGAAAGTCATCTTCGAAATATCCTCTCTTCGTACCTTGATCTGATGATAGCCTGATCTGAAATTGATCTTCGAGAATACACATGCGCTACAAAGCTGATCAAATATACCGTCCCATCTTTCTTCGACACAATTAAGACGATACTAGCCTGAATGAATCCCTTGTCTAAGAGATCCTCTACCATGGACTTTCAATTCAACCAACCCCCTTCGGGTACCAGTCTGTAGACGAGGAAAATAATTGGCTCGGTTCTGGGAGTCAACTCTATTGCAAACTCTCTTTCTTTGTCAGGTGGCAGGCCTGAAAAATCCTCTGGAAATACATCCTCAAATCCTGATATAATGCGGGGGTACACCAGTCCACCTTCTGCAATGTGTGCCTCTAAGGTAGATGGGCACCATACTCCCGGGCTCCCTGAAGAAACTCAAACTCAGGGTAATCTGGTGGTCTAAAAATAATGCAACCACGTCAACAATCTAGTGTCACGTGGTATTGGTTCAAACAATCCATGCCTAGGACAATGTCATAGTCTAGACTTAACCTCCTAATAAATTCTTTCGTTCTATTTTCAATACCAATCCTGCAAAATAAAATTCTCCCTTGCCTAATATATAGTTACCCTTCTCCTCAATGCCTAAAATTTTATTCCTCAAATTTCTTCTTTCCGTTATTTATTGCTCTGAGTCACATATCACCCAAGCCCACGCCAAAATTTTTTGGTATATGATAATCCTCTGCCAGGTGAGAGCCTAAAATTTTATCTCCTTTAGCTTATAATATCGTTCCTGCTATTTCTATCATATACAACAACTAATTTCTAGCATCGGGCTATGCATTACATAAATTATTCTAGAGGGTTATGATCAACAATCTTTCTAGCTCCCAGTACTTCCCAAATCACCGTTATCTCAAGTCAGGTTTTACCAGTTCTAAGGACATACTACTTGGTCCATTTCTCTTGTTAACATTCTCCATTAGTTCTAGCATCCAAAAAGAACCTATCAGTCCACCCTACTGAGGGTAACAATCTTCTTAGATATTTTTGCACAAATCATGTCTTCTGTCGTCTGAACTACGATCTTCTTCTGGAGGAAATCATTAGGCACAAGCGTTCATCCTTTCGAAATAATAGGAGATGAGAAACAATGATAACGATATTGACGAAAATTGATCGAATATAATTGGAAAGTCCAATGGCGATAATCAATTACGAAGAAAGTTTTTAAAATCGATTATGGATTGAGCCTATTCAACAATAAATTATAATATCTATTCCTAATTTTCAGGCTCGCTTGGCACAGTCAGGTGACCAAGACGATTTAGATCGGACCTGCATGGACCACCACAAAAACATGTAACGCCCCAGTCCCAAAATATATAGGACCAGGAATACGCGACATTCCAGCTACGCATTCGACCGGACTCCGGTCCGAATCGAATACGTATAAGCTGTAATAAAAATGGTCACTATCTAAATATCCAGTAAATATAAACATATATGTCTCAATCCTCAATATAAAGAAATATACCAGAAAGAGGTACATGTGCTAAAGTCGGCCGCCCAATAACACACAAACTTGAATAGACTCGAGAAAAATATTAGTCTATAAAAACTAGGCTACAACAACAGATGAATAAACAATATGAATAAGGTAACCATAATGCCGGTAGAAATAATATGAGTACCTGGTACCAATGCCTGCAAGACAAGCAACTCCATCAGCGACTCCAAATGCTCCGTAATCGTCTATGCTGCAAAACTGGCAGGGGACCAGGTCCTCAGAGGGACGTAACAATGTACAAAAATACAGCATGCCAAAGTACAATAGAAAGTACAAATACAATGACGGTGTAATCTAGCATAACCACCAAAGTGAGACACAGTTTGAAGACAATGTTCGACGCGTGGGCTGTCCAAAATAAAACCGTAGCTCCGAACTCAGAGACACATGGGGCTTACCGTAGCTCCGAGCACAGAGTCACACGGGTGATACTACTAATCCGGATACAGGAACACTACATAATATGGACATATACGTATATAAGCGCGTGAAGAGGAGCCCAAATGTCTAGTAACTGTCTTCTCCATCCCATGCGGTCAACGATGGTGCGCTGAACCTGATCCTCTATCTAGTAGTCTCGTCATACTGGAGTAACTATCAATTAACGCGACCCTTAGGTCGTCCCAGGTTCAGGTCATGATGTCAGTATCAGGATACAGGAAATCTGGCATGATGACAGTGTCTGAATGTGTCCTAGGATTATGATGTACATATGTACATACATCAAGGTATTGTTAACATCTATCACTCGTTACCAGACGTTACCGACGAACGTCTGCATCCGGTTGTGACCGGGACGCGAAGTAACGATCCTAGTCAAAATGCACACTATGCATATACTAAAACAATAAATATCTGGTAACTGAAATACAGGGTGGCAAGGTACACTTGCCTGCGTCCGGCTGCTGATGACGGAGATCCGATACAACGTCCAAGTCCGCGGGTCCCGTAGTACCTAGAGACGAGATACAAGCTCAATCAATAGACTATCACGCGGCTAAATAAGATATGACGCACGTCTATCATATGTTCAACCTTAGTTACAAGTCACACGACACTAAGTTAGAGGGTTGACCATGGTTGACTAAAGGTAGATCACGTCTATTACGATTAATCACATATATAATATCACCAAACAAATCCTCAATCCCACTATATTTGTCATGGTGTTTTTAGTAGTTCAAGTATGTTCATTCCTCATATTTCACCCTGGTCTTCATAGACGTTATCATGTACATTTACGCACATCATCCTCAAACAAATTAATTATCCTCGAGTAAATTAATAATTTATTTATTAAACCTCATAAATGTTATTTCATTTATTCAGACACTCTCTCCCAGATACATAGCTCAAAGATACATTCTTATATTCCTCAAACGAATTCGTCAGTAGTACTAAAACCCTCAACTAATGAACAACCTATTGATATCACACCCTATTTCATATTTATTTAACCTGCTCCTTGATAATAATCAATGCTTAATATCACAACATCATTCTACGATAATTAAATCTGTACCTCAATTATATTCAACGTTCTTAATATCGCATCATCATTCTACGATAATTAAAACTGTACCTCAATAATATTCAACGTTCTTAATATCGCATCATCATTCCACTACCATTTAAACTGCTGGTCATCAATAAATAACATAAAGCCCTAAATATCATATATCATTTACAACCATCAATTGTATATAATAAATAAATAAACCCTAAAATCTTATTGCATTCAAATACCCTAAACTCAATATAGCATACATGAACCCTAAACTAAGTAAATTATATATAACAAATTCATAATATTAGTCTAACCAAATCAATATTACACTACAAGGAGGGGGAGAGTTCACCTTGACAATGTGGTGGTGGTGCTGGCCGGTTGCGACACGCCGGAGAGGAAGATTGTAGGGGTGTTGATGGTGGTGATGTTGATGATGAGGATGATGAAGATGGTAAAGATGGTGATGATGAAGAGTGGTGTGAGGTGGTGGGGATTGGTGGTGTGAAGTGACGTTGATGGTGAAGTCGACCGGAGGGAATGGTGGTGGTGCTGCGGGTGGTGGTGCAAGGGGGAGTGCTCGGTCGAGATGAGGCCGGAGTAGGAAAGGTGGCCGGGTAGTCATGGTCGTGTGACACGTCGGAGGAGGAGGCCAGTGATGGCCGCTGGAGGTGGTAGCAGGCTCGCCGTGGGGTGGCCGTGGGGAAGCTCGATCGGAGTAGACCGGTTTCTACAACGGCTCGTCGGGGTAGCTGGAGACTGGAGGAAGGTTGGCCGGAGGGGAGCTCGAGGTACTGTCGTGTGGTGGTGTGGAGCTGCGGGTGTCACGCCCCAGTCCCAAAACTACGTAGGACTAGGACACGTAAGCATGCCAGTCGCATGGATATGGCAACTCCAATATATGGAAACCAAATCCACACGTACGCTGTAATATGAATATCAAGTCCACAAGTGGTATAAAATGTATCACAAGTCACAGGGTATAATCTAAATCTCATCTACGAAAATCAGATATAAATAATAACCAGCATCTATATAACTAGATCTCAACATAAATATCTAAGGATGATAGTTGGATGGAAACAAATCCACTACCAACTCGAATGGAAAAGTACAACACAACAAATACAATATAGGAATACCAACTAACGACCATGGGCTCGAAGAGAAGACATCATCGCAACACAAGTAATCATCCAAATCTGCGCTCCTGTAATTACTCAAGAACAGATACACCTGACAGAGGACCAGGTCCTCAGAGGGACGTAACAAGATACAAAAAATACGAGCCAATTTGAATACAGTAAACATGCATCATATTTGAAAATAGATAAGTACGCTGTACAGGACAATCTATATGAATGCAAATGAGGACAACTTTTTGACGTATGGGCAAGGGTAGGCTACTCGATCTACCTCACAACTCACACACACGTCAATGGACATCAGAAATCGACATACCGTGGGGGTAGCGACCAGCGCGACACACGCCCGTAGTGCGAACTATATACTATGGTTTACCAAAGTGGTTAAAAGTCCATACGTCTAATGATTGTCCTCTCATGATACTAGGTGTCATGTGTGTGTCAACATATCTAATACATAGTAATGACTGAAGGAAACTACACATGCAAGAAAAATACAGAAATGCAATAAATAAACAGAAATATAAATAGCATGTAAAGTACTGTAAACAATTTGACAAGGTATCTTGCCTGGAGTCCTGCTGCTGGTATGAATCAGAGTCCAAGTTACAGTCCAAATAGCCTATGTATTACAAATTTATCACGTCAAAAGATAATTTATTTTAATTTATTTAATTCTGGAATAATTACTCTAAAATCCTATTTTAATTTTATTATTCTGAATTTTATGTTAATTCCTAAATTTTGTCCAAAGAAACTGAATTTTATCAACTCGAGACTCATGGCACGCAAATCGAGGCGATCTGTTGACCGAAAAGTCAACCGACACAAACTCAACTTTCATGCATGATTTACTGTAGATTTCAGCGTCAAAAATATGCTGGAATTTACGGCTCGTCCGAATTCAAATTCGTTTGGGAATTATGGCACATACAAATTTTGTATTGTGCACCGATGGTTAAATTCTAACCTAGAAGTTCTACAGAATTAACAGTATATAAATACTTCGAATTAAATTCTGAGAAAAATATATGTCAATGATCTCGACATTATCTTTTCAAAACTTTAAACGGTTCATGATTCTGATTCCTGGTTCTTCCGGAATCGCAAAAATATTAAAATATGTCTATTTTCGGACATGCTGTGCTCTACAAATTTTCCAGAATTTAATACTCATAATTTCGTAAAATAAATTATATAATCAAAAAGCTAACCTCAATATATTTCTAACGCAAGAAACTAGGCCTCGTTTGGAGTCCGGAGCTATGTGCAATGGCTTGTGGAAGATGAAGGAACCCTAGATGACAATTCTCCAAAATCTCTCTCTCTCTAAGATAATGGGATAATTAGGGTTATAATATATATATATATATATATATATATATATATATATATATATATATATATATATATATATATATAGGGATGTACCTGCGGCTGAATGGATATTTATAGGCTGACATGTGTCAGAATCTGATTGGATGGTTTTTGTTATATTATTTGTTTTTGATTTGCCTTTATCAAAACATTATTTAAGTCATTTTAAATCTAAATAACTCAAAATAAATATTAAAAATAATCATAAAAATCTGGAAAAATTATATAAAATATATTTTGAACCTATAAACCCTAGAAAAATATTTGGGATAATTTTATATTCATAAGTTTACTACTATAATTATGAGAAGCTCTAAACATTAGTTTTATCCATTTAACTAAAAATAAATACTAACATTATTCCAAAAATTCTGAAATAATTCTAGAAAATATATAATAATATTATAAACCCTAAAAAATAACGTGGATCCATTCTATATTCCTGGGCTTGCACAATAAATTCTACAAGTCCTAAAAATTAGTTATTAGTCTAAATAACTCCCAATAAATACTAAAAGTATTCCGAAAATTCCCAAAAAATTCTAGAAAATATATTTGACTATTTAGAACCTAAAATAAAATTTTGGAATATTTTTAATTAAGTTTGAACATAAAATAAATTCTTCAAAGTCCTAGAAAATTAGTGTTACTAGTTTTTAATTAACTAAAAAATTATGGAAAAATCTCAATAATCTAAAATAGCCTAAAAATAATTCTAAATAAATATTTATATAAGTAAATATACTAAAAAAAATTTATTTTCTAATTAACTAAGAGAATACTCTAAATAAATTCAACATCTATAATAAATATAATAATATAAAATATACACAAAATACCTATTTTGGGTGAGGGAGTTTACAGCGGGTGGAGGCAGCGGGCTCGTGGTCGACTGGCTGCTGGAGGAATGGCCGGTGAGGGGTTGGCCGGAGCAGGGAGCTTGGTCGGAGGAAGCTCGGTTTTAATTGAGGAAGGTGAAGTGGAGTAGAAGGAGAAGAAGAAGAAGAAGAAGGAAGAAGGAAGGAAGAAGAAAGGAAGAAGAAACATATGCTACAGTTAGGAGAAGGAGGGAGGAGAGAGAAATAGGGAGGGGTTTCTCTAGGTGTTGGGATTAGGGCCGGCCTTGGGGGAAGAGTGTGATGATGATATTTTATAGGGAGGTGTGATGGGTGTGTATGGTGATGATGCTCCCTATTTGAATGAGTGGCTAGGATTGATCATGGAGGATTTTTCACTCAAAGGAGAGGGGTATTGACTAGTCAAAGAATGAAGGGCTTCTCCATTAGGCTTGAACCAATGGGGTATTGCCACCTAGTGCAACTTTTGCAAATTAGTCCCCTAAATTTGGGTATTTGTACAGACACATGAAATGATGAAAAATTTGTGGGGAAATTGGTGTTTGGTATTTTGTAGGGTGAGAGGGCGTTGTGTGTTTTGCATGGGCTTAATTCATGGGGCGTTGGGTTAAGTTGGGGTTAAAAATAGGATTAGTCAAAGTTAGTATCCCCAGTTAAATTAAAATAAAAATATTATGTGCTCTTAAATTAAATGAGGGCACATGGGATCTCAATTGAGAGTGACATAGAGGTCATGAAAAGTGTAGGCTTGGTGTCAGCTTTGGACCCTTTAATTGGTCCGGCTCAACGGGTTGAGTTGGTGTCTCAAAATTGATGGCAACGACACATGTGCGCAACACAGGATTAAATATGGATTTCGGTTACGAAAAGTTGTGCAATTAAATTAGAGCACAAGGGACTATGATTTTGAGTGACGGAAAAGTCCAGCGCCTAAATTGGCGTGTCAAGTCTAGAATGCAACAACTTTTTGGAAATTATGGGCTAATGTTGGGCTCCGAATATTGCAACAACGGTAGGGCGCACCAAGGGTTTAATTAAAAATTAGACATCTACAAAAACTTAATTCTAAACCTCAAATATCTGCTGCTAAACCAAAATTTTCTAACCCATAACCAGACTATCTATAAAAATAAATGAGGGGATTTACAGTCACCAAGTAATGTGATTGGCCTATGGGGTATATCTAGTACTCTCCGTGTATCAAACTTATACCAAGCACAAGCGTTCGTCTTTCCGAAATAAGGGAAAACGAAAAACAATAATAAAGATTTCAAGAAGGAGGTGATAAAATACAAGTACGGGGTTCAAGGTGATTAAAGAATTAAAAAAAAGAGTTGTAAGGGCTGTTGCGGATGAGATCCTATTTTGGTAAATTCCTATTCACATGCTCATATCAGTACAATTATGTAACCGATAAGATATGCTCGGACATGTCTAAAGGACAAGTATATTCGTCTAACATGCTGAGTCAACTATATCTCAATCCACGTAAAGTAGTCATGCGAAGAGCGAACCAAGTGCATTAAGGTTGATCAGACCGTAATACACTGATTCTGATTTAGACAATGTATTAGTAGGCGTCCCCAATAACACATATGTCATGAACAAGCTCGATAAAAGAATAAGCTTGCAAAACTAGGCTATAAAATAGCAGCATAAGTGGAGGTAGTCCAGAAAATATAAGTACGCTGGATTATAATGAAGGAAGATACAAAATAATTTAAGTTCACCAAGAAGACTGTTGTTGTGCCTCTACAGTTGCCATACTAACTCCTTGTCTAAGTCTCTAGTCGACCAAATGGGGGTATGGGCCTCTAAGTTTTACAGTCTAAATAAATACTATCTTCTTACGCAAGGCTATAGTTGGTGTCATTTAATTATACTTCATTAATGGGTCAAAAGGACTATGTGATACTAGGTTATGAGACATACTACCAAACTTACAAGAATTTAACTAATAGTGTTATTGAATAATAGAGTGTATATACCTAGTACAAGTCATCTTCCTAACCCCTATCAAGCACAAAAAAGAGAGATAAGATTAACATTGTAAAAGGATCAAGCAAGATGCAATGCAAGCAACCAAATAAGAATGCGGAACGAAATCAAGGGAGGTGATTAAATAAGTGGATGAGATCCTATACTCTAATCCTATGAGCAGGCTTGCTCGGTATAGTAACGTAATCGAGATAATATGCTCTTGACCTGCATGGGCCACCACAGGAGTATGGGCCAGATGACAGAGTGCAGCTTGGCAACTCTGGCCCCGTCTACGGAGTGTAGACATACAGAGCTGGAGAGGTCGCATACGAACATGAGACTCACTTGCGAGGATCCATGTGGCACAGAATTTTTTGAGCCGGTTAGTGGCGGAGAACACTTCGAGGGTGGTATCTGCCATGGATTCATACAATGATCGACTGCTAGCATTGGAGCAGATACGTCCTCCTGGTCTGTTGGCATCGATACCGCCTCCATCAATGCCTCATCCATTGGCATCAGTAACACTTTCATAGGAGCATTATGAGTTCCTTCTATCCCAGATGCGCGACGGTGCTCCTTCTGATTAGTAGTAGTCATTGTTTGGATAGATTTTAGTGTATTTGTGTGTATTGGCCCATTCTTGGGGCTTTGATGTATTTATTTCATACTTTTTATTACATTCTGAGACGCATGTGACACTTATTTTAAATTAATTTATCTACTTCTTGGACATATTAAGTATAATGTAACTTTGTAGATTTCTTTCTATGTGAGTTTAATTTATTATTCATATTAACTGTACACCAAAATTTTTCGGTATTGAGTGTTCCATCGAAGGGGTATGCAAACCCAAGGAATTCAATGAAGGGTTGCTACGGGTCTTTTTATATAAACTGTGATTTTATAACTGCAGGTAGAGTTTTGTTGGAAAATATTTTACAAACTGGAGCTTGTTTTTTTTCTAATTTAGCGACGTTTTGCGACATTTTGTGACGTTCACCGACGTACTGTTACGTCGCTAAAAAGTATCAGAACGTCGCTACCTGGTACCATGGGCGTCGCTACACGTCGCTAATATGCTGACATGGCAAAACTTGCTATGTCAGCATTGTTGTAGCAAAATATCGCTCATAATGTCGCTAATATAGCGACGTGTTGCTACCAAAACTTACATCACCAATTTAACGATGAGACGTCGCTAATCGTCGTATATTTTCTGACGTCTTCTCGTCGCAAATATACGTCGCTACATCGACGACTAGCGACATTTTTGTTGTCAGCGACCATGTAATACGCGACGACGTAAAAATGTTGCTAATTATGTCGCCAAATTATTTTAGCAACGTCAATTACATATTAGCGACATTTTTAGACGTCGCTAATATGTGTTATTCTGGTAGTATGAAGTCGAACCATATATTAAGTAAGTATGATACCAAATTATAAAGTTATTTTCACTTACTAAGTTCTTATGTGCTTATACTTTAATACCAGAATGCATTTAGAGGAACTGAAGCATTTGGATATGAGTCTTTTGAAGAATGAAAGTCTATTACAAAAGAGACATACATAGACTTTCATAGGATGGCTAGCAAATAAATTTAAAATTGGCCAAGCTGGCACTATGTCGACACAATAAGGTGGCTAGCATGTAGACCTAAAAAAGATGTAGTGTCATTATCAGGTTATGTCATCAATGGTCATCAATTTCATACGAAAGCTGCTAAAAAAATGACACAAAACAATGGCGTTTCAATTAAAGCAGAAATAATTTGTCGATCTAGTGCAAGAGACACATCTCATGTCATTAGAAACGTATCTTATTATGGGTTTATTAGAGACATAATTTTGCTTAACTACTATAATTTTCAAGTTCCTTTATTTCAATGTGATTGGGCAAATATAGACAATGGTGTCAAAGTTGATAAGGAATTTACATTGGTAAACCTTCACCAAGGGCAAAGTCAATTCGAAAAAGATTTATTTATTTTAGCATCACATGCAAAGCAAGTATTTTATTCAAGATATTGTGATGCATTACATTGGTATGTTGTTCTGAAAGCACCACCAAGAGGTTTTTATGACTTGGAAATCTTCAAAGAGAATGCATACATGCAATGTGCACCATTAGATGTATTACGACTTGATCCGAATCTTGATGGTGAAGGTTATGTAAGACATGATTGTGAGAAGATAACTTCGGATGAGGTAAATAATTTCCTGACCTGGACGACTTTTTAATATTTGATGTGTTACATTTTTATTATTAAACTACACTTATTGAATATATTGCAAGTATATTGTGCTACCGAGTATTAACTAAGATGGGAAACCTGGTCATAGGATCGAATTAAAGTGCCTACTTTATATCTATATTTAGTCGTCAATAGGCTGATGTTGGTTCTATTATAATTTTTTTTCCATAATGTTACAAATGTTAATTTTTATGTTTCCAGTAGGCTTGACTGTCGAAGAAGTGTTTCAACTATATATGCAGGGTACTTGAATATCTGCCTATGTTTTGTTCAGATTCTTTTTATGTCTGTCCCCCCTATTCAGATTATGTTTATATCTACTTATGTTTTATTCAGATTCTGTATTATAGTTTACATTGTTTGTGAATTAACTGTCATGCAATTGTATTATTTTGTATTGTATTTAAGTTTACAATATCAAAGTCATTGAGGGTCATAATTCATCTTACTTGTATTATTGGTGTTAATGAGTTTTATATTCTTTATTTTGTAGAGTTATTCCAAAGGCTCTGATGCCAAGAGAGGTGAGCTTAGACCCATAATTACATACTTTATATCATTTTCTGTCATTGCTCCAAAAATATTAATATTCTTTAGATAGATTTAGTATGCCCTCCTCATTTTGAATAAAAAATTATGTATAATATTTTATGCCAGTCAATTTCATCAATGATTCTTATTTTACCATGATTTTTTCAATAGTTGATATTTTTTATCATTGTCTCCGAAAAGATTATTATTCTTTAGATAGAGTTAGTATGCCCTTCTGTAAAAAAAAGTATGTATAATATTTTATGCCAGTCAATTTATATTATATGCCCTCCTCATTTTGTTGTTTCAGACCTCCACAGTATCAGAGGGTAGTAGTTTCAATTTTTTTCAATAATTGATTTTTTCGTTAACATGGTTTCAGACTTTTTTTAGCAGCAGAGTAGTAGTTTCAGACTTGCACAAGTAGTTTCAGTTATTTTTTTCAATAGTTTCAGAATTGCACAGTATCAGACGCCCATGTTTTTTTTGTTAACATGGCTAATCTTCTATGTTTTGTTCAATAATTAATTTTTTTTAGCATCACAGGTCAATTTAGAGAGGTATATTCAGAAAGTTGTGAATATGTCGGGATATGGTGAAGTAAGCACCATTTATCTTTATAATATATTTTTAATAATATATTGATGAAGAACTTTTAGCTCTTATTATATGCTTGTTTTATGAAGTCTTCCGAAAAAGGTACAAAAAGAGGAGAGAAACAAAATTTAATTGCCATAGCAAAAATCATGCAAAGAGGAAATGAAGGTGTAAGAATATCACACGAAGACTCTAACTTTCTACCTAACATGTCAGCTAATATACCAAGTGACCAAAATCAATCAAATTCTATTGTGTCTGAAAAGAAGAATACTGGGGGTAAGTCTAAAATGGATCATATTTGCAAGAGAAAAAATCATGTTCCGATCGATTTCAATGAGAAAGCACAACCAATTGGAAATACTACAGTTGAATTTGCTTTTTTTCTGGGCTCGACGGCAAGAGAATTAGTACCGGTGACAATGGGAAATTGGACGGATCTTACTGATGATTTCAGACATCAAATATGGGAGTACATCACGATAATATTTATATTTGTAGTACTCACATAATAGACAAGACGAATTTTTATTGAATGTTATCCTTTTTCTTATAGCAAAAATATATATTTGATGATTGCAACAAGACGTATACATTCCAAAAGTTGGGAAGGCATTGGCGTGATCATAAATTTAATTTGATGAAATTCGTGATGGAACAAGAAAAAGTTTAGGTCTACCACAAGCACTATCCCTACTCAAACCTGACAATGTACCATTCTTTAAAGATTGGAAGGCTTTTGTAATCAAGAAAAGTACTCCAGAATTTAAGGCAAGTGTTGTTGGTTAATTTTACTTTTTTTTCCCTTATTTTAGACATCAAATATGATCTAAATCTTTGCTATTACCATGTAATGTATATATTTCATATGGGAATTTAGCAGAGAAGTGAAAGATTCAAAAAGATACGAAAAAGTCAAATTTTGTGCGTACACCTAGTCATAAGGGATATGCTCGACTAGAGGATGAAATGGTAACTAAGTGATACCCATATGCTTGTTACCTAAAAACATGTTTTATTATCTTAGTCATTTCACTAGGCTTAGTTGACTTTTTACTCCCTTTTTATTACCTAAAATTTGTGTTGTAGTGTCAACAAAGTGATGATCCGGATTCCATACAAAGAGTTGATATATGGATCAAGGGACATCAGAGGAAGACGGGTACATCGAGTGAATAGGCTAAGAGAATTTTGGTAAGTTCTCGTTATTTATTCTCTACTCTTTTTTCTATATTACACATGGACCATTGTTGTAGTGTTTGCAGTTCTTAATATAGTTGTGGCTTAAATTGGTATTAAGTTCCAAGTCTAATAAGTAATAGTTTAGATAAGCTTATGTGCAATAGGTCTAACAAATTTTGTTGTACCTGTCAAATGGAGTTCCACTATCTTCACTGAGATAAAATTCTGAAGGTGGGCTATCATTGTTGGTAAAATGGCTTTAATATCATATACTTGTAATATCATAACATCAAGGTTTCTGTTTTGCTTTACATTAGAATTTGATCTTGGAGGTCTAGTTATTTGAATGTACAATATATAACTACTAAGTTAGGTATCAGTACAATATATAACTGTTGGTTCTGAACTAAAGCTGTATTTGGGAATATTAATATTCTCTATGCTTTGTTCTAACAGTATCGTGACCTCTGCACCTTAATAAAGGAAACAAAGTAAACCCCTTGAGATTGGCATGAAATTGAAGTTTCATCTTCACATAGTAAGTCAAAGGTTACAACTATGTATTTGAAGTACAGAATAACAAACTAAACGTTATGGTATCTGCTTATGAATGCTTTAATATTTCTAGGTTAACATGTGTAGTTATAACATGAGATAGGCATGAAATTCATGTGTAGTTATCAGTTATAATTCTGTTCTCAAATCCTATAGTTTCGGAAGCTTAATATGTTGAGTTTTGTCAACTATTGTCTGCTAGTTGCTCCTATGGAAAGCTTAATATGCTGAGTTTTGCCAAGTGTCAATTTGGCCTAGTATGAGCATTTATTTAACAGGTTTTGGTTTTATTAGTATTTTTACTTAGAGAGTCTTCTTTATAGATTGAGGTAATTTGCTTTTCTTAAGTTGTAGAGTTGTGATTTGGCAGATATTGTTTACCATTTGTTTATATACTTATATCAATCTAAAATCACATATTGTACTATTTATTGTTAGGATAACGTAGAAGATGCTCATAAGTCAGCAACAACTTCAGAAAAAAAATCTTTTGAAGTTGATGCAGTTTCAAAAGTAATTAGTACCGAACGACGAGGAAGAGTAAGAGGGCTTGGCTTTGGGGCGACTCCTTCAAAAGTAGAAGGCTAAAAATATCATCGTGACGAATTCAATAGATTGGAAAGTGAGTTGATTGAATTGAAAATTTTATATAAAAGCATTGCTGAAAAGGTAATTGGGAAAATAATACTGCAAGTTTTACGCTTCGACATAATATCATTGTTCTTTATTACCTACTGACTTGTTCGAAAGTTAATATTTTTTTCCATTCATGTAGCAACTTGAAAACTCAAACACGGTAGGAAATGCTAACTCAAACTATGGGGTTCAAAGTTCTTCCAATCGCGAGATAACACAAACATGATTGGAAAAAAAAATGGTCCATCATGTGGCTTTAGGACAAGAGTGCTATAAACTTTGGGTTCATGAAGTAATTGATTATGAGTTGACTTTGTATCGGCCGACCCGAGAGTTTTTTCTTCTACATGTGGCTTTATCAAGTACAATCGCGTGGCCTATCAAGTATATCAGATTCGACTAGTGGAAACACTATTGAGGTAAGGTAATATGACTATCCTTTTCTTTATCCCTTATTTTCCTTGTCTTGTTTTCTTCTTTTTTATGTACTATTTTGTGATTCAATAAGAATTTCTTACAACATATGATAAAAACAATATACACATGGTATAGAATGAAATGCTTAGTAAACCACCAGGTGCCTTCAGAAATGGTCCTAGGTTCAAAAATGTGTTAAATTCTTCATGAGTAATTTGAAGAAATAACTCTTCATAGAAGGATAAAGAAGAATATGGAAATAATAACCATGGTCCTAAATAAAATGCCAGAAAATATTGTTATCTTTGGTCAACACCTTGTTAATACTAAGTCTGTAACCATACTAGTAATATAGTTATACTATATATTTAGATATAACTAACTAGGATCATAAATATCAATACTCTAGTACATAGCCAGGGAACCCCATATTCAACCCAAATCTTGGAATATCACTCTTACCTTCACCTGACAACCCTTAACCTTGACACTATCACACATTCCCATATACACACACACTCAAGAATTTGCTACTAAACTCGAAGCCCATCAGACACTACACTGTACACTTCACTCTAACACTAATACACACTAATATGACATTCTCACTAATGCAACACATGACATAACACATACCACAGTTGTATCACTCATTCCACCCACACTGGTACACTCAATTGCTCACTGATCTGGATACACTCCTATTCCCTCCATACCCGAGCCTCACTTCACACCTTTTCTCCTATTCTCCCAATCACACACTCACCACACCTACTCACTGCTGACACAGTCCACCTCTCTCTAGCACACATACACACACACACACACACACACACACACACACACACACACACAAAATTACAAGATGCATCACATACAACACACACTACACAAATACCTATACTACATCACTAAACACCAACTGACAGTGCACCAACATTGTCCAACTGTGCTCACAAGCACCCTCACTCCATACCTATACCTCCATTTATCTGACTGAATGCTTGACATGGTTGCATCTGCTATGCTACTGTTAAGCATCTACTAACATACCTGCACATCCCAACCTTAATAGCCTGCAGATATCTGCATTGCACCCCCAAGAACTGATGCCATTCCCCCAACCTGATCTGCCCATGGTTCCCATTGTCTGCACTCGGGTGTTGCCTAGGCAGCATGCAATACTGCTTGCAGTGTTGCTGCTGTTGCAGCTGAACGCTAAAACAATAATCCAAGCCAAGCTGCTGCCCCTACTTGATCACTAATACATGTATCAAATTATGATACACAACTACCTGTATCCTAGAATCCATGCACACTAGACCACACTTTCCCCAACTGCACACTGTGCAAAACTGCTACAACAGAGGTGCACTGGATGAATGTAATACCAACTGTATACAAAGTTATATTCCCCCTTAACTATGCACAAGTGAAACATATCACACACCCAATATTTCCCCATACTCCATCACTAATAGCAAACACTCTATGATACCCTCAACAATTCAACATAACACATCAAGTATCCGACACCATGGCATAATATCAACACTAATACTCACACTAATATATACATTAGTGATAATATAGCAAATACCTCATGCTCACACTCATGATACTAATGATACTCTAAGATACACCACTCCAAATTACACCATCATGATATCAAACTCCTCCATCATCTAGAATACATATAATATAATATAAATTAAGATATATAATATCTAAAATAGCTAATTATAATGTAAGTAATAGAGAATGACACATTATGACACCAAATACATAGAAATACCCAAATCTTACTCCCATATCACGGCGTATTATGATACGACCTTCCCGTATCCAATTGTGGACACGTACACCCCCAATATTCATGAATCAAGGCTTCTAATACTCCTTAGGCCTAGTATCAAACACTTAGTGCACCAAATTTGAAGTTTCTCCAATTTGGCCATAAAACTCTATGTAACTTTCAAAAGAAAGCCTATTAGGACCTAATTCTTCTCCCTATTAAGAGTATCAAGTTATCATAACTAAAGAGTATCAAGCCATGTTTTATTAGAACAAAATAATAATGGCAAAACTGAACCTATCTCCAGGCCTATACTAAAACTGATCCTATAATAAAAATGAACCGGGAGCTATACTAAAATGAAACAATGCTAAAACTGAACCTAACTATAAGCAACTTGATATTTGTTATAGTTTTCTAACAAAAGTTTTATACCCATCTATAAGACTCTTGACATTATTTTTTTATCTTGCAAATCTAGTGTTTGCTAGGAAGCATGTCATGTTTGTATTTCAGATTTTATTGTATTGAAATATGCATTTTGACACTTTGAACCAAATATAACATGTTCTTTTATTTCACTGTTGTGAAGACAAGGATTTAACTAATTGGCTAAGCCGGTTGATATCACTTATATATATATATATATATATATATATATATATATATATATATATATATATATATATATATATATATATATATATATATATCTGAACGTTCATGCTAATATTCAGAATTGAAACTTTACCAATTGATGATTTTATTATAGTAGATGAGATGGGAGCTGTGTTGCCTTTACTCTTTAATGACATTGAGGAGTTTATCAATGAATTGGGCAGTTCATGTGGTGCCCCGTTCCCCCTATTCGGGGAGCGCGGCTAAGAAATATAAGATGG
This sequence comes from Iris macrosiphon, assembly GCA_036927795.1. Taxonomy (NCBI): domain Eukaryota; kingdom Viridiplantae; phylum Streptophyta; class Magnoliopsida; order Asparagales; family Iridaceae; genus Iris; species Iris macrosiphon. The sequence goes on from JAYESA010000004.1 coordinate 231,716,593, forward strand.
TATCGTTCGATCGGGATAGATTGAATCAAGAACTCATCCTCGTTATGGATTTGTCTCTTCGGAATCGATTCCCATATTCAGTGGACTGTGCCCCCGGGATCGACTTAGCGGCAGAGTCAGGAGGGACCTCTTCGCTGCATTCTTTTGTTGCCTAGTTTTCGCTGTCGCTTGTTGCTTTCGTGCCTTGAGTTGGTTTTCGGATTTGCTTGGGTTTTCTTGAACGGTTTCGATGGATTTTATTGCTTTCGTTCATAGGACTGCACTTCAATTCCGATAACGGAAAGAGAGGAAGAAGTACTGATCAGCTGTTCGTGGCAATGCAGGTGATCCAGCAGTAGGCGCCGCTCGAACGGACTCCTAAAGCACTTCTTTCCTTCTTCCTTCCAACTACTAAAGTGAGTGGCTACCAACCCGATTAGCTAGCCCTTCTTGCTAGTCTTTACATCTAAATCTTGTATTCGTGCTTGCCCCGATCAAACGATACCAAGTAATAACTAAAAGACTTCAAGATAATAAAGGGAATAGACTTGGGTAAAGTTATGCTTGTCAAATAAAACTTGTGAACGGTTACTTACTTACATGCTTGCTCGTTTGGAATGTTCATCATATGCATAAATATAAGTTAGAATGAATATTTTTTCTTAAAATTATGCTATGTATAGAACTCATCTTCAATGCAATAACTCAACAGGAAGACTATGCAAAAGTAGATCTTGCCCTGTTATTGCCCTGTGCCTGATATTGCCCTGTATTGCCTCAAATGCTAACTTAGTGTACTGCGTTGATCATGGACAACTTGTGCACAAGGTCTTAGTTCCCGCGGACGGTCGCTGGGGCACTGGCACCGATCCGATCCAGACGAAACTCACGATAGTCGCCTGCTTCGGATGGAGTGGCTTGTGGCGCCTCCTGTCCTCTGCGCCGTACGTCATTCCGTCCCGAGATTAGCCCGTCCATTATGGCAATGTGCCAGTGATCCCCTCGTATATTTAAACCTGTTGCTACTAACTTGTGTCTTCTTGGCAGGGAAGGCAAGGTAAGTATTATGCAGGTGGTTCAGACGGGCAGGTAAATGTCACCGAATGGTGGCAGGTTATTTCAATGATTTCTATATCTATTTCTTACTATAAAATGAACTAAGGCAAGATAGAAACCCATAATAAATATGCATGCTTCATTAAAACAACGTGTTGATTGGTATAGTTGGGTTAGCTTGCCTTCACCAGTACGTTTCGATGTACTGACCCTCGTTGAAACAGGTTCCCCGCGCTAGGAGAACCAAGTGAGGAGCTGGAGACAAACCCCCAATCCAGTCCAGCTGTAGGCACGCCTCGACCGTGCCAACATTTTGAAGCATTTTGAAGATAGAAGCTAGCAGCCAAGCAATCATGCAGCTTCGTGGCAAGGCAGTCGTTCCGACCCAAGGTCTTATATTTTGAGTTGTAGTAAAGGATGTAATGTACAGGACTGCTATCTCATTTTGTGTCAACACTTTTGTAAGCCCATAGAGGCAAATCCTTATGACTCAGTTCAAGGAGTTTGTAATAGATGTTCATATTATCAATAAAAATGAGAACTTTTCCATGCTTCAAATCTGTGTTCATTTAATCTGCGTACTCTGAATATGTGCTCGCTATGCGAAAATAAAATACTTAGCCTTGTGCGGTGCGCAACCTAGGCCCGCACGGCGGTCACGCCCGGGGGATGACTATCGATTCCATGGAATCGGGACGTGACATGTTGGTATCAGAGCACAGCTTCAAAGTTTCTTTGACTCTTGAACTGGAAAAGTTCCCTTAACGATAAATTCCTGTGCGAACTCCTGAACTCGTTAAGGCCAAAATGAGATACGTTCATGCAATAAGTCTATAATACCTTATGCTCCTGATGTAATTTACCTTCTTTTGAAGGAATGACTCAAGGGCAACCATCAGCGCTAGCACCAGGCGAGACACAGGCTCAAGAGAGCAGCTCCGGCACATCAGCTAGCTCTCGAAGCCAACGGGGCATGTCTCGAGCAGATCCGCTTCAGCAGGTGATGCAAATGTTAGAAGCACAACGACAGAAGGATGATGCCCGCCAAGCCAAGTTCGAGAGCAACCTAGAGGCCCGGCTCTCAGTCCAACAAAAGCAGGTAGATACCCTGTAGCAGCTTGTTCAGACTATGGCCTCCAACCAGTCCGCAGCGACAGCAGCGACTCCGGTGGAACAACTAATCCTTGAAGTAGAGACTCCGCTAATGCCAAGGACGAGGGAAGTGACTGCCTTCACCTTTGGCAACTTCAAGAAGGTCTGCAACACGTTATTTAATGGAACTGAGGACCCGATCGTGGCCCTAGATTGGCTCGCCGAGCTTGAAGATCATTTTTCTCTCCTAGAAGTGCCGGAAGACAAGAGCGTCACCTGTGCCCAACTACTACTTCGCCTCAATGCGCACGACTGGTGGGACGTGCATCGACGATCTCTTCAACTTGGCCATGGAGAGGAGGTGATCGCGTGGACGACTTTTCGTGCCGCGTTTGAGGAGGAGTTTATACCCCCGCCGGTACGCCGTCAGCGAGAAAACGAGTTTGTACAACTACGGCAGGGCAGCATGACGGTTAAGCAATACTCGACAGAATTCAACAAACTGGCTAAATTTGCTAGTGCCTATCTACCGGATGCAGCGAGTCATGCCAGACGATTCGAGGGAGGGCTACGTCCTGGCATCCACGGGCACGTAGTCGTTCTGCAGTACCAGACGATGAGGGAAGTCTTAAACCATGCCCTTTCTCTCGAACCGCAGTATCCTCACGTTGCCGCCGGCGCTGTGCAAACCCCCAATCACAAACGCCAAGGCAACGATAGAGGAAACAACGCTGCAAAGCGTCAAAATAACGGCGATCGTCAACGAAAAAATCAGGGGCAGCGTTGCACCTTCTGCAACAAGAGAGGGCACACCGAGAACGTCTATCGCAAATGGCTCGGCACCTGCCTCAGATGCGGCGATCCTAGCCACCAGATTAGCAGCTGTCCGCTCCTTCCACCTCAACAACCAAATCAGACTGCGGCAAACCAAGCCAACCGAGCTGCGCCTCAGCAAGGGCGTAATCAGGCTCAAGGCCGGGTCTATACCATGACACGGGAAGAAGCTCTAGCTTCAGATACCGTCGTGTCAGGTACTTTGCTTTTCAATAATATACCTGCTCGTATTCTATTTGATTCAGGTGCAACACATAGTTTTATTTTCACAAATTTTGCCGTGGAGAACAATGTAAAAATGACTCAGTTTCATTTAGATCTAAGTGTTAGCACCCCATTTGGTACGAAAATACCTGTCTGTTCAGTATGCCAAGGCGGTTATATCTATATTGGGGAGAGAAAGCTGTCACTTGATGTTTTAGTCCTAGATGTTCGGGACTACGATATCATCTTGGGAATGGATTGGCTCAGCGCGTGTTCGGCAACTATAGAGTGTGCACAGAAACGAGTCATCTTCCACCTACCTGGAGAAGTCGAGTTCTGTTACACAAGTAGTTTGACAACTAATACTACTGGGTCCTGCATGGTGATTTCAGCGATATCTGCTCGGCGAATGCTCCACTCAGGCTGCGAGGGATTTCTAGCATCAATTCGGGACACACGGCAGGACTACGCAAATGTCGAGTCTATTTTCGTTGAGGCGGAGTTCCCCGATGTGTTTCCGAACGAACTACCCGGCATGCCGCCCAACCGAGAGATTGAATTCACTATCGACACATTTCCAAACATGCAGCCAATCTCAAAGCCTCCGTACAGAATGGCCCCTGCAGAGCTGAATGAATTAAAATGCCAACTTCAAGAATTACTTGATCGTGGGTTCATCCGTCCGAGCGTGTCTCCTTGGGGTGCGCCTGTGCTCTTCGTGAAGAAGAATGACGGAACGCTACGCCTCTGCATAGACTACAGAGAATTGAACAAAGTCACAATCAGAAACAAATATCCTCTACCACGGATAGATAACTTGTTTGATCAGCTACAGGGGGCAGCAGTATTTTCTAAGGTCTATCTTCACTCAGGTTACCATCAGTTGAAGATTAAGCCAGAAGACGTGCCAAAGACTGCTTTTCGAACCCGATACGGATATTACGAGTTTTCAGTGATGCCGTTTGGACTGATGAATGCACCTGCTGCATTCATGGATCTGATGAACCGGGTATTTCGACCTTTCATCGATAAATTTGTGGTGGTTTTTATCGATGACATCTTGGTGTACTCGAAGACTAGGGATGAGCACGCAGGACACCTGCGGATGGTGTTGCAAACCCTTCGAGACAACAAGTTGTATGCCAAACTAAGTAAATACGAATTTTGGCTAGACAGTATCTCCTTTTGGGGCATATCATCTCCTCAGAAGGCATTTCAGTTGATCCGAAGAAGGTAGAGGCCATTACGCAGTGGAAACGTCCGGAGTCAGCTAGCGATATCCGAAGTTTTCTTGGACTGGCAGGTTACTACCGCAGGTTTATACAGAATTTTGCTAGAATTGCTTCGCCCTTGACTCAGCTCACACGGAAGGGTACGAAGTTTACTTGGACGGACGACTGTGAAGCTTCGTTTATGGAGCTAAAGCAGCGCCTCGTCTCTGTCCCAATTCTTACTCTGCCGAACGGACCAGATGATTTCAAAATTTTCAGTGATGCATCGGGTAAAGGACTAGGATGTGTCCTGATGCAGCGCGATAAAGTCATAGCCTATGCGTCGAGACAGTTAAAGCCTCACGAGATGAACTATCCGACGCATGACTTAGAATTGGCTGCAGTAGTATTTGCGCTGAAGCTATGGTGCCACTACCTTTATGGTGTACCGTATAAAATCTATACGGACCATAAAAGCTTGAAATACCTGTACACTCAAAAGGATTTGAATCTTCGGCAGCGGCGATGGCTTGAACTCCTAAGCGATTTCGATCTCATGATCAGATATACACCTGGAAAGAGAAACGTAGTAGCTGACGCATTGAGTCGAGTGTTTGTAGGGAGTTTGGCTTTTGATGATAGGCTGCGCCGAGATCTTGAATCACTGGGCATTACACTGAAAATTAGATACAAAAAGTAGGAGCAAGTAGCACAACTGCGCTTCGAACCAGACTTGTTACATAAAGTGAAGGCCGCTCAGAAGGACGACCCATACCTGCAAAAGATTTATGCCCTTATTTTAGCAGGAAAGGCGTCCGACTTTGTGGTAGGCTCAGACGGGATGCTTCGAGTGAAGGAAAGACTGTGCGTTCCGAATGATGCGGCCCTCAGAAAAGAGATACTCACTGAGGCCCATTATGCTAGTTATACTTCCCATCCGGGTAGCACAAAGATGTATCGAGATCTTCGCACGACGTTTTGGTGGCACGGCTTGAAACGGGATATGGCGCAGTTCGTGTCGCATTGCATGGCTTGTCATAGGGTAAAGGCCGAACACCAGAAACCAGGCAGGGAGCTTCAGAGCCTTGCTATTCCGGAGTAGAAATGGGATTATATAACGATGGATTTTATTGTTGGCTTGCCAAGGACGCAACGGGGACATGATGCAGTCTGGGTTATCGTCGATCGACTCACCAAGTCAGCTCACTTTCTGTCTATCAAATCTACTTGGAGTATCGACCGCCTGGCTCAGATATATCTCAAAAAAATCGTTCGACTCCATGGCGTGCCCGTAACCATAGTCTCCGATCGAGATGGTCGATTCATATCACGTTTCTGGGGAAGCCTGCAGTCAGCAATGGGGACGAAGTTGAAGTTCAGCTCCGCCTACCATCTACAGACCGATGGCCAAACTGAACGTGTCAACCAGATCCTCGAAGACATGCTGCGACTCTGCGCCTTAGATTTGAAGACTAGTTAGGACCTTCATCTACCTTTAGCCGAATTTGCTTACAATAATAGTTATCAATCAAGCATTCAAATGGCGCCGTATGAGGCATTATACGGGCGAAAGTGTCGATATCCGATCTGCTGGGACGAAGTTGGTGAACGACAGATACTTGGCCCCGAGCTCGTGGAGCAGACCGTCCAGAAAGTTCGATTAATTCGGGAAAGATTAAAGGTAGCTCAAAGCCGTCAAAAGAGCTATGCGGATATACACCGGAGACCGCTAGAGTTTCAAGTAGGCGACCGGGTATTCCTCAAGGTCTCGCCCATGCGAGGGGTCAGCAGGTTCAGAGCAAAGGGAAAGCTAAGTCCAAGATTTGTCAGTCCGTTCGAAATACTAAAGCGGGTTGCTTCAGTTGCTTATCAGATAGCACTACCACCATCCCTATCCAACGTACATGATATATTCCATGTTTCTCAACTTAGAAAATATGTGTACGATCCAAGCCACGTGGTAGACCTTGAACAACTGAATCTCCAGGCCGACTTGACGTATGTAGAACAACTAGTGCAAATTTTGGATAGAAAAGAAAAGCTGCTTCAGACCCGTTCGGTTCCTCTAGTGCGCGTGCTTTGGCGGAATCACTCTGTCGAAGAGTCTACTTGGGAGCTTGAATCAGAGATGAGGGAAAGGTTCCCCTCATTATTTCCTAGTGGTAGGTTCTATTCCTTAAGTTTCAGGATGAAACTTCCAATTAGCTAGGTAGGATGTGGTGCCCCGTTCCCCCTATTCGGGGAGCGCGGCTAAGAAATACAAGACGGTATCGTTCGATCGGGATAGATTGAATCAAGAACTCATCCTCGTTATGGATTTGTCTCTACGGAATCGATTCCCATATTCAGTGGGCCGTGCCCCCGGGATCGACTTAGCGGCAGAGTCAGGAGGGACCTCTTCGCTGCATTCTTTTGTTGCCTAGTTTTCGCTGTCGCTTGTTGCTTTCGTGCCTTGAGTTAGTTTTCAGATTTGCTTGGGTTTTCTTGAACGGTTTTGATGGATTTTATTGCTTTTGTTCGAAGGACTGCACTTCAATTCCGATAACGGAAATAGAGGAAGAAGTACTGATCAGCTGTTCATGGCAATGCAGGTGATCCAGCAGTAGGCGCCGCTCGAACGGACTCCTAAAGCACTTCTTTCCTTCTTCCTTCCAACTACTAAAGTGAGTGGCTACCAACCCGATTAGCTAGCCCTTCTTGCTAGTCTTCACATCTAAATCTTGTATTCGTGCTTGCCCCGATCAAACGATACCAAGTAATAACTAAAAGACTTCAAGATAATAAAGGGAATAGACTTGGGTAAAGTTATGCTTGTCAAATGAAACTTGTGAACGGTTACTTACTTAGATGCTTGCTCGTTTGGAATGTTCATCATATGCATAAATATAAGTTAGAATGTATATTTCTTCTTAAAATTATGCTATGTATAGAACTCATCTTCAATGCAATAACTCAACAGGAAGACTATGCAAAAGTAGATCTTGCCCTGTTATTACCCTGTGCCTGATATTGCCCTGTATTGCCTCAAATGCTAACTTAGTGTACTGCGTTGATCACGGATAACTTGTGCACAAGGTCTTAGTTCCTGCGGACGATCGCTGGGGCACTGGCACCGATCCGATCCGGACAGAACTCACGATAGTCGCCTGCTTCGGATGGAGTGGCATGTGGCACCTCCTGTCCTCTGCACCGTACGTCATTTTGTCCCGAGACTAGCCCGTCCATTATGGCAACGTGCCAGTGATCTCCTCGTATATTTAAACCTGTTGCTACTAACTTGTGTCTTCTTGGCAGGGAAGGCAAGGTAAGTATTATGCAGGTGGTTCAAACGGGCAAGTAAATGTCACCTAACGGTGGCAAGTTATTTCAATGATTTCTATATCTATTTCTTGCTTTAAAATGAACTAAGGCAAGATAGAAACCCACAATAAATATGCATGCTTTATTAAAACAACGTGTTGATTGGTATAGTTGGGTTAGCTTGCCTTCACCAGTATGTTTCGATGTACTGACCCTCGTTGAAACAGGTTCCCCGCGCTAGGAGAACCAAGCGAGGAGCAGGAGACAAACCCCCAATCCAGTCGAGCTGTAGGCACGCCTCGACCGTGCCAACCTTTTGAAGCATTTTGAAGATAGAAGCTAGCAGCCAAGCAATCATGCAGCTTCGTGGCAAGGCAGTCGTTCCGACCCATGGTCTTATATTTTGAGTTGTAGTAAAGGATGTAATGTACATGACTGCTATCTCATTTTGTGTAAACACTTTTGTAAGCCCATAGAGTCAAATCCTTATGACTAAGTTTAAGGAGTTTGTAATAGATGTTTATATTATCAATAAAAAAGAGAACTTTTTCATGCTTCAAATATGTGTTTATTTAATCTGCGTACTCTGAATATGTGCTCGCTATGCGAAAATAAAATACTTAGCCTTGTGCGGTGCGCAACCTAGGCCCGCACGGCGGTCACGCCCGGGGGACGACTATCGATTCCACGGAATCGGGGCGTGACAGTTCATACTGTTCTTGGACTTTGTAACAACAATTAGTATGTTTCTTTAGGATATTGAAAACTTATTCTAATGTCATATCTGGTCTAAGGCAATATAACATGGTACATCATGATGTGCATGCACCAAATTGTCCAGATCAAGGGTACTTCTACACAAGTTCAAATTGCTCAATAGCTCATTCAGGTGACCTGGACACTTGTATCATCTTTCTCATGTTTTGTTGTATATTTCTCATGTTTTGTTTGTGTAAAAAAGGTTGTTTCTTACAGTCTTTCCCTTACAAGAATTGTACACATAGCACTATCCTGGTGTATAAAATATCCATGCATATGAATAATTAACGTAATGTAGTTTTATTTTGTCAATCACTATAAGATGTAGTAGTTACAGTTATGTTAATTTATGAGCACTAAATAGGACATGCCAAGATTGACTGTAGCTACACATATGAATAGTTAACTCTTTAGCCTTTTAATAATCTATACTTTTGTCTGTTTATATTTTACTTAAGAATAGAATTTGTGTAGTACATTCATTATTTATGTTCTTATTTTTACTTGCTAGTTTTTCACTTTTGTTATTTCTTTCATTTTGAACTTAATATTGACATGGTTTGTTATTGTATGTAATAGGCTATGAAGACGACTCCTTATTTTGCTGTTTATTTGGAGGATGAAGATGTGGACCTGGGAGTTATTGACTGTGGATGCATGGAATGAAACAATCTATAAATTTTGTATAGGCCTATGTTTTAAGTATTCAATCTTGTTTTTGTAACACTTTATAAAGTAATTTTTGATTTGGATATGATTTCACAATATTGTTTAAATAAAAGTTAGTAGTTTTTACAATTGTTGGGTATACTTTATTAAGTAATTTTGCATTTGGATGGTATGACATAAATGCTCAATGAAATTACTTTCTACAATTGTTTTGTATTCAAAGGTTGAATTAGTGAACATGTAGGAAACCAAAATTTAAAAAAATAAAGAGAATTTAAGGCGTACAAAACATATCCTAATAGATGTACAGAAGAGACTTTTTATGACTTACATTGAATGTCATAATTGACTTATAACGACATACATTAATATGCAGTAATTAAATTTTTGTGACACGTGGTGAAAGGCATAAAAAGAGTATAATCGACATTCTTATTACGCCATAATTGACTAATAACGAAGTTCACAAATACGGTTCGCGATATGCGTTGAATGTCATGAAAGAGTATAGACGATACTCATATTACACCGTAATAAACTAATAACAACATTCATAAACAGACTCACGATACAAAATGAATGCCGTCAATAAGTATACACGACACGCATAATATGTTGTAAAAACTAGTAAATTTTTACGACAAGGGCTAATACGACGTGCAGTTCCACGCCGTAGGCATGTTATAAAAAGTGATTAATGACAGACTTTGCACGCCGTAAAAACCAATATTTCTTGTAGTGAACCTAGAACAAAACACATCCTTAACACTCAACCTAAAACAAAGAAATCACAATCAATACAAACAAAACCTATACCTCAAACTCCAAGGATCTCTGGTGGCTATCGGTCCAATGTCGTTGTCTGTCCTGCGCCACCCGAAGTTTATCTCTAATGAGCTTCACCTTCTTATCTGCATCCACAATCATGTCTGGCCCCAATAAGGCTCTCTCACCAATATCATCCCAAGATAGAGGAGTGCTATATCTCCGTCCATATAAAGACTTGAATGGTGACATCTCAATGCTGGCCTAGTAACTGTTGTTGTAAGCAAACTCTACCAGGTGAAGATGATCCTCCCAAGTGCTTCTAAAATCTAAAACACAAGTGTGAAGTATATCCTCGAGAGTCTAAATAGTCCTCTCCAACTGCCAGTCTGTCTGGGGGTGATATGCAGTACTAAACTTGAGCTGGGTGCCCAAGCGAGCATGCAAACTCCTCCAGAAGTGGGATGTGAAGCGACTATCTTGATCTGATACGATGCTCACAAGACTCTTTACAATCTGATAATCTGTCGCACATACATCTCTGCTAGCTTCTCCTTAGACGTACCCACATTAAATGGTAAAAAGTTGGCCGATTTGGTCAACCTGTCTACAATGACCCAAATCGCGTCTTTTCCTCCTGGAGAACGCGGAAGCACCAAAACAAAATCCATAGTCACATGCTCCCACTTTCATTCTAAAATGGATAAAGGCTGAAGTGGTCACATGGCCTCTGTCTCTCTGCCTTTACCTGCTGGCACACTAAATATCTGGATATAAAGCGCGCCACCTCCTGCTTCATACCATACCACCATACATGCTCCCTCAGATATATATATATATATCTTGTTGGCACCTGGATGCATAGAGTACTGCGATCGATACGTCTCCTGAAGAACCTCCTTGCCAACGTCCCACTTGGCACACACAATCAGGTACCGTGCCCAATGATCCATCCTCAGTAATAGTGAAGTTCTCTGATAATCCCATCCGAACCAGTGCTCTGATACTCCTCAGAGATTCATCATCATACTGCATAGCTCTGATCATGTCCATCAGCTCGGACTGTATCTATAACCCCCATATTTGTATCTCGACACCAGGTGTCAGCACCTTAATACCCAATCTCTCAAGATCGGCCAATAAGTGTCTGTCCATCGTTAAGTATATAGCTACTGGATACCTGATCAAGACATCAACGACTACGTTGGTCTTTTCTAGATGGTACTAGAATGATATATCAAATTCCTTCATCAACTCTAACCACTACTGATGTCTCATATTCAGCTCTTTCTGTGTAAATACGTACTTTAAGCTCTTGTGGTCCATAAATATCTCCATATACTCTCCGTACAGATAGTGTTTCCATAGTTTTAGAGCAAATATGATTGCTATCAACTCTAAATCATGGGTAAGGTAGTTCTTCTCATAAGAACGTAATTGCCTGGAAGCATAAGCAATAACCTTCCCATTATGCTGAAAGACACAACCCAAACCCTTTCCTAAAGCATCACTATAGATAGTGAATCAACCTAATCCTGATAGCAACGTCAACACTAGAGCTATCGGCAATCTCTTCTTTAGCTCATCAAAAGTGGCTTGACAATTCTCTGTCCAGACAAACTCCACATCCTTCCTGGTCAGCCTAGTCATCGTCTCTACAATCCTAGTGAAGTCATGTACAAACCTTCGATAATAACCTATTAGTCCCACAACCTGATATTTGCCACTGAACTTAGAGTAGCCTACGAATCCACTGCCATGATCTTCTTTGGGTCAACTGAGATACCATCACTTGTAACTACATATCCAAGGAATTCAACCTTGTCAAGGAAGAACTCATACTTTGAGAGCTTTTCTTAAAGCTTCTCCTTCCTGAGAGTCTCCAAAACTATCATCAGATGCTTCTCATGCTCCTCCGGGGTCTTCAAATACACAAGAATATCATCAATAAATACTACCACAAACTTATCAAGATACTGGTGGAATACCTTATTCATCAGATTCATAAATACGGTTGGGGCATTGGTCAACCCAAACGGCATCACCAAGAACTCAAACTGGCCATACCGAGTCCAAAAAGCTGTCTTCAGAATATTCGTCTTCTTTACTTTCACCTAGTGGTAACCTGGCCTCAAGTCTATATTCGAAAATACCTTTGCTCCGCTCAACTGATCGAAGAGATCATCTATCCTCGGCAGTAGATATTTGTTCTTGATAGTAAGGTTGTTTATAGCCCTGTAGTCGATACACATGCGTACCGACCCATCCTTATTCGGTATAAATAATACCGGAGCACCCTATGGTGATAAACTGGATCTGATGAAGCCTTTGTCCTGTAACTCATCTACTTGCTTCTTCAATTCTGCCAGTTCACTATTGTTAACCATATAGACGTGCTGAGATATCAGCTTTGCACCTGGCACCAAGTCTATAGAGAACTTCACATCTCGATATGTCGGCAAAGCCGATATCTCTTTCGGGAAAACATCCATAAAGTCTACTATCAACAGATGTGACAACTCCTTCTTTTCCATCATGGCCCCACAGATGACATTCTTGCTCTGCTCCGCTGCTCCTCTGATAATCTCAAAGTCTGGCTCTCTTGGCGGTCTAAATAAAACTCTGCCTCCACGATAATCTATACTAGCATGGTGCCTACTCAACATCCCGAGTTCGATATCGTAGCTCAAAAGTGGCATTACGAATAAGCATGCACTCAACTCTTGACCTCCTAGTGTAACTCTCCGATCCTCACAAATATCACTAACCAGGATAATGCCACCCCTATTCGTGATCTTGCAGGTCCTAGCCAAAGGTTCAGTCTCTAAACAATGATTAAGAGCAAAAGATACAGATACAAAACTATGGGAAGCACCAAAATCAAGTAAAGCATAAGCTGGAATAGAATCAAGGAGAACTGAACCTGATATCACATCTCCGACCGGCTCCTCCTCCTCAATTATCATGGTGAAATCTCACCCTCTCTGTGCTCCTCTCTACTGCTGGTGGTATTGGGCGTATCGCTACTGCTTGGTCGGTAAAGGAGGTCCCCTCTGCTGTCCCACATGTGGCCTCACTGGTGCTCTCAGTGCCGGTACTGCACCCTGAGCTTCACGAATCGGAGCCAACAGACACTCCCTCAGCTAGTGGCCTGGCTCTCCATAATAGAGGCACACTCCAAGCCTCTTCTTGCATACCTCTCATGTATACCCAATCTTCCCACGGTGAGTGCCCTACGGAGCCTACTGTGCTGGTCTCGGGGCCTAGTGTGCCTACTGTACTGGTGCCCGGAATGGTACATAAAACTGTTGTATCTACGACTAAAATGTCCTCTACTACTAGAAATGTGGTCGCTTAGATGGACCCGCACTACTGCTAGTGTCACGACCCAATTCCGTAGAATCACTTGAGGCGTCCCCCGAATCGTGACCGCCGTACGGGCCTGGAGTTGCGCCCGCACAAGGCTTTAATGATTTGCATAGCAAGCACATATTCAGAGTACGCAGATAAATTGAAACACAGATTTGAAACATAGAAAAGTTCTCTTTATTGATAATGAACATCTATTACAAACTCTTGAACGAGTTAGCTAATATGCCGAACGGCTTACAAAAGGGTTGACTCAAAATGAGATAGCAGTCCTGTACATTACATCCTTTTATAAACTCAAAATGATTAAGACCTCCAGGCTGGAGGATCGCTTTGCCACGGAGCTGCATTTGTGTATGAAGAGTTGCAGGCTCCTGACTCCAAAATGCTTCGGGGGTGCGGTGAAGATGCGCCAACAACTGGACTGGATCGGAAAGACGACTTCGGCTCCTCGCTCGGTTCGCCTTGGTACGGAGAACCTGTTTCAACGAGGGTCAGCATATCGAAACATGCTGGTGAAGGCGAGCTAGCCGAACTATACCAATCAACACGTTGTTTAGTGAAGCATGCATACTTTTGTGGGTTTCTATCTTGCCTTAGTTCATTTACAAGTAAGCAGCATATTGAATTTACTGAAATAAACGTGCCACCGTTCGGTGGATTTTTACCTGTCCGTCTGAATTACCTGCACAATACTTACCATGCCTTCCCTGAAACGAAGACACAAGTTAGTATGCAACAGGTTTAAATATACACAGGGATCACTGGCTTGATGCCACAAAGGGGCAGTTTATAGTCTCGGGACAAGAATGTTATGCAACGCAGGTGGCGAGCCCCGCTACATAGCATCCCGTCCATGACAAACGACTATACGAACTCTTCCGCCCGGATTGGATCGGCCCCAGTGCCCTGGCGGCCGTCCGCGGAAGCCAAAATACCTTGTGCACAAGTTGTCCGTGATCGAGCACATTTAGTTCGAATTATTTCACACGAATTTACAAACGAATTTCGAACGAATAGGAGCAAGCTCCATAGCCAAACAGTTTTGCATAGTCTTACTAACAGTTTGTTTCATAACAAGCATATATTTCCATACTTAGCACGATTCATAGAACAGTTATAAATGAACTAGCATACATGATGATAACCGTTCATAAGTTTAGTTGACAAGCAATATTTCAAGTCTATTCCCTTTTATCTTGATCTCTTTTATTATTACTTGGTATCGTTTGATCGGGGCGAAGGAGTGAGGCTAGGAAGCAAGGCTAGCTAATCGGGTTGGTAGCCACTCACTTAGATTTTTGAAAAGAAGAAGGAAAGAGGCGCTTCATGACTCCGCTCGCAAGCCGCCTACTGCTCATTCACCTGCACACGAACAGCTCGATTAATACTTCTTCCTCTCTTTCCAATCTCGGAATAGAAGTGCAAGTCAATGAACGAAAATAATGAAAACCATCAAAACCGTTCAAGGAAAACAAGCAAATCCCAAAACCAACTCAAAGCACGAAAGCAACAAGCGACATCGAAAACCGAGGCAATAAAAGATAGCAGCGGAGAGGTCCCTCCTGACTCTGCCGCTAAGCCGATCCTTGGGGCGCAGTCCACTGAATATGGGAATCGATTCCGAAGAAACAAATCCATAACGAGGACGAGTTCTTAATTCAATCTATCCCGATCGAACGATACCGTCTTGTGTTTCTTAGCCGCGCTCCTCGAATAGGAGGAACGGGGCGCTACATCCTACCCAACTAATTGGAAGTTTCGTCCCGAAACATAGGAATAGAACCAACCGTTAGGGATTATTTTGTTGCTGGCGGCGATCCGGGAGCGGACAGTTTCGAATCAGGTGTCCGTTGCCGCCACAGTTGTAACAAGACCCATTTTTCAAGCAACAATTAACGATGGTGTGCCCCGGTCTGTGGCAGTGCTCACAACGCACTCCAGCATTTGTCTTGTTCCGACCACCGTTGTTTTGTCGTTTTGCAGCGTTGTTTCCTCTATCGTTGCCTTGGCGTTTGTGATTGTAGGTATGCACAGCGCCGGTGGAAACGTGAGGATACAGTGGCTCGAGCGATAGGGCGTGATTCATGACTTCACGCATTGTTCCGTACTGATTATTGGCCACGTACGAATGGATGGCAGGGCGTAGTCCACCTTCAAACCTTCTGGCTCGACTCGCTGCATCAGGTAAATAGGCCCTAGCGAATTTGGAGAGTCGGTTGAACTCGGCGGAGTATTGCTTCACTGTCAAGCTGCCCTGCCTCAGTTGCACGAAGTTATTTTCCATTTTACGTTGTACTGGAGGCGGTATAAACTCCTCTTCGAACGCGGCACGAAAGGTCGTCCACGAGATCGCCTCCTCTCCGTGATCAAATTGGAGAGATCGTCGATGCACGTCCCACCAATCGTGTGCATTGAGGCGGAGCTGTAGTTGCACGCAGGCGATGCGCTTATCTTCGGGGACCTCTAGCAGAGTGAAGTGGTCTTCAATCTCGGCTAGCCAATCTAGAGCTACCACTGGGTCCTCAGTCCCGTTGAACGGGGTGTTGCAAACTTTCTTGAAATGGCCCAAGTTGAAGGCAGTCACGTCCCTCGGCCTTGGGATTTGAGGCGTCTCCACTTCAAGCACGGGCTGTTCCACCGGAGTCGTTGCTGTTGCGGCGGAATGGTTGGCAGCCAAAGTCTGAACGATCTGTTGCAGGGCATCTACCTGCTTTTGTTGGACTGAGAATCGAGTCTCTAGATTACTCTCGAGCTTGGCTTGGCGAGCATCGTCTCGTTGTCGTTGCGATTCTAACATTTGCATTACCCGCTCAAGCGGGTCGACTTGAGACATGCCTCGTTGGCTCCGAGAGCTTCCCGAAGTACCCGAACTGCTTTCTTGTGTTTCGTTCGGTGGTTGCGCTGCAGATTGTGCTGGATCCATTCCTTCAAAAGAAGGTAAATTATATTAGGATCATAATGTATTATGGACTTATTGCATGAACGTATCTTATTTTGGCCTAGCGAGTTCAAGAGTTCGCACAGGAATTTGATCGTTAAAGGAACTTTTCCAGCACGAAGTCTAAGGAACTTTGAATTTGTGCTCTGATACCACTATGTCACGACCCAATTCCGTAGAATCACTTGAGGCGTCCCCCGAATCGTGACCGCCGTACGGGCCTGGAGTTGCGCCCGCACAAGGCTTTAATGATTTGCATAGCAAGCACATATTCAGAGTACGCAGATAAATTGAAACACAGATTTGAAACATAGAAAAGTTCTCTTTATTGATAATGAACATCTATTACAAACTCTTGAACGAGTTAGCTAATATGCCGAACGGCTTACAAAAGGGTTGACTCAAAATGAGATAGCAGTCCTGTACATTACATCCTTTTATAAACTCAAAATGATTAAGATCTCCAGGCTGGAGGATCGCTTTGCCACGGAGCTGCATTTGTGTATGAAGAGTTGCAGGCTCCTGACTCCAAAATGCTTCGGGGGCGCGGTGAAGATGCGCCAACAGCTGGACTGGATCGGAAAGACGACTTTGGCTCCTCGCTCGGTTCGCCTTGGTGCGGAGAACTTGTTTCAACGAGGGTCAGCATATCGAAACATGCTGGTGAAGGCGAGCTAGCCGAACTATACCAATCAACACGTTGTTTAGTGAAGCATGCATAATTTTATGGGTTTCTATCTTGCCTTAGTTCATTTACAAGTAAGCAGCATATTGAATTTACTAAAATAAACGTGCCACCGTTCGGTGGATTTTTACCTGTCCGTCTGAATTACCTGCACAATACTTACCATGCCTTTCCTGAAATGAAGACACAAGTTAGTATGCAACAGGTTTAAATATACACAGGGATCACTGGCTTGATGCCACAAAGGGACAGTTTATAGTCTCGGGACAAGAATGTTATGCAACGCAGGTGGCGAGCCCCGCTACATAGCATCCCGTCCATGACAAACGACTATACGAACTCTTCCGCCCGGATCGGATCGGCCCCAGTGCCCTGGCGGCCGTCCGCGGAAGCCAAAATACCTTGTGCACAAGTTGTCCGTGATCGAGCACATTTAGTTCGAATTATTTCACACGAATTTACAAACGAATTTCGAACGAATAGGAGCAAGCTCCATAGCCAAACAGTTTTGCATAGTCTTACTAACAGTTTGTTTCATAACAAGCATGTATTTCCATACTTAGCACGATTCATAGAACAGTTATAAATGAACTAGCATACATGATGATAACCGTTCATAAGTTTAGTTGACAAGCAATATTTCAAGTCTATTCCCTTTTATCTTGATCTCTTTTATTATTACTTGGTATCGTTTGATCGGGGCGAAGGAGTGAGGCTAGGAAGCAAGGCTAGCTAATCGGGTTGGTAGCCACTCACTTAGATTTTTGAAAAGAAGAAGGAAAGAGGCGCTTCATGACTCCGCTCGCAAGCCGCCTACTGCTCATTCACCTGCACACGAACAGCTCGATTAATACTTCTTCCTCTCTTTCCAATCTCGGAATAGAAGTGCAAGTCAATGAACGAAAATAATGAAAACCATCAAAACCGTTCAAGGAAAACAAGCAAATCCCAAAACCAACTCAAAGCACGAAAGCAACAAGCGACATCGAAAACCGAGGCAATAAAAGATAGCAGCGGAGAGGTCCCTCCTGACTCTGCCGCTAAGCCGATCCTTGGGGCGCAGTCCACTGAATATGGGAATCGATTCCGAAGAAACAAATCCATAACGAGGACGAGTTCTTAATTCAATCTATCCCGATCGAACGATACCGTCTTGTGTTTCTTAGCCGCGCTCCTCGAATAGGAGGAACGGGGCGCTACAGCTAGCCCCCCTAGAAGTGTCTCTCATCCTCTTGGATTTGAGCTCCAAGTCATCCTCATCCCTCTGTGCATCCATCAGGATCTCTTCGAATGTAGCTGTGCGGTATCCCCTAGTGAGGGATTTGACCTTCCAGATCAAAACCTTTCGAAACTTTTTGGCCTTTTCTAGGGATTCTGCCCCTCCACAAACATGCCCAATCTACAGAACTCTATGGCATAGTCGTCCACTGTCATGCTTCCATGGACAAGGTCCTGGAATTGGACCTCTAGGGCATTTAGAGCCACGTCCGGAAAGAACTTCTTCTTGAAAAACTCTTTAAAATATTCCCAAGTCAATCCTGGCACCGTGATCCTCGGGTCTATACGGAACAATGTCAGGACAATATCAAACATCTGGCTGCCCGCTGCCTCCACTTGTAAACTCTCTAAAATCTGTGCCAGTCGCAGGTTCCTCTCTATGTCCTTAATCCAATCATCGACGTACAAGATTTTCTCTGTGCCCTTGAAGTCCTTGGGCTCTATCCTCTTAAAATCAATAATGGTACCCGGCCTCGGCTGCTGCGGGACAGGATGAGGTGGTACCAACTATGGCTGAACTAGGGCAACCCTCTATGATGCTGCAAGTGCTAGCTGATGAGCATTTTCTATCCCCTTTCTCATCCCATCTGACGGGCGGTGTTGAGCCTCCACCTGGGCCCTCTAGGCCTCCATCATCTCCCAAAATAGCGCAAACAACTTTGCGACGTTGACAGGTGCTGGGGGTGGTGGAAACTCCTCCGAACTGCGGGCACCATTCTCTAAACTGGAGGTGGAGCACCCCCAAAAGCTGATGATGAAGCCCCCACCTAGATCGGTAAGGCAACCCTCTGAGCTGGAGTAGGTGGAGCATTAGCTGCTGCTCTCCTCGGAGGTGGAGAATTAACCAACCTCTATGATACTGCGCCAGAATGCTGGGATCTGGTCTTCGGTGTCATCCTGAAGACAGATTCAAAACAAAGGGATCAATAGTGCGCAAGATATGATATCTCAAAGAAGGACAGTTATTTCAAAGAAAAAAAATATTCAGATTGATAAGGATAACAAATTCAACATATTGTAAATATTCCTAGTTGCGATTGATTATTCTCTCGTCATATATCCTATATCCTATTGCAGGCTTGTAGTAATACTCCAAGTCTGAGCACTACTACTTTGACCTTCATGGGCTACCACAAAAATATTTCATAACCCACACCCGGTGTAGGGGCACGAGTACGTGGGTACGTCCAACCTACGCCGTAGAATCGATGGTAGAACATTGTCTAGGTCAATATTACTATCTACATATCTCACATATAATATATAAGGTACGTTATACTTTCTCAACTCTAAATGGAAGACAATATGATAATATGATAATGATAATCAATGCTCAATCACAATATAAAACTAGAGAAAAAGATGGCACGATATGGAATAGAAGGAAAGAAATACCGAGTCATAATACAATCTAAGTCCAGACCAATAGTCTAATCATAACTCAAAGATCTAAAATATAATACATGTCATAATGTCTAAAATGGGTTAAATACAATATCATAAATGAACTAGCTAAGTCTCCTCGACTGTTGGCACTAGCTCAACATGCTCAATGGGTGCTCGCCATCATGTGGCCCATAGTGTGTAGGACACCAGTCCTCTAATAAATTATCTAAAAAATATATCCAATCAGGATTGGAGCGAAGTACAACCCAATAGTAGTTTCAATAATTAACAAAAAATATGAAACAACAATAGTAATAAAAATAAATAATGAAAGTAACTGAACTAGTAAATATCACAAGAAAGAGTATCATGGTAAATAATAGAAATAAACTGAGAATAATATAGTGAGGAACATTAATGTATTGAACTGGAATAAAGAAAATATAATAATAAAATATGCTTTAAAATATTAGTAAAATATGTTATCGGCTTGGGCCTTACACGGGCTATATATAAAAGGGGAGCTAGCGTGACCACACGTGAGTTGCATGATCTGCTAGCTATCTGTAGAAGCATAAAAAATGCTGAGAATTGTCCCACTCAGCGTAAAGCAGAGCTTCAGAGCTGTTCTGGCATAAAATATGGCTTAAGAGCTGTCCGCGTAAAAGTTTACGCTTCAAGGATGTTTTAGCGTAAAATAAGGCTTCAGAGCTGTCCGCGTAAAGCAGGGCTTCAGAGCTGTTTGGTGTAAAAGGTTGCTATACCTTCCTACGTAAAGTTTAATGCAGCATAAAGTTGTACGAGGAACTCTTCGTATTCCTCGGATGAATCTGTCAGTCAAATCAGTGAACCTGACGTCTGACAAAAGTACTGCGGCTGTGATGATGATTTTGCACAGAGACCCAGGTTGTCATTTTATGACATACTTTTGATACAAGTTATTTTTACGCATTCAAAGGAAGATGGAGTCTTCTGAATACGCTGTCTATTCTACATTGGCAGAAATAAGTTTTTACGCTCAAGACAAGACAAAATCAGATGCCACGTCAAAAGCTGCTTCTTGTACAGAGCTCGAGGCATATCTCTGCATTTAATGCACGAGATTTTGTTCTATTTGTCATGACTGAGGAAAGCTAAGACTGTGACTAATACGCTCACATCACCATCCTTGCATTTTAGGCCAACCAGACTATTTTCAACTATAGGAGTACGCCGTATGATATCTCGCCATATGATATCTCCTCGAAATATGCCAACTCGGCTATAATTGCAAAGGTACGTGATAAGGCTATTTAGCCCAGAGTACGCTCAAGACCTCAGTCGTGATAGATAATTGGCTATTTTATGCTCACATCACCATCCTTGCATTTTACGCCAACCAGGCTATTTTCAACTATAGGAGTACGCCGTATGCTATCTCCTCGAAATACACCAACTCGGCTATATTTGTAAAGGTACGTGATAAGGCTATTTAGCCCAGAATACGCTCAAGACCTTAGTCGTGAAGGATCATTTGGCTTTTATGCCATCAAGACGATCATTTGGCTTTTATGCCAACAAGACGGTCATCTGGCTTTTACGCCAACAAGTCACATTTTGGTCTTTTACGCCAACAAGACAGTTACTTGGCTTTTACGCCAACAAGTCACAGTTTGGTCTTTTACGCCAACAAGACAGTTACTTGGCTTTTATGCCAACTATCTTTACGCAGGGGCAGTTACCTACGTGGCTTACATGTTATGATCTTCGAGAAGCAGTTATACGCGTTACCTTATAAAGGGATACGTGTCACACGCAGATTTAGAAGATTATTTGAACGTGGATAGCAGTTGTCATAACCGCAGCATAAAGGAGGTAGTCTTCTTCACAGTTTGGCCATTTACGCCAATAAAACAGTTATTTGGCTTCTATGCCAACCTGACGTTTGGCTTTTACGCCAACCAGGCAGTTACTTGATTGATCTCTATAAATAGAGACCCATAGTCACAGGGTAAAGGGACGACGAGGGGGGGGCGATCAAGCAGACAGAGGAGAGAGATTAAATCATATTCTATCATGTTCATATTACCTCTGAATAGATATGTTTAACTGAGGAGGGAGGAATGAGTTGAATCATATTCTATCATGTTCATATTACCTCTGAATAGATATGTTTAACTAATTGCTACCTGCAACTTTCCTTTGATCGGCTTTTGCCTTCAGTTCAGAGAAAGTTTGAAGCTTCTTCTACAGCACTTCTTCATCATCGTGTGGTCCAAGGAACAAAGTGATCGACCGTAGATCAGACTTCTATAGCAATACTTACCCAGAATTATTTTATTGTACTTAATATCCTCGTATAGGATTAATTGTACTCTTTTTCTTGTTTGTAAGCAAAAAAGAAAAGTTTCGTATAAACCACTTTTTTATTTGTTTATCACGAACAAAATGGCGACTCTGCTGGGGAAGACTTTCTCCTCTGACGAGAAAGTAATTGCTCAACATGATGCTGTGTCCATCGGATCGACGAAGAAGACTTTGGTCATCTAGTTTGACCAATCTGCCTATGAAGACATGCTTCATGCAGGGGGTAGCTCTCATTCCTCCTCTGTCTAGAACAACAGGAAGCTGCATAAAGTATGGATGCCTAAGACATCCTCTACCCTTTCTGCAAGCTCTCACTCTCTGATCAACAAGGTTGTGACAACACAGCCAACATGCCCTGTGCATAAAAATTTGTATCCCATTTGTAACGTGGCAGACAAGACTTCTGGCAATGCCTCAGTGCCAATCCAGAAGTCCCAGACACGTCTTACGCATAAAACTTTGTCTCCCGTCTGTGACGTGGCAGACAAGATTTCTGGCAATGCCTCAGTGCCAATCCAGAAATCTCAAATACGCCATGCGCGTAAAACTGTGTCTCCCATCTGTGACGTGGTAGACAAAACTTCTGGCAATGTCTCAGTGCCAATCT
Source organism: Iris macrosiphon (assembly GCA_036927795.1). Lineage (NCBI taxonomy): Eukaryota > Viridiplantae > Streptophyta > Magnoliopsida > Asparagales > Iridaceae > Iris > Iris macrosiphon. The sequence goes on from JAYESA010000004.1 coordinate 231,739,074, forward strand.
AGAAATATCAAATATGCCCTGTGCGTAAAACTTTGTCTCTCGTCTGTGACGTGGTAGACAAAACTTCTGACAATGCCTCAGTGCCAATCCAGAAGTCTCAAACAAGCCTTGCGCATAAAATTATATCTCCCGTCTATGATGAGGCAGATGTACCCTTTGATCACATCAAAGGAACAGACAATGACAGAATGAGGGGGAATCACCCTCGAATAGTCAGAGCATTATCTGAAGTTGAGAGTAGCATCTCCTTTGAGTCTGAAGATGATAAAACTATGACCGTCTTCCCTGAGGATAGTGCGACTCAAGAACCCAAGGCAGAAGGGGTCAGCGTTCGCAAATGACTCGATGCTCTTGAGGTAATAATGCACACCATGAGTGCCATAATGCAGACTCTGGCCCTCAAGGCAAACATGGTCCTACTGACACCAGGATCCGCAGTAACTCTGCAAGCCGGGAGTATCAATCTTCGGGTGATCCACACCAATACGTCATGCCGTGAGGACGGTGATTCCCAAGAATCGGACAATGACATATCTAGGGGTAGTCTCCCTCGACAATACAGAGCAGCATCCGAAGCTGAGACTAGCATCTTCTTTGAGTCTGAAGATGATGCAACTATGACCATCTTCCCTGAGGACCGTACGACTCAGGTATCGGAAGCCCAAAATCCAAAGGGGACTTTTTCCTTCAATGATGATGACATCATTGAAATCTTCAATATATTGATGAAGGAAAACAAACTTCGGCTACCCAACATCAGATGCCCTGAAACGGCTGACAAGGTCGATGACCCAAAATATTGTCTCTTTTATCGGTACATTCATCACCCCACAAAGGCATGCTATGTACTGAAAAGGAAAATCCAGGAGTTGATCGACGCCAAAGTCATCACTTTGCACATATGATCTCACTCCAATTAGGCAATTTTCTCCCTCAAGAAGGACCGGATGATGAGTCCCCAAAGTCTCCCCAATGAGTTTTTCGGACATGGGTTCACGTCCATACTACCTCTGAACTGTTGTCCAAATATTTTTTTTCCGACTGAGTTTGCCATGTCCAAGTGACCTCTGAGCAAACCTTTCGGTTTCAGCTATCGATTATCATGTCCATATTACCTCTGATATCGGTTGTCATCTCAACTTAGTACCCGTACTTAATTCTAAGTATGCCGGTGGTGTTAAAACCACAAAAGTTTGCCATGTCCATATTACCTCTGAGCAAACCTTCCGGGTTCGGCTATCGATTATCATGTCCATATTACCTCTGATATCGGTCGTCATCTCAACTTAGCACCCGTACTTAATTCTAAGTACGCCGGTGGTGTTAAGACCATAAAAGTTTGCCATGTCCATATTACCTCTGAGCAAACCTTCCGGATTCGGCTATCGATTATCATGTCCATATTACCTCTGATATCGGTTGTCATCTCAACTTAGCACCCGTACTTAATTCTAAGTAGCCAGTGTTGTTAAGACCAAGGACATTTCTGTATAACCACCAAAAGTATCCTGGCCAGCAGCAATCGAGAACGTTTCAGTATCAACAGCAGTACCCGGCACCAGTTCGTGTTCAGCAGGATCAACGGACTTGTCATTTTTGTAAGAAGCCAGGTCACCTTTTGGAGAGCTGTAGATTGAGGCTAGGACTTTGTTTGCGCTATGGCGATACAGGACACCGAATGAGGGATTGTCCTCTAGCTCAGCGCACAACTCCAAATTATAGAGATCCAGTTAGGCTACCTGTGGAACCGTATATTGCTCAGCACCCGCGAAGGGAACCACCCAAGCAAGGCGGGGCATTGCGATGACGGTCGAGGAGACCAATACTGCAGGTAATGTGTTAGCAGGTTCTGTTCTTTCCTTCACTCTGTTCCTCTCTATTTGATTGATTGATTCCCTAGTACCATAGTTGTATGCATAATTTTCTTGTTAGAATGTAGTTAGTAGTACACCCTGATACAGAGACTGTAATACCATGACAAAAGACACCATGACCGTACATATTCCCCTTAGATTGCATATTGTATGATTGTAGGAAGGATTTTTCTTAGACCATGATTATTGGGGTTGACCATAGTAGATTTATGAAGAGGTTATGACTTGACAAGAGAAACAAGATGCTTAAAATTTTGGAGGATAAGCATAAAGAGTTAAGGATTTAATATGGCAGAATTGACGAATCATTGATTTTATCAAGATTGAGATATGATTAAATTATCATTAAAATTCTAGGATAAACATTGATTTAAATGAGAGGTTAAGAATTTAATATGGTGGGATTGATGATTATTGATTATGATATATTTATCAGTAAAAACTAGAGGAAATTAAGGAGATTATCATTATATTTATTGACTGCAAGTTATGAATTTTAAAATTTTATATTATGGACGTTGCATTTGAAAAATCCATAGGTATCGCGTTGTCGAGTATTTTGAGGAAAAAGGAAACCAAGGAATAAGATCATTGATGGATTAGTATTTAAATTCAAACTTTTTGGGACAAGATTTCAATTTTATTGCATTGATTGAAATTAAATTTGAGGAGTAGATATTAAATTCGAGTATTTAATTTTTAACTTAAAAAAATTCGGAGAAAATTGTGAGGAAAATGGAAACTGATTTTATTTCGAGGATTTTTCAGGAATACAATGATTTCAGAATTTTTGAAAATCGTGAAATGACAAGGTGGATTATTTCAGGATTATGTGGGTAGATAAATTTAAATTTTGATGGAAAATAATAATGTGTATGAGTAAATACTACTATGAGAATTTTAAATTTCGAGGACAAAATTTTTTTAAGGAGGGTAGACTTGTCACTACCACGTTCCGAAAACAGGGATATTTTCGACTTTTTTTAATTATTAATATTGTGGTAGTTACAATTAAATGATTTCATGAATAATATATTTAATTTAAGTATTTGTATGAGATGTGTACTTAAGTATATTATATTATATATATTGTGTTCTTAATGTGGAGCTAGTAGACTTGACCTAGAAGCCCAGTAGATGAACACCTGTCCGAATTATTGGATTATGTAGTTAAATGTTTTATTTAGAATTTAATTGTTGGAGGTAGTAATTAATTACCGTAATTTATTTAATTATTGCGCCTTACCGTTGCTTCGATATTTGGAGTGCTACCCTGGCTTTTGCCTTCCAACAAATTTCACAACCTTGCCCTAGACATGCCTACCTTCCATTCTGACCTTTTTGCAACTCATAATTATGCTCTCTTGTGCTTCATTTTAGCCGCACAATAATCGCCGCGGACGTTTATTTAATTCATAAATAAATTCCAACTTTGTATCGTTGTGCGTTCAATCGAAATTGGAGGCAATCTTGACCCATTTTTCGTGCAACCCAAATTAGGGCAATATTCTGTTCTGAGTCTTCTTCACTAATGATATTTGTGACCCGACCTAATTTTGGTCCCATGTACTCCTAATTAATTTTAGAACACAGATTGCATTTATTTCTAATTAAATTTAGGATACCATTTTGACTGATTCCGTAAATCCCGATTTAATCCCAGTACCCCACTAATTAAGCCCATACCAGACACACAACGCCCCCTCACCCTATAAAATGCCAAATACCAAATCGTCCACCAAATTTTCATTATTTTATGTGTCTGTGCAAATACCCAAATTTAAGGGGGCTAATTTGCAAATTTGCATTAGGTGTCAACACCCCATTGGTTCAAACCAATGGAGGAGCCCTAATATTTGACTAGTCAACCACCCTCATTCCTACATGAATAAAATCCCTCCATGTCAAATCTTGACCATCCATTAAGAGGGGTGCATCTACACCACTCATTCTCCTCTCACCTCTCCCTATTTAATGTCCCATCACTCACCCTTCCCAAGAAAAACCCTAATCCCCAAACCTAGGGAAGCCCCCATTTTTCTCTCACCTCACTCCTCCCTCTCTCCAACGTAGGAAAATTTCTTTCCTTTCTTCTCTTTTCTTCTTCTTCTTCCCTTCTTCTTCTTCTCCTTCTTCTTTTTGAATTTATTGAAGAGGGGGGGGGGGAACCATCATCACTGAACTCCACCCCGCCCGGCCCTCTTCTACGGCCGACCCGTCGGAGGAGCCATCCTCCTTTCCTCCATCTCTTCCATCTCCAGCACGAACACCACCTCTCCCTCTGCTGTTCTCCACCCGGCGGCCAACCCAACGGTCACCATCAGCCCGAGCTCCCCGTACCCCGTTCATCCCCCATTGCTCCGGCGCTGCAACTCTGCTCCTGCCAGCTTCTTCCATCCCGGCCGAGTTTTTCCCGACCACCACGCTCGCCACGAACCACCACCACTGTGAGACCTCTCTCCCTCTTCCCCCTTTATTAGTGTGTGTATATATATATATATATATATATTAATACGTATATATGTGTGTGTATTTGTGTATTTGTATATGTACGTATATTGTTCTATTTTCAAATAGTATATATATATCATACATATATGTAACCAATATATATATACATATGTATATGTATGTATATTGGTTATTTTCATATAGTGTATAATTAATAAATATATGTATATGCATGTATATTGGTTATTTTTATATAGTATATAATTAATAAATATTGTATATGTATTTAATTTGGTGTATATATATATTGTAGGTATTAATGCTAGATAATATTATGTATATAAATGTTTTATGTATCTATCTATTAGATGACCCAAAGTATGACCACGTAGCATGTTAGCAGACGGCCATATGCACACCGATATACTGGCAGGACCGTATCACCGACTGTCTGAATTCACAGAATTACAAACGCAACGCCCGTGCAACTTGTCGCACTTGACCCTAGTTGACTAGTGCCATACCTGGCATAGCCCTGAGGCCAGTGTATTATGATTATGTTAGTGTAGCATCTGATACAAATATTATATTTGTGATATGTCTATAGGACTGTTGGTTCATCCAGGCGATACTCTGGAACAGGACATTGGTATTACCAGCTAAGGACCAAGGCAAGTACATTCTCTGATAATTTCCAATTGTTTGATAATTTTTATAATTCTAGTATCTAGAAATGTTGCATCTGATCCTTGACACTGTGCTACACGGACTAGTATATAGATTGGATCTTTAGTCATGAGATATTACATTGATTATCGTATTGACATTATACACGACATTGATAGTTAGACCTCGTATATGATATATTTGACATTGATCGTGTATCGTGACGTGTCATGATTGGATCCACAGTTCTAGTTGGGGACGGGGGAAATTGCTAGTGAGAAATGTGATCAAATACCCATCGTACAAGTTTAAATTATTGGTGTTAATCATACGCCACACGTATGATTAGCCAGACCATATAGCAATCGTACATGTTTCTAAGCCGATCATATTTCGAAACTGCTATTTCAAACACTTAGAATAGATTATAGTTCTCAATTTTAGATCATATACTACATCACCCGTATATGATATTGTACCTTGTTCTCTTCATTTTATTTATGCACTGACTGTATCATATTGCCTATATTGCCTGTCTTTTTATTTTGCCATTACATTATTTCACTGTCTTCTCTCAGTATATAGCATCATCTGTTTATTGCTTTATAGTCCTTATCAATTAAATGGAACTGTTATTTGAGATTGTACTTTGCTCCTTCCTGACTGGAAATATTTTTCCAGACTATGCCTTAGAGGACCGGTATCCGACACTTTTTGGACCATATGGTGAGTAGCTACAGACTTGGACTTGGTAGTCTAATTGTGATTCCGGGAGGTCTAGCCGGAATCACTAATCATCTAGTTAGTTCTTTTAGCAGACTATTTGGTACCGGATTTGTCTCCGGCATTCTTATTGAGACTTGGATATTTGTTGAGTTAGATTATTTACTTTTAGACTTGTGTTGTGTTCTTATTTATTTCTTCGATATCTTATCGTGCTGTAGTTATGTGATTGAGTATGTTGTTAATTTATATTGCGTCATCCGTGCCTCCTTATGGAGATTGGATGCTTGTGTGAGATTGCTTAGATAGAATCATGACCTAGACAGCGTTCTACCGCCGATGCTGCGGCGTAGGCTGGACGTACCCGCGTACTCGTGTCCCAATTCTGGGTGCGGGTCGTGACAGATACGGAGTGCACCCTGCCAAACGGGACTGCCTCATCGTATATCAATTGCACTGAAAGGCGCGTATGGTATATTTAGACGTGTGGGCTTTCACGGAAGTTGATTCGGACGTGTGTGCGCGTCGAAATCAACCCGTATCCGTAAAAAGTTCCCGTATCGTAATTTTTTGCAAACTACCATCCCACTTTGTGTACGCTCGCCAGAATATGATGAAACTTATGCCATTGAATTTGTGGTATCACGCTGGTCCTGTTACCCAAGTTTCACGCGATTATGAGACTGTTGACCGAGCCGCCTATTCGCGGGCCCACGGTTTGACTTTGAGGGCGAATTTGTGATCGGCTCACCGGAATCCAAAATTGGACATACCGTTGAGTTCGTATTGTCGTTTAGAATTTGTTTGACCTATAATTTATCACATTTAGAGACCTTTACCTCTGGCACATATTTTGGTGCAAAGTGGTCCCACATGTGAACCCGCTTTGATCCAAAATTACCGTTTTGCCCCTGTGTCCAAATTAGACGAAAGGGTAGTATTTTCTAGCTATCTCAATAATTTTGGAGACGTTGGTGATATTTATTTCACCATCCGGAGATGTTCATTCGGAGGCCATAGTTTCTGATCCTCTGTACTTGACACCTGAACGTTTATATTATGCAGCTTTCTTGCCAGACAAGTATACCTAGCCATTGTACTGTAATTTATATTCTATATGGTGCATGTATTTTATTTCTGTTATTTAGTTCATATATTTTAACTGCTATATAAAATGCGAGTCCAAGAATAACTTGGGTGCAACGACGGTGGCGTCGTATTTTGTCTTTATTATATATTATACATGTTGACCTAGTTTTACGAGACCACCCCATTATCATGAGAAATTCTTATATTTTATTAGTCGTGACATAGTTATTGCACGAGTGTGAGTGGCATGTAGGATACGAACTTACGTATTTGGCTATCGACCGGTACGTATGGGACGTACGACGGATAGGGATAACTGCTGATAGAATTTGCATATTAGAAGCCTTGACAGTTATTAGAGATGTTATCGCATCATGGATATAGCATGAATAGAGCATGGGGTGGGAAGAAAAACAAGTAAGGTGTTTGGGCTCCTTTGCACTTTTCTTATGTAACCCGCACGCTCCGTCGGAGATGCGTGGTATGATGACCCCTATATTATCTACAGGCGGACTCTGACGTTGAAAAGATGTCATGCTTTTTAGGCCCCTGATTCTCCGAGAGAATTATGCCAATCCCATTTTAGCCAGATAGCCCACGTGTTGGAAAGTTGTTCTCAAAGTGCATTCACATAGGCGCTTAGACGACCCTTTGGATGTTTATTTTTAGTACTTTATTATCATGCTTCTATGTATCTTGTTATGTCCCTCTGAGGACCTGGTCCCATTTCAGGTGTAGATGATCATGACTATTTGCAGGAGCACGGATCAGGACTTGCTACTTCGCTCTCTTTCGAGGAGATCTTCCCTTCGATCCTCTCTGATCAGTAGATGATGTACTTATTATATTTACCTTTATATTCTAGTTTGGTAGTGGATTTGTCTCCATCCAACTATTAGTTCTTCTCGACTAGTTCATATTTGGTTTATTAACATATTTGATCATTTATTTTTTTATGATTTCTGTGGATGAGATTTAGTTATGTCCTATGACTTGTGACAATTATATACCACTTGTGAATTATTTTTCGTAATACATCGTACGTATGTGTTATGGTTTCCATATATTGGAGTCTCCATATACATACGGCTGGCATGCTTACGTATTCCTAGTCCTACGTATTTTGGGACTGGGGCGTGACACCTCCAGAGTTCGAAGGCAGGGCCGCACCGGATAAGGTGATGGACTGGGTCGCCAAGTTAGAGGGCTTGTTTGAGTTTGCTGGGATACCTGCGAACAAACAGGTAGCATATACAGCCATGCAGCTGTGGTTATGTACACACGACTGGTAGCAGATCAAGAAACTGTATCTCGCCACAAGGGGCCAAGATGGAAGAATCACTTGGGGGATGTTCAAGGAGGCATTCTTGGAACAGTACCTCCCTCCGACCGTCAGACAAAGAAAGAAAGATGAATTTATCGAACTTAAGCAAGAAAGCATGTCCATCGAAGACTATGAGTCAGAATTTTCCAAGCTTGCTAAGTTCGCTAGCTCAATGATTCCTAATGAGAGGGTCCATACACATAGGTTCATAAAAGGCTTGAATGATGATCTGAGGAAGGATGTCATGAACCAGGAGTGTACGTCATACATTAAGGCCTTTGAGGCAGCAGTACAAAATGAACAGTTCATGCCACGAAGTGCTTCTGAAAAGGTATCAGCTACTCATAACCCTTCTACAAAAAGGTACCATGGTGGTGAGAAGAAGGTCGATACTGAGAAGAATGCCGACACTGAATTGATCCTGGGAAGGAGTGCAGCCGTTGCGGTCGTCGGGGTCACACCAAGAAAGTTTGTCGTTCTTTTTACAGGGAGTGCTTCAGGTGTGGACAACATGGTCACGAGATCATAGACTGTCCGACTAAGAGGCTTGCGCCACATAACCGCAACGAGAATGCCGGACGTGGCTAGGATCAGAATCCAGCTCCAACTTCAGCTCCAGCCAATAGACAGACTGATCAGATAGAAAGGCCTAGAGTTTATCAGTTGAATATTGAGCACGACATGAGTGGACACGATATTGGTGAGTCTGATTTCTTTGACCTCTTGATGCCTTGTACCTAAACTCTTTGATCTCTTAAGTTTTGTGGACGAAACTTCTTCTTGGTGGGGTATTATTTAATACCCCGCCTCCATCAGTTCACTAATGGAACACTTACTACTTTGACTCGGTTGAGAATCTAGTCTCGGGAAAACCTTACTGTCTAATCAATCACGGATGAAATACAATGAACCCTTCCAACTGATGGAACGATTTTTATTGAAATGAGTACAAGAGTTTTCGTTGGATGTTTTGCTGCTTGGTTTTGTATTGATTTGTGTTTTGTCTTTCTTTCGATTATTTGGTTTTCATGATTCACTTTTCTCGCTTGTGCATTTATTTTAAATCGTAAGAGAAAGAGATCGATGGATGCTAACCAAATATTGTTGCAATTTCAGGATGCATAACCAAGGAGTGATTGCTGCGTAAGGCTTTTATATTCTCTCATGTTGATTCATTTGGTGAGTGGCTTCGGCTCTTCGATGAATCATTTAGTCTGCACGCTTTATTAAAAGAATCTCTAGTCTACTGTGTTGTATGTCCCTTAGTTCAATGATAATTTACTTAACAAGATAAGCTAAAAGAAACAACTATATGCTTGTATTATACAAATTATCGCTTTTATTTAAGTTAATGTTACATGTCCCTTACTCATATTATGCGCATCAAAAAGTGTTTAGCGAACCTCTATGGTTTGATCATTTTCATGTGTCAGAAAAATAGAAGATGGCAACGTGTGCTTGTTGTTCAAATCTGTGCATAGTAGTATTTTATCTGCTAAATGTTCATATCATGTATTGGTTTCGGACAACTTATACACAAGGTGATAGTCTCTTGATCGGTTCCTGGGGCACTGGGAGCCAATCGATCCGGAAGAGATTGTGAGAGCACCCTGAGGAACGTTCCTTGCAATCTAGTGGGGTGTTATGTCTATTAGTGCAGAGCTGAACCTTGAGTCACAGCTGCTAATCATGGGGCTAACCATGGACCATCATGTAGTTATGTCACATGCTAGGTTTACCTTCTTATACACCTAACCTTTGGTGCAAATCCAGATACATGAGTTTTATACATATATGCAAATTGTTGCTAAATTGTTTGTCTGCTGTAAGGATAACTGCTCGACCGTGGGAAAGAATTATCATATTGTGGTTTACTTCACTATTTATGTTTATTTTCATGAATTATTAAAAACAACTTAGACAACTAGAAAGATCACATAATATTTAGTTAGCTTCACATATTTACTTAGTGTGGATTTCAGGTGAGTTCGACTGCGGTCACTCATGAGTACATGCTGAGTACTGACCCACGTTTGTGGGCATCCCTAGGTTATGGTAGCGAGAGTTTGACGAGCATTCTGAACTTGTAGGAGAACATCCTTCCCATAGAACCGCTCGTGTTTCCAAGCTTCTTCCTTTCCAATATGCTAGTTTCTATTCCAGTGTGCAAGGTTATGTTTTAGGTTTTTTGCTTTCTGTCCTACTAAAAGGATATGATGTATGGGCATTGTGGCTCGGTAAAAAGAGTTTTAAGCCATCTATGACATATTTTATAATCAGCCAAGCTAGTATCTTGTAATCAAATTTCTAGTATTCAATAAAGCAAGTATTTTGTGTTCCTATCAAATGTGTTCAACTTTGGTTCTCTGTATTTTAAATTATGTGCTTCTATATATGAATATTTTCGTCTAACTTGTGTTTTGTGCAGGTACTATGTCTTATGCAAGCGCAACTTATAGGCTTGCATGACATCACTCCCAAAGCGAGGACGATCGGTTCCGCAAGGCCCAAAGAGAGGACGATCGGCCCTTGCAGGATCGGGGCATGACACTAACCGTATTTATTTATATAAATATATGAGACTTATGAGACATTGGAGAGTCAGGCCTCTCAGGTCACTGAGGGAGCATTGAGGGAGGGGGGTGATACTAGCTAGTCATCCTTGTATGTCAGCTAGGAGGAACGATCTGTGGGTACAACTTGGTTGGAGAGAGAAACGTGACAACTTGTATGGTACTGGATCATTGGCATCACAGTTGTCGATATACTCTAGAGCTTCTCCTCTACCTCTACTTGTACTATCGCATCATGATACCTCCGGTACTACTCCTTCCAACATGCTTAATATGCAGCAGATGTCGATGGTGATGTATGACTTTCAGAGGTATCTGAGAGAGATTATGTAGTGGGTGCCCTAGTCTTGATAATATTGCTCTTATTGTTCCTCCTCCTCCTCCTCCTCCTCCTCCAATGACTCAGTCTTCTACACCAGTTGCTCCTTCTCTGGCTTTGGCTCCTACTCCTATCTTTTCTGAAGTCATGCATGTAGTAGTTTATGACTACATTTATGATGGAGTTCAAGCGTAGCCAGTAACACCCCCAACCGCTACCCCTACCTACAGGCTGATATTTTATGATGTATCTTGAGGGATTATATTGATACTTGTATTTGTTTTAGTATTATATTATTGTTGTACTATGTTGGATATTGGATCTGTGTTGGATATTAGATCTATGTATTATATTATACTATGTTTGATATTATATGGATGTATATATGAATATGTTGGATCTATATTGGATATGTGCATGTTTTTTATATATATTTCGTGTTACATGTTGTGGGTAGCAAAAAATATTTGATTCTGGAAAAAAAATTCAAGTCAGCGATAATCAATGGATAACCAGTAACGGAACAACGACGGAATATCAAAAAAATATAGAAAATTTCATCAACAATAGAATAACGACTACCAAACGATGGCTAGCGACGGATTAACGACTAAATTCTTAGTTGATATCATGATACAATTTAAGTATGATACACAAATAATAACTAAGATAGTCGCTATTTTGGTCGCTATGTTAGTCACTAATGTAGTGATAGAAATATCAATCTCTATTCCATTACTATTTTTGTCGCTGTTAGTTGATCCAACGATTGATTAGCGAACGAAAATAAACATGACATATGAATTGGCAACAAAAACTTGTGGTCGTTCCGTCACTATTACTGTTTAGCAACGGAATAAATCAAAATAGCGATAAAAACTTTAGTCACTATTTTGTATTATTTTTTTATTCTAAGTTGCAAGCTAATGTTATTTTGTTTGTAGGCCTATTTATCAGTTCGTAGAAAGGAATTCATGATATACTTATATTTTATGAAGAAGAACTATTGATACATAAACAATTGATGACACGTATATTTTATGAATGCTAAGCATGGTTTGCAGGGAAGGAAGGTAAGTTAGGTAAGATTCACTATGTGTTATTCCCAAGGATTAATCAAAGATGGTAGAACCAGAAGTTGAAGTCGAGATCAAGAGTTCATATAAGAGTTCCCTTCCTGATATCTCTTGATCCAACAAGAAGATTATATACATGATCTGATTACAACTTGAAACAAGATAACAAAAGAATAAGAGAAAACTATCTTCTCGTTCTTCCTTGCAATCGCAGTTGCAAACGGACAAAACATAGTTTACAACTAGCAAAAGAGAATAGGAAGAAGTAGAATAAACTCTGCTTGCTGGGGTGATAAAGATTACCGTTGCTCAAAGCAAGATTCATCCCACACGATCTGCTCCCAGGAACCAGCAAGTTCACGTAGGACTTTTGGAACGCTCGTTGTCACCTCCTTGCTTGGACTCGTACGAACTTCCTGGACTGCAATAGCAGTTGCTGCAACTCTCTTCGTCTCCTCTATTTTTGAAGTAAGTCCTCAAAGAGATACGAAAAGAGTATTTATAGAGAATGAGGGTGAAAACCCTAGCCGCCCAACAGTTACGAAAAGATAGCAACAAATTAATTAGGAGTCCCTATAAGATAGGAATGAATTAATTTTAAATCCCAAAAAAATGGATCTGAATAACAAACAATATCTTTCTATAATAGTTCAAATATATCCGCAGCTGCATCAGCTCATACGGCAGCCCATACGACAGCACATGTTATAGCCCATGTGTTAGCGCATACGATAGACAATACGGCAGTGCATACGACAGCCCATGCGGCTTGCCCATGTCGCATGCCCATGCGACCGCGCATACGACCCACCCATGCGACCGCGCATGTGACCCATCCATGCGGCCCGTCTATGCGACCGCCCATGCAACCGCGCATACAGCTCGAGCATGAGAGCATATCAAATACGCACAAGCGTCTACGCCGATGCTGAAGTGCTAAGTGCAAAGTACACCAATAAAGTACCACTTTGTGCCCTTGAGCCCGAGCCCGAGTTCGAGTCAGAGTTGCTAAGCCCCTTTGGGGCTTAGCTCCTATGGAATAAATTCCAAGACAATGACAAAAAGTATAAATGCTTTCATTAAGGAGTTAATCCTTCTTCATCCTAATAAAATACCCCTACATGGCACCCATGTGCCTCATCATACCCTATATGCACACCTCAACACAAGCAAAGCATTATAATGAGATACCCACTTGGTGGTGTAGCCAATGTGGTACTATCTTTTATAGTCCAAAGGAAAAAAATACCAACAATCTCCCACATATCTCAATATATGGGTTGAGCGTTTCTCACAGTGACTGCCCATTATGCATTAGGATAGATGTCGTTTCGACTTGAATCTTCCTGCATAGGTCAAAATAACAGTATGATATAAGAATGGACTAAGCCTTGAATTATGTACCATAGTTGTAATTTCTTTTACTCACACAATGATATCAACTGTGCTTCCGGTTGCACATTAAAGGCCCTGTGCACACCTGATTTCGGTGTATATATTTTGGTTGTCTACAAGTTTTTTCTCAAGAGACGACATTTATCTATTTCCACCAGCACACCTGGCTACGCCTCTATGACATGGCCTTTTGTCGAGGTTCACTTCCTCATGTGGTGTCATCCATTGTAGCATGAGGTTCACTCCCTCTTTATAGTGCCAAACAACCCAGCACGAAGCCTTGCGCTTCCTTGCGGTGTTACGCCGCTTTGACATGACTTTCTGCTGAGGATTTACATCTTTTATCTCTGTGGTGTCATACCACTATAACATAAGATCATCGACCTCTTTGTAGTGCTGCCTACCACTCTTCATTCTACAATATTAGACTACCTTCCTATGCGCGGTACTACGTCGCTATTACATGACTTAATACCGAGGATTTACATCTTTTACCTCTGTGGTGTCACACCACTGTAGCATGGGATACAAGTCCCTTGTAGTGCTGAAATTATGTGCTTCTTGTAAAGCACACCGGACATTCACTCTGTCCGAGAACTCATTAAGGTGTCAAAGCCATCCTTTCACAGGAAATTGTTCTTCATAAAGAACAAGAAGTAGACAATAGTGGTTTGGGTCCGTAACCCCATAATGTCTCAAATGACTATCCACTGTTCCTGATATTCTCCCAGTCAATGGTCATTCTTTGAACCAAAAGCTAGATGCCTAGTAGATTTTTCTTTGAACTAATAGCATAAAACTTTATGGTAGAATTACATAGATACAATATCAGAATGTCTTCAAGCACATTTTGGTTGTTGTATCCTCGACCAGCTGGCGCTTGAGACCCTTGGTAAACGGGTCCACCAGGTTCTTCTGACTCCGAATATCAATTACGGCAATGACTCCAGTCTTTATCAGATCATTCACTTTCCTGTGCCTCAACCGCACAGTGCTCTTCTTACAATTGAAGAGGTTATTTAATTCCACCACTGCAGTCGCCTAGTTGTCATAATTCATTGGTACCGCCAAAATTTGTGCTCCAACTAATGGAAGATTATACATGAGATTCTGAAGCCACTATGCTTTATCCGTTGTAGCATCCAGTGCATAAAACTCAGATTCCATCGAGGAATGAGAGAGCGTAGTCTTCTTCTTTGACTTTCACGATATAGCAGCTCCACCCATGGAAAAGACGTATCCTCCTGTGGACCTTTCGCTCTCTACTTTTAAACACCTGTAGTGCAGTGCATACTTCTGAATCCTCCTGAGATATCTAATCACTTTTTCACAGCCTTCCAGTGCTCCACACCTGGGTTGCTCGTAAATCGACTCAGCATCCCCATGGCAAAAGCTATGTCAAGCCTTGTGGCAATTATTGCATACATCAAACTCCCAATGACGCTTGAATACTACATCTGCCTGACGCTTTCCCTAGGATTTGGCTTCAACTTCTTGTTACACCTGTACAGAGTATCGATCCCTAGAAGATCCTGATATCCATAGCGTGTGAGCATCTTCTCAAAATAATGAGACTATGACAGTGCCACTCCGGTGTTCGTCCGAATGATCATTATCCCGAGGATAACATCAGCTTCCCTCAAGTCCTTCATACAGAACTTGGATGAGAGAAATTTTTTTGTCTCAGTGACTCGTGCTAGATTCGTGCCTAGGATCAGCATGTCGTCTATGTAAAGACAAACAATGACCCATCTTCCGTCAGCAAACTTTGTCTAAACACACTTGTCTGTATCGCTGACCCTGTAGCCGTTTGATCTTATGACTTTATCAAATTTTTTGTGCCATATCTTGGGAGCTTGCTTCAGACAGTATAAGAATTTTACCAACTTGCAAACTTAGTCTTTAAGCCTTTTGACGACAAATCCTTCTGGTTGTTGCATGTAAATCTCTTCGGTCAACTCTCCATTTAGGAATGTTGTTTTAACATCCATCTGATGAATAACTAGCTTTTGAATTGCACTCAGAGCAATCAACATCATGATGGTCGTCATCCGCACTACAGGAGCATGTGTGTCAAAGTAGTCGATCCCCTGCTTTTGAGAAAATTCATTGGCAACTAACCTTGCCTTGAACTTGTCTACAGTTCCATCAGCCTTCATCTTTCTTTTGAAGATCCACTTGCATCCGAGTGGTTTAGCTCCTTCCGGCAGATCGACCAACACCCAAGTGTTGTTAGAGATTATTGAGTCATACTCGTCATTGATAGCCTCTCTCCAAAAGACAGCGTCTCTGGTCTTCATCACCTCATCATAGGTAAGAGGATCTGCTTCCACATGATAGGTGACAAAATATTCTCTGAAGTCCTTCTGTCTTCTCACCCACTTAGTTCTAGGTTCTGCGAGTTCTGGTTCGAACGTTGTCTCAAGAATGATAAATTCTTTATGTACTACATCTTCTTTCAAAGCTTCACCCTCCTGTGTATCCACACTATTCTCCAGAATATCCGCGATAATAATGTTCTTGTGCCTTACAAATTTATCTTCAAAGAATTCTACGTCACGAGATTCAATGATATAATTTGATTATATATCAAGAAACCTCCGAGCATCACTTTTCTCAGCATAACCCAAGAAGATGGTCTTCGTTTTTCTCGTACACAGTTTCTGAATTTTTAAGTCCGGGAGCTACACATATACCAGACACCCCCACACTAGAATGACATTCAAGTTGGTTCTGACTTTGAACCAGAGTTCATGAGGAGCAATATCGGATATTGCGTACGACACTCTGTTCAGGATAAACGTAGCCGTCAATGCAGCTTCTCCCAGAAGCAGTTTGGAAGACTCGCAGTTAACAATATTAAGTTTATTATTTCTGTCAATGTCATGTTCTTCCTCTCAGCTACTCCATTTGATTGAGAAGAATACAGAGCAGTCGTCTCATTGACAATTCCATGTTCTTTGCAGAACAATGCAAAATTAATAGACATATACTCTCCACCTCGATCACTTTTAAGTCTCTTTAGTTGTTGCCCTGTCTGTCATTCAGCTTCAGTCCTTAACTCCTTGAACTTCTCAAATGCTTCATCCTTTGACTTGAGCAGATAGACGAATGCATACTTCTAGTAGTCGTCGATGAATGTAATAAAATACTTCATCTTGGCCTTTATGGAGAACTGTTTGAAGTCACAGATATCTGAGTGCACCAACTCTAGAAGATCTTTGCTTCAGTTAACCCGCTTGAACGACTTTTTGGTCATCTTTGTCTGCGCACAGACCTCATACTTCTCCACTTTCTTACCCCCACATTTGGAGATAAATCCTAGACTAGACATCTTGTTTATTATTTTACAATAAACATGTCCTAGTCTATTGTGCCATAACTTAAGAGAATAACCAGAAGAAGCGACTACATTTATCATTGTAGCAGGAGTTACAAGTTGAAGTTTGAACATCCCTTCGGTACAGAAAACTTTTTTGAAGTATGTTCCTTTGTAAGACATTACCATCTGTCCAGTATTAATGTTCATCCTCAAGCCTGCGTGGCAGAGCAGACTTTCTGAGACTAGATTCTTTGCTATCATTGGTACATGCTTCACATCCTGAAGCGTCAGTGACTTTTTCGAAGTCAGGTTCAATACCATCGTTCCTGTCCTGAGTACTTCAGCTTGTGCTTGGTTTGCCACCTTAACCTTCTCAGATATAGGCTTGTAGGTAGTGAACAACTTATTCTTTGAGCAAATATGGCAGGATGCGCCAATGTCCATCCACCAGTCAGAGTCAACACCAGTCTTGACAACCTGCGTAATCATAGCAACCTTGTTAGGCTCACCTTCCTCTGTCTGTTTGGGCTGGGATCTGCATTCACTCCGGTAGTGGCCCTTCTTTCCACAATTGAAGCAAGTCACTTCGGACTTGGGCTTTGTCTTCGGTTTGAACGAAGCCGACTTCACCTTCAGATGGTTGAAGTCATTTATTTTTTTGTTGTAAGAAGCCTTCTGCTTTCCCCTTAAAATCACTAACATGCACCAAGTTGGCCTTTACCAACTATTTGGACAGGGAATCCAACTTCTGTTATCCCCTGGCCTCATCTTCAATGTGAATCCAGTGAAAAAGATCTTCGAGCTGGATCTCCATCTTCTTGCGGTACATGTCAGTCTTGAACTTGATCCATCCTGGAGGAAGCTTGGTGACGATAGCCCCCACCATGAACTTGTCTTTTTGTTTCATGCCCTCTTCCTCCAACTTCTGCTGCATCTTTAGAAGTTCCTTGACTTACGGAAGCATTACCTTCTCATCTTTAAATTATAAAGTGAAAAACTTTTCAACGAGATGTATTTTAGACATTTTCTTGTCAGTTTTATAATGCTTCTCAAGTGCTTCCCAAAAGTCTTTCGCATTCTCTTTCTTGTTGTAAGACTTTGCCATCGAGTCATCCATTGCATTAAGGATCAATAGCCTGCAGAGGTCATTATTTTCTTTTCACTTGTTGTGCGCATCCTGCGCCACACCAACTTCAAATTTCCTTCCATCTTCAGGGATGGTAGGTTCTGGATCAACCAACATAAAAGCAACTTTGACAAGACGAAGCTTTAGAGGGATCTTCCTCTTCTAAATGTTGTAGTGTTTGCCATCAAACTTTTCAAGCTTGTGAAAGCTAGTATCGAGAAGGTTTGATCAGTTCTCCATATTACTCGGATTTTGCTTTGAGACTGTTATTTTTGAGGCTTAATCAAAGATGATAGAACCAGAAGTTGAAGTCGAGATCAGAAGTTCACACAAGAGTTCTCTCCCTGATATCTCTCGATCCAACAAGAAGATTATATATAGGATCTGATTACAACTTGAAAGAAGATAACAGAAGAATCAGAGAAAACTATCTTATCGTTCTTCCTTGCAATCGTAGTTGCAAACGGATAGAACTGAGTTTACAACTAGGAAAAGAGAAGAGGTAGAAGAAGAATAAACTCTACTTGCTGGGGGATGGAGATCACCGTTGCTCAAAGTAAGATTCGCCCCACACGATTTGCTCTCAGGAACCAGCAAGTTCAAGTAGAACTTCTAGAACACTCGTTGTCACCTCATTGCTTGGACTCGCACAAACTTCCTGGATTACAATGGCAGCTGCTGTAACTCTCTTCGTCTCCTCTATTTTCGAAGTAAGTTCTCAAAGAGGCACGAAGAGAGTATTTATAGAGAGAGGGTGAAAACCATAGCCGAGCAACAGTTACAGAAAGATAGGAACAGATTAATTACGAATCCCTATAAGATAGGCACGAATTAATTACAAATAAAAAAATGGATCTGAATAACAGACCATATCTTTCCATAACTGTTGAAATATATCCGCAGCAGCAGCAGCGGATATGGCAGCGCAAGCCGCAGCACATGCGACCCGCCCATACGGCCCCATCAAATGCGCACAAGAGCCTGCGCTGATGCTGACGTGCTACATGCAAAGTGCGTCACTTTACGCCCTTGAGCCCGAGCCCGAGTCCGAGTCGCTAAGCCCCTTTGCGGCTTAGCTCCTATGGAATAAATTCTAAGAGAATGACAAAAAGCATAAATGCTTTCATTAAGGAGTTAATCCTTCTTCATCCTAATAAAATACCCACACATGGCACCCATGTGCCTCACCACACCCCATGTGCATACCTCAACTCAAGCAAATCATTATATTGAGATACCCACTTGATGGTATAGCCAATAAGGGACTATCTTTTATAGTCCAAAGGCAAAAACACCAAACACTATGTTCATATATGTATATCTGTTTATGAAACTGTTTACTGATGTCATAAGTATGCTCTATATAACATGCTTTTTGAAATGATAACTGATCCTAAGGCAAGATTAGAAAAACACATAATAATTTTATCTGCTTTCACATGATTACCGTGTTAGTTTAGTTAAGTTAGATAGAGATTACTCACTAATGCATGACAATGTACTGACATTTCCTCTCCAAGTGCAAAGTTTGCATGGACGTGTTGATGCGTTAGAGCTCAGATTGAAAATTTGAAGATGTTCGGCCGGACATGATTCATTTTGTATATAAATGACATAATATATGAAACATTGTTGATTATAATTGTTTCTCGAGTTGTAAGCCTTGTGGCATATTTTATTGTATTGAGAGTGAGTGTTTGTAATCGCGTTGTTTCTTTTGGTCTCAAGTCGTTGTAATTTTGCTATAATATTATCAATATCTATTCAACTTTTCTGTTTACTTTCGTTGCAAGAAAATCAACTTTTTATTTGCTTCAAAATTTGTCTTAAAATTAAATTATTATTTTATTTTATTTAATAAATTATTGTTACAATTTGTGGGACTATTTTTGAAAGAAGAGAGCAAAGAAGCCATGATAATCAATTTTATACTCAAAAGTAACATTAAATGAACTCAGGGTGGTTTCGTACACGATAATAATGATGAGAATATGTTATTTTATCGTAATATTACGGACACAAGTCCAATCATAATTCTTAGAATAATTTATTCTCTTGGACGTCATATCATATTCCCATCATATGAGGTTATTATTCCTTTGGCAAGAGGTGAATATATTTAACGGTTTTTTAAATAAAGTAATATATTTATATATAATTGCAAGAAATGAGAGGAATTTTGTGAAATTATAGGGAGGGGGATAACTCGCCAACTGAGTTGACGGAGCCCAGAGTTCCAGAAGAACTCGCCAACTCAGTTGGCGGGCTCTGGGCAAGCTCGCCAACTCAGTTGGCGGGCCCCTTTCCCCCCATCCTTTCTGCCTCGGAGACCGCATATATAGTCGAATATTTACTAGCGAGATAATCTTTTAAATTATAAGTTTCCAAGTTAAGTAATTTACACACAAAATATAATGCATATATTTTTTATAGTTATACGACCATGATCTTGGTTTACGAACCCGGATCTATGTACATTGGCGGACCGAAAGAAATTATCGTACGTGGGAGCTAAATTCTGTCCAAAAGGCTTTAGTGGAATCCTTTGGATTCCACTATATAGATCGTGTTAGATATTTAATCTATGATCTTCATTTAGTTATAAGTCTTGTAGAGCGTTGGTGGCCTGAACGCAACACTTTCCAACTCCCATTCGGCGAGATGACGATCATCCTATTTGATGTGGCAAATATACTAGGGTTACCTATTAAAGGTGACGCTATATATTTTGATCCGCACTTAAAGGGATCTGATCTGGTCTGGAGGTATCTCGGTGTTAGCCCTCCATCTGGTATAAAAGACGAGAATTTTGTGAAGTTTACATGGCTTCGTGGCAACTTCATGTACCTACATCACACTATTGACGGGGTGGTTGATGTAGATGAAATACGGGTATGTATTTTTATTAGTATTATTTGTTTATGACTTAATTTAGTGTCTATATAATACTTAATATGTTCAGGTCATTCGTTGTACTAGAGCGTATCTGCTCTGTTTATGTGGTACAATTCTATTTTCCGATGCATCAGGAAATATGGTAAATGTGCAGCTTCTACCATTCTTGGATGATTTGACAAAACCTACTCAGCATGCATGGAGAGCTGCTACTCTAGCCTTTTTATACGCAAATTTGACAGAATTTGTGAGATCTAATCGCAAGAGTATTTGTGGATGTATTTCACTAATTCAGGCAAGAATAAAAGACCTAAATTATTTAGAGTAATTTTATACGCAAATTTTGTTTGTACTAATGTCATATTTTTATTTTATAGTTCTGGTCCTACGAGCACTTTTATATTGGTAGGCCTGTTACTAGCATTCTCAGTGATGTTGGAGTATTTTCAGTTGCTATGCGATGGCCCACAGATGTAGTGGATTATTAACACTACCAATATAGGAGTGTATCATTTTATCGTAGCCAATTTGATACACTATAGTATAATAAGATAATTTTTTAAATATCTAATAAATATATTTAAATTATTACAGTTTTGATCGTAGATAAACATCACATCTATTTGATATAATATCTTTAAATAGGTTACCTGGTTACTTTACACATGTGAAGATGATGCTCCAAAAATCAAGAGGACATCATATTCGTTTACTTTACACAGATCTTATATTATATATGATCGGTTCACCATGTACCATCCGGCAGACCGTGTTCTTCGACAATTTGGAATGAGCCAAATAATTCTCGATGATCCACCGATAGTCGATTATGAGGCAGCAAATGCATTACAACGAATCCTTGGTCTCGTTGCTGACTGGAATAATCGGTTCGAGAATTATAGTGTGAGGGACATGTCTCCCGGACTAAGATCTGCTGAGGAATGTAAGTTCTAAGTTACTCATTATTCGTATTGATTTAGTGTAAATAGTTTGCTAAAATTTTGTTTACATTATGTAGACATGGGTAACCTGGACTATAGGCAATGGTGGGGATGCCCTCTTATGAGCAACCGAGTATACCAATATGAGGAGCAAAGGTTCAAGAGTAGATCCGTAGATGATTCTACTCTGTGTGCTTTTGCCGATGGCATGCATGATTTGGTATGACTTCATTATACTTTAAAAATTACATACACATAGATATGATAAAAATATTAATTTATAAGTTTCATATTTCAGAGTGGTGTATACCGACAATATTTGTAACAACCTGATATAAACCTTTCCCCACAAAGTCGACTTCTTATGGAGGAACTTGTGACTCGTGTTGATCATCTGGGTATTGGACGGGAACCTGAAATGCCTCCAGTACAATCACATCTTCTACCAGACTATTCGACCAGCTTTGTACGACAGAGACACTCTCGTCGTCGCAGGAGGGATGGTGCAGAGGGCCCTATTCACCAGTATGTTGGAGCAGGTCCGAGTGACCAGTATGCTGAGCGGGCCCGAGTTACCAGTATGCTGGAATGGGCCCGAGTTACCAGTATGCTGGAGCGGGCCCGAGTGACCAGTATGCTGGAGCGGGCCCTACTGACCAGTATGATGGAGCGGGACCGAGTTACCAGACTGCTGGATATGAAAGCTACCAGATATTCACACAATTTTTTTTGACTCCATCAGCACCGCTGCCTACCCAAACTCAACAAGACGAGGAAGAGGATGAGTAGATAATTTGTAACAATGTATGATTTTAATATTTGTATGATTTGTAATAATGTTTGATTGTAATATTTGGGTATTGAACAATTCTTAAGTAGACTTTCATTATCAGACTCACTATTACAATATTTGTAAGTTTGTATTGAACAATTCTATTTTACTCTATTGGTTGACTAGTACATCTTCTTCGGTTGTGTCCAATAGCACCACAATTACTGTAATAAAGATCTCTCGTCGATGAATCCCGGAGTTTGATGCGGTTCTTCTTTGGTCTTCCGGCTTTGCGTCTTAAATCTGGTACCCCAATTTCTCCTCTAACCAAAGGAGCTTGGATCTTGTAGGGAACTGGAATTGGCTCCATTTTTGGTGCGTTTACACTTCTCAAGGTCTCCGTCGAAAATACTACAGGATAAAAATTATCAATACTAATATTGCAATATCTACAAACAAAACATGCATGTATATATGGTATATAAGTATGGTACCATCTAAAACATATACAAGATCTGTCGGTTATATTAACAATATAGGTTCTACTTGTTGCACAGTCTATTATTTCAAACTTATAACTATCAATAGCTAATATTTCTAGGTGATTCTTCTCTTTAATAATACAAGCCATGGTCTTTAACATCTTCGGACAATAATCTGTGTCTATATTTTCAGCATTCTTTCTACGATTGTCATGAAGTGTAATAATCTTGGCTCTAATACCATCGAGAAGTATTATTATTGGCTTATCTCGTAATTTCTTAATCAAGCTATTGAAACATTCAGCAAGATTAGAAGTGTTAATATCTAATCTAGGACAAGTAGCATACGCTGTTATCCAATGTTCAAATCGACGACTTTTATCGTTTACACCAATAAGCCAATCGTACAAAATTATGTTATCGGCTTTAATTATATCAAACACTCTCTACATCCGTTTCATTATATGATCTAGCAAGCGAGTCTAACAAGTGTTGAAATACTGGTTCTTTGGTAACTTTTTTCATGTTTTATTTAAAATACTGAATACAAAAAAAATGAGGAGATACAGGAAAAATAGCACGAACATCATTTATTAATCCTTTTTGCTTGTCATATATAAATAAAATTGTACTCCAATCATTAAAATAACTTTCAAAAGATATTTTAAGAGAATTTAAAAACCAAGACCAAGAATCACTATTCTCACCTTCAGCAACAACATAAGCTATAGGATATAATTGATAGTTAGGATCGTGAGCACAAGCAATAAATAAGATACCTTGATATTTAGACGAAAGAAATGTAGCATCAGTACTAATAACCGGTAAACAGTCCCTTAAAAATCCATCAATACATGACTTAAAATAAATAAATATTCGTTGAAAGCTATTGTTTTCGGCAGTTTTAATAAAACATGTACTACCTGAATTTGTCTCCATAATTTTATAACAATACTCCTCAAGACTAGCGTATGCCTCATCATAACTACCATTAATTTTAGCTAATGCTGTCTCTCGGGCTCACCAGGCTTTGGAATAACTAACTTGTATACGGTGCTCCCTATATATATCTTTAACAATTTGTGATGGACTGTATGACTGGTTATCTCTAATAATGTCAATTATCATGGTCTTAATCCATGCAGCGGTAGCTAGTCGATGACGTCCTGTAGTAAGTCTCCCTAAACAAGAATGACGATTTTCTAATGTACTTACTTTAACTATATCGCCATTTCCAATAGATTTGACATATACTCTCCAATTACAATTCGGTTGATCACAACTATATATAATTTTACGAGCATTATTCATAACACTAGCTGAACAACTAAAATTATATTTAATTGCTAAATTACTTATAAAGCTTCTAAAGTGAGAACGACTAGAAAATGATTGTCCCTTAAATACTTCATCAGTGATAGCTTTTACAACATCATCATCTACCGTATAATCTACATTTTCAACTAAATTATCACTATTTCCATCGTCGTTGTCACTATCATCATCATGGTTAGATTCATCTGATGAATGACCTTCTTGGATAAATGAAACAATTTGTTGAGAAGAACTAGCACCCGAACTAACATGCTGATATTCAGAAAAATATTCATTATTTCTATTATCTAATGTTACTGCTACTTTAATAACATATATTTTTATATACCGTGATTGTGAATTAATCTCAAGAATATAATTCCATGCATCTTCACTATCTATCAAAAAATAATTAGAACCAAAAATAGACTTCAGAATAAAATCATAATGAATAGAACAACGTTCAATAATATGATTACGTATATTTTCAAAACTAATATTCGGATAAGTTGAAAAAATTATACTTTCTCCTCCTTCGTAATTTAACTCATTTACTTTACCGCCGTACGAGCATATAATTCTTACGCTACGATCCATGACGGTTGAGAACTTTTGCTACAAGAAACTCAGATGAACTTTAGCTGCAGGCAGAACTTTGACTGAAGCTTTGCTAGAGGCAGAGAGACAGAGAGAGTGTTGGAGACTTTGCTAGAGGGAAGAGAGAAAATAGAGTGAGAGTGTTGGATGATTTGGTTGAGATAGAAAATATATAGAGTGAGAGTGTTAAATGTAATAGCCGTTGTGCAACGGCTATAATGCTTCCCCTGGTTCTCAACGGACCCTTACTCGCCAAATAAGTTGGTGGGCAGAGTGCAACGGTTCCCCTAAATCCTCACTCGCCAACTCAGTTGGCGGGCACAGCCTCCAACTCACCATCCCCCGTCACTCGCCAACTCAGTTGGCGGGCACAACCTCCAACTCACCATCCCTCGCCAACTGAGTTGGCGGCCTGTAGGTATCTCGCCAACTGAGTTGGCGGGCCCCAACAACCCGCCAACTCAGTTGGCGAGTTCTCCCCCTCCCTATAATTTCTCCAAACTCCTTCCTTTTTTTTGCAATTATATATAAATATATTACTTTATTTAAAAAAAATCGTATTTTTAATCCTATCCGACGGGAATCCTGTATTATTTGTATTCCCAAACTACCTCCAGTCAACACCCCCAAACTAATCTGGTCATGACTTGACAAAAATGTTACTCTACGTGAACCAAATTCGATTAGACTGAAACCTCATGACTGAACCAAACATGACCCGACTCAACTAGACTCAAATTGGACACAAATTTGATCGGACCTAAACCTGATCAATCTCAACTAGACAATGGACAAAAAATTGCCCAGACCCGAACATGATCCGACTTCACTAGAACCAATCGTGACCCGACTGAGCTAGACCGAAATTGAACAAAAATTTCACTGGACACAAATATGATCTAACTCAATTAGACCCAAATCCAACATACATTTGACCTGACTCAAACCTAGCCAGACATCAGTAAAATAAATTTTGACTAGTCTCAAGTGGACTCAAATCCGACACAAATTTGAGAGGACTCAAATCTGACACAACTCAACTAGACCAAAACAAGACAAATTTGACTTTACTGGAACTCGACTTGACTAAAACCAAACATGACTTAGACTCAAATATATTATTCTGATGTTATTTTATGAGGTAAGGGCAATTATGAAACTTTTTGTCCAAAAATATAGTATTTATGGTAATTTATTTATGACACCAAACACAAATTTCTATATTTTCAGGAATGATATGTATTATACCAACTACATTATAATTATTAAATGCCTAATGATTGGATGTTTTGAAATATTACTCATAGGAATATGAAATTCCTAGAAATGTCACACTTCATAGAAATATCACACTTCACGTACAAAACGTCCATAATTTTTTTTTCTTCTAAAAATTGAATTAAGGTTTCTTGAAGAAACTTCATGAGAAAAATGATGATGATTAAGTATTGAGACCACTTTAGCGTTTCAAGGAAGGTGTGAGGGAAGTATCCATTTGGGGATTTTGGAATTAAATACAAACTTATGAACATTTTAGTAACAAAGTGACATCCTTCAATTTCTCTTTCCTATTTTTTATTTGCATGTGGTATGTAAAAAAAAAATAGTAGAACATAAAACTTTTCGAGGTGAATTTATTTCACAAACACAATATAGCACCTTATTAATTACATAAGTCACACTTTTTAAAATGGAAACAATATAATTTTTGTTAGTGTTATACAAGATATAACTCTTAAAAAAAGTAATAATGGAAGAAAGCCCTTCTCAAATTTTTTTTTAGATAAAATAACCTCTCTTTTTTTCCTTCTGTTCTGTGTGGTCATTGTTGTTGTGTACTTTTCAAATGTGAAATAATATGAAGTAGCAAATTGGAAACACTGATTTCGAAACTGTCGTTCTCTGATAACATTTATGAAGCATCGCAACTGTCGTATTGTACTAAACAAAATATCCAAGAAAACTAAACCACTCTCAAGCAATTGCCATATTTAATCCGGTGGAAATGACATATAAAAACAAAGAAAAAAAAGAAGAAGAAGAAGAAGCAACTGCCATATTTCAATAAAAAAAGAGAAAAAAAGAAGAAGAAGTAATCCATCACACATCTTAATACCAACAAAACATGGAAATCCAATATATGATAAGTCCACTTTGTTCTTTCAATTTTTGTACAGATTATAGTCATATATAGAACTATCATAACATCAGTTAAAGCGACAACGTCAACAACAAAGTAACAACCAAAAAAAAAAAAAAAAAACATAAAAGAAGCACAAAACGTGAAGAATGCGAGCAATCCTTCCAAGGCTTGGTGGTCAGTGGCTCGCTCGTTTGGTGGGGAAGAAGACCTTGAGAATGAGTGCAATAGACAGTGGTGATTGAAAGAAGCAAACACCTTTCTGTTATATTCTACAGCACTAACACCAATCTTAAGATGAATTGAATGAATCCCCAGATGAAATGGTCCTGTGAAGAATCTTTCGATTAGGTGAAGCCAGGAAAAAAAAAATTCACTTCCTTTATCATGACCATTCATGCAACCAAGCACAACCCAGCTTATGTTGATTATGTACTATGAGCTTGATCTCTTCAAGTAAGCCATTATGCCGAGGCCTGCAACAAGTGCAGCACCGGCAGCAACCGCGCTGTACGCGGCAGCCCACGCGTCTCTGTTTGCAAATTCCATCCTCCCCGAGAGGCGCCTCCTTAGTTTCCCGCCACCATCCGAGTAATCGAGATGTAATCTTAAACCCTGTCATTCAGATGTGCACCATCAGTTCTTACAGAAGCACAAAAACCAATTTTATTTCCTATTTAGCAAGACATTTTTGGCATTACTATTACTTGAACTACATCAGGAATATTTCAACTATCACGCATGACACAAGAAAATGGCATTAATAATTAGTAACTCATGAGTTCTAAAAATTAGTAACTCATGAGTTAGTCTAGGATTTTTGTTAATAATCCCCATGATAGCTATTCAAGATGAAAAACTATTTAAGAGATCAATCAGAAAGAAATTGCAGTTATATCAGTAGGAGTCAACATACGGTCCAACCAACAAGTCTGGCATGTTCCACTGCTGCAGCAAGGTCATTGTCCGATGCAAGAACGACTTTGTCACGATCTATGTCTTCGTACTGGAAACATTAAGAAGAAGGAAGAGATACTGAGAAGTTTATTTTTGCTGAAATTTTACATCCATCATAGTATCAGATTTGTAAATTATGTGAAGCTATGGGCTTTTCTTGCTGTACCAAAATTTGTGGCAGATGTCTCTTGTCGATGTCATCTCCAAGCCGTTGAAGGATGCTGGTGATGAGTTCTGTCATACTCCGTGTATCTGAAACGGTTGCACATATGGGTCAAAACAGTCCTCATATTTACATATATACTATATATTATTATTTTAATGTTTTATGAACGACTCCACCCGAATTCGAACACAGGGTACACGGATCTTATGTCTCCACACTCTAGTCACTGGAGCTACCAAATTTTGCATTGATATATATATATATATATATATATATATATATATATATATATATATATATATATATATATTGAAATGATAAATTCTATTATAATTTTTTTGGCCACCTAATGATCCACAACCTGGTCGGGGGGGCTACAACCTGGCCTGAAGGCCACCACCCTATCCCGAAGGCCACCACCCCGGCCTGGAGGACTACAAATCCGAAACGAAGGTCCGCACTCGGCCCGCTCCAGCCAGCCTGGCCCGCACCCGAGCCCTCTCCTAGCTACACCATTTAATTACCACACTTGGGAATTAAGCCTTGAACCCATAACCACTTGGGAGGCATCCCACTTAGTATATATATATATATATATATATATATATTGTTGGTTTTGGTTTTGCTTTGGTTTTGCTTTTCTTGCAAAAGCTCAAGTTCCCCTTCCTTTGTTTAGTCCCACATCGGATGCACCAAAGCCTTCATGTGTACATATATTACTTTCTCCTCTTTGCTCTATTAAGTTGTTGTGTGGGGAACCCCTTGGGCCACACGCGCGCGCCGCCGCCGCCGCCCGGCCCGGCTCGGTTCGGCGCGCGTAACGGGTGCGGGTACGCGCCCACATCTGCGGGCGCCGAATGCCGATCCGATTTCCTCTTCGGGTCGGGCTGGGACCCTAAAATTCTTTCTGCTCCTTCTTCTTTCTTTCATTTATTTTTTTCTTAAACGTTGGAATTAAGTTCTGAAACGTTACAATTGTTTGAACGTTACAAATCCTCATGTCCAGGTTCATTCGTAACGGCTGAATTAATCGTACATTAATTCAGACCGTTACACAAATGTTTTATATATATACACATCTGGTTTCTTTGTAAATCGATCAGAAAAATTTCGTACTCCAAACCTCTGTCAATATTATATTCAATTTCCGTTGTCTTCGAGCTCTGGGCAGAGCTAAGTTCTGGTCGTTCTCTCCAAGTCGTGTGCGGCAACGAGATACCGGTAGTGCGGGGGTTTTACCACTAGGAGCTTCGGGTACGTCTGCACACAGATCCCGAATAAACTCTTAGGGCAGTGCTTCGTGCACGACTTCCCCAGAGGCCGGTAACATCTACTTTTATTTTTGGTATTCTGGAATTTTTAATAAGAAAAGAAAAGAAAAAATTATAACAATCTAAGAGTTTATTCGTGTTAGAATTGTTTCAATAGTTTTGATAGAAATTTCTATATTCAAATTGTTTAGAACTTGCTTAAGTACACAGACTATCACTATATATCACTATATATGAAGCAACAAACACCATATTACGAATTTGCTTAAGTACAACAGAAACTCTATATAGAACAGACTATCACTGTATGTTATGAAATTTGCTTCTCACTGTTTAGCAAATTTTCACTGTCCTAGAATTTCCTTCTCACTGTCTGTTAGAATTTGATTCTCACTGTTTTGCAAAGTTACTGTTGAAAACTCTATATAGTTTATTTGTCTGTTAGAATTTGCTTCTCACTGCATGCTAAGTTGATTTGTTTCAATTGTTTTAAAAACTTTATATAGTCAATAAATTTCTATATTAAAATTGATTTGCTTCTCAGTGTCTATTATAAAATTGATTTATTCTAAATAATTGAAAGTTACTGTAGCTAATTAATTTTCTACAAATTCAACAAGTTGATTTCGTAGCAAATTAATTTTCTACAAATTCAACAAGTTGATTTCGTAGCAAATACAAGTTGACTGCTAACAGTTAACAGTCACTGTAGCAATTTATTTCAATTTCTCAATTGATTTATTTATTTACTTATCAAATTGCTTACTATTGTGTCAATTGCAAATTTGCTTCAAGTGTTTTAAATATTGTTAGTACATTTGATAATTCTGTCAATTGCAATTTTTTAATCACTTAGTATTTTGAAAGCAATTTTGGACCAAAAAAAAATAGTTTAGTAAAAAGGAAATTGCAAATAAATCTTGAATCTAAAGTTTCAAAGTAGAGACAAACTCGGGCACAAGCCGAAAGGGTCCTTCTGTCAACCGGGTGTAAATAACCCTAAGCGACACGGTATTTAAGAGTCTTCGGACCACCGCTAGCTGGGAACCGGCCCCTACAGCTAACCTGAGTTGATCAACACTTGAAAAACTAAAGATTTTAAGATTGTTTAGCAAAGACCACCTAAACTATTATCTTGTAGAAGGCCAAGGAAAACCCAAGTCTAATTTTCCGTATAAACCCAAAATAGAATTTCTTCAAGAAGAAGAAAAAAAAAAAAAAAAAAAAAAAACTTTCAGCCTAACCACCACAACCATCACCACCAAAACTAAAAACCTAGAACTTCAGTCAGACTCAGTTAGACCAGAAGCGAACATGTTTCACAAAGGTTCTTCGAGTTCCTTAAGGTCTGTAAGCTTTCAACCCCTTATTAACCTCTCTTACCATTCTGATGATTGGTGGTTGGATTCTAGAGCAAATGTTCACGTTTCGTTTGATCGCTCCTGTTTTTCAAACTATCAGGAATCAAGTGGAGGAGGTGTGACCCTAGGAGATGGCTCAACGGCACAAATAATTGGAAGAGGAAAAGTTAACCTGAAAATGACATCAGGAAAAATCTTAACTCTTCATGATGTTCTTCATGTGCCGTCTGTCAGGAGGAACCTAGTTAGTGGATCCCTTCTTGTAGCCTCAGGATACAAAATTGTAATGGAGGCTAATAAAGTTATTTTTTCTAAGCATGACTCTTTTATAGGAAAAGGCTTTGTAAAAGACGGTCTTTTCATTTTAAGTACAATGAATAAAATGTCTGATGGTTCTCTCATTGTCTCTAATATAGAATCATCAAATGTTTGGCATGGCAGACTAGGTCATGTGAACCTAGGTTCTATTAAAAGAATGATGACCTTAGATCTTATTCCCAAGACTCCAATAGATGACAAACACAAATATGAAATCTGTGTTCAAGCCAAACACACTAGATTACCTTTCAAATCTGTAGAAAGAAATTCTGACCTTCTAGAACTTATCCATAGTGATGTATGTGACTCAAATAGGATTTTGACCAGAGGCGGTAGAAAATACTTTGTTACGTTTATAGATGATTATTCAAAGTATTGTTACATCTACCTTCTCAAAACCAAAGATGAAGTTCTAGATAGATTTAAGGTCTACAAATCTGAAGCTGAGAATCAATTAGAAAGGAAGATTAAGATCCTTAGATCTGATCGTGGTGGAGAATATACCTCAAACGAAATGACTAACTTCTGTGAAGAACATGGAATAATTCATGAGGTAACTGCTCCATATTCACCTCAGTCTAACGGAGTTGCTGAACGCAAGAACCGCACTCTATTAGATATGGTGAATGCCATGCTTCTCAGCTCTGGTGCTCCTGATAACTTGTGGGAGAAGCTCTTTTAACTGCCTGTTACATTCTTAATAGGATTCCTAGTAAGACAAAAGATAAGACTCCCTATGAGCTGTGTAGAGCACCTAGGATTAATTACCTTAGAGTTTGGGGATGCCTTGCTAAAGTCGGAATTCCCGAACCTAAAAAGAGAAAGATTGGTCCCAAGACTGTAGACGCTGTTTTCATAGGATATGCCTTAGACAGTTATGCCAATAGATTTCTAGTGACTCACTCAGAAGTAAATGAAATCTCTAACAATACCATTATAGAAGCAAGAGATGCCGTTTACTTTGAAAACATATTTCCCTTTAAGGATAGAAGTTCAATCTCTTCCTCCATACCCTCTACTAGTTCTCAAGTCCAAATACCTATCTCTCAATCTGAACAAGACTTAGAACCAAGACGGAGTAAAAGGAATAGGATTGAGAAAAATTTAGGAGAAGGATTCTTCACATTTTTGATAGAGGGTGATCCCTCAACTTATGAAGAAGCAATGTCGTCTCCTGATGCTCCCTTCTGGAAAGAAGCCATTACCAGTGAATACAACTCCATCATGGAGAATAACACTTGGTTTCTAACAGATCTACCTTTAGGGAATAAACCAATAGGTTGTAAGTGGATTTTCAAGAAGAAACTCAGAGCCGATGGTACTATAGAGAAATACAAAGCTAGATTAGTTGCTAAGGGTTTTACCCAGAAGAAAGGGTTAGATTATTTTGATACCTACTCTCCTGTAGCTAGGATCACATCCATTAGAACTCTCTTGGCCTTAGCATCCATTCATGATATGCTAATCCATCAAATGGATGTAAAGACAGCATTCTTGAATGGAGATCTAGAGGAAGAACTTTATATGGACCAACCTGAAGGTTTCATTGCTAAAGGTCAAGAAAAGAAAGTCTGCAGATTAGTAAAATCCCTCTATGGCCTGAAACAAGCTCCTAAACAATGGCACAATAAGTTTGACAAAGTAATTGGTGAATATGGTTTCTTGTCAAATGAGTATGACAAATGTATATACTCTAAAGGTACATGTAAAAGTTGTGTCATTTTATGCTTGTATGTAGATGACATCCTTATCCTAGGTTCATCGCTGGAATTGATAAATACTACAAAGAACTATTTATCTAGCCAGTTTGATATGAAAGACCTAGGAGAAGCCAACTTAATTTTAGGAATGCAAGTGACCAAAGGCAAAGAGGGTTATACTCTATCTTTAGCACATTCAATTGAAAAAATGCTAAAAAGATTTGAGTTATTTGATAAGAAACCTGTCCTTACTCCTTATGACAGCAGTATTGTACTGAAAAAGAATGAAGGACCACCTTTGGAACAACACAAATACTCACAGATGATAGGCTCCCTTATGTACATAACAAACAGGACAAGACCTGATATTGCATTTGCTATTGGGAGACTAAGCAGATATACCAGTAACCCAAATCAGTCACATTGGACTGCCTTGGATAGGGTATTTAGATATCTCAAGGGCACCATAGATTACAAACTTCATTTTACTAGGCACCCTGATATCATAGAAGGTTATTCAGATGCAAACTGGGTAACCGACTCACATGATATAAAATCTACTACTGGATATGTATTTACTCTAGGAGGAGCTGCAATCTCCTGGAGCTCTTGTAAGCAAACTATCATAGCTAGGAGTACAATGGACTCCGAAATGATAGCTTTAGATACAACTTGCACAGAAGCTGAATGGCTTAAAAATCTTATTATGCACATACCTGTTTCTCTTAGTCCTGTTCCTGCAATTTCTATAAATTGTGATAATAAATCTGTTATTGAACTACTAAAGCATGATTCTGTGAATGCTAAGATGAACAGGCACCTGCAGCTGCGCTTCAAGTCAATCAAAAGCCTACTAGGCAAATATGTGGTTCTTGACTATATAAAGTCAGAAAAGAACCTTGCAGATCACTTGACGAAGGGTCTGTCTAGGACTTTGATCCTAGAATCATCGAGGGGGATGGGGTTAAGCCCATAAGTTAGTCACCAGCAGTGGCAACCCAACCGAGTCTGACTGGAGATCCCAAGAAGCCGGTTCAATGGGTAGAAACAAGCTGAACTTAGGTGACTTTATGGAACACTGACTCGAGATTAAAATCTCATTAAAATAAAGCCCAAGCGGCTGTACATGTGTACAATAATTCCCCATCCCTATGGTGACAGTGTTCCTGTGTGATATGGTTAGGATGAGTTTAAAACTCTTAATAGGTCCAAGCTGTAATGCTAGGTTGATTCATATCACCAACCATTAAGGACTTACCTATATGAGAGGTCGTGAAGGCCGCGACTATGGGACAGGGCGATCCCAGACAACTCTCATGAATGTGGAAAGTGAGCATGGCCATTTAAAAGCGCCACCCGATAGACCAAGGACCTCTAGCGTACTATGTGTGCTATTTTTCTAAATCTGGTTCAAGAAGTCTGATTCAAGGCATAGTCCATCAAGCACTTCTTCAGATTAAGGCAATAGTCACTACGTGAGATTCAAGGCTGTAGTCCATCTCATCTATGCATAGTATTTTACTGCCCAGATGCTCTCTTTCACTCTCTCTCTATTTTACTTCACTCTTATCTCTGTTTCGGAACTTGACCTTTTGGGGGGGGATTGTTGGTTTTGGTTTTGCTTTGGTTTTGCTTTTCTTGCAAAAGCTCAAGTTCCCCTTCCTTTGTTTAGTCCCACATCGGATGCACCAAAGCCTTCATGTGTACATATATTACTTTCTCCTCTTTGCTCTATTAAGTTGTTGTGTGGGGAACCCCTTGGGCCACACGCGCGCGCCGCCGCCGCCGCCCGGCCCGGCTCGGCTCGGTTCGGTTCGGTTCGGCGCGCGTAACGGGTGCGGGTACGCGCCCACATCTGCGGGCGCCGAATGCCGATCCGATTTCCTCTTCGGGTCGGGCTGGGACCCTAAAATTCTTTTTGCTCCTTCTTTCTTTCATTTATTTTTTTCTTAAACGTTGGAATTAAGTTCTGAAACGTTACAATTGTTTGAACGTTACAAATCCTCATGTCCAGGTTCATTCGTAACGGCTGAATTAATCGTACATTAATTCAGACCGTTACACAAATGTTTTATATATATACACATCTGGTTTCTTTGTAAATCGATCAGAAAAATTTCGTACTCCAAACCTCTGTCAATATTATATTCAATTTCCGTTGTCTCCGAGCTCTGGGCAGAGCTAAGTTCTGGTCGTTCTCTCCAAGTCGTGTGCGGCAACGAGATACCGGTAGTGCGGGGGTTTTACCACTAGGAGCTTCGGGTACGTCTGCACACAGATCCCGAATAAACTCTTAGGGCAGTGCTTCGTGCACGACTTCCCCAGAGGCCGGTAACATCTACTTTTATTTTTGGTATTCTGGAATTTTTAATAAGAAAAGAAAAGAAAAAATTATAACATATATATATATATATATATATATATGGTGTCCTGTTTGTTACGATATGGGGCTCCTGTGGGGATGGACACGGTTCGAATCCCCCTTGGGAACTTAGTTCCTAATCCGATGGAAATGACATATCAAAAATATATATATATATATATATTAAGCTAAGAATAAAGTACACTTGAGAATTACTACACAGTGTTGTGAGCGTCAACCTCCACTCTATCCCTCCCAACCCACTCACAATACGACCTAGATTCCACCTCCTCTTACCCTAAACCATTAGGGCTAGAAGTTCCTATGAACCTCTTTAGTCACACGAGGATTAATCCTTCATACAGGACCAAGGACTTCTAGTCATTTATGCGTCTTCTACCTCTCCTGCATGGGATGACATTCTTGCTCAATCGACTGCATGAGCTCTAGTCATTTAGAATTCTCTACCCTCAAGTGCTACTCACCAACAGTTTTCTCATACTCATTAACTATGTCCCCAAAGAGGTCTGAAATCAGAGTTACTTACCACTTAGGCAATAGGTTGGCTGAGCATTATTCAGTTTTGGGCTGAAAAACGAACCGAACCGAATAAGGTTTTCGGTTCGGTCTGGAAGCAATTCGGGTTGGATTTGGTTGTGCAAAAATCTAAAACCCTTAATCGGTTTCGGTTTTTGACTTCGGTTTCGATCTAAAACTGAAACTCGAATTGAACTGTGCAATTACAAAAATACCCTTACTTCTATATATAACAAAAAATCCCTAAAAGTCTCATTTCTCTCTCTTCTTTCTAAATTTTCTCTCTAGACTTGAGCCGTCAGAGAGAGAGAGAGAGAGAGAGAGAGATCCATCTCTCTCGTTCTCTAACTCTTGTTACTTCTAAGATCTTATTTAGAAGTTGTAGTCTAGATCGGAAGCCCTCTCTTCAGCCCTAACTTAGATTTTGGGATTTTGTTGAGATCTTAAGTGCAGATCTGTGGTTGTTGGTGTCATTAGTCATTTGCAAGTAATATTTTTTGCTTTTAATTTATGTTTTTATTTATTTTACTTAGTTCTTACTTCAACCTTTCTATTTTCTTTGAATATGCAGTCAGATCTGTTATCTCTTGCAACACTGACAAATTAAGATATTTTTTAAAATAAGTTTTTTGATTAATTACTGATTTTTTTGGATTAATTACTGGTTTCTTTGAATATGTTACTCGTTCTTGGATATGCAGAAGTCCAGACTCCAGATCTGTTACCTCTTGCAGATCTGGCAGTTCTTATTTCTACAATTTTCTTTTCTTTTAATTTATATTTTTTAATTATTTTTTGGGAAGCTAACACTTCCAAAAAAATCATGTAAAGAAATGGTAAGCTAACACTCCGACTGTGCATGTGTTTCTCTCTCCATTCCATTCAAATATGTGTTTTCATATTGTACTGTTGGTGTCATTTACAAGCTGTTATATATATATACATACACGATGTTTTAAAGCTATGCCATCAGTTTCATAATATTCTGTTGATTGTGTACAAGTTCATGTGCATTTGATCATGAAAATTTTGTGAGTGTAGTAAGCATGTTTTGTGAAGAATGAACAACTTCACGTGTTCTTGGAAGAAAGTTTAAATGCTCTGGTTCTTCAACTCAAAATGTACAATGCTCTGGTGATAGAAAAAGTCTTGGGCTTGGCCCCTCAACTGTGAATTCTGATTTTGACCTTAGTATCTCATCTTCGTTCCTTGTAGGAACTCGGAGCGCATGCCAAACTTAGAGAGGGGATGCACAATACTTTGTATTTGTATTTGAATCAAGTGCCATTGAGCAATATCTGTTGTAACATTTTGTAACATTTTCTTTTCTGTTGGAAACATTGAACGGGATCTCTTGAATGGCAACACAGGAAGACAATTTCCTTATTTGTGTTTAACTTTTTGTGTTGGAAACATTGACTAGATTGGCCCATTAAGAAAAAAGGCCCACAAGAAAACATTGACTGGAATCTCTTCAAGACATTATATCATTTTTTAGATCCCATAATCCTAATTTTGAATTGGCCCATTAACAAAAAAGGCCCACAAGGCCCACATAAATTGAATAAACCGAAAACTGAATTGGTTATTTCGGTTCGGTTTAAGTTCGGATTTTGCTATATTCGGTTCCGGTTTCTGTTTTTGTAAATTAGGTTTTCGATAATTCGGTTCGGTTTGAACCGAATAAACCGAATGCTCACCTCTAGGCCTAAGGCCACTACCCTATCCTGAAGGCCACCAACCTGGTCTGGAGGCCTACAAACCAGACCCGAAGGCCCACACTCGGCCTGCTCCAGCCAGCCTGGCCCGCACCCGAGCCCTCTCCTAGCTGCACCATTTAATTACCACACTTGGGAATTAAATGCTTTCCTCCAAGCCTTGAACCCATAATCACTTAGGCATCCCACCTTAGCGCATATATATATATATATATATATATATATATATATATATATGGAAAAGGTAAATTTATTAAGCTAAGAATAAAGTACACTTGAGAATCACTACACGGTGTTGTGAGCGTCAACCTGCCACTCTATCCCTCCCAACCCACTCACAATACGACCTAGATTCCACCTCCTCTTACCCTAAACCATTAGGGCATTAGGGCTAGAAGTTCCTATGAACTCCTTTAGTCACACGAGGATTAATCCTTACATACAGGACCAAGGACTTCTTTGGTATTATGCGTCATCTACCTCTCCTACATGGGATGACGTTCTTGCTCAATCGACTGCATGAGCTCTAGTCATTTAGGATCTTAAGTGCTACTCACCAACAATTTCCTCGTACTCATCAACTATGTCCCCGAAGGGGTCTGAAACTAGAGAGTTACTTACCACTTAGGCAATAGGTTGCATGCTACACTTTGAGCCCTGCTATTGAGTGTTTTGAGTGTCCTATCTATCATGTCCTGTTTGACCCCTCAAGTGTCTCGACTCATGCCTATGCATTTCCCCATATTGATAGGTTGAGAGTGCTCTGCCTGATTAAGTGGTATTTTGTTGAGAGTTCCATACAATAAGTCTAGATATGTTATGATCTTATATGGGTATTTTGTTGTTCAGTGATAGTTTTGAAGAACAGTAGTAGATAATTTGAGTTGATTGTGAGACATGATGTTTTGTTTGAGAGGATTGTAAGGTATGAGGAATGGAAAGGATAGTTGGATGAGCATCAGGATATCAATAGAGGTGTTGTAGTAAGATATGAGTGTGATTATTGCGTGATATGAAGGAAATGTGCCTGGATTTCATGGAATTAAAATGAGTTAAGATGTTTAAGTGGAATGGTTGCAGTTTGATTTCAGAAATTTGTCAAGTGACGTGAAAATGAATGCTATATTTATGGCCGGTGGAGCCACCGTAGTAAGAATTGTGCGGAAGGGGCGTTGCTCAGAGTATGGAGCATGAATGCTTGTGTGCAGAGTAACAAGATCCTTGAGTGGTGTATTGTGTAGCCCTAGTAATGTTTGCTTGATTGATGATTTGGGTATCGATAAATCTATCAGCTATGAATGCGGTAGTATGAAGTCTTAGTTTAGAGGTATGCCTGATTGATGCGATTTTGATGTCTCTTGTTAGATTGGTTCGGATGATCGAGAATAATTTTTTGAAGATTAAGTTTGTATTGGATAAGAATACGAATGTATGAAATGAATGGATGTCTTGGTCGGAAAAATCAATATACATGTGTATTGAATTGTGGCTTGAATTGATT
This sequence comes from Iris macrosiphon, assembly GCA_036927795.1. NCBI lineage: Eukaryota > Viridiplantae > Streptophyta > Magnoliopsida > Asparagales > Iridaceae > Iris > Iris macrosiphon. Next base: position 231,778,044 of record JAYESA010000004.1, read on the forward strand.
GAATTAAATTTTGAATTGATTGCAAAGATTTGTTAGTGCGATTGAAAGTTTGTTTGGAGGATATGAGAATGACTCTAAGGATTTAAGAATTGTATTGCTCAATTACCTGAGTTAGTGTATATAAGTTGACCTTGTATCGAGTTTGGCAGATAGTATTGGGTGAAATGAATTTGGATTTTGCGAATGGATGTTTTACCGGTTATGCTTATATTTGATGATATAGAGGTGTATTGAAGATCGATAGACGCTAACTCGAAAATATTCTGATTGGATGAACGATAATTGTGTTGAAAATTGTATCATTGAATTTTGTTATCTTGATGGATGCTAGCTTATGGACTATTGATGGATTGAATGATAATATTGAAGTTTTGGATTGACTTGGTTAGATGAACCTTGAGCATGACATGAATGGATATTAGTTTAACTCAGCTTAGTGGATATTGAAATTCTTGGTAATTGATTTAATGAATTGGGAAATGACAAACTGAATGGATTGTGAGAATTTTGAATCGGCTTATAATTTGGCTGGAATAAATATGTAGGATTGAAGTAATTGGTGACTTCAAGAATTGCCATGCCTTCTGTATTGATTGTAAGATGATCTTGATTATACAAGTGAATTAAATACATGGATTTAGGACCAGTTGGATTGGAATTGGACGTAAGTTGTGATCGAGATTTGTGATTGATGATTTAGATTTATGACTTTGGATTGGTAGATTTTATTGTACAATTTGATAATTGGACTATAAGAGTTGCTTGGATTGATGTTGTCGATCATGATATAATCGAGGATGATTATTGGATGGATTTATCCTAGGAAAGACTTTACTAGATAGATTTTGATCCTTGAATTTTGATGATGTTGATGTTAGCGGGATGATTTATATTGGATGTTTAAATGTTTTGAGTGAGAGGTATTTACCTTAAGTTGGGTATAATTTCTTAGATTGTTGGGTAAGGTTTAACTCTGGGATTGGGATGAGTGCAGTGATTCTAGTTGTCTGTTGGAGATAAGTTAGCATGATGTTTGAGTGTGACCATGTGAGCTAGTCTAGTGGTTAGGGAGACGTCTCAATGTTGAGCGATATAATCGGTAGGATTGACCTTAAGAGTGCAAAGATTGCATTATAAATAGAGTTGGGATAGCGAAATTGGGAGATTTGTCTTGGATTTGATTTTGGTCCTTGAGAATTTTGATTGATTGCTTGTGGTTGGAAGAATGAGATGGTATCTGAAACTAGTCGGATTGATTACTTATTATCAAATTGTCTTATTTGATTATACTCAAGACGAGGTGATGAATATAATTTTGTTGACGAATTGGATTATGATTCAAAATCGTGCGTCTGGAGAAGTAATTGATGGTAGTGTAATCCTTAGATTCGATTTAGCTTAGATTTGGACTGATCTTCATCGAGGCAACATTGTGATGTGCATAAGCGGGAATACTTAGGATAGCGATCATATTATCGTAAGGAGTTAATTGGAAGAATTGGTTGTTGGACAATGGAATAGATAAGATTTTGATGGTTCAAAATTTTATGTTATTGCGAGAAAGTTGATAAATGAGATGGATACATGTTTTGATATGTTGCAAGCTAGTTATAAATTAAGATCGACCATTGGAAATTGATTAATAATGAATTTATATTTAGTTGAAATTGAACAATGTTATCAGAGATGTGGATCATGTTTGGAAGAGTATGATTAATATATGCATAGTAAGTGATTCGGATTTTGTCAGTTGTTTTCTTGAATTTAGAATTTCTTGGGGGATAAAACGTGAATTGATTAAATGGTGAATTTTTGAGAGAGTGAGATTCTTCTAGAATTGAGTATTGATGTATAATTGTAATTGAGACTTTGATGCAACCATATTTGAAATATTGGTTGGTAATTGAAATTGATGTCTTGAGAACAATTTGGATCGTTTGAGGTGCAACACTTAGAATTCAATTGGAGATATCAATCGATTGGCTCAATCAATGCAAGCCCACTCAACATTTTTGTACTGGAAATAATGTTGCGAGCGATGGCTCGAGAAATTTGATAATGGAAAGAAGAGGCATAGTTATTTAAGTTTTTGTACAATTTATATGCTTTATAGTTTAATTGTTCACGCATTTGCATGGTCATACACAACTTATGCACAAGATTTGGGTTTCTCGAACGATCGTCGGGACACTGGCATCGTGTCGGTCTAGGAGGAACAAATATACCCATGGCTGACGTACTAACACGGGGTATTGCGGGACCTTCAATAGGGCTAACTACATGGATTGGGAGGGTGCAGCACAATGCTGGGAGATTCAAAAACTTTCATGGGGGCTCACTATACGCCGCTGAAAGGGAGCCGTCTATACCGAAATAGTCCAAGATGATGTGTTGTCAGTAACCTTCATATAGTTAGGCTACATGCTAATGTCATCTGCTTGAAAGCCTTATAACTTGATGTAGGAATATGCACTTGACATGTTTGTGTATTTCATGAAGGCTAATGAATGTCTTATACAGGAAAATGCTTATGACACATTTTTATATTATGAATGGCATAGTTTTATTGAAAGAAAATGATGGTAAGTATTGCGTAAGATCAACTTTGTTGCGTTATATTTTTATGCTTGTTGAAACATGTATGCTTATGAATTGTTAATTTATCCTAATGCAAGAATAGAAAGACCATATATGTTTGACTACACTCACTTATTGATCGTGTTGGTTTTAGTTGAGTTGGCCAGAGGCCACTTACCAGTATACGACAATGTATTGACTTCCAACTCACCAGGTGCGGATATTTTGCTTGGACATGCTAAGACGTTGAAGCTCGATTGATGCTTGAAGCTGTTCGGTTGGAGATGTTGCTATCTTTTGTTTATAAAGAACATAATGTATGGTAAAATATATGATTGTCTGAGCTTCATGAGTTGTAAGTCTTGTGGCATCTTTCTTTGTAATGAGATCCAGTGTTGTAATTGAATTGTTCTTTTGGCTTAAAGCTGTTGTAAATCCGTTACAATTATTAATAAAGAGAATCACTTGGTATATCTTGTCTATTCAACTTTACTGTTGATTATTTCCACTGTAATGACTTCTTTTCTGAAGTGTTCTACCGACTGTGTTTGCGCATGGCTTTGTATAAGTATAATTTAGACATGTAAGACATCATGTCCAGTGACGACTTTCGGTTCTGCGAAACCGATGTGTGACAAATTATCCTGGTACCAATTGAGTGTGCACAAATCATTGGTAATAGGGTTCTCATTAGTGTGAGCACTCATTTCTTGACCATGATTATTATTCCTATCATCCTTGCTTTGGTCGCGGTCAGCACCATCCCCTTCCTCCTCGATTACTCCTCTAGCCAAAGCATCACTTTTAAGCTCTACCGTACACTAGTTGAGCATATATCCGAAGCAAGTGCAGACTGAGCATACTAGTGGAACCCACTCATACCCCACCTCAACCTTCTCCCTATTTTGTAGCAGTAGGGCAATCCTCCTCGGAAGTGGGTCTGCAGCCTTGACCTCCACGAATACTCTAGCAAACGAGAGGCATTGTCGTCGTGCCGTAAGGACGTCCGTTCGCAATGGAGTACCCACCAAACTTGTGATCTTTATTATTGACGACGTACTCCATATTTGCGTGGACAACCACGAGAACCTTATCCATATAGGAACTGATGCCCGTCCGTCCTGTTCAAAGTAAGTGGATGGGTTGCATTTCCTAAGCACCACTAGCCAACCGTCAAATGTCTATGACCCGCTCTCTGGAATTCTCTCCAAGTCTCCAGTTAAAGGCAAATTTGATAAAGTTAAATCTATTTTCCCTTGAAAAAAAATCCAGTCTCTCCCTTGGTTTCATTATCGTATAAGGCTCGCAACTGCCCATAGAAAGGCTTAGATCCCATCACATATAGGACCAATGTGTTTTTTTGGTATTCAATTGTCTCGATGACATCATCAGTCGTGATTTCCGCGATTCAAGACACCACCTATTGTCACCGGATCCACTACTACAATTCTGGGTCCTCATGCGCTGTTGTTGGCTTATATAGCGATGCCTACGACACCGGAGTGTATTTAGAGATCCTTACTATGGTAGATTTGAATGGAGGTGTTTGAAAGGTGAGTTGCTGCTCCACTCGAGGACACGATTGTTCCTTCTCTCCCAACAGACCCGTCTTCTCAACAGTTGATTTATCGCTTATCATGTTTCGGTTATAGCCTGCCTCGACAAAATACTTCCCTGTTTTGAACCTGATTCTGTTTCGAGGACAGTCCACTGGGGTACTCGCAGTCTCCTTCCGAAACATGATTGCTGTGTTTCGAGGCAAGTCCACTGGGGTACTCGCAGTCTCCCTCCGAAACATGATCGCCCACTGCCTCTCCTTCTCTCCCTACCTTGGTTCGTCGCATACAACCCTTGTCCTGTGTCCCTGCCAGGATCCCCCTTTCCTTGCATCCTGGCCATAGTGCACTGCCCTCTTTCCTTGTCTCCTACTTTAAAAGTAGACTACCCCTCCAGAGTGGTTCTCTTCTGCTGAAATTCTAGTTTGAGCTCTAATGAGAGACGAATCGTCCAGATCATCCAAAACCCACTTTTCCCAAACCACCATTCTATTCTCCATGTTATGTTATGTTATGTTATATATATATATATATATATATATATATATATATTGAAAAAAGATAATTTTATTGAATGTAAATTACATCGCTATATCACTATGAATATCATACAGTAGACATCTCCTCTCTATTTTAAAACATACAATTGATATCGTACTCAATATTATGCAGGATGTCTAATGGAGCTGTACACAGATCCTCAAAGACTCTCATGTTCCGCTCTCACCAGACATGTCAAATACTGGCAGACAGTCTAATCTACGCCTGCTTGGACCATCGAGTACCCCTACTTCGGTGATTTGAAATCAGACTAGTCTGCGTGAGGATAATGGGATTATTAAGTCTAACTTATTGCACTGATTGAGCCATATGGCCCATGTATACCCACATTGAAAAAACAAATGTAATGAGTTTTCCGTACTATGTTGGCAGAACTTAAAGCCTTGCCCCTGAACCTATACTCCAAAACAAACTAATCCAGAGTTAACAATCGTCCTCGGGCTGCCTTAAGCTTAATTGCATTTTGATTGCAAGATCTTTCATCCATATAAAGTCCACAAGAGGCAGACTGGTTGTGCTATGTGACACTGACTGTATGTCGATTTAGCTACAAAATAGCCGCTGGCTGAATCGTCCAAAACCCAGGCATCCCTCGCCTTATCCCGATCAATTTTGACGCTGAATATTTCAGCAGCAAATAACCTGCCAACTGGGTGGGTGGACAGGTTCCAATTACCATCACGGAATAAGCAGCTAATCGTCTCGTATCTCCCCGAGGCTAGGAGGTCTCTCAATAAGGAACCCATCTCTTGATGATGACGATTGGCTTATCGAATATCCAAGGGTCACCTTGGCGCACCGTCTTTGTAAGATGAGAGGAGTATTTGATTCTTGGAATGAATAATTTGTATTATGTTCAACCTCAATTTGGCCTTTAAATAGCTATTTACAATTCTAACAGAATGCATAAAAGTAGCACCCTCTAACCATATTCTAAGTAAGTGATAACAAATCAAAACAAATCAACGGCATAGAACAAATAACAAAATTCCTAAAGACTAGGAATTTATTGAAATCCAAATAACAACCTCTTCAATAACTCTAACAAATCACCCCCTAAGCCTGTTGCATGAGATTCACCTCTATGACGCCGAGCTTCTATCTCATCTCAATGAACTTGACTCGCCCGGATGCCTTGGTAAGAATGTCTGCGAGCTGCTCTTCAGTGTTGATGTACTCGACCTCAACATTCCCTCTCTCGACACACTCCCGAATGAAATGATATCTTGTATCAATATGTTTGCTTCGGTCATGAAAGACGGGATTCTTGCTGAGGGAGATGACGGACTTGTTGTCTACCTTGAGCATGACACTGCCGGCCTCCTTATTCTTCAAGTCACCAAGGAGTTTTGCAAGCCAAATGCCTTGGCATGCCGCCGTTGTCGCGGCAATGTACTCGGCCTCGCAGGATGACAATGCTACGACCTTCTGCTTCTGAGATTGCCGGCTAATGAGGCTACGACCGAGGAAAAATAACACGTCAGTGGTGCTCTTGCGGGTGTCGATGTCACCTGCCATGTCACTGTCGCTGTAGCCGATCAGCCGTGGTTCCTCCATCTTTGCGTAGAGACAACCAAAGTGACGTGTGCTGGCGACGTAGCGAAGGATGCGCTTGACGGCAACAAGGTGTTCGGTGGTCGGGTTCTCCATGAACCGACTCATGTAGCCCACCGCGTACGAGATGTCTGGACGCGTGTGCACCAAGTACCGGAGGCTCCCGATGATGCTCCTGTAGGATGTGGCGTCAGTCGAAGGGGCTGAGCTCACCTTGCTTAGCTTGAACCTCAGTTCCATAGGGACGTGACACGGATTGCAATCCACCATGCCACTCTTCTCCAAGATTTTGAGCGCATATGCCTCCTTACTGAGGGTGATGAAGCCATTGGACTGCTGCACCTTGATGCCGAGGTAGAAAGTGAGCAATCCCAAGTCACTCATTTTGAACAAGGCCTTCATCTCCTCCTTGAACTTGGCAATATCTTGTGGGTCCGTTCCGGTGATTGAGATCGTCGACGTACACACCCACAAGTAGGCGAGCTGGACCTTTGCCGCGTGTATACACATCGTGCTCCTGTGCACTCCGGTGGAAACCAAGTGACAGTAGGCAACTGTCAAGCTTGGTGTTCCAAGCCCTCGGTGCTTGCCGCAGCCCGTACAGTGCCTTGTCAAGTTTCAGCACTTTGTGCTCCTGTCCTTCGATAACAAAGCCGGGAGGTTGGGCGACGTACACCTCCTCTTTGAGGTCGCCGTTGAGGAACGCCGTCTTCACGTCCATGTGGTGCACGGCCCACCCCTCATGTGCGGCGAGTGCGATCAACAAACGGACGGACTCGAGGCAAGCAATCGGAGCGAACACTTCCTCGAAGTCCACTCCTTGCCTTTGCACATAGCCTTTTGCCACGAGCCGCGCCTTGTGCTTGAGGACGGCACCGTGCTCGTCCTTCTTGAGCTTGTAGACCCACCTCAAGCCGATCGGCCGGTGGCCGGGTGGGAGGTCTACGAGGTGCCATGTACGGTTCTCCTCAATGGAGCTCATCTCCTCGAGCATCGCTTGGCGCCAACATCGGTGTTTCTCGGCTTCAAAGAAAATGGTAGGTTCCTCGTCAACCATGAGGAGCAGCTTGTCGGCATCGAGCTTGCGGACGGTGGTCGTGTCAAGTAAGCTCGCCAAGGTCCTGTACCTGCGCGGCCCGTCGTCATCGGTATCGAGCATGGCCGAGGCGTTGGTGGGTGGCTAGACAAATTTCACTCCACGTTGTACCACCGAGTCGGATGTTTCTGCCTCGGATGTCGGCGTCAACGGCCCTGAACTGGGTGCCACTGGTGTTGATGGATCGCCACCCCCGTACACCGGCGTTCCTGCGTGTTCAACATGTGGTATAGTGTACTCAACAGTAAATGTCTCACCTACGTTGTCTTGCACGCCCCAGTCCCACTTGGCTTCCTCGTCGAAGACAACGTCGCGTGTGACGTGCACGCGCTTGCCGGCGGGGTCGTATACCCGGTACGCCTTAGGGCCGGGCTCGTAGCCGATGAAGACCATGTGCTTGCTGCGATCTTCTAGCTTCTGTAAGTTCGGCTTGACCACCTTGACGTGTGCGACACAGCCGAAGGTGCGGAGGAAGTGCATGCTTGGCTTGTGTCTGTGCCATGCCTCGTACGGCGTCTTGCCATCGACGCCCCATGTCGGCGAGCGATTGAGGATATAGACAGTCTTCGTGACCGCCTCGCCCCAGAACTTCTCGGGCATATCCTTTGCCTTCAGAAGACTACGCGCCATCGCGACGACCATCTGGTTCTGGCGCTCGACGACGCCGTTCTGCTGTGGTGAGTACGGCGCTGTGAGTTGTCGTTTGATGCTGAGGCCCGTGCAATACTCGCCAAATGCGACGGATGTGAATTCGCCCCCACGATCAGTACGGAGCATGTGCAGTTTGCGTCCTGTCTCCACCTCGACGTGGGCTTGAAAGTGTTTGATGGCTGTCGGCGCTTCATCCTTCGAACCCAGTAGCGTCAACTACATGTAGCGGCTGAAATCGTCGTCGATGAGGAGCAAGAAGTAGCGCTTACCACCGGGTGTCACCGGTGTGATCGGCTCGCAGATATCACCGTGAACGATATCTAGCAGGTTGTCGGCACGGTACTTGGTCTCTTGCGGAAATGACATGCGGCGCTGCTTCCCGGCAAGGCAACTATCGCAAATTTGATTGACGTGTTCGATCTGTGGTAGCCCGTGCATCATGTTGCGGCGAGCTAACTTCCTGAGTGATTCAAAGTTGATGTGGCTGAACCGTGCATGACACCGTCATGCATCGTCATTAAGTCGTGCTGCTAAACACACTAGTTGTACAATATCAAGAGATAGAATGTACAGTCGGTTTCGGACACGTTTTACCTTGACAAGGAGGCATTGCTGACGATCTCGAATCGAGAGCACGTTGCCTTCGATCCAGACTTGGCAGCCATTCTCATCGAGCTGCCCAAGGCTGATGATATTGCTTCGTAGCTTTGGGATGAAGTAGACGCCGGTGAGGGCGCGGTGCTCGCCGTTCTGGCACATAAACATCACCGTGCCACGCCCTCGGATGTCGACGAGGGATCCGTCCCTAAACTTGATGGAGCCCGTGACTCCAATGTCCAGCTCGGCGAAGACCTCCTTGCAGCCTGTCATGTGGTTGCTGGCGCCGGTGTCGAGGTACCATGCTTCGCCGTGGTGGTCGTCCTCACGGCCCAGATGCACCCGAGCGTGCACCTAATCGAGTACGACATTGTTGTTCGTGCCCACGGTGGTCTCAACAAGAGTGTACTCCTGTGCCATCAGCAGTGCGAGCTCATCGTCGTCGACTTGCGTCAGATTGGAGTGCTCATCGCGCTTCGGCTTGTGGCAGTCCTTCGCCTAGTGGCCGTAGATGCCACAATTGTGGCACTAACCCTTCTTGTCGTGCGTGCCATCGGACGCGTTGTCGTTGCCATAGTTCGTGTTGCCGCGGCCACGACCTCTTGGCTTGAAGCGCCCTCGACCGTAACTTTTGCCACCATTGGAGTATTCCTTCCTCTGCTTCATGCGAACGAGCCACTCCTCTTCGAAGAGGAGAATGCGGCTACTTGTGTCACCGGAGTTGCTGCCAAGATCGTACCGCTCCTCGACGGCTAGAAGACGACCGGTAAGCTCTTCAATTGACAGCGTCTTGAGATCCACTAAAGTCTCAATGGCAATGGCGACTTGCGTGTACTTGGATGGAACGGCTCGAAATTTTTTTTAACTACCTTCTCGTCGTCCATTTCGTCGCCGAGTAATTGCAGGTCGCTGACGAGCCCCGTGAGCCACATCGCGAAGTCCTCGACGGACTCGCCATCCTTGAATTTCATTGATTCGAAGTCGGCGCACAATTTCTGCGCCTTGGCCTCGCGCACGCTCTCGACCTCCATCCGCATCATCTTCACAGCGTCCCATGCTTCCTTGGCAGTGTCTTTCATTGTCAGTGTCCGCAACATCTCTGGCGGTACGGCACGGAGTATGACGGACAGGGCCATCCTGTCGTCGCGGTAGTCGGCTTTCCCGGGTTCGATTGCCTCCCACAGGCCTTGCGCCTGCATGTTGACTCTCATTAAGAGAGCCCAATCCGCGTAGTTGGTCCGTGTCAGCATGGGGTACTTGAAGGTGAATGAGGTCTCCTTCATAGATGTCGGTGTCGTGGGACTTTGCTCGTCGTTGGTTGCCATAGCTCTGATACCAAATGTAAGATGGGAGGAGTATTTGATTCTTGGAATGAATAATTTGTATTATGTTCAACCTCAACTTGGTCTTTAAATAGCCATTTACAACTCTAGCAGAATGCATAAAAGTAGCACCCTCTAACCATATTCTAACTAAGTGATAACAAATCAACGGCATAGAACAAATAACAAAATTTCTAAAGACTAGGGATTTATTGAAATCCAAATAACAATCTCTTCAACCTCTTCAACATGATTAACTCTAACAGTCTTTAGGTCTGATTTCAGGACAAATTGTACAAAGATAAAACCATTCTCATAGGAAAAGACTAACACCACCTACATGCACCTAGACGCTTCGAACGAAGGCCACAATAGCAAGATACAATGGCCTTTGTCCGACCACGTACACACCAAATTGGTTTTCCACTCCATCGTCGAAATTTCGATGCCCTCGGCGATGATGTCAACAGTGCAAACTCCATCCACGACATAGGGCTCTTCAAAATGGAATCTCAAGTCCACAACCAGAAAGGGGAAGCAAATCTCAATCAAGAGATGGGTTTGGATCTGGAGAAGACTTGAGCAACCAGATTTATATTGGGTCGACGAGGTACCTTCTTGGTCTTCTCCTTGTGTCCCGACAACACCTAAGCCCTACCCATCCCACCGCGGGATGGGTCAGTCTGTAACCCCATCCTCTTAACCTGGCCTTCCCGACGCAAGCAGGAGAGTGGGCAGCCATCAAGCACATCCTTCTTCTCGGGACATGTGGCATGATTTTTTTTTTCTTTGGGAGGAATTAACTATATTATTGTTTATGGGTGTTTTAATTATGTCTTTCAAATTGCACCTCTAACCTTGTAATTTTCATTCAAGCATTTGGATATGCACACTCACATACACACCACAAACACACACACACATGCGCACACCACAGTGTAAATAAACTAGGATAGATGGCGTACCGCAATTGAATCTATGCATCCTGCCTCTTTTATCCTCGATCTTGAAGGCAAAGGTCGGAACTAAGCCTGAGGGATTAAAAGCAGGAGAAACTCCTGTCTCCATTCCATCTGATGCAAGTTTCAATGATGCTTCACTGGAAAAAAAACTTAGCTTGGTTAATATAGAGAATCTTTGCAACTTCTGTAGAAATTTGAAGTGTAATTAGGAATGAAAACCTTCGTGTATCTTCATCTTCTTCTGTAGGCCCTATTGCCATAGCAGAGTCCCATAATTTTTGCATCATAGAAACTGTTGTCTCGTTTCCAATTCCACCACTATTTTCAACCTGTCATATTAACTTCCAGAGGTAAACCATAGCTACTATACACCAGCAAATGAGATGAGATTTCTTGATATTCCCAAACAAAAAAGATGGATAGACAATGAAAACTTCTGGGAAGCTTCTGCTGCGAATGTCTTTTGTAACGAAAACTCATTTCTATTTAGCATCTTTAAACTCTTGACACAAGCGTTCACCTCTTGGTACTTCTTAAACTGAAAAGACTGCCGATTTGTTCCTTGAGAAGCCTAAAATATGCATAGGCATACAAAGTTATGACAGTGGTGGTAGTAATAAGAACCTTGTGTACTGTTTCTTTTAATATTATGACTGTCAGAATGAAGGAATGCTAAAAGACTGGACGTCGAACAAGTTCAAACTCGAGTTTACAGTTCAGGTCAGGAGTCTGCTCAGAAGATTCAGGACAAACTGAAATTCCAGCTATTAGGAAATGGCAAATGTCAACCTTGAAATTAGCATCTAGTAATAATAAACTAACGAGTCAATGACTACATGTAATAACATGGAAACTGAAACCAAACTTATTTTTAAATGAACAAGAAGTCAAGAATATATTGGCCGAACGAAAGTAAAGAAGTTACTTACTGAGGCAACAGCAGCATGAGTTACATGAATCACATCGATAACAGATACAACATTTCCTTCTGTTGCACATTAGAGTACAAACTATTTCAACGACAATTAAAAGTAGTAGTAATAGATTGATTTAATAGCTTTGTGCTGCTTTTCCACCACAATGATGATACCTCTATCCAGCACAGGTAGATGTAAAAATTTCCCATTATGCATGGTGTGAAGAGCATCAAGGATTGGTGTATCAATAGTTCCACATTCAGGATTCCGGGTCATCACCTGAACATGAGATTTTATATTAGGAAATTTGAGCAAAAGAATACAATAATAGTTCATTATAAGTAAGAAAATAATTCACCACATGAGAGATTTAATGTGACACTGACAATTCTATAACCCCCCCCCCCCCCTTCCCAAAACAAAGTCTTAAGATCCATTTTGCAGTTGTAGAACTCATTTATTGAATGCTATTTATTTCTCCACTTAATATTTTATGCTGCGTTATTCACAGTTTTGTTCTTCCTTAGTTCCAACAAGGGTGATAAGTGGTTGGTTTATAGATCTATGACAATGATTGAGGTCAATGACAAGCTTGTACAAGTTTATTTGAGGCAAATCAAGTAAATAACAGGAAACTATAAACTACTAACATATGACTATAAGATGTCAATCATGTGATTTCCGTTCTTTCTTTCTTTCTTTCTTTTTCTAGTATCACTTTTATGAATGCAATGAAGACCCATCCATTATGTCTTAAGAGTATGGTGACATGACCTTGTATGATTACAATTGAGGGCACATGTCACCATAAGAGTAGATATAGAAGCATTGAGTGGTCAGCACAATGTTACCAGGATCGTGGGTCGCTTTGGTACGTGGTATGGATACGCGGTACGGTACCTCAGCCAGTACGCGGTGCGGTGGGGGTAGGCTTATTCGGTATGCTATTTGGGGTCGCTGTTCGTTTTTATCTGGGTCTTTTGTACCATATACAATTATATAGAAGTATATACCAAATATCAAAAGTTCATAACCAAAGCCATCAAAATCCGGGTCGCTAAATTTGACGAACGGGTCGCGAACGCACCCCGTTCCGGGTCGTTCGTCCCAATTCGTGGGACGTAGGGGGGGGGGGGGGTTGGTTAATTAGGCAACTATGGGTGAGAAACTGTCAAAACTCAACATGAAAGAAATTTTGTATTTGCATGCATGTATGAGAAAAAACCACCTAAGTGCTAGAAAGTTCCAAAACATGTATAGATTAGAAAATCAGGAGAGTTGGAGAATTCTAACTTATGGTCCAAGCGAAGCCCCTGTAATGGCTTTCAGACAATAAAACAAATGAGACTACCTGATCTATATAGGTTAGAGATTCCCATGGAAATAGCAGAACAAATTCTAATGCAAATGAGGATATGTAGTATCTGCAAGTACCAGTCTTTAATGACCGTCTGCATGTAGTTACCATGTTTGAATGTTATTCATTCCAATAATGATATCTTCCCCATACTCACTTTCGGTGACGAGGGAGGTTAGAGATTCCCATGGAAATAGAACAGTATGTGCGCATGTGTGACTGTGTGGTTGTGTGTGCACTTTATGTGTGTGTTTCTGTGTTCTTGCTTGAGACTGCGAACATACATGGGCATGAATGTCAGTACAGACGCACATGAATCTCTATCGCCAGAATGAAAAATAGCACAGACAAACTAGCTAACATTGTCAAGGAAAAATTGTAAATTGAAAAATACGTGGCATACATACCATCTCCACAGAGGTCGAATCTGGAGAAAGGTTTTTGGCGATTACTCGCATCAAAATATCACTTGAACTGATCCAAAATATCAAATTAGCATATTTTTGGTTTTTAAGACGAAATTTACAAGAGAGAGAAACTGAAGAGCTTACGTTAGTATTCCCTGAACTTTATTATCAACCGTGACAACTGCTGAACTTATTGGAAGTTCAATCATCTTCTTTGTTGCAGTTAATACTGAATCAGTTGGCGAGACCGTGAGAACCCTTAAAAAGATGCCATCATCAATTAGTTGAGGTGAGACACTTATGTTATCATAAATTTAAATATGAACTTTATGTGATATTACCTACTTTGAACTGCCCGATATGATGGTTGACAAAGAAGGCCTAAACAAACATTCTCGAAGAGACTCTATAAATGTATTAGGACCTGGACAAAAACAAATAAAAATTAAAAACACGAGACTGTAGCATGATAAGAAATTGTTTGTGAACAATTGACTTCCAAATTAATAAGAAGAAATTGTTAAAGCTTTAAACCTAATTGTAGCACTAGAGAAATTAGTATAAAGATATACCAACAAAAATGATAAATCTAGGAGTTATTTTCTGTTCGGAGTTCTTCCATCAACGTACCAGAAATAGATGTTCCCCAGTGCTTCTCAACTCCTTCGACAGCAGCTGCGATGGCTTTGCCCTTCTCAGCTGCCCTTTCCATCCGTGCAATGGCATCATACAAACACTTTGCTATATCAAGTAAGGCAATGACCTCACCGTTTTCTACCACAGGTAAATGTCTGAACTTGCCTAAACGTATGAGGGTGAAGATTGTGATTTTATGAGCAAACATTTTAGCTTCAGATGTAAAGAGAGATGTTGTAGATTCTTATGATTGTTACAGACCTTGCACCATCTTCTGCAAAGCTTCGACTGCCAACGTGTCTGAAAGAACAAAAACAGGATTCCTTGTCATGACTTTGGAAACAGGAGTATCTTCAAGCTTTAATTCACGAGCAATGACCCTGGTTGCTATATCCTTCAATCAATTCAACAGATAAAGAGAAACATGTGAGCTGCTCTGCAATCACTAAAGTTTCATATAATTGAACACCCAAATAATGTAAGGGCAATAACCTTGTTTGTGAGGATTCCACAAAGCAATGCATTTGAGTCGGTCAATAATGCAGCATCAACCCTACGAGCAGCCATTCTTCGGCAAGTTTCATACACCGATGAATTCTCAGGCATTGTTAAGGCTTTAGTTAACCGCAACCTCTTTACAGTTCTCTCACCACTAAGAGTCCTGGTCACAAATAAGGAAGAATGACATATGGGAACAACAAAACTGTGTTACTTGATAAATTTATTACAAAACTTAGTACGTTAGCAAAACAAACCATGCAGATGGGACTGGAGGCTTGGTGAAGAGTGAGGATGCTATAATTAAGTACAAATTACTTTGAATGAATGAAACAAGCAAAATATTTAGCATCAGAATGGATCTACATCACAACTAAGCTTGACAACAGTGACAATGATTTTCAACTTCAGTAGAAACCGCCCAACCAAAAAAGTTCCTCACTGGTTAACCCACTATTCAAGATGTTGCATAATCAGATAACCACTTATATTACTTTGTCATATTAACACTAATGAAACAGGGTGGACTATAGCCACTTTTTTCAAACAGAAAAAAAATATCCTTCCCTATAACATGCAAAAATTTAGTATTAAGTATGAACTATCAACATGTGGACCTTCCAACATAGAAAATAAGCTTTGATAAACAAAACAAAAAACAAATGACAAGGTTTTACATATTAACTTTCACCTAGGACCCACCATGAAATCTTTCCCATCTCACATCTCTCACACTCCTAACTATCCACTAGATCACTTTGATGGACTGACTATTTGACCAATAGCTGATAAGGATGAATAGAAAAACATATGGGGGAAGTCAAAAATGCTAAATTAGGGTGGAACAGTGACGGACAACAATATACCTAGAGGGTAGCCTAAGTCGACTCACGAGAATACAAACTGAGAATTGCAAAAGTTAATTGTCAAGCAACAATCACTATTAATCCACCAACAAATCACCTAACAAGTATTCACAACCGAATACAGAATTGACAACCAAATTCAAGATTATAATCTAGTTTTAGCAAATAGTGCAAAGTTCACCAACGCTTGAAAACAAACCCAAATCTTGTTCTGAAGAAGATGAATCTATGCCACGAACCTTCATTCGGGGGTCCGAATGATTTGTAATAGTCAGAGCAAAACAATAGATGCATTGCTTCTGTATTGTGGAACTGTGCACCCAATTTGGGAGGAACATAAAGTGCAACCACGGATTAATAGTCATCCTAGCTCAGTGAAGTCTTTATGGGGCTTTGGAGGGAGAAAAGAGTTAAGCAGAATAATACTTGCTTATGAGATGTTATGGAGGCGATGTTTGCCCGGGAATTTGGCTTGAAAGAAATAATAGGATTTTCAATAGAAAGCATGACATTATACACAACTTGCTAGATTTTAGCTAACATCAAATTTTGAACGTGAGGAGCTAGCGGGAGAGAGACCAAGAAGATCCGACCACAAATCTAGCACAAGGGTCAGCTCAACATCCATGGCAGAGAACAATCAAAGATGAGTTATATGTTATGTAGGTCAAGGGCAGAACCACACTGGGCTGAGTCACCCTAGCTCCAGCCCACCAATTTATTTTTTCCGTATGAGTCACCCTAGCTCACCCTAGCCCCACCCTAGCTCACCCCAGCCCAATTCCCAACTCGGATTTCTTGGTTGCGCCCTTGATGTAGGTTACTTCGTAATGTATCCAAGTTTTCTTTTCTTTTCTTTTTCTGAAGATGTTGTATCTTTATCTTGCTTCAGTAGTCAGACATTTGTTTTTTGGATTGGGGATGCAACAGCGCAAACACTGAGATTGGGTTTAAAAATTGTAATTTGTTATCTAAGACTTCCATGGAGGCATCATTTTCTGGGACAGTAAGGCTTGATGCTTGGAGGATGCCGGTTCGAGCCGTGGAAACAACCTCTCCATAAAATGGAGGTAAGTCTGCGTATCTTTACCCATAAAAGGCATAAGAAGAAACTGAGAACCCATGTTCTCTACCAATCTACCAAAGATTGAAGGGTATTCACATAAAGAAAAGGCCCTAGTTTTGCAACTACACTTGAATTCCCACTACACAGAACCTCTCAAAATCCCCTTTTTTTTTCCATATCAATTACACGACATAATAAAGAATCATATGTAAAACACCATGTAAGCTCTCTTTCTCCACTCATGCCCTTATCGTCATTACCAATGTTGTGTCGTGACCGTGAATATTTCCGTGTTCCAAGCAACATAGAATCTATGAATCCACAAAATGACGAAGAGAGAGAGAGAGAGAGAGAGAGAGAGAGAGAGAGAGTACAGAGATCGGGAGATGGGGGGCTTCCTGGTGGGTCCGACGGAGAAGCTTCCGCTGCCCTCGGAGTGCTGCCTCCTCTTCTCGTCGGAGGAGCTGGCCGCCGAGGAGCTCCTCCGGTAGCTGGAGGAGCCGTTCATCTCCGATCGGACGGTTGGAGATCGCCGGCGATCCGGTCGGCGGTGGAAGAGACGACGGTGGAGAATGGGCAGCAAATGGCGGGAGATGAGGACGAGAAGAAAGAAAGAAAGAAAGAAAGAGGGGGAGATGGAGAGGAAATGGGGCTTCTTTTCTTTCTTTCTTCCTTCCCTCCCATTTTTTGCGGGTTTCCTAACTGCCTCAACCGCATGTTTTTCTCTCTTTTCTTCCTTCCTAATTTTTTTAACCACATCTGCTATATATAGATTGAAAAAAAAAAGGTTTGGATTATTTCCTTATTTTGTTTGCTAACCATGTTGGTATCAACAGAATGAGCTGCTGAATGTTAACCCGCAACTTTGATGCTCACGGGATCTGTTTGCCATAGTAACTGTTGGAAGAGTTGGATTTACACTTTCAATTTTTTTTTTTTATTATTATGTTGTAATGTACCCACTTTCTTGTCTTCTATTAGGAGAAAAATGTGTTTGATTGAAATAAAAAAAATAAAAGTAGGAAGTGGAAGAGTAGAAAAATGTGTTTGGTTGAAATAGAAAAAAAAATTATAATGGTAGTAAATTATAATTAATTTACATAATAATTTAATAAATTAAGATAAATTAATAAATAATTTAATAATTCAAGATAACAAATTAATAAACAGTTTAATAATTTAAGATAATAAATTAATAAACAGCTTAATAATTTAAGCTAATAATTTAATAAATTATAATTGTAATTAATTAACATAACAATTTAATAAATCAAATATTAATAAATTAAATAATTACTTTAATAAAACTCATCACAAGCGCTCAAAAGAAATCCCACTCATCAAATCCCATTTCTTCATTTGCTGATCAAAAAAGAAGAAGAAGAAAGAGTTCCAGACCTCTCGAGGAGGTCAGAGGTCACCAGTCCCCTCTCCCTCCAGGACTCTATGACCTCCTCGATCCGGCAGGCTCCAGCGGTGGCGCCTCCACTCCGCCTGCCCCCGCCCCCTCCACCCAGTACCCCTTCGTCTGCGTCTGGGTCCGCCGACACCGACGCCTCTACTCCCTCTTCTTCTCCGTCGAAGACAGCTCCGGACACTGGACGAACACAGGTACCGGATAATTGTATTTATTGTAATTGTTTATTTGTTATAAATTCAAGCTTCATTCTCCCCACATGCTAAAAATTTGGTAGGAAGTGGATTTATGGATTTAGGAGGGGGGTAGGTGGGGGCAAGGACTGGGACTGCAGAGTACCTTTCTTCATCAACTTTTCCATCCATTTCCATGTGAACCAAACACCAAATTTGCTGGAACTGGGATCAGTTTCAAGTGAAAAGCGAAAACCCGGCTCCAGTTGCCAGTTTGGTAAACGAAAAGTGAATTTGGATTTGAAAGTTAGAAATCTGAATTTGGATTCCAACCAAAATCCATCATTTTCAAATACAGAATAATCAGTTTGGTAAAGAAGGATTTGGAAGTGAATTTGGTTAAAATCCAAAAATATTGTTTGGATAGACAAGTTGGATAATGGTCCGAATTTAGACTTCATCCAAATCTAATGTTTGGCTAACCAAGTAGGATCTTGGTTAGGCTTACCACATTTGAAAGTGGTTATCTTACCACCACCACAACTTGCAACAATATAGTTTGACAAAACTATATAAGTTTCCAATGAAACAAAATTTGACAGTTCATGTATATCCAACGAATTAGCTAATCCCTTTGAGAAATACATAAAAAAATGACAGTAAGAAATATTTACAATAGTGGCTCAGATTTAGGAAAAATATTTCTCATCGGCAATTTAGCAACATTTTTTTGCCTCTTCAACCATCATAGTGATGAGAGTTGCAAACAACCTTAGTAGATTGATGCCCCTTCAACCCATCACAAATGATGTGAAATGCTACAAATGTCACTAAGGTTGGGTTATCCAAAACCCTCATATTTTTTCCATCATCACAGCCTTATTATAACATAGGATTAACCATTCAAAACCATCTTATACAAGTTTAAGTACAGAAATAATTAAGGACAACATTCAAATCATCAAAAACACATTACAAAATTCCCACATTAAAACCAAAGCACATATAAATATACATCTACATCAAAATATGTCCAGAAGGTCAAACAAAAAACCTAAAAGCAAAGCAAATTATAACTGAACATCAAATGAATCTGAGGCAAAGAAGAGTCCAAATAACACTTGAGCTAAAAATTCCAGCAGGTCAAAATACAGAGAATGAAACAATTTATCTATATATGACCAAACATAAACTAACATTAATTCCAAAAAGAAGAAGAAGGTACATGCATGCATAATATATGAGAGGGCCAAGCCAAAAAGAAGAAGAAGGTACATGCATGCATAATATATGAGAGGGCCTGTTTGGTAAATGGTATTTGGGCTTGGATTATAATAACACTACATCCAGCAGAAATAATTAAGGACAGGGCTTTAAAATCATGAAAAACACATTACAAAATATTCCTACCTTATAAGCAAAGCATATATAATTATTGTATATGCTCTTATCTCCATTTTTTTCTATGTATAAAATGTATACTCTTATCTGCTCTTATTACTCTAAGTAATAATTTGTACATTATAATTGTATAACTCTACATTATAATTGTTAACATACATGCAAGAACAATGTACCTACTATATGAAGAAGGAGTAAGTATGCATGTATATTATAATTGTATAAGTCTACTACATCTACAAGAAAAAAATCTATACATGTACAAGAAAATGGAGATTTAATGTTCATAGACATGCATACAGTAGAGGTTGCACGAATAGAGCAAGGGGTAAACGCAAACCAACGACTGCAGCAGCAGTTCCAACGCGGGAAGGGGCAGACGGAACTCAAGACCCCATTCTACAAAGTTCCTCCCACATCCAAGTGTGGAGAGAGGATGTGGAAACGGAGGAAAGTCCAGGAGACAGGAACTGAGCTGTTGGTTGTGTGTGTATATGTGTTCACGCACATGTGAGCAAAAGCTCAATTTCCTCCTTTGCTTTAGTCCCACATCGGTTGGACTTTCACGCCTCGGTTCCAAAGATAAGGAACCGAGTCACGTGGCAATGGCCAGCAGCACACTTCGACGGGCATCCCAATCTAATGGGCCCGTCGGAGTGCACCTAAGCTATAAAGTACAATGAATAATCCAACACATAACACATAAATAGTGAATCTAAATCTCATCCACAGGCAACAGATATAAGAGCACATAGAGGTAATCATAACAACTAATGTGCAGAAAGAAAATGTCACGAGATAATGTATCATAGTACAAATACTAGAGTAGTCATACGGGAACAAACCCGCTAGTACAAAATATTGGAATGAAAGTAAGCAATGAGATAACTTTGAATGGCATCAGATAGCTAGATAGTAATACCGTCCCAAGGATAAAGTCACTACCAGTGATCAGGCGAAGTCCTCGGGGATGACCTCGTCCTCTGCAATGGGTCCTGCTGCTAGATACGTACCCGGACCGTACTCCTCTGGATAATCCTCCTCGCCTAAACCTGGAAGGGAACCAGGTCCTCAGAGGGACGTAACAAGGTACAAAAATATAGCATGCCAAATATAACAGAAGTACAAGTACAATGACGGGGTAATCTAGCATAACCAACTAAGCGTGATACAGTTTAAAGACAATATTCGACGCGTGGGCTGTCCAAAATAAAATCGTAGCTCCGAACACAGAGACACACGGGGCGTATCGTAGCTCCGAGCACAGAGTCACACGGGTAATACTACTACTCCGGATACAGGAACACTACATCAACATGACATACATATATAATGTGCGTGCAGAGGAGCCCAAATGTCTAGTAACTGTCTTTCCCTTCCCAAGCGGTCAACGATTGTGCGCTGAACCTAAACCTCTATCTAGCAGTCTCTTTGCACAGAAGTAATTATCAACAAACGCGACCCTAAGGTTGTCCCAGTCTCCAGTCATGATGTCAGTATCAGGATACAGGAAATCTGGCACGATAACAGTGTATGAATGTGTCCTGGGGTGACGATATACTCAGGTACGTACATCGAGGTGTTACGAATATCTAGCATTTATTACAAGATGTTACGACGAACGTCTGCACTCGGTTGTGATCCGGACGCGAAGTATCGATCGTAATCAAACACGAGCACAATGTACATAATGAAACAATAAAATATCTGTAACTAAAATACAGGGTGGCAAGGTACACTTGCCTGCGTTCGACTGCTGATGACGGGGATCCGGTACTACGTCCGAGTCCTCAGGTCCCGTAGTACCTAGAGACGAGATACAAACTCAATCAATAAACTATCACACGACAAACAGGGATGTGACATACGTCTAAACATATGCTTAGACTCAACTACAACTCACAGGGACACGAAGCTAGAGGGTTGACCAAGGTTGACTAATGGTACGTTACTTTAAGTCAAATTAATCATCTGCACAATATCCTCAAACTATCCTCATTCCTACTATATTCATCACAGTGTTTATCAGTATTTTGAGCCATGATCAATCCTCATATTTACCTCAGTGTTCACAGATATTAACATGCACATTGACTTCTCAAGCTCAAATAAATAATTAATATTCTCAATCCTCAATCACGGTCTCATGATTTGATATTGTACCTATTTCACGATCGAGTACCTGCTCCCAGTGTCCATCAATATTTTAATATCATATTAATTTTTAGTAATAGTTTACAACAGCTAAAACAACAATGACCAATATACGTATATATATTTTATGTCCTCAAACAACTTTATCAACAACTTCCAATATTTATCCAAGGATCGATATTCCTCTACCATTTATTAATTAAATTTACTCCTTGGTATTAATCAATGTGTTAATATCATCATCCTTTCTCAAGCGTTTAAATGCATGCACAACATCAAACCCTACTCAATACATAATCCATAAACCTAAACATTAACTAAGCATGTTAACCATCAATGCATAAAATTCATAACATTTAAATACAATCAACCCCTAAAACTTAAACCTATACAACCCTAACTATTAAACTAATAACAATATATATAAATACTAAACTGAAATACAGGTAAGGGGAGGGGTCTTCACCTTGGCGAGGTGGTGGCCGACTCTGGCCAGAGGAGAGCTTGGCCGGATGGTGGCAGACTGGAGATGGTGGTGTGGATAAAACTCGCAAAAGAATGGAACTTGAGGTGGTGGTAATGGCGATGTGGTGGTGGAAGTAATACTGGCCGGAGAATGGAGCTTGAGGTGGTGGTCAGTGAAGGTGTTGATGGAGGAAGTGGCGGAGCTCGTGGCAGTCGAGGGGAGTAGGAAGCTGGAGGTGGTGGTGGTAATGTGCGGATGGGGTAAAGCTGGAGGTGGGGAAGAACTGGCCTGCCGAAGAATGGAGCTCCCGTAGGGATTCAGCGAGTGGTGGGAGGGAGCTGGCACGCCGGAGCTCGTGCAGCGCCGGCGGGGTTGCTCATTGACGTGCTGAGGAACGACAACAGCAAGGTGATGGTGAGGATGAATGGCGGTGGGAAGAGCAGCTGGTTGCCGGAGGGGGGCGGTCCGGTCGGGTTCTTTTTGAAGAAGAAGAAGAAAGGGAGAAGAAGAAAGAAAGAAGAAGAAAGGCTCAGTTTTGAATGGAGAAGAGGGAGGAGAGAGAGAGAGGGGGGTTCTCTAGGTATTGGGATTAGGGCCGACATGGGGTTGTGTGTGGTGATGGAGACATTAAATAGGGAAGTGTGTGGGGGTTGGATGGTGAGGATTTGCCCAATTCAAATGGGTGGTGGAGATTTCATATGGAGAAATTAATTCTTCATCCAAATGAGAGGAAGGGGGAAGCTTGACCGGTCAAAGAGTGGGGTGGCTTGTTCATTTGGCCTTGACCAATGAGGTTATGCCATATGTTACAATATTTGTAATTTAGTCCCTTAAGTTTGGGTATTTGCACAAACACATAAAATAATAAAAAAATTATGGAAAAATTGGTGTTTGGTGTTTTGTAGGATGAGGGGGTATTGTGTGTTTTACATGGGCTTAATTTAAATGGGCATTGGAATTAAATTGAGATTAAAATAGGATTAGTCAAAGTTGGTATCCTTAATTTAATTAGAATAAATTGTCATGCACTCTTAAATTAAATGGGGGCACATGGGATCTCAATTGAGAATGACACAAAGGTCATGAATGGTGTAGGCTTGGGGTCAGTCTTGGACCCTATAATTGGTCCAGCTCAACGGGTTGAGTTGGTGTCTAGAAATAGATGGTCACGACACCGGTGTGCGACACATGATTAAATAAGGATTTCGGTTACGAAAAATTGTGCAATTAATTTAGAGCACAAGAAAATATGATTTTGAGCGACGAAAAAGTCCAGCGCCTAAATTGGCATGTCAAGTCAAGAGTACAATAATCTGTTGGAATTTATGGGCTGATATTGGGCTCTGAATATTTCAACAATGGTAGGACGCACCAAGGGTTTTAAATAAAAATCGTACATCTGTAACCTTACTCTAAACCTCAAACATCTGCTGCAATACCAAAATTTTCTAACCCATACCAGACTATCTGTAAAAATAAATGAGGGGGTTATATCCTTCCCAACTTAGAAAAATTTTGTCCCCGAAATTAAAAGTAAAGCACGATAATAGCTATGAGAATTTAAAAGCAAACTGGTAATCAAATACGGTACGTAAATTCGTACCTTGGTCCTCAAATAAATACGAGAAATGTTGTCGAATGGAATCCTCGCGCTCTCAGGTAGACTCGCCTGGCAAATGATGCTTCCATGCAACTCTGACCAGTCGAATAGTCTAACCTCTCAAAGTCTTCTCACTGTGATCGAGTATCTCCACTGGCTGCTCTACGTAGGATAAACTGGGCCCGACTGTAATTCCTGAATGATCAAGCAAGTGACTAGGGTCTGCCACGTATCTCCTCAACTATGATACGTAAAATATGTCATGCACTCCTTCTAATGATGGAGGCAATATAAGACGATAAGCCACTTCGCCAACTCGTTCCAAGATGTCAAAAGGTCCGATGTACCTCAGACTCAGCTTGCCTCTGCCTTCGAATCTGATGGTACCACGAGTAGGCGATATCTTCAAAAATACATGGTCACCTTTCTTGAACTCCAAAGGCCTGCGGTGCGTATCTGTCTAATGTTTCTGTCTATCCTGTGCTGCACGTAGGTGGCCCTGAATCTGCTTGACTTTTTCTACTGTCTGTGTCACCAACTCTGAACCAAGTATCTGACGCTCTCCTACGTCACTCCAATATACATGTGACCTATACTTCCTGCCGTATAGTGCCTCATAAGGTACCATCTGTATGCTAGTTTGGTAGCTGTTATTGTAGGAGAATTCTACCAAGTGTAGATAGTCCTCCCAAGATCCTCCAAAATTGATCATGCACGCTCTCAACATATCCTCTAATATCTGTATCATTCGCTCTGACTGGCCATTAGTCTGTGAATGATATGCAGTGCTGAACTTGAGACGAGTTCCTAGACTCTCCTGCACACTCCGCCAAAAATATGACATGAATCTGGAATCACGATCCGATACAATACTGACAGGTACTCCATGTAGTCGTACTATCTGCCTTATATACATGGCAGCTAATATCATACAAAAAAGCAGGTAGAAAGAAAAACCGGCTCCGTAGACTGCCCAACTCTGAAGGGCAAGAAATGTACAGACTTGGTGAGTCTGTCTACGATAACCCAAACTGCATTATTTCAGCTAGGGCTCCGCAGGAATCCTGTGACGAAGTCCATGGTAATATGTTACCACTTCTACTCGGGAATGGGAAGCGGCTGCAATAGTCCTGTAGTCCTCTGATGTTCAGCCTTGACTTACTGACAAACTTAACATCTCGCCACGAATCTTGCAATCTCTCTCTTCATCCCATGCCACCAGAAATATTACCTCAAATCTCGGTACATCTTTGTACCCCCGGGATGAATAGAATAAATCGAGCTATGAGCCTCGGTCATCAACTCCTGGCGTAGCTCGCCACTCGAAACTTATAGGCGATCTCCACACCTTAACGTTCCATTTTCATAAATCTTGAGTCCCGTCTGTATGCCAGCCTCTGTCCTCTCTCGCAGTCGTCAAAATCTCGTATCTGTAGGCAGGGCTGCCTTGATCCTCTCAATCAATGTAGACTGAACCTCGAGACTGGCCATCTGTCTATCCATGCCTGGCAATACAATCTCTATCCCAAGCACCTGAAGATCCTCTAGCAATTGTCGCTGAGTCATCAAAAAGTATGCCATGGGCTTCCTGCTTAAGGCATCTGCTACTATATTTGCCTTGCCAGGGTGGTACTGCAACTCTATATCATAATCTGTCATCAACTCTAGCCAGCGCCTCTGTCTCATGTTGAGCTCCTTCTGCGTGCAGACATACTTTAGACTTTTATGATCTATGTAAATCTCAACACACTCACCATAAAGGTAGTGTCGCCATAGCTTTAGTGCAAATATCACTGCAGCTAGCTCTAGATCGTGCGTTGGATAGTTCTTCTCATAAACTCTCAGCTGTCTTGATGCGTAGGCTATCACTTTGCCTTGTTGCATCAGTACACATCCTAATCCGCTCCCAGATGCATCACTGTACACTATAAATCCTCCTGATCCTGAAGGTAGTATCAAAATTGGTGCTGATGTCAGACGCTTCTTCAGCTCATCGAAAGCCGTCTGACACTCGTCGGTCCAGATAAACTCTTTGCCTTTATGCGTTAGTCGCGTCATAGGCGCAGCGATCCTCGGGAAATTTTTTACGAACCTCCGATAATATTCGACAAGTCCGAGGAAACTCCTAACCTCTGTAACTGATGTAGGGGTAGGCCATGTCTCCACTGCAGCTATCTTCTCTGAGTCAACTGATAGCCCATCTTCGGCGATTGTGTGTCCCAGAAATGGTACTCTATCCAAGCAAAACTCACATTTGCTGAGCTTAGCGTGGCCTCTCCTGTCTCAGCATCTCCAACATAATCCTGAGATGTCTCTCATGCTCCTCCTGGCTCTTGGAATATACTAAGATATCGTCGATGAATACCACCACGAACTTATCTAAGTACTGGTGGAAAATACTGTTCATCAGACTCATAAATACTGCTGGTGCATTGGTTAAACCAAACGATATAACTAAAAACTCATAGTGCCCATAGTTCGTCCGAAAAGCCGTCTTCGGGATGTCCTCTCTCCGTACCTTGATCTGATGATAACCAGATCTGAGATCGATCTTCGAGAACACACATGCACCACTAAGATGATCAAATAAATCATCGATGCGCGGCAGTAGATACTTGTTCTTTATCGTTACAGCATTTAATGCCCTGTAATCGATACACAAGCGTACCGTCCCGTCCTTCTTCAGTACAAATAAAATAGGTGTTCTCCATGGAGACACACTAGCCCGTATGAAACTCTTATCTAAGAGATCATCTACTTGGACTTTCAACTCAACCAACTCCTTCGGTGCTAGTCTGTAAACGGGAGAAGTAACTGGCTCTGCTCCGGGAGTCAACTCTATAGTGAACTCAATCTTTCTGTCAGGTGGCAGGCCTGAGAGATCCTCTAGAAACACATCCTCAAACTCTGATATAAAGTGAGGGTACATCGGTTCACCTTTTGCAATGTGTGTCGCTAGGGTAGGTTGGACACCATGCTCCCGGATTCCCCGAAGAAACTCAAACTCTGGGTGATGTGGGGGTCAAAATATGACACAACCACGATGGCAATCTAGCGTTGCATGGTATTGGCTCAACCAATCCATGCCTAGGATAATATCATAGTCCGGCATAGAGAAGACCAGAAATCGGGCATGCATCTCTCGCCCATAGACAACTACTGAACATGATCTACAAATGTCGCTAACAGGTACTATTCTACCTCCCATAAGAATCCTCTTGATCTTCGGAAGGGGTGCAGTGGCTATTCTATGGGTGGCCACGAAACTAGCAGCTATAAAAGAGTATGTAGCACCAGAATCAAATAAGACTACTGCTGGTAATAAAGCTACTAAGATAGTACCTGCGATCACTTCTCCGGCTATCTCCGCCTCCTCTATAGTCATCACATAGACCTGACTATCTCTCAGTGTCGATGCCCTCGACTGCTGCTGTCGAGCCTGCTGGAAGCGATCTGCCTGTGGGGCCAAGGGTGGCCTCCTCTGATTTTCCTTGGTGCTGGTGGTCGCTGTGCTCCAGCTCCTGCGTAAGGCGGCCTCGGTGTTGGCAGGGTTGGCCGGTGAACCATCTGTACTGGATCCCTCTGGTCGGGGCAATCCCGGATGGCATGCTGGCCCAATCCATATCTCAGACATACGCCCAGCCTCCGTCGACAGTCTCTCAACAAATGTCCCCTCTTGCCACAGAAATGGCATATGTGAACCACTACTCCCTGCAGGGTTGCTGCTCTCTGTTGCTGCTGCTTCTGTACTAGAGGACGCTTCACAGGTCCTCCCTGCGAGGCTCAAACTGCTGATGATGATGCACATGAGCGCTTTAGGCTAGCCTCCATCTTGTTGATGCGGTCCTGGCGTCGTGCCGCTAATAATACCTCGGAGTAGGAGGTGGGGGCTATGGACCCGATAAACCTCTGGGTCTCGAAACTGAGGCCTTCATAGAACTTCTCGACCTTCGCCTCCTCGGTGGGTATCAGGTACGGTACAAACCTGCTCAGGCAGAGGAACTCAACATTATATTCCTCTATTGTCATACTCCCCTGCCTGAGGTTCTGAAATCTATCCCGAAGCTCTGCTCGGGCAGTGGAGGGTATGTACTTCTCCTGGAAGAGCCTAGAGAACTCTTCCCACGTGGCCCGATCTGGTACCAAATGCTGCTCCTCTGAGAGCTACTAGTGATGCGCGTTGCCAGTGAGCTGCATTCTGACGACAGTCATCCATCGGTGCCGGGGGAGGTCGGTAGCCTCCAGCTGGTGCTGAATGCTAATGAGCCATGCGTGGACCTCTGTCAGCTCTTTGGTGCCAGCAAAAGGTTGTGGCATCATACGCCGAAAGTCTATGATAGACCCCATCATCGACTGGTGTGCTGGCGGTGACGCCTGCCCCAAGGCCGTCACGATACCTTCCCTAAGGGTCTCAGCCTGGCGCTGCTGTGCCTGCTGTTGAGCCTACTGCTGGACCTGCTGCTGGGCCTGCATTATCGCATATACCATCTGGATCATCTGTGTCCCATCCATGGGTTGCCCTGTGGGGAATGGCATATAGGGCATCTGGGGTGGTAATGGTAGAGGTGGGGGCAGCTGCTGCTCCTCCTGACTCGGGGTCCTCTGATCCTCAGGTCCTGCCTGACGCTGTGTCTGATGCCCGTCCGAAGGCACCTCGGGCTGCCCCAAAGACTGTCCCAGGGGTACTGGTGTCAACAGAAGGACCTGCTCCAGTTTTGGTTCCTCGGATAATCCTGCGTCACGGGGAACATCGCCCGGCTGCACAACGCATCCACTGCGGAGATTCATAACTCTGAAAAGAAGTCATGACTGTGATCAGCGTTGAGAAAATAAACAAGATGCAATTTGGTAAAAGAAATTGAGATAGAGGTATCATGTGAAGATTTTAAACTTGTAGATGAGATTTCTAATATTTATTCCTAATTTGCAGGCTCGCTTGGCACAGTCAGGTGACCAAGATAATTTAAATCGGACCTGCATGGGCCACCACAAAACCTTGTCATGCCCTGGTTCCAAAGATAAGGAACCGAGTCACATGGCAATGGCCAGCAGCACACTTCGACGGGCATCCCAATCTAATGGGCCCGTCGGAGTGCACCTAAGCTGTAAAGTATAATGAATAACCCAACACAACACATAAATAGTAAATCTAAATCTCATCCACAGGCAACAGATATAAAAGCACATAGAGGTAATCATAACAACTAATGTGCAAAAAGGAAATGTCACGAGATAATGTATCATAGTACAAATACTAGAGTAGTTACACGGGAACAAACCCGCTAGTACAAAATATTGGAATAAAAGTAAGCAATGAGAAAACTTGGAACGATATCAGATAGCTAGATAGTAATACCGCCCCAAGGATAAAGTCACTACCAGTGATCAGGCGAAGTCCTCGGGGATGACCTCGTCCTCGGCAATGGCTCCTGCTGCTGGATACGTACCCGGATCGTACTCTTCTGGATAATCCTCTTCGTCTAAACTTGGAAGGGAACCAGGTCCTTAGAGGGACGTAACAAGGTACAAAAATACAGCATGCCAAATATAACAGAAGTACAAGTGCAACGACGGGATAATCTAGCATAACCAACTAAGTGTGACACAGTTTAAAGACAATGTTCGATGCGTGGGCTGTCCAAAATAAAACCGTAGCTCCGAACACAGAGACACACGGGACGTACCATAGCTCTGAGCATAGAGTCACACGGATGATACTACTACTCCGGATACAGGAACACTATATCAACAGGATATACATATATAAAGCGCGTGCAGAGGAGCCCAAACGTCTAGTAACTGTCTTCCCCTTCCCAAGCGGTCAACGATTGTGCGCTGAACCTGAACCTCTATCTAGCAGTCTCTTCGCACAGAATTAATTATCAATAAACGTGACCCTAAGGTCGTCCCAGTCTCTAGTCATGATGTCACTGTCAGGATATAGGAAATCTGGCACGATAACAGTGTATGAATGTGTCCTAGGGTGACGATGTACTCAGGTACATACATAGAGGTGTTACGAATATCTAATATTTATTACAAGACGTTACGACGAACGTCTACACCCAGTTGTGATCCGGACGCTAAGTATCGATTGTAATCAAACACGCGCATAATGTACATAATGAAACAATAAAATATCTGTAACTGAAATACAGAGTGGCAAGGTACACTTGTCTGCGTCCGGCTGCTGATAACGGGAATCCGGTACCACGTCCGAGTCTGCAGGTCCCATAGTACCTAGAGACGAAATACAAACTCAATCAATAAACTATCACACGGCAAACAGGGATGTGACACACATCTAAACATATGCTAAGACTCAGCTACAACTCATTGGGACACGACGCTAGAGGGTTGACCAAGGTTGACTAATGGTACGTTACATCAAGTCAAATTAATCATCTGTACAATACCCTCAAACTATCCTAAATCCTATTATATTTATCACAATGTTTATCAGTATTTTGAGCCATGATCAATCCTTAGATTCACCTCAGTGTTCACAGATGTTAATATGCACATTGACTTCTCAAGCTCAAATAAATAATTAATATTTTTAATCCTCAATCACGGTCTCATGATTTGATATTATACCTATTTTACGATCGAGCACCTGCTCCCAGTGTCCATCAATATTTTAATATCATATTAATTTTCAGTAATAGTTTACAACAGCTAAAACAACAATGACCAATATGCGTATATATATTTTATGTCCTCAAACAACTTTATCAACAACTTCCAATATTTACCCAGGATCGATATCCCTCTACCATTTATTAATTAAATTTGCTCCTTGGTATTAATCAATGTATTAATATCACCATCATTTCTCAAGCGTTTAAATGCATGCACAACATCAAACCCTACTCAATACATAATCCATAAACCTAAACATTAACTAAGCATGTTTACCATCAATGCATACAATTTATAACATTTAAATACAATCAACCCCTAAAACTTAAACCTATACAACCCTAACTATTAATCTAATAACAATATATATAAATACTAAACTAAAATACAGGTAAGGGGAGGGGTCTTCACCTTGGCGAGGTGGTGGCCGACTCTGGCCGGAGGAGAGCTTGGCCGGATGGTGGCAGACTGGAGACGGTGGTGGGGATGAAACTCATAGGAGAATAGAACTTGAGGTGGTGGTAATGGCGATGTGGTGGTAGAAGTAATGCTGGCCGGAGAATGGAGCTTGAGGTGGTAGTCAGTGGAGGTGGTGATGGAGGAAGTGGCAGAGCTCGTGGCAGTCGAGGGGAGTAGAAAGCTGGAGGTGGTGGTGGTAATGTGCGGATGGGGTGAAGCTGGAGGTGGGGAAGAACTGGCCTGCCGGAGAATGGAACTCGGGCTCGTGGGGATTCAGCGAGTGGTGGAAGGTAGCTGGCACGCCGGAGCTCATATAGCGCCGACGGGGTTGCTCGTCGACATGTTGAGGAACGACAACAGCAAGGTGATGTGAGGATGAACGGCGGTGGGAAGAGCAACTGGTTGCCGGAGGGGGGTGATCCGACCAGGTTCTTCTTGAAGAAGAAGAAGAAAGGCTCAGTTTTGAATAGAGAAGAGGGAGAAGAGAGAGAGGGGGGGGGGGGGGGGTTCTCTAGGTATTGGGATTAGGGCCGGCATGGGGTTGTATGTAGTGATGGAGACATTAAATGGGAAAGTGTGTGGGGGTTGGATGGTGAGGATTTGCCCAATTCAAATGGGTGGTGGAGATTTCATATGTAGAAATTAATTCTTCATCCAAATGAGAGGGAGGGGGAATGTCATGCCCCAGTCCCAAAATATGTAGGACTAGGACCATATCAGCCGCATGTATATGGCAACTCCAATATATGAAAACCATAATACATGCGTACGCTGTAATGAAAAATAATTCACAGTGGTATAAAATTATCACAAGTCACAGGGTATAACTAAATCTCATCCACAGAATCATATGTAAAAGAATAACCAATAACCATATAACTAGATCTCAATATGAAGTATCTCAATGACAGTCGGATGGAAACAAATCCACTGCCGAACTAGAATATAGGATAAACAAGATAAATAACATATAAGTACAACATCTAACAATCACGAGGCTCGAAGAGAAGGCCTCCTCGAAATATAAGTAGCCTGTCCGGATCTGCGCTCCCGCGAATACTCATGAACATCTACACCTGGAAAGGGACCAGGTCCTCAGAGGGACATAACAAGATACATAGAAGCATGCCATAAAATAAATACTGAATAAGTAAAGGGGGTGTGCTAACCATCTAAGTGAATGCAATTTCAGGATAATTTAGTACGTATGGGAAAGTGTAGGCTAGACATATGCTGACGTAATTTACCAATCGTCGTGAATGGCTAGTATATGCCACATATGCCCCCATTCGAGGGCACTCTGCAATCGTCCATCTTCGAGGAGCATGGTATCTGAAATAGTATAACGTCCAACGTTCTGTAGTGTAAACTCTCTCACCCAAAATAGGTAATTTGTGTATATTTTATATTATTATATTTATTATAGATGTTGAATTTATTTAGAGTATTCTCTTAGTTAATTAGAAAATAAATTTTCTAATAGTATATTTACTTATATAAATATTTATTTAGAATTATTTTTAGGCTATTTTAGATTATTGAGATTTTTCCATAATTTTTAGTTAATTAAAAACTAGTAACACTAATTTTCTAGGACTTTGAAGAATTTATTTTATGTTCAAACTTAATTAAAAATATTCTAAAATTTTATTTTAGGTTCTAAATAGTCAAATATATTTTCTAGAATTTTCTGGGAATTTTCTGAATACTTTTAGTATTTATTGGGAGTTATTTAGACTAATAACTAATTTTTAGGACTTGTAGAATTTATTGTGCAAGCTCAGAAATATAGAATGGACCCACGTTATTTTTTAGGGTTTATAATATTATTATATATTTTCTGGAATTATTTCAGAATTTTTGAAATAGTGTTAGTATTTATTTTTAGTTAAATGGATAAAACTAATGTTTAGAGCTTCTCCTAATTATAGTAGTAAACTTATAAATATAAAATTATTCCAAATATTTTTCTAGGTTTATAGGTTCAAAATATATTTTATGTAATTTTTCCAGATTTTTATGATTATTTTTAATATTTATTTGGAGTTGTTTAGATTTAAAATGACTTAAATAATGTCTTGATAAAGGCAAATAAAAAACAAATAATATAACAAAAACCATCCAATCAGATTCTGACACGTGTCAGCCTATAAATATCCATTCAGCCGCAGGTACATCCCTATATATATATATATATATAT
The DNA here is from genome assembly GCA_036927795.1 of Iris macrosiphon. Taxonomy (NCBI): domain Eukaryota; kingdom Viridiplantae; phylum Streptophyta; class Magnoliopsida; order Asparagales; family Iridaceae; genus Iris; species Iris macrosiphon. The sequence goes on from JAYESA010000004.1 coordinate 231,811,180, forward strand.
ATATATATATATATATATATATTTTATAACCCTAATTATCCCATTATTTGAGAGAGAGAGATTTTGGAGAATTGCCATCTAGGGTTCCTTCATCTTCCATAAGCCATTGCGCATAGCTTCGGACTCCAAACGAGGCCTAGTTTCTTGCGTTAGAAAGATATTGAGGTTAGCTTTCTTATTATATAATTTATTTTATGAAATTATGAGTATTAAATTCTGAAAAATTCGTAGAGCACAGCATGTCCGAAAATAGACGTGTTTCAATATTTTTGCGATTCCGGGAGAACCAGGAATCATAATCATGAACCGTTTAAAGTTTCAGAAAGCTAATATCGAGATCATTGACATATATTTTTTTCCATAATTTAATTCAAAGTATTTATATATTATTAATTCTGTAGAACTTTTAGGTTAGAATTTAACCATCGGTGCACAATACAAAATTTGTATGTGCCATAATTTCCAAACGAATTTGAATTCGGATGAGCCGTAAATTCTAGCATATTTTTGACGCTGAAATCTACAGGAAATCATGCATGAAAGTTGAGTTTGTGTCGGTTGACTTTTCGGTCAACAGATCGCCTCGATTTGCGTGCCATGAGTCTCGAGTTGATAAAATTCAGTTTCTTTGGACAAAATTTAGGAATTAACAAAAAATCAGAATAATAAGATTAAAATAGGATTTTATAGTAATTATTCCAGAATTAAATAAATTAAAATAAATTATCTTTTGACGTGATAAATTTGTAATACATAGGCTATTTGGACTGTGACTTGGACTCTGATTCATACCAGCAGCAGGACCCCAGGCAAGATACCTTAGCAAATTGCTTACAATATTTTGCATGCTTAGTATATTTCTTTATATTTATTTTATTTTTGTTTATTTATTGCATGTGTAGTTTCTTTCAGTCATATTATATATTAGATATGTTGACACACACATGGCACCTAGTATCATGAGAGGACAATCATTAGGCGTATGGGCTTTTAACCACTCTGGTAATACCGTAGTCACTAGCACGCACTATGGTGGGTCGTGTCCGATGGTCGCTACCCGAGAGGTATGTCGATTGATGGAGTCCGATGGTCGCTACCCGAGAGGTATGTCGGCTGATGATGTCCACTGACGAGTGTGAGGTTGTGAGGATTAGATCGAGTAGCCTACCCTTGCCCATACGTCAAAAAGTTGTCCTCATTTGCATTCATATAGATTGTCTTGTACAGCGTACTTACATATTTTCTACCTATTATGCATGTTTACTGTATTCAAATTGGCTCATATTTTCTGTATCTTGTTACGTCCCTCTGAGGACCTGGTCCTCTGCCAGGTGTATCTGCTATTGAGTATTTGCAGGAGTACGGACCTGGACCTGACGCATTACTTTCTGCCGAGGAGGTCTTACCTTCTGAGCATCGTTGATTATCTAGCGATGGATTCTTTTAGCTGATACACTTTTGTCTTCATATTATTTTATATTGGAGATTTTATACTCCTCTCTCATTTTAGTTTTGGATATAGTCTTGGGTAGTGGATTTGTCTTCACCCGACTATTATTTCGGATATTTCAGACTCCTTATTCTAGTTTAGTATTTCTTTTCTATGACTTGTTGTGTGGATGAGATTAGCATATCTGTGACTTGTGACATTATATATACCACATGTGAGTTTATATTCATATTACAGCGTACGTATGGGTTATGGTTTCCATATATTGGAGTTGCCATATCCATGCGGCTGGCATGCTTACGTGTTCTAGTCCTACGTATTATTGGGACTGGGGCGTGCCATGTTTTTGTGGTGGCCCATGCAGGTCGAGAGCATATTGTCTCGGTTACGTTACTGTACCGAGCAAGCCTGCACCTAGGACTAGAGTATAGGATCTCTTCCACAATTGACTATGATTCATCTTCCTTCTATCTGTTCTATTTGAACAATTGTATCCTGCTTGATTCATGTGCTTCCCTAATAGTTTCTTGAGTATAGCCTTCTGCTGAGAATATAGGAACCCCTATTATTAGGATGATAATTAGAGTTGCATACCTATTAAGATTACAACGAGGATATAGACACAACACTAAGTTTAGAATATCTAGTGAACCTATAATTCCTTATCTATAGATTGGTTTACCATTATCCCTTGATGTATTATGAAGACTTAAGAGTAGTATAGATACTACTAGAGTTAGTTAGAAGCTTACCATAATGTTTGACCCTAGTATGGAGGAACCAATAGAAAATCAAAAGAGAATATTAGGACTGAACCTAACCCTCATAGTTAGATAGTATTGGAGAACTATAAACTTATATCATTGTCTTGTTATTAGTAGACAGCACCCTAGGAAGCCTAGAGAAATGCAATCAACACTTCTTCCTTGATCATACCTCGAACATTCAACTAGTATACCACTCCCCTTTGGAAAACCATGATGCTACCTAGAGCCCCTCTATTTCACATATTGTTCCTCTGTGACCTTAACGTTCGCTAATTGTGCGACGACCAAAATTACGTTCTTCTTTTCTTTATCTTCCAACTCGTGCCACCTGACACTTCTGATAGTAGGCCAAGTAATTTATTTCTTTGTTAAGGACACATAGTTTGCTAGGATTATAGTTGTAATCTTGAATTTTGAAATTGTGTGCTTAGTAGTTAGAACTTGATAGTTAAGTTATTCTTGTAGATTGAGACCTGGTGCTTATCCTTTAGTTTTAAATTGCGTAACTTGTACCATACCTCAATACGAGTTATATTCCCTTTCCCTTGAAGCCAGTAACTGTCCCATTCTTACTATTGACACTTGCACTATGACTAAGAGTTAAGATGACCATGACCTATGTAATATAAGAGGATACCCTAACAAGTACCAAGACCCCTTTTCGAAGACCTTAACAGGAGCTTCTACGGTACCCTTAAGACTGTCACAGTATTAGTTTATTATTTTAAGTTGGGTAGTATACCTCACAACCTAGTATCACATAGTCTTTTGACCTATTATTGAAGTATGATTGAACAACATTAATTGTATACTAGCATAAGACGACAGTGGTTATTCAGACAATAGAAGTTAGAGGTCCTTGCCCACATTTGGTCGACTAGCGACATAGACAAGGAGGTTGTATGATAACTGTAGGGATTGTAGAGTCTTTTATTATTGTTGCTTAGTTGTTTTGTTTTGTGAACTTGAATTAATTTGTACCTCCTTTCATCATCATCTAGCGTACTTATATTTGCTGCACTACCTTGACTTATGCTGCTATTATAGCCTAGTTTTGCAAGCTTACTCTTTTATCGAGCTTGATCATGAGATATGTATTATTGGGGACGCCTACTAATACATTTTAGAATCAGTGTATTAAGGTCTAGCTAACCTTAGTGCGCTTGATTCGCCCTTCGTAATACTACTTTACATGGATTGAGATATGTAGTGATTGGTAGACGAATATACTTGCCCCTAGATATGTCTGAGCGGATCATATCGGTTACATAACTGTACTAATACGAGCATGCGAACAAAGAATTATCAAAATAGGATTTCAATCCACAACTGCTTTGACAATTTCCATTTGAATTTCTTAAACTCCTTGATCTCGATACTTCTATTCTATTACCTCACCCTTGAACTCTTTATTATTGGTCTCCGTCTTCCCTTATTTCGGAAAGACGAAACCTCGTGCTTAGTATAAGTTTAATACACAGAGAGTACTAGATATACCCCGTAGGCCGATCACATACTTGAGGATTATTCTTTTGTAATTAAGGACATATCATATATGATATAATCGGCGTTGAAGTTTTGAGGATTGAATGACATGAGTAAATAAATTAAGGAATATTTTTCTTAAAGTATATAGCCTTCTGTGATAGATGGGTAAATTCTAAGTTGGGTAGCAGTTCATTGCCAACTTGAGAGAAATTTCTTTTAGATTGTGATCAAGTAAGATTAGATCGGGAGATTCAAGTCATTTTAATTTTGAGAAATTCTAAAAGAAGGATTAAGATAATGAGGATTTAACGAATTTTAAAATCTTGATATTGCGGACCAAATATTTATACTTTGAGACATGATTTAAATTTTGAATATTGAAGGATGAATCATCGATTTAAATTTTGAGGATAAATATAGAATTTTAGACTTGAACAATTGGTGAATTAGATTTAAATTTTACAATTTGATGATTTGAATTAAAAGTTCAATTTTGATTATTGGGTCACCTATTTGAAATATTGAGGATGTAAATTGAGTTTAAATATTTGAAGAGTACAAAATTCTTAATTTGAGAATAGGAATAAGATTTGATTACAATTGTTTATTGTTCAAAGTCTAGAGGAGATTATGATAGTTGGAAATGGTGATATAAATTTTGATGTGGGATGTCATATAGACTTGAGTTAGATTTGAATGTTGATTATTTAAAAAAAATCGAGAAGAGATTACGACAGGTTGAATTTTGATTTAAACAGTGATTATCTTAATTTTGAAGTGATCGCGATAGATTTGAATATATTTTATTATTTAAATTTTTGGAAGAGATTGCGATTGACATACCTTATGTACGAATGTGAAGGATTTAACAAATTATGCCTTATTTTAATTTCGAGGACAAAATTATTTTAAGTTGGGTAGATTGTAAACTCCCTAACCCAAAATAGGTAATTCGTGTATATTTTATATTATTATATTTATTATAGATGTTGAATTTATTTAGAGTATTCTTTTAGTTAATTAGAAAATAAATTTTCTAATAGTATATTTACTAATATAAATATTTATTTAGAATTATTTTTAGGCTATTTTAGATTATTGAGATTTTTCCATAATTTTTAGTTAATTAAAAACTAGTAACACTAATTTTTTAGGACTTTGAAGAATTTATTTTATGTTCAAACTTAATTAAAAATATTCTAAAATTTTATTTTAGGTTCTAAATAGTCAAATATATTTTCTAGAATTTTCTGGGAATTTTCTGAATACTTTTAGTATTTATTAGGAGTTATTTAGACTAATAACTAATTTTTAGGACTTGTAGAATTTATTGTGCAAGCTCAGGAATATAGAATGGACCCACGTTATTTTCTAGGGTTTATAATATTATTATATATTTTCTGGAATTATTTCAGAATTTTTGAAATAATGTTAGTATTTATTTTTAGTTAAATGGATAAAACTAATGTTTAGAGCTTCTCCTAATTATAGTAGTAAACTTATAAATATAAAATTGTTCTAAATATTTTTCTAGGGTTTATAGGTTCAAAATATATTTTATGTAATTTTTCCAGATTTTTATGATTATTTTTAATATTTATTTGGAGTTGTTTAGATTTAAAATGACTTAAATAATGTCTTGATAAAGGCAAATCAAAAACAAATAATACAACAAAAACCATCCAATCAGATTCTGACATGTGTCAGCCTATAAATATCCATTCAGCCGCAGGTACATCCCTATATATATATATATATATATATATATATATATATATATATATATATATTTTATAACCCTAATTATCCCATTATTTGAGAGAGAGAGATTTTGGAGAATTGCCATCTAGGGTTCCTTCATCTTCCACAAGCCATTGCGCATAGCTCCGGACTCCAAACGAGGCCTAGTTTCTTGCGTTAGAAAGATATTGAGGTTAGATTTCTTATTGTATAATTTATTTTATGAAATTATGAGTGTTAAATTCTAGAAAATTCGTAGAGCACAGCATGTCCGAAAATTGACGTGTTTCAATATTTTTGTGATTCCGGGAGAACCAGGAATCAGAATCATGAATCGTTTAAAGTTTCAGAAAGCTAATGTCGAGATCATTGACATATGTTTTTCCCATAATTTAATTCGAAGTATTTCTATACTATTAATTCTGTAGAACTTTTAGGTTAGAATTTAACCATCGGTGCACAATACAAAATTTGTATGTGCCATAATTCCCAAACAAATTTGAATTCGGACGAGCCATAAATTCCAGCATATTTTTGACACTGAAATCTACAGGAAATCATGCATAAAAGTTGATTTTGTGTCGGTTGACTTTTCGGTCAATAGATCGCCTCGATTTGCGTGCCATGAGTCTCGAGTTGATAAAATTCAGTTTCTTTGGACAAAATTTAGGAATTAACAAAAATCAGAATAATAAGATTAAAATAAGATTTTAGAGTAATTATTCCAGAATTAAATAAATTAAAATAAATTATCTTTTGACGTGATAAATTTGTAATACATAGACTATCTGGACTGTGACTTGGACTCTGATTCATACCAGCAGCAGGACCCCAGGCAAGATACCTTGCCAAATTGCTTACAATATTTTGCATGCTTAGTATATTTTTTTATATTTATTTCATTTCTGTTTATTTATTGCATGTGTAGTTTCTTTCAGTCATATTATATATTAGATATGTTGACACACACATGGCACCTAGTATCATGAGAGGACAATCATTAGGCGTATGGGCTTTTAACCACTCTGGTAACACCGTAGTCACTAGCACGCACTATGGTGGGTCGTGTCCGATGGTCGCTACCCGAGAGGTATGTCGATTGATGGAGTCCGAGGGTCGCTACCCCAGAGGTATGTCGGCTGATGATGTCCACTGACGATCGTGAGGTTGTGAGGATTAGATCGAGTAGCCTACCCTTGCCCATACGTCGAAAAGTTGTCCTCATTTGCATTCATATAGATTATCTTGTACAGCGTACTTACATATTTTTTACCTATTATGCATGTTTACTGTATTCAAATTGGCTCGTATTTTCTGTATCTTGTTACGTCCCTCTGAGGACCTGGTCCTCTGCCAGGTGTATCTGCTATTGAGTATTTGCAGGAGTACGGGCCTGGACCTGACGCATTACTTTCTGCCGAGGAGGTCTTACCTTCTGAGCATCGTTGATTATCTAGCGATGGATTCTTTTAGCTGATACACTTCTGTCTTCATATTATTTTATATTGGAGATTTTATACTCCTCTCTCATTTTAGTTTTGGATATAGTCTTGGGTAGTGGATTTGTCTCCACCCGACTATTATTTCGGATATTTTAGACTCCTTATTCTAGTTTAGTATTTCTTTTCTATGACTTGTTGTGTGGATGAGATTAGCATATCTGTGACTTGTGACATTATATATACCACATGTGAGTTTATATTCATATTACAGCGTACGTATGGGTTATGGTTTCCATATATTGGAGTTGCCATATCCATGCGGCTGGCATGCTTACGTGTTCTAGTCCTACGTATTATTGGGACTGGGGCGTGACATGTATATATATATTGACGGAGTGATACGGACGTATATATATATTTATACAGATACCAACACTTGGAGCAAAATGGGGTCCACATGTGGGCTACCTTGCACCTAAAAGTGTGTTAAGAGTAAAGGTCTCTAAAAGGGATAAATTATAGGTCAAACAAACTCTAAATGTCAGTACGAACTCAACGGTATGTCCAGATATAGATTTCGATGAGCCGAACACAATTTTGCCCAAAAAGTCAAATGTGGGGCCCGCCAATTGGCGACTTGGTCAACTGTCTCAGAATTGCGAAAAAATTAGGTCACAGGACCGGTGCGATACAACGAGTCCAATGGCATAAGTTTCGTCGCATTCTGACGAGTGTGCACAAAATGCGCATAACTTTTGTAAAAGTCATGATATTGGAAATTTAATGCGGATACATGCTGATTCCGATTCGCACACGCGTCCAAATCAGTTTTCGTAAATTTCTACACAACTGGGTATACTGTGCACCCCTTTTGGTGCACTTGGTACACAACGGGGCGGTCCCGTTTGGCGGGGCGCGCTCCGTTTCACACTTTTTGGAATTTAGAAAAAGTAAGTTTTCGTGTTTTTGTACCTAATTTACTTTAACATACAACAATAAATAAAATATTGTATTTGACAAAAAATAAACTAGGTTAGGTGGTCTTCGTATACTAACAAGAAAAACTAGATTCGGATCTCTGTGGTCGGAGATACGAATCCTAGAACAGGGGTGGTTGCAACATAATTTCTAGAATTTAGAAAGTAGTCATTTTTTTTGACTTGACGTCGATTTTTACCTAGGTTGGCCCGCTGTTCGAGATAAACTAACATATAATTATGGAAGGGGATAGGTGAGGATCATACCGGTGAAGACGAGGTCGTTTTTGGTCGAGCGAGGAGACGGGAAATGGGACATGAACACAAGTACGCTGTTCATCAGTTTTTGTCTCGCGCGCGCGGCTTCCTGGTTTGCGGCCGGCTCTGACGCATGGTGGTGGCCTGGGGTGGTTGGCGGCAGCGTCGAGGTAGAGAGGGAGGATTAGGGTTAGGCTTGGGAGAGTGAGTTTATATATATATATATATAGAGAGAGAGAGAGAGAGTCGGCGGAAGGGGGGGGGGGGGGGGGGAACCGCTCTGCTGCTGCCGCTATTTTTTTCTTTTCTTACTTTCCTTTCTTTCTTACTTTCCTTTCCTTAGTTCTTTCTTAGTAGTTTTGCTACTGCCGTTGTTTCTAAGTGGAATGGTTTTGCTTTGGGCGGGTTTGAGCTTTATAGGTTTGGGTTTGGATCCATTAAGGATCCAAACCCACTATTTTTTTTCTTTTTCTTTTTCTTTTATAACTAATATATACATATATATATAATTATATATATACATATATATACCTATAAAATTCTTGAAAAATATATTTGTGCACACCATTAAGCTAGCAACTGTCCACCAGATCTCCTATATGGAATAAATTAGGAAAAATTTATAATGGCTCCAAAAATCTCCTAGATGTACAAATACCTCAAATAAAAATTAAATAAAATCTATTTTCTCTATGTAGTACTTAATTACTATAAATAAAAAATTAATTAATATAAAATAATAATAAAAATAACTAATACGGTTTTCAGGATTTGTGGTTTCACAGGGAAGCTTGACCGGTCAAAGAGTGGGGTGGCTTGTTCATTTAGCCTTGATCAATGAGGTTATGCCACATGTTACAATATTTGTAATTTAGCCCCTTAAGTTTGGGTATTTGCACAAACACATGAAATGGTAGAAAAATTGTGGGAAAATTGGTGTTTGGTATTTTGTAGGGTGAGGGGGTATTGTGTGTTTTGTATGGGCTTAATTTAAATGGACATTGGAATTAAATTAGAATTAAAATGGGATTAGTCAAAGTTGGTATTCCCAATTTAATTAGAATAAATTATAATGCGCTCTTAAATTAAATGTGGGTACATGGGATCTCAATTGAGAATGACACAAAGATCATTAATGGTGTAGGCTTGGTGTCAGTCTTGGACCCTATAATTGGTCCGGCTCAACAGGTTGAGTTGGTGTCTAGAAATAGATGATCACGACACCGGTGTGCGACACAAGATTAAATAAGGATTTCGGTTACGAAAAATTATGCAATTAATTTAGAGCACAAGGAAATATGATTTTCAGCGACGGGAAAGTCCAACGCCTAAATTGGCGTGTCAAGTCAAGAGTGCAATAATCTGTTGGAGTTTATGGGCTGATGTTGGGTTCCGAATATTTCAACAACAGTAAGGCGCGCCAAGGGTTTTAAATAAAAATCAGACATCTGTAACCTTACTCTAAACCTCAAATATCTGCTGCAATACCAAAATTTTATAACCCATACCAGACTATCTATAAAAAAAAATGAGAAGGTTTACATGGACCACTCCACCTTTTTATGTATATAATAATTCTTACTCTTTGCTTCCTTGTGGTCTTGTGTGGGAAGCTCTATGGGACACACACGCGCGCCGCTGCCTGGCCCAACTAGTCTCGGTTCGGTTCGACGCGCGTAACGGGTGCGGGTTCGTGCCCACACCTGTGGGCGCCGAATGCCAATTCGATTTCCTCTTCGGGATTGGGTTGCGACCCTAAATATCTTTTTGCTCCTTGTTTTAAACTTATTGGAAATTTGAATGTTGGGCACTATCTCCAGGTTCATTGTGCACATGTGACAGCTTCTGTAATAGCTCATATGACAACAATTTTTTTACGTTTCTTTTCTTTTGTTATTGCTCCTTAATGGCCTGTTTATAAGCCATTTAATATCCTGTCCATTGGTTGTGTCTAGGGACTGCCTATATATTACGGTCTCCTTCTTCTTCATTTTTTACATAAGTTTATCCTCAATGTGAAACCTCTTTCTCTTGTTCTTTTCTCCAAACACATTCTCTCCTCTAAATCCTTGAAGGGACAAAGCTAAGTTTAGTCTCTCTCTCCGAGTTGTGTGCGACGAAGAGAACCTGGTAGTCAGGGGGTTTTACCACTAGGAGCTTCCGAGAAACGTCTGCACTTAGACCTCGGATTAACTCTTAGGGAAGTGCTTCATGCACGACTTCCCCGGAGGCCGGTAACATTGACTTTTTATTTTTATTATTTAGATTTCTAAACGAAAATAGGAGTTGGATAAATTTATAACATTCTAAGAGTTAAATAGATTTCCTGTTAGGTAAAATAATAGTTAATCGTAGAATAATACAAATGTAAGCTACATTACGTTACTACAACAAAAATAATTTTGCTTGCTATAAACTTCATCTGTTGTAGAATTTGTTATCGCTACATTATTGTAGAATTTGCTTACTCTAACAAAACAACCTTTGTTACTTGTTCAAATTTGCTTATTATAATAATTTAGCTTGCTGTCAATTTCATTTCTTGTAGTTTTTTTTGTAGCAAACAAAACAACCTTCTGAAACCAAATAAAATTATTTGCTAAATTTCTACTGTAGCAATAGAAATCTGGTTATTTGCAACTATATTGTTCATAGTTGTTTAAAGATACTATAGCAATTTTGTTTTAGCAAATAATTAAATAACTCAAGTAGCTTTTCATTTCAATAAGATTCTGTAACAACTTGTATCAATTTTTAAAATTTAATTATAATTAAACAATTTCTTACATATCAAGTTTTTTATATACCTTGCCTTGTGAAAATAGTATTTGAGTATATTTCTACTGCAACTTAGAACAATAAAAATTATTTTCTAGAAGTAAAAAAAAATAGTTAAAGTGAAACTGCAAATCCCTTTGAGTCTGAATTTTAAAAGTAGAGATAAATTTAGGAATAAGCCGAAAGGGTCCTTCTGTCAACCGGGTGTAAATAGCCCTAAGCGACACGGTACTTAAGTGTCTTTGGACCACCGCTAGCTGGGAACCGGCCCCTATAGGTAATCCAAGTTAATCAGCCATTGATGGTTCCACACCTATCACAAATGATTCTGATAACACCAAGTCTGATATAGGAGTGTCCAAATCCACCAACTGCTCTAAACCCAAAACTCCTAAGGAAATAGACTACCACTGCTTCCATAGAATTCTAAGCGCTTTGTCTGAATTATTATATGATATATTCTTTGAATATAAGAGTGCTAAAGAACTTTGAGAATCTTTGAAAGATGAATATAGCTGTGATGATGCTGGAATTAAAAGATTCAATTCTTTCTCATTCAACAGATACTTTATGGTAGATAATAAACCTATGAATGACCAAATGCATGAATTCCAAGAATATCTTAGGCATATTCAAGCCAAAGATACTTTCTTCTCTGCTGAGTATAAAATAGCCTGCTTAATATACAAGCTTCCTTCTTCTTGGTCTGATATCAAGAAAGACCTTATTCATACTCAAGATGACCTTACCTTTGCTCAAGTCCTAAAGAAAATTAGAACAGAAGAACAAATTAGGCTAAGGTCTAACCCTAAGTCTGAGTCTAAAGCTAAAGTAAACCTAGTAGAATCCCAAGGCAAACCCAAGCCTCATCATCATCACAAACCCAAAAGGAACATCTTCAAGAAGAAGCAGAACCTTCAGCCTCACCACCAAAACCATTATCACCATAAACTAAGAAACTTCGGTCAGACTCAGGATCAAAATAGATTTTGTTTTGTGTGTGGTAAAACAAACTATATGGCCACTAACTATTTCCATAGGAAGAAGAAAGCTGTCCAGACTTCTTACAAAGGGAAACGTCCAGCCAAACCAGAAGTAAACATGCTTCTCAATGGCTCTTCTAGTTCCTTCAAGTCTATAAGCTATCAACCCTTAGTCAATATTTTCTACCATTCTGATGATTGGTGGTTGGATTCTGGAGCTATTGTTCATGTTTCTTTTGATCGCTCATATTTTTCAAACTATCAGGAATCAGGTGGAGGAGGTATAACTCTAGGAGATGGCTCAGCGGCACATATTATAGAAAGAGGAAGAATAGATCTAAAGATGATATCAAAATTTTTTTTGACTCTTCATGATGTGTTGCATGTGCCGTCTATCAGAAAAAATTAGTTAGTGGGTCTCTTCTTGTAGCTTCAGGGTAAAAGATTGTTATGGAGGCAAATAAAGTATTATTTTCTAAGAATGACTCTTTTATTGGAAAAAATGATTTATAAGAGATGGTCTTTTTATTTTGAGTACCGTGAATAAAATTTTAGATTCTTTTTTTGTTGTTTCCAATATAGAATCTTCAAATGTGTGGCACAGTATATTAGGTCATGTGAATATAGGTTCCCTAAGAAGGATGATGAACTTAGATCTTTTTCTTAAGACTCTAATAGATGATAAACACAAGTGTGAGATCTGTGTTCAAGCCAAACACACTAGGCTACCTTTCAAATCTGTAGAAAGAAACTCTGACCTTCTAGAGCTAGTTCATAGTGATGCGTGTGACTCAAATAGGATTTTGACCCGAGGCGGTAGAAAATACTTTTTTAACTTTATAGATAATCATTCAAAGTATTGTTATACATATCTTCTCAAAACTAAAGATGAAGTTCTAGACAGATTTAAGGTCTATAAATCTGAAGCTAAGAACCAGTTAGAGAAAAAGATTAAGATTCTTAGATCAGATCATAGTGGAGAGTATATATTAAATGATATAAAAAATTTCTGTGAAAAACATGAAATAATCTATGAGGTAACTGCTCCATATTCACTACAGTCCAACGGAGTTGCTGAAAGGAAGAAACGTACTCTGTTAGACATGGTGAATGCCATGCTCCTCAGCTCAGGTGCTCCCGATAATTTGTAGGGAGAAGTATTATTATCTGCCTGTTACATTCTTAATAGGATTCCTAGTAAATCTAATGATAAGACTCCCTATGAATTATGGAAAAGTAGATCTCCTTGGATCCATTATCTCAAAGTTTGGGGATGTCTGGCTAAAGTTGGAATTTCTGAACCTAAAAAAGAGAAAGATTGGACCTAAGACTGTAGATGCTGTATTCATAGGATATGCCCTAGATAGCAATGCCAATACATTTTTTGTTACTCACTCAGAAGTAAATAAAATATCTAACAATACTATTATAGAAGCAAGAGATGCAGTTTACTTTGAGAATATATATCCTTTCAAAGATATAATTTATTTCTCTCCCTCCAACTCTTCTTTTGCTCCGTCCACTAGCTCTCATGTTCAAATATCTAATTCACAACCTGAAAAAAATATAAACCTAGAAGGAGTAAAAGAGAAAGAATTGAAAAGAACTTAGGAGAAGGTTTCTTCACTTTTTTGATAGAGGATGATCCCTCAACTTATGAAGAAGTAATATCTTCTCCTGGTGTACCTTTCTGGAAAGAAGCCATTAGCAGTGAGTATAAATCCATCATGGAGAACAATACTTGGTTTCTAGCAGACCTACCTTTAGGTAGTAAATCCATAGGTTATAAGTGGATATACAAAAAGAAACTTAGAGCCATTGGTACTATAGAGAAATACAAGGCCAGATTAGTAGCCAAATGTTTTACCCAGAAAAAAGGGACTAGATTATTTTGATACATACTCTCCTATAGCTAGGATCACCTCTATTAGAACCCTTCTAGACTTAGCATCCATTCATAATATGCTAATCCATCAAATGGATGTAAAGACAATATTTCTAAATGGGGACCTAGAGGAAGAAATCTACATGGAGCAATCTGAAGGTTTTATTACTAAAGGCCAAGAAAAGAATGTTTGCAAATTAGTTAAATCTCTTTATGGCCTAAAGCAAGCTCCCAAAAAATGGCACAGCAAATTTGACATAGTCATCTCAGAATATGGTTTCGTGCCAAATGAGTATGACAAATGTATATACTCCAAAATTATAGATGAAAGTTGTGTCATCTTATGTCTGTATGTAGATAACATCCTTATTCTTAGATCATCACTGGAATTGATAATTAATACCAAGGACTATTTATCCAGCCAGTTTGATATAAAAGATCTAGGTGAAGCCAACTTGATTCTAGGCATGCAACTATCCAAATACAAGGAGGGCTATCGTTAGCACACTCTATCGAGAAAATGCTAAGAAAATTTGAGTATTTTGATAAGAAACATGCCCTTACTCCTTATGATAGTAGTATTGTTCTCAAGAAGAATAAGGGTTCTCCCATGGAATAACACAGATATTTATAGATGATAGGTTCTCTTATGTATATATCAAACATGACCAGACCTGATATTGCATTTTCTATTGGGCGACTAAGTAGATATACTAGTAACCCAAATCAGTTATATTGGACAATATTAGAAAGAGTATTTAGATATCTTAGTGGTACTCTAGATTATATGCTGCACTATACTAGACACCCTGATATCATAAAGGTTATTCAGATACAAACTGGATAACTGACTCACATGATATAAAATCCACTACTGTATATGTTTTTACTCTAGGAGGAGCTGCAATCTCCTGGGGCTCATGTAAACAAACGATCATAGCTAGGAGTACAATGGACTCCAAAATGATAACCTTGGACACTACATGTACAGAAGTCGAATGACTAAGAAACTTTATTATGCATATACCTGTTTCTATTAGTCCTGTTCCTGCAATTTCTATAAACTGTGATAATAAATCTGTTATGGAACTACTAAAGCATAATTCTGTGAATGCTAAGATGAATAGGCACCTACAGCTGCGCTTCAAGTCTATAAAAAGTCTATTGGACAAATATGTGGTTCTTGACTATATAAAGTAAGAAAAGAACCTTGCAGGCCACTTGACGAAGGGTCTGTCTAAGACTTTGATCCTAGAATCATCGAGGGGGATGGGGTTAAGCCCATAAGTAAAGTCACCAGCAGTGGCAACCCAATCGAGTATGACTGAAGATCCTAAGAAGCCGGTTCAATGGGTAGGAACAAGCTGGACTTAGGTAACTTTTATGGAACACTGGCCTGAGATTAAATCTTATTACAATAATGTCCAAGTAGTTGTACATCCGTACAATGATTCTCTATCCCTACGGTGACAGTGTTCTTGAGTAATATGGTTAGGATAAGTTTTAAAACTCTTAATAGGTCCAAGCTGATATGCAGAGTTGACACATATCACCAACCCTTAAGGACTTACCTATATGAGAGGTCATGAAGGCCGCGACTATGAGACAGGGCGATCCTAGACAAATCTCATAAATTTGGAATAAGTGTGCATAGCCAACCAAAAGTGCCACCCATTAGGCCCAAGAACCTCTAGCGTACTATGTGTATAATTTTCTAAATCTGCTACAAGATGTCTAAATTAAGGCATAGTCTATCAAGCACTTCTTCAGACAAAGACAATAGTCACTAAGTAAGATTCAAGGTTGTAGTCCATCTCATCTATGCATAGTATATACCTACCCAAAAATTCTTTACTCTTAATTTCCTTGTCACATCTATTTTGAAACTTGACCTTTTGGGGAAGGATTATTGGCTGTGTGTGTATATGTGTTCACACACATGTGAGCAAAAGTTTATTTTTCTCCTTTGCTTTAGTCCCATATCGGTTGGACCACTCAACCTTTGTATGTATATAATAGTTCTTACTCTTTGCTTCCTTGTGGTCTTGTGTGGAGAGCTCTATGGGCCACACATGCGCGCCGCCGTCGTCGCCCGGCCCGGCTCGGCTCGGTTCTGTTCGACGCACGTAACGGGTGCGGGTACGTGCCCACACCTGCGGGCGCCAAATGCCGATTCGATTTTTTCTTCGGGATCGGGTTGAGACCCTAAATATCTTTTTGCTCCTCTTTGTTTTAAACTCATTGGAGATTTGAATGTTGGGCACTATGTTCAGGTTCATTGTGCACATATGACAGCTTCTATTAGAGCTCATATGACAACAATTTCTCCATATTTCTTTCCTTTTATTATTGCTCCTTAATGGCCTGTTTATGAGCTATTTAATATCATGTCCATTGGCTGTGTCTAGGAACTGCCTATATATTGTGGTCTCCTTCTTCTTTATTTTTTACAGAAGTTTATCCTCAACGTAAAACCTCTTTCTCTTGTTCTTTTCTCCAAACACATTCTCTCCTCTAAATCCTTGCTCTGGGCAGAGCTAAGTTTTATCTCTCTCTCAGAGTTGTGTGCGACGAAGAGAACCCGATAGTCAGGGAGTTTTACCACTAGCCGAGAAATGCCTACACATAAACCTCATATTAACTCTTAGGAAAATACTTCATGCATGACTCTCCCGGAGGCCGGTAACATTAACTTTTTATTTTTATTGTTTACAGATTTCTAAATAAAAATAGGAGTTGGATAAATATATAAATAAAACCTTCAAGTTGCTCCATGTAGATTTTTTCCTCTAGGTCCCCATTTAGAAATACTGTCTTTACATCCATTTGATAGATTCATATATTATGAATGGATGCTAAGGCTAGAAGGGTTCCAATAGAGGTGATCCTACCTAATGGAGCAACCTGAAGGTTTCATTACTAAAGGCCAAGAAAAGAAAGTTTGCAGATTAGTTAAATCTCTTTGTGGCCTAAAGCAAGCTCCCAAGCAATGACACAATAAATTTGACATAGTCATCTCAGAATTTGGTTTCGTGCCAAATGAGTATGACAAATGTATATACTCCAAAAATATAGATGAAAGTTATGTCATCTTATGTTTGTATGTAGATGACATCCTTATTCAGGTATATAAAAAACTTGATATGTAAGAAATTGTTCAATTATAATTAAAATTTAAAAATTGATACAAGTTGTTACAGAATCTTGTTGAAATGAAAAGCTACTAAAGTTATTTAATTATTTGCTAGAAACAAAATTGCTATAGTGTCTTTAAACAACTATGAACAATATAGTTGCAAACAACCAGATTTCTATTGCTACAATAGAAATTTAGCAAATAATTTTATTTGGTTTCAGAAGGTGGTTTTGTTTGCTACAAAAAAAAAAAAAAAACTATAAGAAATAAAATTGACAACAAGGTAAATTATTACAATAAGCAAATTTGAACAAGTAACAAATATTGTTTTGTTAGAGTAAGCAAATTCTACAATAATGTAGCGACAACAAATTCTACAACAGATGAAGTTTATAGCAAGCAAAATTATTTTTGTTGTAGTAACATAATATAGCTTACATTTGTATTATTCTATGATTAACTATTATTTTACCTAACAGGAAATCTGATTAACTCTTAGAATGTGAAAATAGTGTTTGGGTTACTAGTATATTTCTACTGCAACTTAGAACAATAGAAATTATTTTCTAGAAGTAAAGATATAGTTAAAGTAAAGCTGCAAATTCCTTTGAGTCTGAATTCTAAAAGTAGAGATAAATTTGGGAATAAGCCGAAAGGGTCCTTCTGCCAACTAGATGTAAATAGTCCTAATAGACACGGTACTTAAATGTCTTTAGACCGCCGCTAGCTGGGAACCGACCCCTACAGCTAACCCAAGTTAATCAACACTTGATAGACTAAAGATTTCGTAAGATTGATTAGAAAGATCACTCAAACTATTCTTCTATAACAATAGACTTTGTTATTGAGTAAAACACATATTTTGCAGTTTCAGATTGTTCATATTAGCAACCATGACTGGCAAGGATGAGACTTTTACTGCTAAACCTGCTAAGTTGCCTCTTTATCTCCCTGAAACCCCCTTTATTTACTCGGCTACAAAATACTTGGACTGTTGGATTTTGGGCCACTTCCAAGTGAATGTGATAATCCAAGCCCAAATGCCGTTTACCAAACAGGAGTTTGGTACGCAATTTTGTTTATTTTTTATTTTTGGATAAATTTATGGTCGAAAGTCTACTTCCATGTTTGGTTTAGACTAAACAAATTTTTTTGATAATTACGAATAGCCGGATAAATAATTTACTCACAAAACAAGAAAATACTATCCCTTAAGAATATGTGCGTATATTTTTTTGTCCGGACAATTTTTGTTTTTTTATATTCTTTTTTTATTTAAGATTTTTTTATTCATTTTTTTGTTTTTATTCAGTTTTTTTTCTTTTTTTAGTTTTTATTCAGTCTTTTTTCTCTTTTTTTGTTTTTACTTTTTTTCGTTATTTTTCTTTTTTCTTTTCTTCTTTTTTTGGTTTTTTCTTTTTTGTTTTTTCTTCATTGTTTATTTATTTTCGTTAACTTTTGGTTATTTTTCGTTTGTTTTATTTTTTTCGTTTTTTCAAATTTTTTTATTTTTCTTGTTTTTTATTTTTTTTGTTTATTGATCCTTTTTATTCTTATTTTTAGTTATTTTTATTTTTTCAGGAATATTTATATAGTCACCAAACATGAGAATATAATTTACCAGAGAATCTATTTACTTGGAATTTTATTTTCGAGAATATAGAATTCTGGACTATATAGTATACCGCATACCAAACGCCCCTAAGGTTGCTCATTATATAATATATAAATATCTAAGAAAAAATAATGGGCCCGGCTATCCACACCCTATATTACTTATGTTGGAAAATAGATTCATGTTAAAAGACCTATATACCCACATGACCCGCTAAGCACATCCCACCAGCCTCCCTCCTACACACTAGTCATCTTGTTCTTCCTTATTTAATTTTCACCTTCTCTAACCCAACCCAAAAATCCAAAAATCCTAAAACCCTACATTAAAATTGTGAAGAAGGCATCATGGAGGAAGAAAGTCCACTTCAAAGACACAAAATTGTGAGAAATGTTGGACCAAAAAAAATCATGATGAGCACGACCAATACTGGTAGAACGGACCACTATCTATTCTACCTGTATTGGCCGAACATTTCAGTAGCAGATCGACTGGCAGAGGACGAACATGATATGTATAGTTCAAACAATGATTGTCAAACATGTCGATTAGTGTCCGACCTGTATTTGTCGAACATAAGAAGGACCGAATATGTGATCTTTCGTTCGACACACTACGGTCGAATCTGCACAACAATGTTCGACTATCGTGGGTTGAACACCATTCTGTGCACTTGACAGACCAAGCTCGAACAGAACCGTGAATACACCCAAAAAAATTCAAAATTTGTTTCGTTTTATTAAGAATTTAAGGGATTCGAAACTCTAGCAGTGATCCTCAACGAAAATAAGACTCATTTTGAACTAATTAAGATGTTCGAGGAAAGAGGACCGGTTGGGTTTGGAGAGAGGAGAGTAGAGAGGAGGCCGGTTGTAAGGGTGCGGGGTGTGCTTAGGAATGATGATATATTTTAGGTTATAATAGAAAATAATATTTTGGTCATGTGGTGGGATGTACTTAGTATTTATGTTAATTTTATTCATTTAAAATAGGGTGTACTTAGCACTTGGGGTGTGCTAAGTAATAAATTGGGTGTGTATAGATTCTCCCAAAAATAATCCTGGTCAAGTGAAAAAAATAAAATAAAATTATGAGATGATTCAGACCACATCTTCTACTCTTGGCTTAAACGGCTCAAAATGAGCCGTCTAAGCCGCATGTATATCTTCGAATAATTTAAAAAAAAAAATAAATTTTATTAATTGTTTAACTACTTAATATTATCTAACTATAGGAAAACACTTTTAACTAATATGGTTAAGGTGGGGGCATTCTATTTGGCTGTGTGTGTTTGATTCCATGGGACTGCGTTATTTATAATAAACTAGGAAATGCACGTGCGTTGCACGCAAAATATTTTTTATTTTTTTCATCAAAAATTGTTGCAAATATTTTTGAAATGTATATATATATATTAAAAAATAGATTTATAAAATTCCTTGATATTATTGAATATATATATATATATATATATATATATATATATATATATATATATATATATATATATATATATATTTGAATATATGTTTAGATAATTATGATAATTTTAAGATGTTTCTACGTAAGGGAAACACGTACATGAGTATACATGGGTAGTTAGAATTTTTTAATTATTAAATGGTTGAGTATTTACTCACGGCTTAGATGACTCACTTTTGAAACGTTTAGAAGCCGCATTATAATAGTAGAGATTCTAATTAAAAAAACTTCATAATTCTTTATATATATATATATATATATATATATATATATATATATATATATATATATATATATATATATATATATATATATATATTTGGAAGAAGGTAAATTTTATAGATCAACAATAATTACAACTTAGATATATACCAGATTACAAAATGAGTCATCTGGGGTCTAAGATATGTATGTCAGCTTCTATAATTTTTTGTACAGCAAAAGTACTAAGGGATCGGCCCTCAAAGATATGCCGGTTGCGATCCCTCCAAACGAGCCAAACCACCGTCCCAAAAATTATTCTTAGATGGCGATAACTTCTCTTCCCTTTTCCCTTCTGAGCTTTAATATCATTGAAGACCGCAGCATGATCTCTACAACGACCATTGGTTTGTCCAATTTTATGTCTCTGAGCACTCCAAATCTCCTAAGTGACGTCAAAAGTAAAGAACAGATGATCCTTGAACTCATCATGTTTACCGCATAAATAATACTTTATGTCCTCCCAAGGGATCCCAAAATTGCTCAACCTATCTCGAGTAAGCAGCCTATTCCTGATCATTTTGTATAAGCACAACACCATCTTGACTGCAGTCCCTTTAGTCCAAACCATCTCCGCCCATTCAACCTCCTCATGATTGTTCCGTATCTGATTCATGGTTGTTCTGACACACCAAAATTTGCGCTATTAACGACGTTTTTAGAAACGCAAGTTATTGAAGTCGCTAATTTTTGTAATATTAGCGACTCCAATAAAAAATGTCGCTAAATGTCGCTAGTTGTATGTTGCAACATTTAGTGACATGTTGCATTGCATCTTGCGACGTTTGCATGTTGCGGGGGGGGGGGGGGGGGGGGATGTCGTCGTTGCATGTTGCGACGTTTAGCGACGTTCAACGACACCAATTTTTTTGTAAAAATATACGCCGGTACAGGTTGCTGAACGTCGCTAATTTTTTAATAAATATCGACGTTGTTGCGACATGCAACGGCGATATTTCCTATTATAAAAATATAATACGGCAAATGTTGCTGAATGTCGCTAAAATTTTAATTTATAACGATGTTTTACGATATTTCTTTCGTCGCTATATTTTTATTTATCTGCGACATTTACTTCGTCGCTAAGTTTTATTAATCTAGATGTTTAGCGACGTTTATTTGAGACGTTGCTAAATTATTTAATATAGGGTTGGCCGGTTTATTTTCCTCCATTCTCATCCAAATTTTTGAACCCCCACCCACCGACTCCCCCCCCCCCCCCCGAGCTCCCCCTACGACACGACTTCCCCCGAATGCCCCCCTCGTGCGGATCCCCCTCCGATGACCTTGGGCTTCTCCTCCTCCTCTCCACAGCTCCGAAAACCTCTATGTAAACCCTAACCCTATCTCTCTCTCTCATAGACACAGACACGACACGACACAACACACACATATACTAACACGACACAGACACAGACACACACATGTATAGGGTAGCCCGGGTCGTGGACTCAAGGTCCAGGACGTCGAGTTTGACGAACCAGTCTAGGCCGGGGAGGGGTGTGCTCGGGTTTGGCCGACGGCGGGCTAGGCCATACACGGTCCATGGTGCGTCGGACGAGCTCGGCCTCTTTAAAGCCTCCACGGATTCCAAATTTTATATAATAAAGAACTTCTATCAAACTTATATATATATATATATATATATATATATATATATATATATATATATATTTATATATAACTTTTTATAGTTTTGAATGACAATTCTTAGTTAGAGGGGTGATGACGCTAACATGGTGACCGTCTTCCTCGCCACTGATCGGAAGGGTGAGCAGCCCATCGATGATAGGGCCACACAGACTTACGGTATTATTACTTTATGTTTTTTTAATTTTAATAAAATTTAGAAAATATGCAAATAAATATCCATCTAGTTAGTAATAAGTTTCTTAGATAGTAACATTTATGTTTACAATGAGTGGATAGTAACAAATACATTTATTGATCAATTCGTTTTTTTCTAGAATGAGTATCTACGGCTCCGTGAGCAGTCGATGCAAGATGCTGCTACTGCACCTCCCGAGCGAGAGACGGCTACTTCCTCGCAGCTACTGACCCACCCAGTTCCATTGGCTGATGAGCTGTAGCAGACCGCCGCTGGTGGTCTTTAGAGGGGTACGTACTACGACACGGGATCCTATGGTGCCTATGTTGCGACACAGTGCTCTAGGACCCCCTATGCCCCTGTGCATCCCCCACAGCCTTTCCAGGAGTCGGTGCGATTCATGCAAGAGAGAGTTGACCATCAGATTGTGTCTCTGCATGACAGGTTGGTGGGAAGGATTTCGCAGTAGCTCTAGTCCCAGCCGCAGATGAACGATGCGATAATCTTAGCACATTTAAATGTGCTCGAACAAAACCTTTTGGAGCTCAGGACTATGACCGAGGTGACACAACAAAAAATTATGGATCTAGCATCATCGACACAGCATTCTGTCACTCGGATTGTAAGTATCATGGATTCATATAATGATCGGCTGTCAACATTGGAGTGGACACGTCCTCCTGGTTTGCAGGCATCGACACCGACTCCACCGGCGATACGGCCTTCTAGTTCGACATCGGTGGCGCTTTCATATGACCAGTTGGACTATATCGTATCCCAGTTGTGCAATACTTTTCCTCCTCCTCCTCTTGATCAGCTTTAGTTCTAGGTTGGACAGATAGTTGTAAGTTTGTGTGGCATTGGCCCATTTTTGAAAATTTGTGTGACATTGGCCCATTTTTGGATCTTTTGTATATATTATTTTATTGACATGAGGATATTTATTTTAGAATTTATATATATTTAAATTTGTATGACATTGGCCAACAGTGACAATTTTGAATTTATCAGTGTTTAACAATCTGCTTATGTGTGATATTCCACTGTAGGGGTCTATTTTTATAAACTGTGAATATATTTGTATAAATTGTAGGATAAATATTGTTATATAAACTATTATGTAATAATCTGCATATATTTTTTGTAATTTTTTACAGTAATTTAGCGACATTTAGCAATGTTTAGCGAAGTAAAAATACGTCGCTAATAGGTATCAAAACGTCTCTACACCTGTACCACGACGTCATAAATATGTCGCTAAACATCGCTAATATGCTGATTTGGCAATATCTGCCATGTCATCAAGATGTAACTAAATACGTTTCTAAATGTCACTACATTCACAAATATTAGCAACGTAAATACGTTGCTAAACGTCGCTTAGTGAGGAATGTCAGCGATGTTTTGTGACACAATAAATGTCACTACAGAAATTTCAGCGACGTTTTGCGACCAAGTTTTTGTCGCTCATATACCGACGTTGCAACGCAGAACGTCGCTAATTAGAGAAAAAGTGACAACATTCATATATCACTAAGATACGTTGCTAGTTGCGACGTATAGTGACGTATTTTTTGTCAGCGACTAGCTAGATCGCGACATTTATAAAATGTTGCTAATAATGTTGCTAATACGTTTTAGCGAAGTAAATTTATAATTTAGCGATATTTTTTGGCATCGCTGACCCTGCAATTTTTAGTAGTGTGAACTTGAAAGCACATTTCTCCAAGTCTGTCCAGGTCCAATAGTCCTCCACTGCTTCCCTATCAATCTCCATCATCCGGATATCTTCCATGTGGGCCGCTTCGATCAAATGGCCGTGGATCTTCTACTTCCCTTCCTGGATAAGGCTGCTAACCATTTTTGTAGATCCCATCAGCTCTTAAACATGCCATCTCTTCCTCTCAATTAGGATAGAGTAACCAATCCAGTGGTCATGCCAATTGTTAGTTTGGGCCCCTGATCCTATGACTCTAGTCAACTTGTCCTTAGCCTTGCTTCGCGTCCTCAACAAATCTTTAACGGTGACTGAGAAGTTGTTGTTTCTATTACCTGACTAGAAGTCCCCTTTCTGAAAGTATATTTTCTTGATCCATTCAACATAGAGAGACTTTCCATTGATGAATCTCCAGAACAGTTTGAGATGAGCAGTTTTCCTGAGTAGGCCCAACGATCGCATACCAACTCCACCTTCCTTTTTAGGTCGACACAACTCCTCCCAACTAATTGCATGTATGCCTCCTTTCCATAAGAAGTCCGCACATATGCTTTCAATTATCTTTATCGTACCCTTTGGTAGCATAATGGCATGTAGCCAGAAAAGAGAAAATGCCTCAATTATAGTCTTAATAAGTTCAATCCTTCCTTCAAAGGACAGAATCTGCGCCTGCTATCATTCTAGTTTTGATTGCATGTAGTTGAGGAGACCTTCACATTCCGTATTAGCAGTATAGTTGACCGAGAATGAAAGACCCAAGTATCTCATATGAAGCATTCCTTCCTCAATGCCCATCTTTGCTAGTCATGCCTCCTTATTATCGCAAGTTTGATTCAGGAATATATGGCTCTTATTCTTGTTCAGTTGTAACCCCGACCAATTTTCCATGGTATCGAGAATATGTTTAAGAGTGTCAAGAGATCTGTTAGAAGGCTCTACAAACACAAATAGATCATCGACATAAATAAGATAAGAAACCACCAGGACTACCTTCCAAAATATAGGAGTAATCAAACCATCCAGAACCGCATCATCCAAAAGACAAGTGAGGAATTCCATGACATCGTAAAGAGAGAGAGAGAGAGATAGGGGGTCCCTTTGTCTCAGACCTCTGCTACTTCCGAAAAATCCCTCCGGCTAGCCCCAAATCATAATCGAGAATGATGTAGAACAAACACACTCCCTCACCCTGTCCACCCACCATCTATCAAATCCTATACAGATCATGATGTGGCAAAGATAGTCCCGGTTTACCATGTCATAGGCTTTCCTTAGGTCTAACTTTAGACATGCTTTGTTACCTCCCTGCTTATTGAAATTCCTAACGAGCTCATGAGCTAGCAGATATTCTTCGAGATGGAGCACCCTTTAATGAAGGCCATCTGATTAGGGGATATAAGCTCCTTCATAATGTCCCTCATCCGGTCACACATCAGGTAGGTTATGATCTTGTATAAGAAATTATAGCATGCTATTAGCCAAAAATCTTCCAACGAAGTCACACCCTCCACCTTAGCAATTAAGACCATAAACATGTGGTTAAGCTCCTTGAGCAGCTTACCAGAGATAAAGAACTCTCTCACCGCATCTAGGATGAAAAGTTTAATCTTCTTCCAGTATTTCTTGAAGAAGGCCGCCCCAAAGCCATTTGGACCTGGCAATTTGATAGAGTCTGCATTAAACATAATAGAGTGTATCTCCTCGATAGACATCGTTGCCCATAATACAGTATTTCTCGTCGAGAGACCATCTTCTTAAAATCAATGTGAGGAAAGACGTTCGGATAGTATTGCTGGTTATAGAGACCCCTGAAGTACCGTACTGCCTCATTCCGGATATCATCATCCCCAGTAATGAGAGCTCCATCGGGATCAAGCAATCCATGAATAAAATTTTGAGTCTGTCTAGCCTTGACAGTAGTATGAAAGAATTTAGAGCAACTATCTCCATCTCTAAGCCAGGTACATTTAGCTCTTTGTCTGGTATGAACCTCATCTAAGAAACTTTCCTTGCGCAACCGATCTTGGAGGGCCACCTCCTCTTCCGTGAGGGCAGGATTAAGAGGGTATAGCTGGACCCTCAGTTGAATATCAGCCACCTTTTTCTCTAGTTCTTGGAAAGGAGTATGAGGCCTACCTTTATTCCAGGTCTTGAGGAGGCCTTTAATAGCTTTCATCTTTTGGACAATCTTGAACTGAGCAGTTCCAGTCACCCAGGATCCCAACCTTGTTGAACTACCTCCTCACAACCTTTCATATGAATCTAAGCGTTGTTGAATCTAAAAGGTCTCCCTTTGATAACCGACACTTTTGTCAGTCTTATAACAATATGGGAGTGGTCACTAGCTCTATGTGTTAAGAATTCTGCCCTATATGGCTAGAATATTTCCAACCATCTCCCGATGCATAAAGCACGGTCAAGCTGAACAACAATCCGGTTAGTAATTGTCCTATTATTCTACGTCTATATGTGTCCAGTCTTATTTATACACCTGAGCCCAGAGGATAATAGATAATACTAAAATTTTGAGAGAATCGCTTGTTGCACCGGAATCCCTCAATTTTTTATGGGCGAATATAGTAACATTGAAGTCTCCCATCACAACTAACGACCATCTATCTCCAATAAGCGTGCTAGTCATAGTAATGTCATTCCACAATCCTAGATGCTTGATTCTGTCATTATGATCGTATACCGCTCTTATCACAATCTGAAGTCCCCCTTTGTTGGTAAATTTAATGGTGAGAAGTTGGTCAGACCATTGGATCAAATATCCCTACCAGATCATGGTATCCCATATTGTAAACACCCTAAATTTCAGAAATAAGATTTATATAATTCTCCCTATTTTGGTATTTTTCTGGAATTTATCACTGAGGTTTGTGGGTTAAATAATTTTAAGTGTGGCTTAATGGAGTTAAAATATTCTGGAAATAGAAATTTATTGTGTATAATGGAGAACCGGACGCATGGCATTTTTCGGTGAATTTATTGGACCCCGGAGCAAGGTATCGAGGACCTTTAGCTATTTGGATGATTAAACCAAACACCCCTGCCTAAACCAACCCAGGCTGAACCAATCAGTGGATTGGGTCGGGTCGGACCCCAAGCCAGACCCGACCCGGATTCGACATCAGGGGAAAACCCTAAACTCTCCGCCGGAAACACTGTTCACAACCTATAAATCCCTTCCCCTCGGCGTTCGTGCCAAGCCCTAGCCGCCATCTTTGCCTCTGCACAGAGACCCCCATCCCGACCCTGGCCACCGGTTCAGCCGGTTGACTCCCCTTCGCCGCCGTTCGACGCCGTCGTCCGTCGACCAGGAACCCCGCTCGCCGCCGTTCGACGCCGTCGTCCGTCGACCAGGAACCCCGCTCGCCGCCGTTCGACGCTGTTAGCCTCGCCGACCCCTCGGACGTCGCCCTCCACCTACGCCGACCTACCCGCCTCCGCATAGCCGAGTCGACCCCGCCCCCGTCGTCGACCGAACTCGTAGCAGCCGCCCCTGTTCAGTTCCCATCTCCGCCCAGCGACCCCGAGCGCGGCCTCACCCCTCCGCCGAGTCCGCCCAGCGACCCCGAGCGCGGCCTCACCCCTCCGCCGAGTCCGCCCAGCGACCCCGAGCGCGGCCTCACCCCTCCGCCGAGTCCGCCCAGCGACCCCGGGCCTGACTCCTCCGCCTCACAGCGACTCCGCTGACTTCTGACCTGAACCCTAGCCCAGACTCGCGAGGACACGATCAGGACGCAGACCGGACACGCGGACTTCAGATCCACGGAGCTCTGTACAGGTACTGTTTTCTCCCAACTCGCAACTCCGTTTTCAATTCCGTCGATTTCTATGCGTAGACTGTATACCCCTCTCGGTGCCCGTGCAATTCGCTCGGTGCAACGCGTCCTGTAGTGATCGTACACCGCGATCCAAAACAGGAAAAAAACAACGCCCTGTTTCACCCGGAACTGAGTCCGCCCCGCCAAACGGGACGACTTGGTCGCACGCGGTCTTTACCAAACTGTGCGCAACGTTGATACGGTCGTGTGGGTTTTCGCAGAAGTCGATTCGGAGGTGCGTGCACCCCGGAATCAACGCGTATCCGCCAACGACACCCCGTATCCGTTGATCCTGGAACACGCTGTAACTTCGTGTATACACGTCGGATCGAGACGAAACTTGCGCCAACGGATCCGTAGTAATACGCTGGTCCTGTGAGCCAAGTTTGGTTCGATTCTGAGGACGTTGACAAAATCACGTATCGTGGGCCCCACAGGCTCCACTTGACGGGTGATTTTGTGATCGGCTCATCGGAATCCAATTCTGGAAGTTCCGTTGGGTTCGTATCGTCGTTCCTGACTTGTAGACACTGAGTTTGCGGAATTTGGAGACCCTTGACCCTGACACGCTTTTCGGTGCAAAGTGGCCCACATGTGGAACCCGCTTTGGCCCGAAAATGACCTTTTTGCCCCTGTGTCCAAATTGGACGTAAGGACAGGCATTTCCAGCTATTTGGCATCTTCTGAGACTGTTGGTGATATTTATTACAGCTTTTGGAGTAGTTCCCACCGGATCCACAGGTACCAGGACAGTTGTTGATACTCGGACATCAGGCAAGTGTACCTTGCCAAACTCTGCAGTTTAGTTATCTATTTTCCTGGTTTTATATATATTGCTGTGCATGCTCAACCTAGGACCGTGTGACGTACTTAGCGTCCGATTATCAGTCGGGTGCCGACACTGTACGCAGTGTTGGGTACGGTCATCTAGAGATGGACATTCGTGACACTTTATTCTCGTACTTGTCTTATCAAGTACCATATGACCCAGGACACTTGACACCATTCATGAGACAGGATTTTCCCGAGATATTCGTGGTGATTCTGTATAGGATACAGGACATGGACATTATATTATTAGATACTTATGACCGGTTGCATTTAGCTATGATCGCGCTTGACATGGGCATGAGACGTTGTGGTCATGATATGCGTGGTTACATTGGGTGGGGAGAGACACACAGGCTACAGGCTGTATTTATGTATATCTTCTATTATTGAGAGGTCGCAGGTTCTCGTAGCAGAGCCTGACCCACTACCGGTTATTACCGCTACCCGGCTCCCCGACACAGAGCTTGTAGTGGCTCAGCCTGAGACTAGTGATGCTCTCACTTGCATTTACACTTAGATGGTTACATATTTACCCCATTGTTCAATTAGTTATTTATTTGCTGCACTGCTTATCTGTATTTATTGGCATGAGCTTTCTTGTACCTTGCTATGTCCCCTGAGGACCTGGATCCGGATTTTGTTCCCCAGATTTTACAGGCGTGGTTTATCCCGAGATCTACGGGACTGGAGCAGGAGCTGATCCAGGAGTTGTACCATCATCTGAGGACGAGGTCTTAGCTGAAGACTTCTCTTGAGCATCCATGTTCATGCTCGGCTTTCATTTATTTAGTTCAGTCTTTTATATTCTGGTCTGTTGAACCATTGTACTAGATATTTATCGGGTTGTTCCCCGAAGTACTATGTGAGACTGGATGATGATTTACATTCCTTATTTATTCTGTGGATCATGTTTATGCCTTGTGTGGATGAGATTAGTTGTACCATGATTGTCGTAGACTTGTTTTACAGCTTAAGTATGCCTTGATGGATCCATATATTGAGTTGGTCCATCGGTGCGTACTGCTGGCCATTATCACGCGTCTGGTCCCACGGTATTTTGGGACTGGGGCGTGACATGGTTTTTGTGGTGGCCCATGCAGGTCTACGACTAAATTGTTCGGTTTCAACTTAGGGACCGAACCAGCCTGCCCTAAGGATAGGATAAGTTCTAGGTTCTCATCCATTATTTAACCATTGTTGAACTCTATATCGATCTCGAAATTTGTTACTTGAACTGCATCCTGTATTGATTCCACTGAGCGTTCTTACAGTTTCTATTTTGATTGCAGAGCAATGGATTCCGGGAACAGAGATGATATTCCTTTGGATACGCCACACGACGCTGTGGTTACTTATGGAGACGAAGTGACACCAGGGGATGGTGGACAAGCATCGCAGAGCGATCAACCCGGACAGCCTAATCCAAGGTTCCGGAGGGATGACATTCCACCACCACCTCAGTTCACTCCCCAGGTGCCAGTATTCCCGTCAGGACAAGCCATGGACGGACAGCAAATGTTCCAGATGATGTATGCTATGATGCAAGCACAGCAACAGATTCAGCAAGAGGCCCATCGGCAGGAGGCCGAGTATCTGAGGACCAGCCTGGTATCCGCATTGGAGCAGGCAAATCCGCCAGTAAGGCGAACATCGACGGGATCTATCACCGACTTCCGTCATCTCAAGCCTCGCACATTTTCTGGTAAAGAAGGGCCAACGGAAGTTCATGAGTGGCTCACCAATATTCAGCATCAGTTGGAAGCCGCTGAACTTCCGAGAGAGAAGTGGATGACTGCCGTCAGAATGCAGTTAACTGATAATGCACATCACTGGTGGCTAGCAGAAGAGAGGAGACTTGGACAGGACAGAGTCACATGGGAAGAGTTCTCTAGACTCTTCCAAGAGATGTACATCCCGGCAGTCGCACGGTCAGAGCTCAGAGACAGGTTCAACCGCCTTATCCAAGGCAGCATGTCAGTAGAGGAATACAATGCGGAATTTATTCGCCTGAGCCGCTTTGCCCCAACACTGATTTCAACGGAGGAAGAAAAAGCAGAGAAGTTCTTTGACGGCTTGAAGTTCGAGCTTCAGAAAGTGATTGGAACGGTAGCACCTACCTCTTATACCGATGTCCTTGCAGCAGCCCGACGCTTGGAGCGCGTCACCAGGAGGGAATCTAATTTGAAGAGGCCTATCACATCAGCACAATCCAGGCCAGCACATGGGGATTCAGCAAAGCGAACCCAGAGGGGTATGCCAGATAGAGCAGCACAGAGAGACAGACCTCTTCCTACTTGTCACCACTGCGGCAAGGTAGGACACATTGAGAAGGAATGCAGGCGTAAGTTGGGACTATGTTTGAGCTGCGGATCCAGCCAGCACTTTTCCAGGGACTGTTCCGAACGCCGAGACGGAGCACCAAGACTAGCATTGCCTGCACCACGACCAGCTTATCCAGCAGCAGGAGCCCAACAGACAGGAGTTGGTGGGGTCAGACCACCAGCCCCCGGAGGGAACCAGCAGAGACCACCCCTGGCACCACAGGCAGCCCTATTTCATCAGCAGCAGCAGCAGCAGAGAGGTCCAGCTCAGGGACGGGGACAGGCATTCCCATTAGCTGTTGAGGAGGAGGCTACAGCAGGCGAAGTCATCGCAGGTACTATTTTAGTAGCTTCATTACCTGCAGTAGCTTTATTTGATTCTGGAGCATCGCATTCATTTATAGCTGCTAGCTTTGTAGCCACCCATAGAGTGGCTACCGCACCCCTTCCGAAGATGAAGAGGATTCTTACGGGAGGTGGTATTATTCCAGTTAGTGACGTCTGTAGATCATGTTCTGTAGTCGTATGTGGCCGAGAGATGCGAGCTCAATTTCTAATCTTTTCCATGCCTGACTATGACGTTGTACTTGGTATGGACTGGTTGAGTCAGTACCATGCGACTCTTGATTGTCGGCTTGGGAAGGTTATATTTAGACCGCCTGGCCACCCAGAATTCGAGTTTCTCCGCGGAGCAGTAGAGCAAGGAGTTCAGCCTACCCTTAGGGTATTATCTGTAGAAGAGGAGACAGGTTACCCAAGAGTCATATCAGAATTTGTGGAC
The DNA here is from genome assembly GCA_036927795.1 of Iris macrosiphon. NCBI lineage: Eukaryota > Viridiplantae > Streptophyta > Magnoliopsida > Asparagales > Iridaceae > Iris > Iris macrosiphon. The sequence goes on from JAYESA010000004.1 coordinate 231,842,750, forward strand.
GTATTTCCTGATGATCTTCCAGGTTTACCGCCTGATCGGGAAATAGAATTCACAATAGACTTAACTCCAGGAGCAGAGCCAATCACTTCATCGGTTTATCGGCTAGCACCTAAGGAGTTAGTGGAGTTGAAGGAACAGGTAGATGATCTTTTGGAGAAGGGTTTCATTCGCCCCAGTGTTTCACCTTGGGGAGCACCCATCTTATTTGTGCCGAAGAAGGATGGAACAGTACGGTTGTGCATTGATTACCGGGCACTAAATGCTGTCACCATCAAGAACAGGTATCCCTTACCACGCATTGATGATCTATTCGATCAATTGAGTGGTGCGAGGGTATTCTCGAAGATTGACCTTAGATCCGGCTATCATCAGATCAAGGTAAGGAAGGAAGACATCCCGAAGACAGCTTTCAGGACGAAGTATGGGCATTATGAGTTCTTGGTAATGCCGTTTGGTTTAACCAATGCGCCAGCAGTGTTTATGAGCTTAATGAACAGAGTCTTTCATCAGTTCTTGGATCAATTCGTAGTGGTGTTCATTGACGACATTCTCATATATTCCAAGAGCCCTGAAGAGCACGAGGAGCATCTCAGAATCGTGTTAGAGACCTTGAGACAGGAGAAGTTATATGCCAAGCTCAGTAAGTGTGAGTTCTGTATGGACAAAGTGCCTTTCTTGGGACACATCATATCAGGAGAAGGACTTTCAGTGGATCCAGAGAAAGTTGCGGCAATAGAGACTTGGCCTACACCTACATCAGTTGCAGAGGTAAGAAGTTTTCTCGGACTTGCGGGATATTACCGAAGGTTCGTAGAAAATTTCTCAAGGATTGCAGAACCAATGACAAAGCTAACACGAAAGGATCAGGAGTTTGTATGGACAGAAGACTGCCAGAAGGCTTTTGAAGAACTGAAGAGAAGATTAACAACAGCACCTGTCTTGACTCTTCCTTCAGGGTCAGGAGGTTTTGTTGTTTACAGTGATGCATCAGGCAGTGGACTAGGATGTGTTTTGATGCAACATGGCAAGGTCATTGCTTATGCGTCGAGACAGTTGAAGGACCACGAGAAGAACTACCCGACGCATGATCTGGAGCTAGCAGCAGTGATATTTGCATTGAAGATATGGAGGCACTACCTTTATGGAGAGAGGGTAGAAATCTTTACTGACCACAAGAGCCTGAAGTATGTGTATACTCAGAAGGAGCTTAACATGAGACAGAGACGTTGGCTGGAACTGATGGTAGATTTTGACATCGATCTGCAGTATCATCCGGGAAAGGCGAATGTTGTTGCAGATGCACTCAGCAGGAAGCCTACGGCTTATTTCTTGACAATGCAGCCCGAGTTATTGAAGGATTTGCAAGAGCTACAGATAGAGGTTATCGTACCGGGACAGAATGGCTTGATGGCTAACCTTGAGATTCAGTCATCACTCGTGGAGAAGATTAAAGAAGCATTGCCCACCGATGCTAGATTCCGAAGACTCAAAGAAAGGACAGAAGCAGGTATTCAGACAGGACTTCGCATTCACGAAGATGGGACATTGAGATTTGGAAACCGCTTGTATGTTCCAAATGGAGAATTGAGACAAGAGTTAATGACTGAAGCGCATAGCTCTATGTATTCTGTTCACCCAGGAGGAACCAAGATGTATCGGGACTTGAGACAGTATTACTGGTGGCATGGAATGAAGAGAGAGATCGCGAGATTTGTGGCCAAATGCTTAGTATGTCAACAAGTGAAGGCGGAGCATCAGAGAACTGCAGGTATGTTACAACCGCTCCCGATACCGGAATGGAAGTGGGAGCACATCACGATGGACTTTGTCACAGGATTTCCGAAGAGCCCCAGCGGAAGAGACGCAGTATGAGTGATAGTGGATCGACTCACTAAATCGGCACACTTCTTGCCATTTAGAGTTGGACAGTCCACAGAGGTACTAGCTGACATGTATATGCGACAAATCGTCAAATTACATGGAGTACCTGTTAGTATTGTATCGGATCGAGATTCGAGATTTACATCTCATTTCTGGAGGAGCATGCAAGAGAGTCTGGGCACCAGACTCAAATTCAGCACGGCATATCACCCACAGACAGATGGACAATCGGAGCGCACCATTCAGATATTGGAGGACATGTTGAGATCATGTATGCTAGATTTCGGAGGATCTTGGGAAGATCATTTGCACTTAGTAGAGTTCTCCTACAATAACAGTTATCAGGCCAGCATCCAGATGGCGCCATTCGAAGCTTTATACGGAAGAAAGTGCAGATCACCTGTGTGTTGGAGTGATGTTGGTGAACGTCAAATACTGGGTCCAGAGTTGGTCACCCAGACGGTGGAGAAGGTGAAGCAGATTCAGAATCATCTACGAGCAGCTCAGGACCGACAGAAGCATTGGGCAGATACACACAGGCGTCCCCTAGAGTTCAAGGAAGGAGATCATGTGTTCTTGAGGATTTCACCCACTCGTGGTACTATCAGATTCGGGAGCCGAGGCAAGCTGAGCCCAAGGTATATTGGGCCCTTTGACATTCTAGAGCGCGTTGGTGAGGTGGCTTATCGCCTTGCATTACCTCCATCCTTAGAGGGAGTGCATGACGTATTCCACGTCTCACAGCTGCGAAGGTACGTGACCGACCCAAGTCACGTAGTCGATCATTCAGAGATCGCAGTAGGCCCGAGTTTGAGGTATGAAGAGCAACCAGTTGGCATCCTCGACGTCAGTGAGAAGACATTACGGGGACAGACGATCAGACTGGTCCGAGTAGCATGGAAACATCATTCACCAGGCGAATCAACTTGGGAACGAGAAGATAGTATGCGTCAGCGATACCCCCACTTGTTTGAGGAGGCAGTTGCAAATTAAGCAACCTTGTACTTCCACGACTTTTCTTTAGTAACTTATTCTTTGATTGCGAGGACGCAATCCTTTTAAGGAGGGAAGATTGTAAACACCCTAAATTTCAGAAATAAGATTTATATAATTCTCCCTATTTTGGTATTTTTCTGGAATTTATCACTGAGGTTTGTGGGTTAAATAATTTTAAGTGTGGCTTAATGGAGTTAAAATATTCTGGAAATAGAAATTTATTGTGTATAATGGAGAACCGGACGCATGGCATTTTTCGGTGAATTTATTGGACCCCGGAGCAAGGTATCGAGGACCTTTAGCTATTTGGATGATTAAACCAAACACCCCTGCCTAAACCAACCCAGGCTGAACCAATCAGTGGATTGGGTCGGGTCGGACCCCAAGCCAGACCCGACCCGGATTCGACATCAGGGGAAAACCCTAAACTCTCCGCCGGAAACACTGTTCACAACCTATAAATCCCTTCCCCTCGGCGTTCGTGCCAAGCCCTAGCCGCCATCTTTGCCTCTGCACAGAGACCCCCATCCCGACCCTGGCCACCGGTTCAGCCGGTTGACTCCCCTTCGCCGCCGTTCGACGCCGTCGTCCGTCGACCAGGAACCCCGCTCGCCGCCGTTCGACGCCGTCGTCCGTCGACCAGGAACCCCGCTCGCCGCCGTTCGACGCTGTTAGCCTCGCCGACCCCTCGGACGTCGCCCTCCACCTACGCCGACCTACCCGCCTCCGCATAGCCGAGTCGACCCCGCCCCCGTCGTCGACCGAACTCGTAGCAGCCGCCCCTGTTCAGTTCCCATCTCCGCCCAGCGACCCCGAGCGCGGCCTCACCCCTCCGCCGAGTCCGCCCAGCGACCCCGAGCGCGGCCTCACCCCTCCGCCGAGTCCGCCCAGCGACCCCGAGCGCGGCCTCACCCCTCCGCCGAGTCCGCCCAGCGACCCCGGGCCTGACTCCTCCGCCTCACAGCGACTCCGCTGACTTCTGACCTGAACCCTAGCCCAGACTCGCGAGGACACGATCAGGACGCAGACCGGACACGCGGACTTCAGATCCACGGAGCTCTGTACAGGTACTGTTTTCTCCCAACTCGCAACTCCGTTTTCAATTCCGTCGATTTCTATGCGTAGACTGTATACCCCTCTCGGTGCCCGTGCAATTCGCTCGGTGCAACGCGTCCTGTAGTGATCGTACACCGCGATCCAAAACAGGAAAAAAACAACGCCCTGTTTCACCCGGAACTGAGTCCGCCCCGCCAAACGGGACGACTTGGTCGCACGCGGTCTTTACCAAACTGTGCGCAACGTTGATACGGTCGTGTGGGTTTTCGCAGAAGTCGATTCGGAGGTGCGTGCACCCCGGAATCAACGCGTATCCGCCAACGACACCCCGTATCCGTTGATCCTGGAACACGCTGTAACTTCGTGTATACACGTCGGATCGAGACGAAACTTGCGCCAACGGATCCGTAGTAATACGCTGGTCCTGTGAGCCAAGTTTGGTTCGATTCTGAGGACGTTGACAAAATCACGTATCGTGGGCCCCACAGGCTCCACTTGACGGGTGATTTTGTGATCGGCTCATCGGAATCCAATTCTGGAAGTTCCGTTGGGTTCGTATCGTCGTTCCTGACTTGTAGACACTGAGTTTGCGGAATTTGGAGACCCTTGACCCTGACACGCTTTTCGGTGCAAAGTGGCCCACATGTGGAACCCGCTTTGGCCCGAAAATGACCTTTTTGCCCCTGTGTCCAAATTGGACGTAAGGACAGGCATTTCCAGCTATTTGGCATCTTCTGAGACTGTTGGTGATATTTATTACAGCTTTTGGAGTAGTTCCCACCGGATCCACAGGTACCAGGACAGTTGTTGATACTCGGACATCAGGCAAGTGTACCTTGCCAAACTCTGCAGTTTAGTTATCTATTTTCCTGGTTTTATATATATTGCTGTGCATGCTCAACCTAGGACCGTGTGACGTACTTAGCGTCCGATTATCAGTCGGGTGCCGACACTGTACGCAGTGTTGGGTACGGTCATCTAGAGATGGACATTCGTGACACTTTATTCTCGTACTTGTCTTATCAAGTACCATATGACCCAGGACACTTGACACCATTCATGAGACAGGATTTTCCCGAGATATTCGTGGTGATTCTGTATAGGATACAGGACATGGACATTATATTATTAGATACTTATGACCGGTTGCATTTAGCTATGATCGCGCTTGACATGGGCATGAGACGTTGTGGTCATGATATGCGTGGTTACATTGGGTGGGGAGAGACACACAGGCTACAGGCTGTATTTATGTATATCTTCTATTATTGAGAGGTCGCAGGTTCTCGTAGCAGAGCCTGACCCACTACCGGTTATTACCGCTACCCGGCTCCCCGACACAGAGCTTGTAGTGGCTCAGCCTGAGACTAGTGATGCTCTCACTTGCATTTACACTTAGATGGTTACATATTTACCCCATTGTTCAATTAGTTATTTATTTGCTGCACTGCTTATCTGTATTTATTGGCATGAGCTTTCTTGTACCTTGCTATGTCCCCTGAGGACCTGGATCCGGATTTTGTTCCCCAGATTTTACAGGCGTGGTTTATCCCGAGATCTACGGGACTGGAGCAGGAGCTGATCCAGGAGTTGTACCATCATCTGAGGACGAGGTCTTAGCTGAAGACTTCTCTTGAGCATCCATGTTCATGCTCGGCTTTCATTTATTTAGTTCAGTCTTTTATATTCTGGTCTGTTGAACCATTGTACTAGATATTTATCGGGTTGTTCCCCGAAGTACTATGTGAGACTGGATGATGATTTACATTCCTTATTTATTCTGTGGATCATGTTTATGCCTTGTGTGGATGAGATTAGTTGTACCATGATTGTCGTAGACTTGTTTTACAGCTTAAGTATGCCTTGATGGATCCATATATTGAGTTGGTCCATCGGTGCGTACTGCTGGCCATTATCACGCGTCTGGTCCCACGGTATTTTGGGACTGGGGCGTGACACATATCACCCAGATACAAGCTATATCACTACAATCAAGGTTGTGAAAGAAGGACCAGTGAGTCAGAGTACGCTTATTAATCAATAAATCTAATCTAACTTTGGATTCCAAAATGTTGATGATAGAGCACTTGGACTTCGTGTCGTACTACAAAATATCCCTTCACCTACCTATCAATTTTTTCCCTCACATTCCATATGAATATAGTCATAAATTACGATGATGGGTCCCCTTGTTGATACGCGAGCTCTCTTTAAGGGGAGGAGAGAGTCTATCCTGCTGTCAATTATGAGCTTTGCCATCTCCAGTTTTAAATACCACTTTAGCCCGCCAGATAGGGTTTGGGTACGTCAACGATTCCTGACTAGGTTATTTTTCGTCAAGTTGTTCATCATCTTTACCAGCGGCCTTTAAAGATTTGACCACAGGCGGAACTATACAGAGCGCTCCTTCACTTGTCAGTCTCCTCCTAACTCTGTCATGATTACCTTCTTGGTTAGCAGTCCCCACATTAAACGTGACCAGGCTAGAGTTGTCTTCCCCTGTTGCTTAACAGCATCGAACACCACTATCGCATGTTGTGCCTCCTCATTCTCTTTCCTTCTCCCTTCGTTCTCATTCTCTGCTCCCATTCTCTTCCCCAATAGAGAAGATTGGGGAGGCTCCTGTAGAGCAGGCTCATCTGTGTCTATACTCCTGTGTTCCATCCTTACGTCCATTTTCTCTCCCCACGAGCTAGGGACAGTCATACTGGCTCCGGTATATCTAGAAGGCGTAGGACCTCTTTAATAGAGCAGGGGCCTTGAGTAGTGACCTTCAAGGTAACTCTAGCGTCCGGACACTAGGCTATAATGTGTCTAAAGCTTTGGCATGCGTTACAACAAGGTGGGACCCATTCATACTCAACTTTTTGGAAAATGATCTCTCCTATCGGAAGATCAGCCTCTAGCTTGTCAGGGAGCTTGTCAGTTGCATTTATCTCTACAAAAAACTCTGGCAAAAGACAATCGATTCCTATCAGTCGTGTACTTGTCTGGCTGTAGGAGGATTCTAACTCCACTAGCCAGCTTCATAATAGCTGGGACACTCCACAAGTGGGGTAAAAGCAAAAGGAATCTAATCTAGATAGGAATATTTGCCAGTCAATCCCGTTCAAAAATAGTCGACGAGTCCCATCTTCTCAGGACAACCAATCTACCATCAAATATCCAAGGGCCATTTTGAATCAGCATTTCTAAATCTTCCGGCATCCCAAACATGATAAAATAGAAGCTATTTTTCTGAGAGTTATGTCCATACTCTCTTTTGGTCTCCACATTCTGAAGGATAGCTGACCAAAGTATGGTCAGGCTCCCATGACGTAGAGGACAATAGTATTCTTCTGGTACACTTCTATTTCAGCAATGTTCTCTTTGGTGATAGATATGACATTTCTTCCTTCTTTAAGTCTGGGCGCCACGTAATTCATATCAATGTCTTCTCGCGCCAGGTCGGGCCTGCATTGGTCTACCCAGGTGATGGGGGCCACTCCCGAAGTCATAAATGCATTAGGGACCCTATCCGACATTTTCTCGAACACCTGGGGTGTGTGTCGCACTGCCAGTTTTGAAAGATCCGTGTAGGTGCTAGAATCTCGGGGAGGATTGCCCGCAGCCTGATGGCGAGAGCCACCACCTTCCCCGTCCGTGGCGGACCCACCTGAGGTGCAAGTCGTGCCACAGACGGAGGAATACTACTAGGCGCACTAGAAAGACGGAGGCATTAAAATCTTTTCCGCATCGTCGAGTCATAGTTGTCCAAGCATCACTGGAGACGGTCGGGACTTGCTGGGAGGCAGCCGAACGCCTCGGCACTACCGAAGGCCGGCCACGGACGCCGTTGCCCGCGGCTCTGGATTCGGATCCAGAACCCAACGCTGGTGGGAAGGAGAAAAGGAAAATAGGGGGAGGGGGGAGGGGACAGGGGGGAGCTGGGACAACAGTGGAGGAGGTGGGAAGGGAGGTAGAGGGGGGCGACTGCGGAAGAGGGCGACCGGATGAGGGAGGATCGAGAGGTTGGAGGGGGGCGGGCATGCACATACGAAGGATGCACGGAAGCAGACGCGGACGCACGACTTTCCATTCTTATATATATATATATAGCCAATGACCCTCTAGCTTAGTGGTAGTGGTGAGGCATGCGGCCCAAGTGGTCAAGTGTTCGATTTCTAGTGGAGGTGTTCGCCACAATTACCAGTTCTAATATATATAAACAGATGATTTTGAGCATTAGGAATATGTGGCTATGGCTATGGCTATGGCTATGGAAGAAGGATTTTAAATTGGTATAGGGAGAGGGCGTGTGGAGAAGGAATAGAAATGAGGATAAAACTGCCAGCCCATGATGGATTTAGAGTAATAGAAAAAATTGTAAGAGTTTTAGGGACCATTCTTCAAAAAGCATTGATAGAGTATCATTTATCTAGATCAAGGTAGTCTAAATATGAGACAGCAAACATCTACTGAAACTATGATAATCCATCATAATTTGTTTACTACCAAACTCAAGATGGTTGAAACTTTATGGACTGTATGAACCATTTTGATGTGGTTATTGAACTAACCGTAAGCAAAAATTACTATGTGTTACTATTTCAATTCATTGAAGCCTTTGAAATGGTGAATCAATTTTAAAAGTCTCTTCGCCAGCATTTTTATTGACAACCTATTAGTAGCAAAATATTGCACAAATAAACATATATCGTAAAAATTAAAATGATGTCTCACTAGACATGAATGGGGTAGTCAGTCAGTAACAAGTGTATGGCAACGTCGATCATGTGACCCAATTATTCCACAAATATTATAATATTTATATCCAGAAGAAACATGATGCTTGGCTGGTAAATCCCTGTTATATCTATTTAATGGTATCAAAGATAAATAATCACCATAATTTATCAAATTTAATTATCCTCAACCAACCGAAATAATAAAAGACATAAAAATTTGTTGGTATATTAGAATATATTAGAAAATTTTATGTAAGATGGAGGGTTGTAAGGCTTTATATAGAACTCTAAAATATTCTACATGGTATCAGAGCATAAATTCTAGCTGCCACCACCGCTGCCTGCCACCACCATCGCTGCATGCCACCACCACCGTCGCTGCCGCCGCCACCACACTTACGCCACCACCGTAAAGCTACGATTCCTGCGGAGCCCGCAGGAGCCTTCTGTCGCAATTTTTGGCATCTCCCGTAGGTCATTTCGGATATTGACATCGAAAGCCTAGATCCGACGAGGGAGAGGCATTATCGGGTCTAGGAGAGAATGAACAGGACGAAAGTGAATCATGGGACGGGTGTGAGGTGATCGGAGAAGAGAATGATCGATGGAGGAGATCATCAAGAAGTTGGACCCTGCGGAGGTCGCAACGTTGATGAAGCTGATGAAACTGTCGGTCGGCGAAGTTGGAGCTTCCCTTCATCGATCTGAAGCTTGATGGACCGGCTACCTACCTGAGTTGGTCATGACGGGTGAGGAGAACCCTCGCAGGGAGGAACCCAGAGGGTTTCTTGTCAGGAGAGAAGATAGAGCCGGATAAGGGCCCGACAGGACGCGACGAGGGAAAGTCCACTCATATGGTGATATACATTTGGCTCCTCAATTCTTTAATCCAGTCGATCGCCGCCACAGTGGATGGCCTTGAGATGGTAAATTATGTGTGGGAGAAGTTGAAGAGGACCTACGATGGTGTGGAGAATAACTTGATGGTTTTTCAGATCCAGGGGGAGATCGACGACACCGTACAGGGAGAGAAGACAGTGCAGGAGTATGCCACAAAGTTGGAGTATCTATGGTTGGATTACGATCACTCCTCAGATCGAACGAGCTGCGAGGACCCAAAGTGTAAGGAGAGACATGTATGTTTGCAGGAGAGGACGATAATATTTCTTAAGGGGTTGGCCATAATGTTTGCTAAGAGGACAATACTACTTCTAGCCCAACCGAAGATCTCTACACTTGAGGAGGCTATCTCGACCATGATCCAGGAGGAGACTCGCATCAAGCTGCAGGTAGGGACATGTGGTCCCCCTGAAGTAAAGTCAGCACTGGCGGTTGCTAATTCAGGTAGCACATAACCTAAGGGAGACCCCCGGACAATGCTACAACTGTGGGAAGGTGGGCTATCTGAGGTATGCTTGCATCAAACCACCCAAGGAGGGATATTCAGGTGGTGGACGTGGATAGTTTGGAGGATGTGGCCGTGGTCATGGGGGTCGGCAGGGTGGTCGATGAGGTTATCGGACGAACCTGCTGGAAGCAGAAGACGAGAAGGAAACTGATAGTGCCTATACTGTGGAGGATCAGGCACAACTGGGCATGATAGAGGTACTCCAGAGAAGGCATAGAGCGTCTAAAAATAGAGACAGGAGGAGTGGGACTGAGGAGGCGTCCACCTCATTCTTCGCCAGAGACAATGCTGTCATGTATGTCCATCTATCGGAAGGTACTGACGACTCACTCGCCCTTGTATCTATGTCTTCCCTTAGATCGTCAGATTAGATTGTCGATTCGGGTGCGTCTTGACACGTGACAGGGAATGCTAGCGAGTTCTCTTCCTACACTCACCTAACATCGACGGACAGCATTCAAACAGTCGATAGTACTTTCCAGTCAGTGGTCGGTAAGGGTACCGTCGATTGTACAGGTTCAGTAAAATTATCTAATATTTTGTATGCTCCCTCTTTTCCAGTCAGTCTTTTGTCCATTAATTCTTAATCCTCCAACTAAAATACATTGTCTCTTTTGATATTCCTAAGGTGATCTTCCAGGAGAAGGAGACGAAACAAAGACTTGGGACTGGCACTTGGCATGATGGACTGTGGTACCTGGATCGAAAAGGGCTAGATTCGGTATTGGTGTCTGTGACAGAGAGGACAGAAATAAGAGGACCGAAGATGAGTATCGAGGATACACTGATACTCCACCACAAGCGGTTGGGGCACTCCTCTTTTGGTATTTTGAGTAGGTTGTATCCATCTATTTATGAGAAAGCAAATAAGAAGAAACTAGTATGTGATGCATATGATTTAGGCAAACTTACCAGGAGCTCATATGTTAGTGCGGGCCATATGAGCTCTTCTATTTTAGATATTATACATTCTGATGTTTGGGGGTCGTGCGCCACAACTACTATTAATGATTACAAGTATTTTATTTTTTTTATTGATTACTTCTCTCGTGTCACCTGGTTGTATTTGATGAAGAATAAGAGTGACGTCTTTGCCTATTTTTGGGACTTTCATAAATATGTCCAGACTTAGTACAAAGCACTGATGAAGGTACTATAGTCTGATAATGGAACAGAGTATACCAACAATGCACTTGAGGAATACATGTCAGCCTGAGGGATACAACATCAGACCACCTATGTATACGCACCAGCACAGAATAGAGTGGAAAAAAGGAAGAACAAACACCTTCTAGACGTGGCAATGAGCATAATGATCACCATAAATGTCCCACAGAGTCCGTGGGGCAGCATCTTAACTGATCAATATGATGCCCTGGAAAGTACTAAGATAGAAGTCACCATATGAGATATTATAAGAAAATAATAGTGAGATACTCCCGTTGAAGGTGTTTGGCTGCGTAAGTTTTATGAAGGACAACAGACCATCTGTTGGAAAACTTGATCTTAGAGCAATCAAGTGTGTCTTCGTGGGCTATTCGATGACTCAGAAGGGGTACGTGTGCTAGAGCCCAATAGAGAAGAAGAGGTTTGTGAGCATGGATGTTCACTTTAGAGAGCTTGAGCCATACTACCGTCAGGAGGAAACCTCATCCATGAGCAACTCACCTAACACTGAGAGTATAAGGCGAGAGAGTGAGATTGGTGAGTGTTTGGTGACCGATTTAGGAGTATGGTATGGAGGAACGATTGAGGAGGAGAATGAAGAGGAACAGGGAGAGGAGATAAGAGGTGTTAGGCCCATGGCTCATGGGGAGTTACTTATCTACAACATAAAAGGAAAGCAAACTGCAGGGCCAGTACCTATAGTGCCAGTGCCAAGTCCCTTGCCTGCGTTCATCTTGACTTCTGAGACACCTACACCACCACCACCAGATTTTTCTTTAGGTGATATCATTCTTCCTACCCCTCCCATACCATTATCGGTATAGAGGACCACTCGCAGCAATACAAAAAATTCTCCTGATAAATATGGTTGGAACCTTACTCTGTTTGTTTCATATGATAACATCTCTTCTTCTCATGGAGCATTCATTACGTCTTTGGACAGTATTACTGTAACTAATAATTGGCAGGTTTCCAAGAATGATCCAAAGTGAAAAGCGGTAATGCACGAGGAGTTAGGGGCACTTGAGAAGAACCACACTTGGGAACTGGTAAAACTACCAAAAAGAAATATGGCAGTCGGATGCAAGTGAGTCTTTACTATAAAGAAAAATCCAGATGGACAGGTTAAGCATGACAAGGCTCGACTGGTGGTTAAAGGATATAGTCAAGCGTACGACATTGACTATGATGAGACTTTTGTATAAGTGGCAAAGATGAGCACTGTCAGGACCCTGATTTCTTTGGCAGCGAATGGTGGATGGAAGCTACACCAAGTAGATGTGAAGAATATATTTCTTTATGGAAATCTAGTGGAGGAGGTGTACATAGAGATACCATCAGAATTTTGTACTGATAAGACAGTGGACAAGGTCTATAGGTTGAAAAAGTTTCTCTATGGACTGAAACGGTCTCCTTGAGCGTGGTTTGACAGATTCAGGAGGGAGATAATAGGGATAGGATATTGGCAGATCAATGCTGATCATACTGTATTTTTTTGTCGGAGTGGAGGCCATATCATGCTTGCGGTGTATATGGACGATATGATTATCACATGAGATTATGAGCAGGAGATCGCCCGACTCAAGGAAAAGCTTGTCAAGGAGTTCGAGGTGAAGGACATTGGCCCTCTTCGGTACTTCCTTGGGATTGAGATTGCTCGAAAAGCAGAGAAGATTATTCTTTCTCAGAGGAAGTATACGCTGGACCTTCTCATAGAGACATGGATATTGGGATACAAACCTGCAGCGATGCCGATCAATCAGAAGTTCAAGTTGGGTGCTGAGACTGGAGAACCAGTTGACCTGGACAGATACCAGAGACTAGTGGGCAAGCTGATCTATTTGAGCTACACATGTCCTGATATCTAGTTTGTAGTGAGTGTGGTGAGCTGCTACATGCATGACCCAAGTAAGGGTCATATGGATGCAGTGTACCATATTCTGAGATACTTGAAGGGTGACCCGGAAAGGGGCTGATATTCAGAAAGAATGATCACGTGAGCATTGAGGGCTACTGTGACTCTGACTGGGCTATCTGTGCTGATGATAGGAGGTCTACCTCGGGCTATTGTATATTTGTAGGAGACAACTTGGTCTCTTGGAGGAGTAAGAAGCAATCAGTGGTGGCCAGATCGACAACTGAAGTGGAGTACAGAGCTATGGCCTTAGGAGTTGTAGAGCTGTTATGGCTGAAGAGTATGCTTGTGGAGCTAAAGCTAGATCAATTGGGAGCCAAGATGAAGCTATGGTGTTACAACCTATCAGTAATCAGTATCGCCAATAATCCAGTGCAGCATGACAGGACCAAACACATTGAGATTGATAGTTTATTCATCAAGGAGAAGTTGGATAGTGGACTACTGGAGCTAGGCCATGTTCCAACCAAGGATCATGTAGGAGACAGTCTGACCAAGGGACTTAGCTCTGTAGATATGATTAGAGGATGTGACAAGATGGGCTTAGTGAATATCTTTCGTCCATCTTGAGGAGGAGTGTTGGTATATTAGAATGTATTAGGAAGTTTTATGTAAGATTTAGGATTGTAAGGATATATATATATATATATATATATATATATATATATATATATATATATATATATATAGCCAAGAGATTATTAATAAAAAATATATAGAACTCTAAAATATTCTACAAAATTCGTAAGAGCCAAATTCTTGTATCAGAGAAGCATAGAAGACACACAGGTAGAGGGAAAATAAAATGAAATAAAATAAAGAATCCATCCAAAACCAAGTGCTAAGCATATAATCCATCCAAAGCCAAACTATAAGAGGCACATGAAAATATGAATATTTCCAGATTTGAAGTGACCAAAATAATATTTACCCAAAAAACTTATATAAAGGGACAAAAACATATGTCTAAAAGGAGTCACCTACTTGTTTATCATTGCTACATGGTTTGATTTAGACTCAGATGAGTCATCCTACTCATTATTGTCTAAATCTAACCTAATGCTTTACCTACAACCATTTCACAAAAGTAAGAGGGAGGCCATCAACCTAAGATTTTATTTCCGAAGGAAGAAAACCATGTTGCTCGAAGGAATCATATCCCTACTCATCATTGCCATATGGTTTCATTTACAGTTAGAGTCACCCTACTCATCACTATCTATATCTAAGTTAATGCGTTGAGTATCTCTGTAAACCCCCTCGACCAAAATTAGGCCTACTTTGCGTAGATAGAAAAACTAGGGCTAGTTTGTATCCAATTAGAAATAGAACACGATATTTTATTTAATTATATAATATTTATATCACTTAGTGCACCTTACCGTTGCTTCGATAATTAGAGTACTACACTAGCCATTGACTTCCTATAAATTTTATATCCTTATCCTAGAAATGCCCGCCTTCTAGTCTGACCTTTGTATAACTTATAATTATGCTCTCTTGTGCTACATTTTAGTTGCACAATATTCGTCGCAGACGTTTATATTTAATTCTAAATAATTCTAACTTTATAAACTTGTGCGTTCCAATCGAAATTGGAGACACAATCTTGAGCCATTTTGTGTAATCCAATTTATGATAATATTCTATCCTGAGTCCTCTACGTCCATCACACTTGTGTCTCACCTAATTTTAGTCCCATGTACTTCTAATTAATTCAAGAACACCATTTACATTAATTTTAATTAATTTAATCTAATTTCTATCTGTGCAATTTTTTAATTGTTGGACACTTTTATGCAAAAGTGCATTTAGGTGTCCACACCATTGGCACAATGCATGAAGAAACCTATTTTTCGTTTATATGAATTTTCTCCATATTTTTTGGAATGTGCAATACACATCATCACCCCCTCATTTAATTCTAGCAATGCATTTCAAATAATGCAAATTATAGCCCTCCAAATATCCCCATGTCAAGCCAAGGCCCAATCCCAAGGATGTTGACCAAGCCCAACCTCCTAGGTCAACATCAAACCCTAGTTTCCACACATATAAATATACAACTTTTCTTTTTTTTCTTTATTTTTCCACACCCCCAAACCAACCTAGCCTACTATTCATCACCCCCTACCTCTGCCTGAAGCAACCCAGAGCAACCCCGCTGTGCTCTTCCAAGCCGTCGTCGGAGCAGCTCCCAACCGCCGCCTCGCCTGAGACCTCCTCCACCTGCTCGCCGGAGAACCACCTAGCCTGGCCATCTCCACCGAGCCATCCTCGCGCCTAAGATCTCCTCCCTGACTTCTTCTCCTCCCTCGTCTCCATCGACCCTGGCCAACTCGTCGACCCGACCACCTCCCGTCGACACCCCAATCGACCACCACCTTCACCTGACCCTCCTCGACCTCATCTCTTCCTCCGTCGTGACCATCATCATCCTCCTTCCCTCCGCCTAAAATGAGCACCAGCACCGAGCCACCTCTCCTTCTTCCTCCTGAACACCTCCACCTCTCCCTGAACTCCTCCTCTGCCTCCCTGAGCCGTTCACCACCACCACTCCATATCCTATCTCCTCCCTGACTTCCTCCTCTTTCCCGTCCTCCCTGCTTAACTCCTCCTCCTCGACCCGCCGGAGCACACGACCCGACTTTATTACTTCTTCAACCTCTCCACCCTGTCCTCCTTTCCCACTGTCCCTCGCCATACTCGTCGGACTCTCCTTATCACCACCACCTTGAACACCTCTCCTCCCTTCTTCCTATCCTCCTCCACGGCTGCCTGAGCCCTGGCCGGAGCAACCTCCTCCCGTTCAATCATTACCATTACCATCATCATCATCCCTATCATCCTTATCACCATTATAACCTAATCCCCTTAACCATTATCACCTAATCACCATAGTCATCATCACCATCCCCTTAATCAATCACCATCATCATAACCTACATCAAAACCATAATCATCCCCATCATCATAATCTTTATCATCATCATAATCATTATCCCCTTAATCACCATCACCTTAACCCTAATCATCCCCATCATCATAACCTTTATCATCATCATAATCATCATCACCCTAATCACCCTCATCACCCTAATTATTAACCTTCATCACCTACATCATCATCATCATAACCTCAATCATCATCACCCTCGTCATCATCATCAACATCGATATCATCGTTATCATCATGAACCTGTCACCCTCGTCGAAGACAACCTGCAGTCATCCTCGATCCTCGTGCCCGTGCACGCTAACCTGAGGTTCGAACCTGTCCCTCTCCTTTTAATTTATGTGTGATTGTGTGAAATATCCCGGTTAGCATATTGGTTCAGGTTAGTTGGTGGTTATGAGTCCAGACCGTGTCGGAGAACCCAAACTCGTATGCGTATATGTACGCGTATGAGTAATATAATCTTATTGTTATATATAATTATATGGATATATATATATATATATATATATGTAATTAGATGCTAAATAATAATTATGAAAATAATATATTACTGTGAGACCCTAGGATACTGTGGATTTTTTTTTGCATATTTACCTTGACCTTGTGATCTGAATATTAGGGAATTGTCTGCTTTATGTACACTGATGTACTTTCTTAGACACATGTTAGTTGACTGTCTGATTTTGTACAGTATTTGAAGACATGACACCCGTGTAATTAGACACACATTTAACCCTGTTAGTTGACCAGTGTCACCCTAGCGTACCCTCTGAGTCCAGTGTATTTATGGTTGTGTATGTGCTAGTGTAATGGCTGATGTTGTATTATATTATATTATATGTATATAGGACTATTGGATTATTCTGCGCGACTTCAGGAGCAGGTTATTGGTACTACGTAGCCTTCTTGCCAGGCAAGTATACCTTGCCATTATACTGTAATTTATATTCTATATGTTGTATGTATCTTATTTTGGCTTATTAGTTCATATATTTTAACTGTTATATAAACTGCGCGTCCAAAAAATTTTGGGTGCAACGACGGTGACGTTATATTTTGTTTTTATTATGTATATGCATTGACCTAGTTTATGAGACCACCCCATTAGCATGAGGCATCATTAGATTTTATTGGCCGTGACACATCTGTTACACGAGTGTGAGTCTCATATAGATCATAGACTCGCGTGCAGGGTTTGGCCTCCTATACGTATGGGACGTGCGATAGGGAATAACTGTCGATAGAAACTTTGCATGCTAGTAGACCTGGCAGTTATTAGAGGTATTATCGTGTCATGGATGTGCCATGCTTAGAGCATGGGGTGGGGAGAACAACAAGTAAGGCGTTTGGGCTCCGTTGCACTTTCCTTGTGTAACCCGTACGCTCCGTCGGAGATGCGTAATAATGATGACCATTATATATTATATATTATCAGGCAGCCTCTGCCGTTCAAAAGATGACATACTTTGTAGGCCCCTGAATTTCCAAGAGAATCATGCCAATCCCATTTTAGCCAGATAGCCCACGCGTTGAAAAGTTATTCTTAAACTGCATTCACTTAGATGGTTAGGCGACCCATTGGATGTTTATTTTATAGTACTTATTGGCATGCTTTTATGTATCTTGTTATGTCCCTCTGAGGACTTGGTCCCTTTTCAGGTGTAGATATTCATGAGTATTCGCAGGAGCGCAGATCCGGACTGGTTACTTAGGTTTCGAGGAGATCTTCCCTTCGAGCCTCGTGATTGTTAGTTGATGTACTTATATTGTTTTGTTTATCTTATATTCTAGTTTGGTAGTGAATTTGTTTCTACCCAACTATCATCCTTTGATACTTCATATTAAGATTTAGTTACATAGTTATTGGTTATTTATCTATTTATGATTTATGTGGATGAGATTTAGATTATGCCTATGACTTGAGATAGTTTATACCACTTATAAATTATTGTTCATAATACAGCGTACGCATGTGTTATGGTTTCCATATATTGGAGTTGTCATATACATGCTTCTGGCATGCTTACGTGTCCTAGTCCTACATATTTTGGGACTGGAACGTGACATATTTTTAGTGGTGGCCTATGCATGTCGAGAGCATATTGTCTCGGTTACGTTACTGTACCAAGCAAGCCTGCACCTAGGATTAGAGTATAGGATCTCATCCACAATTGACTATAACTCATCTTTCTTCCAGTCTGTTCTATTTAAATAATTGTATCCTGCTTGATTCATGTGCTTCCCTAATATCTCCTTGAGTATAGCCTCTCATAGAATTTAGGAATCCCTGTTGTTAGAATGATAATTAGGGTAATATTTCTACTAAGGATACAACTAGGATATTGACACATCACTAATTTAGAATACTTAATGAATCCTAGCACCCCTTACATATAAGATTGATTGACCATTATCCCTTGATATATTTATGAAGGACTTGAGAGTAGTATAGACACTACTAGGGTTAGTTAGAAATTTGA
The DNA here is from genome assembly GCA_036927795.1 of Iris macrosiphon. Lineage (NCBI taxonomy): Eukaryota > Viridiplantae > Streptophyta > Magnoliopsida > Asparagales > Iridaceae > Iris > Iris macrosiphon. The sequence goes on from JAYESA010000004.1 coordinate 231,861,339, forward strand.
CCATATTGTTTGACCCTAGTATTGAGGAACCAATAGAAATCCAAGATTTAATATTAGAACTGAACCTAACTTTCATAGTAAGATAGTATTAAAGAACTATAAATTTAGCTTATTGTCTTGATATTAGCAGAACAGTACCTTAGGAAGCCAAGAGGAATAAATATAATATTTTTCTTGATCATACCTCGAACACAGAGATTAGCATACCACTTTTCCCTTAGAAAACTATGATATTATCAAGAGTCTCTCTATTTTAATTTTTTATCTTGTTCCTCTGAAACCTTAGCGCTCGCTATTTGTGCGATGACTAATTATATATTTTTTTCTTCATCTTTCAATTCGTGCCACCTAAACCTTCTGATTGTAGGCCAAGTGATTTTATTTTATGTTAGGATATATAGTTTGCTAGGATTATAGTAGTAATCTTGAATTTTGAATTTCTATGCTTGGTAATTAGAACTTAATAGTTTTGAGTTATTCTTGTAGATTATGAACTGATGATTATCCTTTAGTTTTGAATCACATAATTTTTACCCCCACCTCGATACAAGTTATATTCTATTTCACTTGAGAGCCAGTAACCCTTCCATTCTTAATATTGACACATTTGTTCTATGAGCACTATGATTAAGACTTAAGGTGACCATTACCTATATAATAGAATAGGATACCCTAATAAGTACCAAGATCTTTTCCTCTTATACCCCAATAAGAGTTTCTATTTTATTTACAAGTGCAAGGTTACCTTGTAGAATTTTCTTTAAGACTGTCACAGTATTAGTTTATTATTTTAAGTTGGGTAGTATGCCTCACAACCTAGTAACACATAGTCCTTTTGACCTATTAATAAAGTATAACTGAATGACATTAACTGTATACTAGTATAAGACGATAGTGTTTATCTAGACTGTAGAACTTAGAGGCCCATACCCTATTTGGTCGACTAGCGACTTAGACAAGGAGTTAGTATGACAACTGTAGAGATTGTAGAGTCTTATCTTCTTGGTAAACTTGAATTATTTTGTACCTTCTTCCATCATAATCCAGCATATTTATATTTTCTGTACTACCTTGACTTATGTCGCTATTATAGCCTAGTTTTGCAAGCTTATTCTTTTATCGAGCTTGTTCACGACATATGTATTTTTGGATGCATACACTAATACATTGTCTAATCAGAATCAGTGTATTAAGGTCTAGCTAACCTTAGTGTGCTTAGTTCGCTCTTCGTATGACTACTTATGTGGATTGAGATAAAATTGACTTAGCTTCTTAGACCAATGTACTTGCCCTCTAGACAGGTCTAAGCATATCATATCAGTTACATAATTGTTTTGATATGAACATGTGAATAGAAATTACCAAAATATGATTTTAATCCACACCTGCCCTGACAATTCCCTTTTGAATTCTCTAATTGCCTTGATCCCCATACTTGTAATATATCACCTCATACTTGAATTTCTTATTATTGTTTTCTGTCTTCCCTTATTTCGAAAAGACGAAACCTCGTGCTTGGTATAAGTTTGATACACAGAGAGTACTAGATATATCCCATAGGCCAACCGCATTATTTGTTGACTATCTTTTATAATTAAGGGCATATCATATGTGATATATTTGGTGTTAAAGTTTTTGAGGATTGAATAACATGATTAAATAATTTGAGAAATATCTTCCTTAAATGTATAGCCTTATGTGAAAGATGGATAAATTCTAAGTTGGGTAGAAGTTAAATTGTTAACTTGAGGAGAATTACTTTTAGATTATGATCAAGTAAGATTAGATTGTGAGATTAAGTCATTTTAATATGGAGAGTTTTAGAAGAAGGAGTTAGATGATGAGTATTTAATAAATTTTAAAATCTTGCTATTTTGGACCAAATATTTATACTTTGAGCACATAATTTAAAATTTGAATATTGAAGGTTGAATCATCGATTTAAATCTCGAGAAAAATAAATAGAACTCTAAACATGAACATGTACGGATTGAATTCCAAATTTAAAATCGAATTAAAAGTTAAATTTTGATTGTTGGATTACCTATTTAAAATATTGAGGATGTAAATTAAATTTAAAATTTGAAGAGTATGGAATTCACAAGTTGAAGATAGGAATAATATTTGATTAGAATTATTTTTTAAAGGAGATTATGATAGTTGGAGATCGTGATATAAAATTTGATATGCGTTATTTAAATCTTGAAGATATTGTATGGATTGACTTAAATTTGGATGTTGATGATTAAAAAAATCGAGAAGAGATTACAATATGTTAAATTTTGATTTAAACAGTGGTTATTTTAAATTTAAAGTGATTACAAAGAAATTGAAAAGATTTTGTTATTTAAAATTTTGGAAGACATTGCAATAGACTTGCCTTATGTACGAATGTGAAGGATTTAACAAATTATGCCTTATTTTAATTTTGAGGACGAAATTATTTTAAGTTGGATAGATTGTAAACTCCTTCGACCAAAATTTGGCCTACTTGGCGTAGATAGAAAAACTAGGGCTAGTTTGTATCCAATTAGAAATAGAACACGATATTTTATTTAATTATACAATATTTATATCACTTAGTGCACCTTATCGTTACTTCGATAATTAGAGCACTACACTAACCATTGCCTTCCTACAAATTTTATATCCTTATCCTAGACATGCCCGCCTTCTATTCTGATCTTTGTGTAATATATAATTATGCTCTCTTATGCTACATTTTAGTCGCACAATATTTGTCGCAGACATTTATATTTAATTCTAAATAATTCTAATTTTGTATCCTTGTGCGTTCCAATCGAAATTGGAGACACAATCTTGACCCATTTTGTGCAACCCAATTTATAATAATATTTTATCCTGAGTCCTCTACGTCCATGACACTTGTGTCCCACCTAATTTTAGTCCCATGTACTTCTAATTAATTCAAGAACACCATTTGCATTAATTTTAATTAATTTAATCTAATTTCCATCTTTGTGCAATTTTTTAATTGTTGGACACTTTTATGCAAAAGTGTATTTAGGTGTCCACACCATTGGACACAATGCATGAAGAAACCCATTTTTCGTTCATATAAATTTTTCTTATATTTTTTGGAATGTGCAATACACATCATCACCCCCTTATTTAATCCTAGCCATGCATTTCAAATAATGCAAATCCTAGCCCTCCAAATATCCCCATGTCAAGCCTGTCACGACCCGATTCCGTAGAATCGTTGGGGCGTCCCCCGAATCGTGATGCCGTGCGGGCCTGGGGTTGTGTCACTACCACAATTCCAAATAAGGGCAATTGTGTAATTTCACCATTTTAAATAATTATGTATTAAATTAAATTGCTGAGTTTTATAAACTAATTATATATTGTAAGTGATACTTGGTTTTAGGTCAAACCCTAGAGCGCATCAGGACAAACCCTAATGAGTAAACCCTAATTTGTAAACCCTATTCTAGCAAAACCCTAGAATTTTAAATTTAGGATGGAACCTCAAACCCTAGAAGGCCTAAACCTGAGTCATTAGGTTCTACATGACCTACCATAGAGGGTTTAACCTAAAGCTACGCATGGAAACCCTAAAACTAGCTTAATATAAAAAGGAACCCTCTCATTCTTCACGTAGGAAAAGGAAACCCTAGCCTCCACAAGAGAAAGTCATCTCCCCACTCCAAAATTCGAGATTTAACCCTAGGGCTTCCATCTTCCTCCTCCAAAGCAAGGAAAGCAAGGAACGTGGGTCAGGAAGCCTTGGAGAAGAAGAACCTCATTGAAGAAACCATCCCTGCAGGTAAAAACCCTATTTCTATTCATTTAAATTCTGTTTTCAGATGTTAATGGCCCTTAGGAACCCACCCCTCTGTGTGTAGTTCGAATTTTAGGGTTTTGTTTAGGTTTAAGTGTCCCCAACAATTATTTTCCCAATTAATTCGTGAACCCTAACCCTAGGTGTTGCATGTAGATCTATCCCATCCTCCAACGTGTATGGGTTAGATCTCGGTTCCTAGGGTTGGTTTGGGAATTTATGGGTTTGTGTGTATATTTGTTTTTCTGCACTGCACGTGTTCGAAGAAATGTTCATTAAGGATATATTTATCTAACTTATTTTAGTTTCTGCATTTTGATATACCAATCTCTATTCATAGATATTTTTGGCATAGTGTATAGGTGGGTGGTGATTTGAGGGGGGCACAGTGCAGTCGGGTATATGGGACTGTGTTGCTGTGCATATTTCAGTTTGTGTAGCTGTGTTAAATCGGGTTCCCTTGTGTCTCAGTGTCTAGGTCAGGTTCCAGCGTGTTTGTATCTGTGTACCTATCTCTGTGTGAACTTGTGTGTGACCCTGTTTTAAGAGTGTCCCAAGTTTTATTCATCAATAGCAGTAACTGTGTAGTGAGAACCCACATGCTGTGTGTAAACTTGTGCCCCTATGTCTGTGTATCAGTTATTTGGGTTAAGGGGTAGTAAGTAGTATAAGTTGTGTACTGTGTAGGGTGGAAACCAATGACTGTGTTCCATATAGAGTGCCAGTGTTAATTTTTCCAGGTCCTATGTATTATGTATAGGTGTCCCTGTGTCAGCAGCAGTTGCTATACTGCTATCGGGTTGAGAGGGGGAGCAATACCCAGGTAATTGGTATTAATGATTGCAAGTTAGTAGGTTAGAGAGGTGATGTGGTATATCCCAGTAATGTTCGTGATGGTATGGGTTGGATAGAAATCAGGTATCATATATTCATGTAGGTGTAGAGTGGGTGTGTGTGATTTCTATGAGAGAGTGAGAGAAGGAGAACTGTGTATATTGTGAAGTGAGAATTTCCTATGTGTTAGATGCCTATGTGCATCAGTAAACTGTGGCTGTGTAGCAGAGTAGGGAAAATAGGCATGTGTTTGTGTGAGTACCCCAAAACTGTGTGTGTGTGTAGTATACTTGTGTGTATCAGTAGATAGGGATATATAAATCATAGGGTAGGATTTAATGTTAGTATCAGTATTAGTGTGTCCGTTTGTGAGATACCTGTGTGCAGAAATTTGTGTATCAGATTTAGGGGGGGGAAAGCCTGAGTTCTGTGTTTTGTATCAGTTAAATTCAGTGTGTCTAGGTACTAGATGTGTACCAGGGTGAGTTCTGTGCATTCAGTGAGTGTGTGTGAGTGTGAGTGCCACTGGGAGGTGTTCAGTAATTGAACTGTGCCAGTGTGTGTACAGATTTTGCCTATGTATCAGTTAGAGAGGGCAGTGTGTAAGGGAAAGAGCTGTGTCTACATGTGTAGGTCTGAGCAGTGAGATGTGTTGGTATTCCTGTGTGTATCAGTTTTGTCTCAGGATTCTGTGTGTGAGTGTGCCTGGGTATGAGGACCATGTGTGTGTGTGTGTGTTTTAGAAACTGTGTGTACATGGGAATATGTATCAGTATACATATTAGAAGGTGTAGGACAAAATGCCAAGCCTGTGTATACTGAGGAAGTTCTCAGGGGGTCTAGGAAGTTAGGTATCAGTGACTTGTGCAAGTGTGTGTGTGCGGCAGTGAGGTATCAGTATGCATGACTGTGTATGTGAGTTAGGTGTAGTTCAGTAGCAGTATCTATTGTCTCAGTATTTGGACTGTACAGTGAACTCTAGTGTGTGTTTATCTCAAAAACCTGTGTAAATCAGTTAGAAATATTACCTATAGTATTTTCATTTCCTCTAAATAGTTCTAAGAACATGATCACAGAAAGTCTTCTTCGTGTATATCTTGCAATTTTATGAAACTTGCTAATTAATAACACATAGTATATAATAGTAGCTAGATTATACTAGATAACTTAGTATGATGTAGATTTTGACTAGTTAACCTAGTTTTGACTAGTAAACCCTTGGAATTAACCTAGTATAGACTGATCCATGACCTAGAAGCCTCATCTTCTAATTAATTAAACTTGTTATTTCTTTAGTTCAGTACATGACATTTATATTCCACAAATAGGTCACTGTGATTTCATCTTGGACATTGATCCTCACACCTTGCTCAGGACCACAGGCGAGTACATTCTCTGACAGTTTTCATGGTTGATTACTTCTATAAATTATAGTGTATTACATACTTGATTCCGACACTATGGATACACGGGTTAGCACCCTAGGTCCCCATCATGAGGAGTCGTGATTGGAATCCATCGTGCTAGCTGGGGGATGGAGAACTATTAGTAGATTATGTGATCATATCCAAACATTTATATGCACCATAGCTCACCCCACTTCTCACGTCGGGTGCAGCCTGACCACTTATATGCTCCATAGCTGTTATATATGATTAGCCTGACCACTATATGCACCATAGCTAACCATACGGTTAGCCTGACCTAAAAGAATCATAGCTAATCATATATAACCAGCCTGATCTAGTCCCAAGCCGATCACATAATAAACTAATATTTCAAACACTTAGCTAGATGTCTATTTTTCTGATTTTACTTGTTCTAGCATTCACTATTTATTGCTCATTGCTAGATGCTCTATTGTCTATTTCATTTCTCCAGTACTTCACATGTTCAGCTTTTATTTTCATCTTGTATCTCTTACATTGTTTATAGATTTTGTCAATTTAATGAAACTGCTGTTAGTGCTTGTGCTTCGCTCCAATCCTGACTGTGTAAACATTTTCAGAGGACCTGGAGGACTTTTGCCCCACTCATTACGGCCCAGGGATAGAGGGAGATTTCACTCCAGAAATCCCAGAGGAGTTGCCTATCCTAGAGGAGAACTTACCAGCCTGTTCTTAGATTATTTTTCTGTATTTATTGTTTTAGACTGAGACTGAGTTGTATTTATTTAGTTTTGTGACTTTGTGAGGTCATTTAGACCCAGGATTTGAGTTGGACTTATTGTGGTTGGTTTTTACTAGAATTCTTTTCAATTCTCATCGTGCCATTATTCTTATAGTTTGTGATTGAGTATATTATAGAACTGTGGTTTATTTATCATTGTCCTCCGTACGGAGTTGAGACTATTGACAGGATATACTATGTTTGTGACCTAGACAGCGTTCTACCGCCGATGCTGCGGCGTAGGCTGGACGTACCCACGACTCATGCCCAAATTCTGGGTGCGGGTCGTGACACATTTTTAGTGGTGGCCCATGCAGGTCTAGTCACTAGTCTTAGATTCAGATTAGAGTGATATCGTAGTGGTGCTCGCTTAGAGTATTACTACGAGCCTGTTTTAGGAAATAGGAATTAGGCTGTGGATATGCTCAATCACAATTAGAAAATTCTGATTCTTATGATACTACTCTTAATGATTAATTCCTTTAGAAATTTTTACTGTCCTTCCTTGATGATATCGTATCTATTGCCTTAATTAAATCTTTTGATCTGTCTTCAGGATGCCGCCGAGAAGGTCTCAGAGACTCGGAGCAGCAGATTCAGAGAGGTCTGCCACCTCTCGCCCTGTCGGACAGACATCCGCAGCACCTCCTACATCTCCAGTACATGTGGGAGCGTCTGCAGCATTCGGGGGTCCTCCACCACCTGTTCAGAGGGTCCCAGTAGCTACGACGGAGCTACCACCACCACCACCAGTTCAGCATCCAGGAGGTGTGCCGGTCGATGGGGCACAGATGTTCGCTTTGATTCAAGGCATGGTCGATGCCCAGAGGACGTCGGCAGAGGCCCAGAGAGTGCAGGCTGAGGCACATCAGGCCCAGACAGAGATGATGAGGGTGAACATGGAGAATGCTCACCAAGTGGCTCTCCAGGCTGTGGAGAGGGTCACTCAGCAGCAGCAGCATCCTGGTCAGCAACAACAGAGGCCGGGCACCATTGTGGACTTCAAGAGGATGATGCCTCGGGAGTTCAAGGGGACAGAAGGGATACTCTACGCCGATGATTGGCTAGAGGACATCGAGAGGAACTTGCGTTTGGCGCAACTTCCAGAGGCGCTCCAGATCGAGGCCGCTGGCAGCCAGATGTTCGACATTGCCTTGACGTGGTTTCGCACAGAGCCGAGACTCTTACGCAGGGGACTCACTTGGGAGGCTTTCAGGGAGCTCTTCAAGGAGAAATTCTTTCCTGACGTTGCCCTGGGAGCCTTGGACAGTCAGTTCCATGACTTAGTCCAGGGGAGCTCGTCCGTCGATGAGTATGCCGCGGAGTTTTGCCGCCTGAGCCGCTTCGCGCCGTCGATGATTAGAGATCCGGGGGACAGGGCCCGGAAGTTCAGAAAAGGGCTGACAAGGGAGATCAAGTCTCGCACGTCGGGACGTCGCACCGCTACTTTTGAGGGCATATTGATGGATGCCCAGATAGCCGAGGACGACTTGGACCTTAGGCCCAAGAGGGGACGCGATGTTTCCGGAGGAGCAAACAGTAGTGCGGGACCAGGCAAGCGTCCACACTTTCAGCAGCAGCAGAGGCCCTTTCAGTAACAGCACCAGCAGCACCAGGCACCAGCCCGAGGGCAGGTCCAGCAACAGCAGCAGAGGCAGACTCAGCCCGCCATCCAGTGTGCGTACTGCGAGAAGATGGGACATACTAGAGAGATCTGCAGGCATAGATTGGGCTCATGTCTGTCCTGCGGATCGACGACACATCAGCTGAGGGATTGCCCTACCATTCGGACTCGTCCAGGCCAGGGTGGAGCAGCCGCCCAGAGAGGACCAGGCAGGGTACCTGCCGCACCAGGAGGCCAACAGCAGAGGGGACCACTTCCACCGCAAAATCAGAGGTTTGCCCAGCATCAGCAGCAGAGAGGTGCACCCCAAGGGCGAGCGTACGCCATGGCAGTCGAGGAGATCGAGCCAGCAGGAGACTTGATCACAGGTTCGGTTCTTCTCGATTGTATTCCCGCATTTACCTTATTCGATTCTGGCGCTTCCCATAGTTTTGTGTCTGTATCATATGCACTTCGACATTATTTAGAGACAGAACCATTAGCTAGGACTTGCAAGATCATGACTGGTGGAGGTATTATCCTAGTCCGTGATCACTGCAAGGACCGGAGAGTGTCAGTAGGAGGCCGAGACTTGAGCGTGAGCTTACTTGTCATGCCACTTCCGGGGTACGATATTGTACTCGGAATGGACTGGTTGAGTAGGCATCATGCTACTATAGATTGTTATAAAGGCAGAGTATTGTTTAGGCCACCAGGAGAGCCAGAGTTTGAGGTCGTCAGAGGAGCAGCGGAATAGAGAGGGAGCACATTTTACGGAGCCAGGACGGAAGAGGAGGAGTTGCCACATCCTCTGATAGCGGAGTTCCTGGATGTATTTCCAGAGGAGTTGCCAGGCTTGCTGCCAGACAGAGATGTTGAATTCTCTATAGACTTGGTTCCAAAAGCGGAGCCCATTTCACAACATGTCTATAGAGTCAACAACAGCGAGCTGGCAGAACTGAAAAAGCAAGTTGAGGAGCTGCAGGACAAAGGCTTCATCAAATCCAGTTCATCACCATGGGGAGCTCCGGTATTGTTCGTACCGAAGAAGGACGGCACGGTGCGCATGTGCATTGATTATAGAGCCTTGAACAATATCACTATCAAGAACAAGTACCCGCTGCCGAGGATAGATGATCTTTTCGATCAGTTGAGCGGGGCGAGGGTGTTTTCAAAGATTGATTTGAGGTCAGGCTATCACCAGGTGAAGGTGAAGAGAGAAGACACGCCGAAGACAGCTTTTCGGACCAGATACTGCCAGTTTGAGTTCATGGTAATGCCATTTGGTTTAACCAATGCACCGGCAGTATTCATAAACCTGATGAACAAGGTGTTCCACTAGTACCTTGACAAGTTCGTGGTGGTGTTCATCGACGATATTCTTGTGTATTCCAAGACCCCGGAGGAGCACGAAGAGCACCTGAGATTGGTGTTAGAGACTCTCAGGAGGGAGAAACTGTACGGAAAACTCTCTAAGTGTGAATTCTTCCTTGACAAGGTTGAATTTCTTGGGCATGTGGTATCGGGTGACGGAATCTCGATTAACCCACAGAAGATCGAGGCAGTGGAGTCGTGGGCTACCCCAGTTCGGTAGCTGAGATCAGAAGTTTTCTCGGGCTAGCAGGATACTACAGGAGGTTTGTACAAGACTTCTCCAAGATTGCAGCGCCAATGACCAGACTGACTAGGAAGGATGTGGATTTTGTCTGGACGGAGGAGTGCCAGGCCGCATTCGATGAGCTGAAGAAGAGGTTGACGACAGCTCCAATTTTGACGTTGCCATCAGGGACAGGTGGTTTTACCATCTACAGTGATGCTTCAGGGAAGGGTCTGGGATGTGTTCTTCAGCAGCATGGGAAGGTAATTGCCTATGCTTCCAGGCAGTTACGCCCTCATGAAAAGAACTACCCCACCCACGACTTAGAGTTGGCAGCGGTTATATTCGCTCTAAAGCTGTGGAAATATTACCTGTACGGAGAGCGTGTGGAGATCGTCACAGACCACAAGATCTTGAAGTACGTATTCACACAGAAGGAGCTGAACATGAGGCAGAGGAGGTGGTTAGAGTTGATGAAAGACTTTGATATCTCATTGCAGTACCATCCAGGGAAGGCCAACGTAGTTGCCGATGCCTTGAGCAGGTATCCGATGGCTATGTACTTGACGACAGATAGGCATTTGTTGGCTGATCTGGAAAGCTTGGAGATTGAAGTGTTAGTTCCTGGTGCTGAGATTCAAATGTGGGGATTGCAGATACAGTCCGAACTGATGGACAGGATCAGAGCTGCGCAGTATGATGATGAGACTCTGAGGAGTATCAGAGCACAGGTTCAGATGGGATTGTCGGACGACTTTACTATCGCAGATGATGGTTCCTTATGGCACGGCACGAGGATATGTGTGCCTAGCGGGGAGCTGCGCGAGGAGGTTTTGCAGGAGGCACACCGCTCTCAGTACTCGATGCATCCCGGTGCCAACAAGATGTATCGAGACTTGAGGGAGCACGTATGGTGGTATGGAATGAAGCGCGAGGTAGCACGTTTCGTATCTCGGTGTCTAGTGTGCCAGCAGGTAAAGGCAGACCGGCAGAGGCCAAGTGGGTTGCTTCAACCCTTACCGATTCCAGAATGGAAATGGGAGCACGTGACCATGGATTTCGTTTCAGGGCTTCCACGTTCTCCAGGAGGGAAGGACGCGATTTAGGTCATCGTGGACAGGTTGACCAAATCAGCCCATTTCTTACCTTTCAAGGTGGTTACGTCGACAGAGAGGCTCGCAGAGATGTACGTGCGACAGATTGTTAGGCTTCATGGAGTTCCTGTGAGCATCGTCTCAGATCGGGATAGTCGTTTCACTTCCCACTTCTGGAGGAGTCTGCAGGCTAGCTTGGGCACTCAGCTCAAGTTCAGTACCGCGTATCACCCCCAGACAGACGGGCAGTCTGAAAGGACTATTCAGACTCTCGAGGATATGCTACGCACTTGTGTTCTAGATCTCGGAGGTTCTTGGGAGGATCATCTGCACCTGGTAGAGTTTGCTTACAACAACAGCTACCAGGCCAGCATCGAGATGTCACCATTTGAGGCTCTTTATGGACGGAGGTGTCGTACACCGCTATTGTGGGACGACGTTGGAGAGAGAGCCTTGCTAGGACCAGAAATGGTCGTGGATGCAGCAGAAAAGGTGAAACTCATCAGAGACAGACTGCGAGTGGCGCAGGACAGATGCTCTATTGTCTATTTTTCTGATTTTACTTGTTCTAGCATTCACTATTTATTGCTCATTGCTAGATGCTCTATTGTCTATTTCATTTCTCCAGTACTTCACATGTTCAGCTTTTATTTCCATCTTGTATCTCTTACATTGTTTATAGATTTTGTCAATTTAATGAAACTGCTGTTAGTGCTTGTGCTTCGCTCCAATCCTGACTGGGTAAACATTTTCAGAGGACCTGGAGGACTTTTGCCCCACTCATTACGGCCCAGGGATAGAGGGAGATTTCACTCCAGAAATCCCAGAGGAGTTGCCTATCCTAGAGGAGAACTTACCAGCCTGTTCTTAGATTATTTTTCTGCATTTATTGTTTTAGACTGAGACTGAGTTGTATTTATTTAGTTTTGTGACTTTGTGAGGTCATTTAGACCCAGGATTTGAGTTGGACTTATTGTGGTTGGTTTTTACTAGAATTCTTTTCAATTCTCATCGTGCCATTATTCTTATAGTTTGTGATTGAGTATATTATAGAACTGTGGCTTATTTATCATTGTCCTTCGTACGGAGTTGAGACTATTGACAGGATATACTATGTTTGTGACCTAGACAGCGTTCTACCGCCGATGCTGCGGCGTAGGCTGGACGTACCCACGACTCATGCCCAAATTCTGGGTGCGGGTCGTGACACGTTGCGCCCGCACAAGGCTAAAGTATTTTGCATAGCAAGCACATATTCAGAGTACGCAGATAAATTAAAACACAGATTTAAAACATGGAAAAGTTCTCTTTATTGATAATGAACATCTATTACAAACTCCTGAACGAGTTAGCTAATATGCCGAACGGCTTACAAAAGTGTTGACTCAAAATGAGATAGCAGTCCTGTACATTACATCCTTTTATAAACTCAAAATGATAAAGACCTCCAGGCTGGAGGACGGCTTTGCCACGAAGTTGCATTTGTGTATGAAGAGTTGCAAGCTTCTGGCTCCAAAATGCTTCAAGGGGCGCGATGAAGATGCGCCAACAACTGGACTGGATCAGGAAGACGACTTTGGCTCCTCGCTCAGTTTGCCTTGGTGCGGAGAACCTGTTTCAACGAGGGTCAGCATGTCGAAACCTACTGGTGAAGGCGAGCTAACCGAGCTATACCAATCAACACATTATTTTAATAAAGCATGCATATTTTGTGGGTTTCTATCTTGCCTTAGTTCATTTACAACTAAGCAGCATATAAAAATTTACTGAAATGAACATGCCACCGTTCGGTAGATTTTACCTGACCGTCTGAATGACCTGCACAATACTTACCTTGCCTTCCCTGCCACGAAGACACAAGTTAGTATACAACAGGTTTAAATATACACAGGGATCACTGGCATGATGCCACAAAAGGACGGTTTATAGTCTCGGGACAAGAATGATATGCAACGCAGGTGGCGAGCCCAGCTATATAGCATCCCGTCCATGACAAACGACTATACGAACTCTTCTGCCCGGATCGGATCGGCCCCAGTGCCCTGGCGGCCGTCCGCGGAAGCCAAAATATCTTGTGCACAAGTTGTCCATGATCAAGCACATTTAGTTCAAATTATTTCAAACGAATTTCGAACGAATAAGAGCAAGCTCCATAGCCAAACAGTTTTGCATAGTCTTACTGATCAATCTATGCCAAATTAAAGTGTGTTCCATATGCATAGCACAATTTATAGAAAAAACATGTATTCTAACTAAAATTGAAATATATGTTGAACATTCCAAATGAATAAGCATGCAGTATAAGTAATCGTTCCCAAGTTGAAGGACAAGCAATACAAACCAAGTCTATTCCCGTTTTATCTTGATATGTTTTATTATTATTTGGTATCGTTTGATCGGGGCAAAGAAGAGTGCACGATTTTAGGGTGTGAAGCTTGGAAGCAGGGCTAGCTAATCGGGATGGTAGCCACTCACTTAGAAGTTGGAAAGGAGAAGGAAAGAGGCACTTCATGACTCCGCTCGCAAGCCGCCTACTGCTCGTTCACCTGCACACGAACAGCTCGATTAATACTTCTTCCTCTCTTTCCAATCTCGGAATTGAAGTACAGTTTAATGAACGAAAATAATGAAAATCATTAAAACCGTTCAAGGAAAACAAGCAAATTCCAAAACTAACTCAAAGCACGAAAGCAACAAGCGGCATCAAAAACCGAGGCAATAAAAGATAGCAGCGGAGAGGTCCCTCCTGACTCTGCCGCTAAGTCGATCCCAGGGGCGCAGTCCACTGAATATGGGAATCGATTCCGAAGAAACAAATCCATAATGAGGACGAGTTCTTAATTCAATCTATCCCGATCGAACGATACCGTCTTGTGTTTCTTAGCCGCGCTCCTCGAATAGGAGGAACTGGGCACTACAAAGCCAAGGCCCAATCCCAAGGATGTTGACCAAGCCCAACCCCCTAGGTCAACATCAAACCCTAGTTTCCACATATATAAATATACAACTTTTTTTTTCTACGCCCCCAAACCAACCTAGCCTACTATTCATCACCCCTACCTCCGCCTGAACCAACCCGGAGCAGCCCCGCCGTGCTTTTCCAAGCCGTCGCCAGAGCAGCTCCCAATCGCCGCCTCGCCTGAGACCTCCGCCACCTGCTCGCCGGAGCCCCGCCTGGCCTGGCCATTTCCACCGAGCCATCCTTCCATCTGAGATCTCCTTCCCGACTTCTTCTCCTCCCTCGTCTCCATCGTCCCCGGCCAACTCATCAACCCGACCACCTCCCGTCGACACCCCAGTCGACTACCACCTTCACCTGACCCTCCTCGACCTCGTCTCTTCCTCCTCCGCGGCCATCATCATCCTCCTTCCCTCCGCCTGAAATGACCACCAGCACCGAGCCACCTCTTCTTCTTTCTTCCGAGCACCTCCACCTCTTCCTGAACTCCTCCTCCGCCTCCCTGAGCCATTCACCACCACCACTCCACATCCCATCTCCTCCCTGACATCCTCCTCTTCCCCGTCCTCCCTGCTCAACTCCTCCTCCTTGACCCGCCGGAGCACACGACCCGACTTCATCACTTCTTCAACCTCTCCACCCTATCCTCCTCTCCCACTGTCCCTTGCCATCCTCGTCGGACTCTCCCCATCACCACCACCTTGAACACCTCTCCTCCCTGCTTTCTGTCCTCCTTCACGGCCTCCTGAGCCCTGGCCAGAGCAGCCTCCTCCCCTTCAATCATCACCATTACCATCATCATCATCCCTATCATCCTCATCACCATTATAACCTAATCCCCTTAACCATTATCACCTAATCACCATAGTCATCATCACCATCCCCTTAATCAATCACCATCACCATAACCTACATCCTAACCATAATCATCCCCATTATCATAATCTTCTTCATCATCATAATTATTATCCCCTTAATCACCATCACCTTAACCCTAATTATCCCCATCATCATAACCTTCATCATCATCATAATCATCATCACCCTAATCACCCTCATCACCCTTATGATTAACCTTCATCACCTACATCATCATCATCATAACCTCAATTATCATTATTCTTGTCATAATCATCAACATCGGTATCATCATCATCATGGACCCGTCACCCTCGCCGAAGACAACCTACAGTCATCCTCGATCCTCGTGCCCGTGCATGCTAACCCCGAGGTTCGAACCTATCCCTCTCTTTTTATTTTATTGTGTGCTTGTGTGAATAACATCTAGGTTAGCATATTGGTTCAGGTTGGTTGTTATGAGTCCAGACCGTGTCGGAGAACCCAAACTCGTATGCGTATACGTACGCATATGAGTAATATAATCTTATTGTTATATATAATTATATGGATATATATATATATATATATATATATGTAATTAGATGCTAAATAATAATTATGACAATAATATATTACTGTGGATTTTTTTGAATATTTACCTTGACCTTGTGACCTGAATATTAGAGAATTGTCTGCTTTGCATACACTGACGTACTGGCTTAGACACATGTTAGTTGACTGTCTAATTTTTTACAGCATTTGAAGATGTGACACCCGTATAATTAGACGCATATTTGACCCTGTTAGTTGACCAGTGTCACCCCTAGCGTACCCTCTGAGTCCAATGTATTTATGGTTGTGGTTGTGCTAGTGTAATGATTGATGTTGTTTTGTATTATATTAAATGTATATAGGACTATTGGATTATTCTGTGCGACTTCAGGAGCAGGTTATTGGTACTACGTAGCCTTCTTGCCAGGCAAGTATACCTTGCCATTGTACTGTAATTTATATTGCATATGTTCCATGCATCTTATTTTTGCTTATTAGTTCATATATTTTAACTGTTATATAAACTGCGCGTCCAAGAAAACTTGGGTGCAACGATGGTGACATCGTATTATGTTTTTATTATGTATATGCATTGACCTAGTTTATGAGACCACCCCATTAGCATGAGGCATCATTAGGATTTATTGGCCGTGACACATCTGTTACACGAGTGTGAGTCTTATATAGATCACAGACTCACATGCAGGGTTTGGCCTCCTGTACGTATGGGACGTACGATAGGGAATAACTGTCGATAGAAACTTTGCATGCTAGTAGACTGGCAGTTATTAGAGGTATTATCATGTCATAGATGTGACATGCTTAGAGCATGGGGTGGGGAGAACAACAAGTAAGGCGTTTGGACTTCGTTGCACTTTCCTTGTGTAACCTGTATGCTCCGTCAGAGATGCGCGGTCATGATGATCACTATATATTATATATTATCAGGTGGCATCTGCCGTTCAAAAGACGACATGCTTTGTAGACCCCTAAATCTCCAACAGAATCATGCCAATCCTATTTTAGCCACATAGCCCACGCGTTGGAAAGTTGTTCTTAAACTACATTTACTTAGATGGTTAGGCGACCCATTGGATGTTTATTTTACAGTACTTATTGGCATACTTCTATGTATCTTGTTATGTCCCTCTGAAGAACTGGTCCCTTTTCAGGTGTAGATGTTCATGAGTATTCGCAAGAGCGCAGATCCGGACTGGTTACTTAGGTTTTGAGGTCTTTCCTTCGAGCCTCGTGATTGTTAGTTGATGTACTTATATTATTTTATTTATATTATATTCTACTTTGTAGTGGATTTGTTTTCATCCAACTATCATCCTTTGATATTTCATATTGAGATTTAGTTACATAATTATTGGTTATTTATCTATTTATGATTTCTGTGGATGAGATTTAGATTATGCCTGTGACTTGAGATAGTTTATACCAGTTGTGAATTATTGTTCATAATACAGCGTACGCATGTGTTATGGTTTCCATATATTGGAGTTACCATATACATGCGGCTGGCATGCTTACGTGTCCTAGTCCTACATATTTTGGGACTGGGACATGACAATCTCTGACCATTTCACAAAAGTGACAGGGGAGGTCATCAACCTAAAATTTTATTTCAGAAAGAACAAACCCATGTGGCTCGAATGAATCATATCCCTAAGCTAATGCGATGACTATCTCCAGTCACTTCATAGAAATTAAGAGGAAAAGCCATCAATATTAGCAATTTATCTTCCATTCTAAGGGATCCCTACATTCAAAAGTACAAGTTATCAGTTATCATAATAAACTTTTTATGATCCTGTCTTGGGATCCTGAATCTTTAGACATCTTGAGAATTGGGTTTACTTGCCCATATCACAATGAACTTTTCATGATCCTACGGGATCCTAGGATATGAATCAAAATATTATTAAAGTCAAATTCATATTTCTTGACATCCCAAGCATGCTCCATTTGGAACACCATAAACTTTTAGAATTTTACAAGATTTTTGGATGTGACTCCAAATATCATCAAATTTAAAGACCAATTTGTTGAGTTCCCAAGCAATCTCCATTTGCACAAAAAAGGGCAATTTACTAGAACCTAACAGAGATAAGTGAATGTTTGGAAAATACAAAAACTGATTCATCACTACTTCAGGAATCCTCACTCACTAATGACCCGGTTCCCGGTAAACACCCTAGTCTTTACATGATGTCTATTCTGTCGATTAAAAAAGTAAACATGTTGCACCAACCAATCTCTTAAAACTTTGAAGTCATTGATTCTACATAATACAGATAGAAATTGACGACGATGACGACACTTATTAAATGCATGGAGATCTAATTTTTGTTTCTTGTTAATAACTCTAAATTCACAGTCACATAACTTACAAGATTAGCACTACATCAGTCAAAATTGTTTCTTAAATGTCAACTTAATCATTTTTATGGGAATCTCGCGACTAGCACCTATTTAATCCCAAACTAATCCCTCAATGTCGTCTAAGGAGAAACTCCACAAAAATGATAATATTTTTTGAAAAAAATTTCGCATCCGCATCCATCGATAAATTTTTTGCACCCAAAATAGAGTAGATCTGGTAGACCTATAAGTCTCAAGCAACCAACCGACCCTCATATTTTAGTGTAGATCTACAAGTTGCATAAGTTCTAGCCTAGGTGATTCGGGAACTTTTAGTGTAGCTAGCTGAAAGGGTAGTCGTCTAACCCAACTACGGTCTAAGATAGCTTTTGGTGCCAGTGACCCACATATAGGCTAGTCGGCATGCTAATATTTATCTGCGTATAGGTCCGTTGGTAATGTTCAGAAGGAAAATAGGTGCACTACACAACATTTATGAGCTTAACGATTGTCTTCTATAGGGACACTCATGCGACAGTTTTGATTCTGTATATATATTGACATGTCTTTCATCATTATTGTATGAGACATGGAAGGATGGTATGTATTGGTAATTAAACCCAGTTGCTCTGTTGCATGACACATTATGCCATAACACAAGTATATTTATTCTTATATGCCATGAAAATGCTCCTAAGGCAAGATTAGAAAGACCACCTAATAGTTTGTGTGCAATCACATAAATAACGTATTGGTTCTGTTGAGTGGGCGAGAGGCCCCTCACAAGAGCATTTTATATACTGACACCCCCACCAGATTTTGCAGGTGCGGTATTTGCGTAGACACGTGGAGGCTTTGGAATTTGGATTGACGCTTGGGAACGTTGCGGCCGGAAGATAGGATTTCTTTGTATAATGGACATAATATATGAAACATCATCTATTGTATCATCCTCAAGTTGAAAGCCTCGTGGCATAATCTATTGTATTGAGAGAGAGAGAGAGAGAGAGAGAGAGAGAGAGAGAGAGAGATCAGTATTTTGTAAATCTTGGCTTCAAGCTGTTGTAACATCTATTGCATTATCAATAAAGAGAATCATTCCTTTGTATATCTTTTCTCGATTCAACTTTTTCTGTTTCGGGACTTATGTCATTGACGACTCTGTAACTTATTTGTTCAATCCGCCATTTAGGTGCTTACCTTGTACAAGCACAAATTAGGATTATATGATATTACGCCCAGTGGAAACTATCGGTTCTGCGAAACTGGGGCATGACAACCTACAACCATTTCATAAAAGTGAGAGGGGAGGTCAGCAACTTAAGCCTGTTAGGACCAACAATGTCGATACCGAACCCTGATACCTCGTGTCTGAAACTAACAATGACAGAAACTAGGAAAACCCACCTGAGATAACTAACAATCGTCTAACCAGAATGTCAAGACAAATAAAACAGAGTATTTCGGTGACAATGCCTAAAATAGAGTATTTTCGGTGACAATGCCACCTAGACAAATCATAATCTTTATAACTTTAGGTAGAGATACAAGATTGAATAAAACTATGATGAATCTTTTGCCCAAAGATTCACTTCCTTACCAAACTCAAGAAGAAAAAAATTGCAACCTGAAATCACTCAGCCTACCCGTAGTGATATTCATGAAGAACCGAATATATCTTATCTTCCAACTGTAATTGATGGCGAGTTCTAAAAGAAAACTATGGATTTTTTCTTAGATTTCATGTGGACTTGCTTCCTCGAATCTCCCATCTTGAGCTTCTTTGAGCCTCCACCCTCAACACATATAAATAAGTTAAGAAACCTTATTTTAGGTCATATAAAATACCTAAAATAGTCAAGTACCAATTCTTTATGTCCAAATCTGGTCAGATTAAATATTTGATGTAGATTATGGTCCCACAACAGAGCTATCCATCGCCAGAACCAATCCGAACTCAATTCAGACCGAATTTGGTTCAGATATGCCCAAGAAGTTCCACATATGTCGATGTGATGCCCAGTCTATCCTGCACTATCTCAAATCGAGACTGGACCCCAAAAATCTCACCTTCTAGCATGATGAGAGGTTGATCCTATGGCTCCTCAACTGGACTCCTTGTTTGTCGTCCCACAACAAAGTTTCTGCTCTCTTTTGTCATTGATATCCAATCCCCCGAGGTATTGTGCATCTTCCTTCATCTCTAGCTCCTCGACCACCACATTGACAGTACTGCCATATATAGAAAATCCTGTATAACTGAGATCCTACTGACACCAATAACTCATCTAAGAACGAAGTCCCTAACGATCAGTCTTATCGTAAGTCTTGGCTACCTGTCCCCGACTTTCATCTTCCATCGAAACATGCTACCGTTCCGTTGAGCTTCTTCAGCCTTGGCTGGCACAACCAAGTAGACGGTATGGTTCCCTCGAGATTGAAGCTCATGAACTTGTCCACCTTCGTATCAGATACTGAATCTCTCTCGTACATATGCATCATTAGCAGATTATCATGCACTATGCACTCTGTCGATGACTCATATCTTCCTCGAAACTGTGCAAATAAAGATGCACCCACCTCAGATTAAATTTGTTGCGCACCTTGATATTCTTCCTGACTTAGAACTATTTAAAACAATGTCGCTCTATAAAGCTTTGGCAAACCACCCGTCACCAAAACTTGATCAGTAGAAAAAACCCAACTTGGAGACCGACCAACTGTCATAGGATCGATAGACTGACACTCAATCTTTGACTCATCACCATCTGTCACTTTTCATGA
Source organism: Iris macrosiphon (assembly GCA_036927795.1). Lineage (NCBI taxonomy): Eukaryota > Viridiplantae > Streptophyta > Magnoliopsida > Asparagales > Iridaceae > Iris > Iris macrosiphon. The sequence continues at coordinate 231,881,943 of JAYESA010000004.1, forward strand.
TGAATCGAATCCTCCATATCTCTCAAATCATCTCGAAGACCCCCCAATACAAGTTTCTAACGATCCACATACTCCTTTCGAACATCCTTCGAGCCTCCATCTGATGTTTGCATCATGAATGCACACCTCAATTACTTGAGCTTGTACATACCATAATATATATCTTCTCGATCAAGTAGTTGGGAACCCTTCGTAAGCTTCCATTCTTTGTCCCCAAATATACTGCGACATCCATCATCTGCCAGTTTTTCTACCAAAATCAAGTTATAGTGCAAACTCGACACATGACAAACATCCCTTGTGAACGAGCTTCTCGCCAAGCTCCTTTGTCAAGTACATATCCCTGATGCCTACAACCGCAGTCGTCCCCTTGTCGCACATCTTCACACGTCCAAACCTGCCATCTCGGTATAACGTAATGTCCTCCTATACAGAGTGGCATGATACGACGTTCCCGTATTCATGACCCAATCATCGTCATAATACTGCCACAAGGTTCCTCTTTATTGGTTGCTATGATGATGCGATCTTCCATCGTCGTGATATCTACCTGATCATCCTTGCCTTTAGCCTTCTTAGATTTGAGCTTCATGCATTTTTTCTTAAAATGACCCATTTTGCTACAATGATAGTAGCCCTCATTGTGATCCACAGTGGCAAGATCCTGAGAAATTCCTCCGTCCTCGCCTGTGACTTGAGTCTTTCCTAGGAAGCAACCAGAGCGGACTCCTGCAATGATTCAACAAACGGCTTACGGCGGACCTCCTTGTTCAACAAATTACTTTTGACTGTCTCTATTATGACTAATCCATCATGCACGAAGTTTCTCACCGATACCACCAATATCTTCCAGCTTTTCAACAGATAACTTAAAAGCAGCTGGAACTAAAGCTCATTATCAATCACCATCTTTATCGTCAATCTCCATCTTCATCGTTTACAATTAGCTGATAAAATCCTGAATGTCGTTCAGATCTTGTGCTACCAAGGCACCCTCCGTGTACTTCGAGTTGACGAGTTGGTGAATAAGAAATGACTTGTTGCCAGCCATCTTTCGTTCGTACAACAAATATAGCTTCCAGAATGCTTTTGTCAAACTCTCTATGGACATGTAATAAAATACCGAATCATTCAGCCATTGGTGGATGAATCCAATGGTTTTACGATCCAATCATTTTTAGTCATCAACAACTTTGTCCACTGGCTTATCATTGTCACCCTCCAACGAACCAGACAAATCATTGCACCATAGTAGATCCTCCATCATTTGCTTCCAAATTGCCTAGTTTCATCCTGTAAGGGTAATCATATGTGTGTTCATATACTGTTACGACCCACACCCAGAATGAGGGTACGAGTACATAGGTATGTCCAGCCTACGCCGCAGCATCGGCGGTAGAACCCTGTCTAGGTCAACAATAATATCTAAATATCTCACACAATAAATATATAATGTACCTGTCAAGATATCTCGACTCCAAATGAAGGACAATATGATAATCAATACTCAATTAGAATAAAACTAGGGGAAGAGTATGACACAATATGGAATAAAAAAATAGAAATCACAAGTCACAAATACAACTCATAACCAAGTCTAATAGGCTAGCACAATAGTCTTAAATATAATACATGCCAACATGTCAAAATTGAGACATATACAATATAATAAAGAAACTAGCAAAGTCTCCTCAACAGCTGGCTATAGCTCAACATGCTCTACGGGTACTATCTCAACTGGCTCACCATCCTGTGACCCATAATAGGTGGGACATATCTCCTCTAACCAATCATCTGAAAAATATATCCAGTCAGAATTGGAGCAAAGTTCAACCCAATAGTAGTTCCAATTAATTGACAAAGATTATAAAACAGTAAATAATGATGTAATAATAGATGAGCCAATAATAAAGGAAGAGGGTATAAAATAGAGTAAATAGATAAATATGGAAATACTGGAAAGCAAGAAGAAGAGTTGATAAGTATATAAAGACAGACAGATATATAAAACTAGTAAACCTGTCAAAGTAAATATACAACCAACATGAATAGAGTAATCCAGAAAGACAATATCTAAATAGTGTTTTAAAATACCAAGTTGACATATGAAAGACCAGAAGGTAATATTCGACAAACCACACATGTCGTGTGTGGCTGCTATTATTCCAGTAAGACCATGGGATAGAAAGGGTATGTTCACACGTCACCTAGGTATTTTCTCGCCCGACCAGTACTCATGGATCCAGGTCCCGACACAAAGAATCTCAATAGTCTAGAAAATGTCAATCTGCCAGAATTACATTAGTCTAGTAATTTATTAGTCCAAAAAGTCAATAGGTCTAAAATCACGTATCTCAAGACAATAAATCCTTACAATACCAATTCGTGTATCCAATGTGTCAGAAAGCAGGTAAAGCAATACTATAAAACATGAATCATAGTAAATATCAAATAATGGAAACTATCAGAGAATGTACTCGCCTGTGGTCCTGAGCAAATAATGCAAATCAGTGTTCGAACTGGTGTCACGCTGACCTATGTCACGCTGACCTATATATAAAATTCTATGTCATTTGGTGTATTGGAGTGATAAATATTCTTAAATAATCTAAATATGATTTCTAGGTCATAGCTAGGCCATAATAGTCAAACTAGGTCTAGTAGGTCGATACCTTGATTCTAGGTTCAAAACTAGTTTTTAGGGTGGTTGCAAGGCTAAACTAGCTAATACTAGGTGATACTAGGCTATACCTAGGTTTTTAGATCCTTACTAGTTAATATAGAGATACTAGGTATCATAACTCCTTATATATCATGTATATATAATATCTCAATATCCTAGCTAATATACAATACCTTAACTCTGTATCCAATATCTTGACTTACCCTAAACTGGTATCTAACCCAATATTTTACCCTACACTCAATATCTAACCCTAATACCAATACCTCATCTGTATCTTGACACCATATCCTTGGTACTAACCTACCCATAGATATACATATTCCCAAGTATCCATATATACCTTATATACTAACTGTTAATACCTTGAACACTTATCCCAAGGTATCCTATATTAACCCACACACAACACTGGCTTATTTGCATATTGCACCTTATTGCCAGCATTGCTACTTCTCTCCCCTCACTTCCTCTAAGATGAAACCTGAATACGAGCTCTAAACATTCCTCCTACTACCTATCTGAGCCCTCTTGCATATCTTTGTATTCATATTCCTCTCAAGCACTCATCTCATATTACTCACTGAACACATAATCAATCATAAATTCACCCACTGATATACAGTGTATTACAACCCATACTCTATGCTAGTGCTACTCTGCCTTGGTATCACTAAATTACCAACACTAAACTTACACTCTAACACATGTGCCTATACTATACTAACCCTCACTATCTTACTAAAAAACTGCACCTTTAATAGTGTATTGATACACCATGCCTTATCCTTGCACTCCCTCTTCACCATTTAACATGAGCCCCAGGTTTAGTTGCTGTTGTAACTCAAACTAGTTGTATAAGAATCTATTTATCCACACACCACAGACACACACACACACAGTCACTCCAAATCTTTTCCCTCTAACTGCATCAAGTTTGCACAAAGGACACTCATTCAGGTGCACTCAAACCCTAACCTCCTTCACCTACAGTCTCACCATTTGTCCACTACTACCTATAAAATTGAATGCCCAACTCCTCCCATTTGTTGTTAGCTAACGCTTGATACCCCATTGATACTTCCTGCCATACCCACAACACAACAGCAACTCCCACACAACCTTGCAAGCACCCAAACTGCACAAGCATCCAATGCTCGAGCATGCTCCCCTAGAATTGGGGCTCCCCTATCTGTTGTAACTGCCTGCAATTACTGATACCATTAAGAATCAGTCACTGGTACAACTGAAAACTTCATAACTGACTCAAAAGCACCCACAATACCAATTCCCCACATTCAACCACTTCCTGCACACCCTTGCCCCAAATTCTCAGCAACCCGAGTTACACACTAGTGTAGTAGTTAACTACACCAATCCCATTCCCACACTGCACAACAGTTACAAGTACAGATGTTGTAGTGCACAAAATCCTCTTCCAAACTGCTGTTCCACCTATTTGCTGCTACCCTCGAGTTCCTACTGCTATTCAGTCCATTAAGTGCACAATAGTGCAGTCCCCACTACAAAATTCTGCAGGTCAACAACCTCCATCTCCTACCTAAAACCTGCACATACCCGTGCCCCAAAATCTGCAATTAATACTTCCTGGAGCTCCTGCATGTTTTTGTTGCTGTAATAACATAGATCAAGTGCAACCCCCTGATACATGTCCACCCTTACCCTATATATACACACACACACTCAAACATATGGACACATACCCTTGACACACTAACATACTAGCTCTAAGACCCACACACAAATAACACATGGACACTAATTTAATACACTACAACTCACTCCCTAAGTAACATAACATATCATAAGCATTCCATCAAACACCTATAGGAATGATCATGATACCCTCGTGTATCACCTTGGTACTTGTGATACCAATACTCACCCTCTTCCATTAGGATTATACACACCCCAAACCAATATGAACACATCTAACATATCTATTATAATATAACTAATACTTCATATATCTATTCTAATATAATATGGAGAAATTGGCATGCTATTGTCACGCCCCGATCTCCCGCAGGCAAATCGGCCGTTCCCGCTAGGCGAGAATCACCCTCGCCAGCGCTCCCGCGGAACGATCGCTTAACCCATCCGGGCGTGATGTCGCACGAGCGTGAGCCACGCCCGTGCAAGGCCATGGTTCATTGGCTAGCGGCAAGAGTTCTAAGCCACAGAGTCGCACAGATTGTCCGAGTGCAGCGGAGTCATGAACGCATAGGCGATCGGTAACAGGTTCACTGAGTCGACGATATAGCGGAAGCATTGAAACAAAATAAAGTAATCTCTTTATTGATATGAACAAGTGTTACAGGCGGCGTATAGCCGAGATTACAAGTCGCTCAAGCCTCTCTGTCTGAAACAGTAAAAGCGTGCCAAGTGGCTACAACTGTGGAATGAATGTACAGGCGATGGTCAGGCGATGTTCACAACTTATGTCTTGTATATGTGCTTCAGTCCCGGATGCACCGTTGCTTCGGAGTGTTGTCCACGCCTTAGCACGCACGTTGGAGGCGTCCGCACCGTACGAGGTTCTCCCGCACCCTGCATATCAAACTGGTGGATTATCAGTACATTGAATGCACTGGTGGGGAAGCTACTCGCCCGCTCGACAAATCCAAACACGTAATACAGGTTCCATGCACAACTATTAAGTTGTCTTTCTAGTTGCCTTAGGATCAGTTTCATGCAAACATTGAATAGCTTATCGTGTCGGGCAGTGCGCCGTACGATGTTAGAGGAACACGGCGAGACTTACCAACTTACCATTTCCTTCCCTGTCCAAGGCAAACATGATTAATTCAAGCACGGGCATGTATAAGCATTCAGGAGGCAAGCATATGCAAACAGGAGGGTCATTTTAACATGATCGTTCAGGTGTTCAGTTGTTTCTTGATGCGATGCAGTGACTCGCACGCGGATAGCCGCTAAGCGAGGATGACTTATCTATATGAACACGGTCGCTGGCAAAGCCATTATGGACACTAGTCTTAAACGGAGATGGTTTGCAGCCAATGTACAGTGGTGCCACAAGCCATCTCGTCCAGTACAGTAGACTATACAGTAAGTTCAGCCATGGAGCGGATGATATGCAGCGAAAGAACGGTGGGCGCTGCATACTATCTCATCCAGTACAGTTGGCTGAAACAGTGGAGTTCCATCCGGATCGGAGCGGCCCCAGTGCCCCGGAGACCGTCCGTGGAACTATTCCTCGTTTCCGAGTTGTCCACGACATGCAGGTCAGGGTCAGGGTCAGTTTCCCCTTCACTAGATACTCGAGTACTGTAGAATAGGAGTACAGTGGTACAGTGGTACAGTAGAACAGTAGTACAGTGGTACAGTATTACAGGAGATATTTGAATCATGATTTTGTACAGTGATTACTTGTCTTGATGCATTCCCCTGGTTCGGGGATGCCTTGGGTGACCTAGCGGTCCCGGATACTTGCAGGAACATTCAGGCACGGAACGACTACGTAGTAGTCTTCCGGAGTTTGGATGAAAACACGGTAACATTACAAGCAGACAAGCATGCGTTCTAGGAACATAAGCAGGCACGTTGCTCGGGCCCGAAGGTAGTCCGAGAGATGAAACTGTTAAGGGACTTAGCATGCGAGGGTCTGAATATAAGCTGTATTTCATTTTCATGTTCTAGCAAGCAATATGAGTTGGGATTATTCCCTTAGCTAGGTGCGTTGGATTTATTAGCATGCAGGGGGTGATTCACCTAGCGACTAGCATAAACATTCCAGATTTTATGTGTGCTGGCTAAGCAAAGACAAGTTTACCGTAGCCACCCACCTTAGCGATGATTCACTTGGGTAGAGCGATACGTCTGAGCGAGCCTCTGAAAGTCCAAGCCGGATTCCTGTAGGGACAAGTCTGGATATCCTTGCCTCTTGATCGAGGCAAAGCAGGTCGGGACAGTCGTACGATTGCCGATTGAGACGGCAGTCCGCTTGAGCGGAACGGGGTGTTACATCCTACCCAACTTAGAAAAAGTCTCGTCCTCGAGACTTACTAAGGACAAGCAGTAATCTAGGGTTGAGGCAATCCTAGACAAGTCGTTGCACTTGTTCATTTGGATCTTCACTTGCACAAGCTTCAAAATTAGCATATCGCTTAGACTGGATCGTGCGCACTTTTGAAGGTACCCTCTAGCGTGAACACGTCAACCAGCTCAGTGATAGCGAAGTCTTAGCACTCGAGTTTCACCTTTTCTTAAGTCTTGGATGGTGCACTAGTTCAAGGCGTCCCTCGAATAGATGCATTCAACCAAACTTAGGGTTAGTGAAAATCGGACAAGCTACTAGCGATACTCTCAAGGGTTCGCACAGGTTGGCACAAAGGCCACTCGCAGCATACAACCAGACAAGCAAGCATAACATTCAAAACGCATTTTGAAAGTATTTAGACTTATTGTTGGAATATCCCATCGAGGCATTGAGAGAGAGCGTGCACATAACCCACGAACGAGCTTTCAAAACAGAGATATCGAATTGAAGTCCAAAGGCGTAGAAGCCAGGCTCTGATACCAACCTGTCACGCCCCGATCTCCCGCAGGCAAATCGGCCGTTCACGCTAGGCGGGAATCACCCTCGCCAGCGCTCCCGCGGAACGATCGCTTAACCCATCTGGGCGTGATGCCGCACGAGCGTGAGCCACGCCCGTGCAAGGCCATGGTTCATTGGCTGGCGGCAAGAGTTCTAAGCCACAGAGTCGCACAGATTGTCCGAGTGCAGCGGAGTCATGAACGCATAGACGATCGGTAACAGGTTCACTGAGTCGACAATATAGCGGAAGCATTGAAATAAAATAAAGTAATCTCTTTATTGATATAAACAAGTGTTACAGGCGGCGTATAGCCGAGATTACAAGTCGCTCAAGCCTCTCTCTCTGAAACAGTAAAAGCGTGCCAAGTGGCGACAACTGTGGAATGAATGTACAGGCGATGGTCAGGCGATGTTCATAACTTATGTCTTGTATATGTGCTTCAGTCCCGGACGCACCGTTGCTTTGGAGTGTTGTCCACGCCTTAGCACGCACGTTGGAGGCGTCCGCACCGCACGAGGTTCTCCCGCACCCTGCATATCAAACTGGTGGATTATCAGTACATTGAATGCACTGGTGGGGAAGCTACTCGCCCGCTCGACAAATCCAAACACGTAATACAGGTTCCGTGCACAACTATTAAGTTGTCTTTCTAGTTGCCTTAGGATCAGTTTCATGCAAACATTGAATAGCTTATCGTGTCGGGCAGTGCGCCGTACGATGTTAGAGGAACACGGCGAGACTTACCAACTTACCATTTCCTTCCCTGTCCAAGGCAAACATGATTAATTCAAGCACGGGCATGTATAAGCATTCAGGAGGCAAGCATATGCAAACAGGAGGGTCATTTTAACATGATCGTTCAGGTGTTCAGTTGTTTCTTGATGCGATGCAGTGACTCGCACGCGGATAGCCGCTAAGCGAGGATGACTTATCTATATGAACACGGTCGCTGGCAAAGCCATTATGGACACTAGTCTTAAACGGAGATGGTTTGCAGCCAATGTACAGTGGTGCCACAAGCTATCTCGTCCAGTACAGTAGACTATACAGTAAGTTCAGCCATGGAGCGGATGGTATGCAGCGAAAGAACGGTGGGCGCTGCATACTATTTCGTCCAGCACAGTTGGCTGAAACAGTGGAGTTTCATCCGAATCGGAGCGGCCCCAGTGCCCCGGAGACCGTCCGTGGAACTATTCCTCGTTTCCGAGTTGTCCACGACATGCAGGTCAGGGTCAGGGTCAGTTTCCCCTTCACTAGATACTCGAGTACTGTAGAACAGGAGTACAGTGGTACAGTGGTACAGTAGAACAGTAGTACAGTGGTACAGTATTACAGGAGATGTTTGAATCATGATTTTGTACAGTGATTACTTGTCTTGATGCATTCCCCTGGTTCGGGGATGCCTTGGGTGACCTAGCGGTCCCGGATACTTGCAGGAACATTCAGGCACGGAACGACTACGTAGTAGTCTTCCGGGGTTTGGATGAAAACACGGTAACATTACAAGCAGACAAGCATGCGTTCTAGGAACATAAGCAGGCACGTTGCTCGGGCCCGAAGGTAGTCCGAGAGATGAAACCGTTAAGGGACTTAGCATGCGAGGGTCTGAATATAAGCTGTATTTCATTTTCATGTTCTAGCAAGCAATATGAGTTGGGATTATTCCCTTAGCTAGGTGCGTTGGATTTATTAGCATGCAGGGGGTGATTCACCTAGCGACTAGCATAAATATTCCAGATTTTATGTGTGCTGACTAAGCAAAGACAAGTTTACCGTAGCCACCCACCTTAGCGATGATTCGCTTGGGTAGAGCGATACGTCTGAGCGAGCCTCTGAAAGTCCAAGCCGGATTCCTGTAGGGACAAGTCTGGATATCCTTGCCTCTTGATCGAGGCAAAGCAGGTCGGGACAGTCGCACGATTGCCGATTGAGACGGCAGTCCGCTTGAGCGGAACGGGGTGTTACATCCTACCCAACTTAGAAAAAGTCTCGTCCTCGAGACTTACTAAGGACAAGCAGTAATCTAGGGTTGAGGCAATCCTAGACAAGTCGTTGCACTTGTTCATTTGGATCTTCACTTGCACAAGCTTCAAAATTAGCATATCACTTAGACTGGATCGTGCGCACTTTCGAAGGTACCCTCTAGCATGAACACGTCAACCAGCTCAGTGATAGCGAAGTCTTAGCACTCGAGTTTCACCTTTTCTTAAGTCTTGGATGGTGCACTAGTTCAAGGCGTCCCTCGAATAGATGCATTCAACCAAACTTAGGGTTAGTAAAAATCGGACAAGCTACTAGCGATACTCTCAAGGGTTCGCACAGGTTGGCACAAAGGCCACTCGCAGCATACAACCAGACAAGCAAGCATAACATTCAAAACGCATTTTGAAAGTATTTAGACTTATTGTTGGAATATCCCATCGAGGCATTGAGAGAGAGCGTGCACATAACCCACGAACGAGCTTTCGAAACAGAGATATCGAATTGAAGTCCAAAGGCGTAGAAGCCAGGCTCTGATACCAACCTGTCACGCCCCGATCTCCCGCAGGCAAATCGGCCGTTCCCGCTAGGCGGGAATCACCCTCGCCAGCGCTCCAGCGGAACGATCGCTTAACCCATCCGGGCGTGATGCCGCACGAGCGTGAGCCACGCCCGTGCAAGGCCATGGTTCATTGGCTGGCGGCAAGAGTTCTAAGCCACAGAGTCGTACAGATTGTCCGAGTGCAGCGGAGTCATGAACGCATAGACGATCGGTAACAGGTTCACTGAGTCGACAATATAGCGGAAGCATTGAAACAGAATAAAGTAATCTCTTTATTGATATGAACAAGTGTTACAGGCGGCGTATAGCCGAGATTACAAGTCGCTCAAGCCTCTCTCTCTGAAACAGTAAAAGCGTGCCAAGTGGCTACAACTGTGGAATGAATGTACAGGCGATGGTCAGGCGATGTTCACAACTTATGTCTTGTATATGTGCTTTAGTCCCGGACGCACCGTTGCTTCGGAGTGTTGTCCACGCCTTAGCACGCACGTTGGAGGCGTCCACACCGCACGAGGTTCTCCCGCACCCTGCATATCAAACTGGTGGATTATCAGTACATTGAATGCACTGGTGGGGAAGCTACTCGCCCGCTCGACAAATCCAAACACGTAATACAGGTTCCGTGCACAACTATTAAGTTGTCTTTCTAGTTGCCTTAGGATCAGTTTCATGCAAACATTGAATAGCTTATCGTGTCGGGCAGTGCGTCGTGCGATGTTAGAGGAACACGGCGAGACTTACCAACTTACCATTTCCTTCCCTGTCCAAGGCAAACATGATTAATTCAAGCACGGGCATGTATAAGCATTCAGGAGGCAAGCATATGCAAACAGGAGGGTCATTTTAACATGATCGTTCAGGTGTTCAGTTGTTTCTTGATGCGATGCAGTGACTCGCACGCGGATAGCCGCTAAGCGAGGATGACTTATCTATATGAACATGGTCGCTGGCAAAGCCATTATGGACACTAGTCTTAAACGGAGATGGTTTGCAGCCAATGTACAGTGGTGCCACAAGCCATCTCGTCCAGTACAGTAGACTATACAGTAAGTTCAGCCATGGAGCGGATGGTATGCAGCGAAAGAACGGTGGGCGCTGCATACTATCTCGTCCAGTACAGTTGGCTGAAACAGTGGAGTTCCATCCGGATCGGAGCGGCCCCAGTGCCCCGGAGACCGTCCGTGGAACTATTCCTTGTTTCCGAGTTGTCCACGACATGCAGGTCAGGGTCAGGGTCAGTTTTCCCTTCACTAGATACTCGAGTACTGTAGAACAGGAGTACAGTGGTACAGTGGTACAGTAGAACAGTAGTACAGTGGTACAGTATTACAGGAGATGTTTGAATCATGATTTTGTACAGTGATTACTTGTCTTGATGCATTCCCCTGGTTCGGGGATGCCTTGGGTGACCTAGCGGTCCCGGATACTTGCAGGAACATTCAGGCACGGAACGACTACGTAGTAGTCTTCCGGGGTTTGGATGAAAAAACGGTAACATTACAAGCAGACAAGCATGCGTTCTAGGAACATAAGCAGGCACGTTGATCGGGCCCGAAGGTAGTCCGAGAGATGAAACCGTTAAGGGACTTAGCATGCGAGGGTCTGAATATAAGCTGTATTTCATTTTCATGTTCTAGCAAGCAATATGAGTTGGGATTATTCCCTTAGCTAGGTGCGTTGGATTTATTAGCATGCAGGGGGTGATTCACCTAGCGACTAGCATAAACATTCCAGATTTTATGTGTGCTGGCTAAGCAAAGACAAGTTCACCGTAGCCACCCACCTTAGCGATGATTCGCCTCGGTAGAGCGATACGTCTGAGCGAGCCTCTGAAAGTCCAAGCCGGATTCCTGTAGGGACAAGTCTGGATATCCTTGCCTCTTGATCGAGGCAAAGCAGGTCGGGACAGTCGCACGATTGCCGATTGAGACGGCAGTCCGCTTGAGCGGAACGGGGTGTTACAGCTATAACCCAATACACATGAAGATATCTCTCATATGACTCTGTATCATGGTGTATCATGATACACTCTTTTCGTATCCAATTGTGGACACATACATCTTTCTGAATCATAAATCTTATTCTAAAATCACCTAAGAAACATTATATCAAACACGTAATGATCCAATCTTCGATTTTCCCCAAATTAGCCACAAAAGTCAATGTAAATATCACAATAGGGATTGTTAGAAGTCAAAATATCTTCCTATGGCTAGCCCTAATATATGGGTGGGTTCCTAATGATTAAATACAATAATTAGAACCTAATTAGAGAGGAGATTTCAGAATTTACCTATTGGAAGATGGATTTCCAATGCAAGCCAAAATGGACACAAGCTTCTAGTCCAAAGTCTTCTCTCCAAGTGCTCTTACCAACCCCAAGCTTCTAGTCTCCTTAGATAGTGATTATGAGTAAAATTGGAAGGAATTTGTGAAATATTTAGCAGAGGGATGAACCAAATTGGGGAAGAACACTAATTGGAATTATGAAATGAATAAATGAGAGGAGAAAGAGTGCCCCTTCCCACTAATAGGGCCGGCCACCCTTGCCCTCTTTTAAGCAATGTAAATGGTCTAGAATATCCCTTGAGGGTTGTCATGAAGAAATTTATTAGTAGGGAAGCTTATCTTCCTAATGAAGGTTAAGTCTAATATTTAAATGAAGAGAATGCTTAACTAATTTGGTCTAAAGTGGACTAGTCTAACTAATTGTTTAAGTTGTCATGTCAAGTTGGTTAGGTTCACTAGGGTCATGTCTAATTAGCTAGTCCAATCTATAAACCATAAATTATATTAGTCACAATATATAACATGCACATTTATATAAATAATAATATAACACAATATTTATAATAATAAGAAAATAACAAAAATATCCCTATTCTGAAAATGTGGTAGTTACATATGCTCCATAGACATGGTTGCACCTTCCCTCTCAAGAACCTGAAAACCCTGATACCACGTGTTGGGACCCGCAACACCGATACCGTATCCTGATACCACATGTCTAAAATTGATCCCTAGAAAAAACTAGGCCAACCCACCTGAGATAACCAACCACCGTCTAACTAGAACACTAAGACAGATAAAATACAGTATTTTTGGCAACTATGTCACCTGAAAAAATCTTAATCTTTATAACTTTAGGTGGCGATGCAAGATTGAATAAAACTATATTGATTTTTTTGCCTAAAGATTCAACCCCTCACCAAACTCAAAAAGAAAATAGAAGACTACAACTTGAAATTACTCACCCTACACATAGCTATCTCCCTGAACGAAGGCAATGAATCCCCAAACATATATTCTCTTCCAATTGTCTTGGATGGTGAGCTCTAAGAGCAAAGTATGAACTTTTCTTAGATTTTCTGTTGACTTGCTCCCTCGAATCTTCCATCTTGAGCTTCTTTGTGCCACCTTCAACACATTTAAATAGGTTGAGAAACCCTATTTTAGGTCATAAAAAATACGTAAAATAGGCCAGCGTATGTACACCAAAATCTGATCAAATTAAATATTTGATACAATTTTGGGGTCCATAACAGAGTTGTCTGCTGCCAGAACCAAACCAAACTGAATTCAGTTGGGATATACCAACAAGTTGTGTTAGAAATTGTCCAAATTTTGTCCAAATTTGGTGGGACTAAATTCAGCATGAATTCTGTTGGTTTCCAACAGAACTTTCTCCTATGTTGATGTGATGCCCATACTATCCTCCACAGTCTCGAATCAAAACTAGATCCCAATAAGGCTTTTATTTCTGAAGGGATAACACTATGTTGCTCAAAGGAATTATATTCCTACTCATCATCATTACCTGGTTTAATTTAGACTCAGAGGATTCAACCTTCTTATCATTGTCTATGTCTAAGTTAATGCGTTATGTACCTCCAACCATTTCACAAAAGTGACCAGGGAGTCAATCAACCTAAGCCTTTATTTTCGAAGGGACAAACCATCAGGCTCGACAAAATCACACCCTTAATCATCATTGCCACATGGTTTGATTTAGACTCAGAGGAGTCACCATACTCATCACTATCTAATTTTAAGCTAATGTGTTGACTATCTCTAGTCATTTCACAAAAGTGAGAGGGAAAGCCCTCAATATTAGCAATTTATCTTCCATTACAAAGGATCCCTGCATTTAAAAAGTACGAGTTATCAGTTATCACAATGAACTTTTCACGATCCTATCTTAGCATCCTGAATCCTAAACATCTTGAGAATTGGGTTTAACTGCCCATATCACAATAAACTTTTCGTGATCCTATGGGATCCTAAGATATGAATCCAAATATCATCGAATTCAAATTCTTGTTTCTTGAATTCCCAAGCATGCTCTGTTTGGATCACCATGAACTTTCAGAATCCTACTTGATCCTGGGATATGACTCCAAATGTCATCAAATTTATAGACCAATTTACTGACTTCCCAAGCATGCTTTGCAATAGAAAGGACCAATTATTAGAACCTAACATAGACAAGTGATTGTTTGGAAATATAAAAACTGATTCATCACTATGATTCAGGAATCCTCAATCACTAATGACCTAGTTCTAGACAAACACCTTATATATATATATATATATATATATATATATATATATATATAAAATGCAGGCGGCGTCTCCTTCTACGGAACTAGGGTTCCCCTTATGGGATCCTGGATCAAACGAAGACTGAGGGAATGATCAGAGAAATGAGTTGGGGAGAAGGGAGGGCGGTGGATGGACGACAGTACGTAGACGGAAGCGAGGTAGACATGGGGGCAGGTCCGACCTACAGCTCGGGGAGGAATCCAGTTAACAGGTGGTGGCGTGAAACGTTGGAACAAAGCAGGGATATAGGTGCTGGACCCTGCAGGGCGATCCCAACATGAGGGGCAGGCTGGGCTCGACCAGGGGCTCCCATAATAAAATAAAGGAGGAGCGCGAGTCGATAAAGTGACCGACGCTTCCCACCAGGATAGGGGAGCAACGAGGAATGGGAACAGGCCAACCCCGAGTTAGTAATGACAATGGGAAGGGTCTCATGGGAGAAGAGACTAAAAGCAAGTCGTGGGCAGATTACGTGCGTGGTGAGTCTAGCATTAACAATGGTGGACACATGCATTATGTACCACAAAAACAGGTGGGGGTGGTTTTAGGGCTTCGATCAGTGAGAAGGATCTAGCAAAAACGAAGGAATATTGGAAACATACAGTTATCCTGTATTTTTTGGGCAACCAGACGTTCTATGGCCAAATACGTGCGTATGCGGCAGGGGTCTGGAAGCCAAAAGGGAGCATGGAGTTATTCTCACGAAGTAATGGTTTTTACTACGTACAGTTTGGTATGTAAGAAGATATGGAAATTGTCTTACAAGGGGGGCCGTGGACCTTTGATGGAAGATTAATCATAATGAAGGCTTGGACACCAGAAATGCGGTATGAGAGAAAGGTACTACACTCAATTCCAGTATGGATCCGACTCCCGGATCTCCCTATCATATATTGGAGCACGCCAATAAAGATGAAGATGGCAAGCCTTATCGAAAAACCTATCAAGGCAGATGAGGCTACGAACTCACGAGCACGGGTACTATATGCAAGGGTGCTTGTGGAGATTGAAGCTGGACATGAACTATCGACCCATATTGAATATGATGTTCCATCAGGAGAGGTATTCATTCAGGATATTGAATATGAGTGGGTACCGCCTATGTGCCCTGGTGATGATGTTTTGGGCACCCGACAAAGGAGTGCAAAGCAGAGATGGAAAAGCCACATGAGAAGAATAATAATGAGAAGGAGGAAGATACAACCAGCACACCGCATGAGAAGGAGAAGGAAGACTCTGTATCAATACTAAACTCGAGCGAATTCGGGGTGGGGGGGTTGGGGGGGGGGGGGGGGGGGGTGGGGGGTGGGGGGTGGGAGAAGAGCATAGGGATACTGGTCACAGGGGAGGGGGTTATGCAAAATAATCAACCGAGAGTCGTAAGCACGGACACCATCTTTGGGTCTTTGGAGGGGATGGAGTTGGAAGTAGATATCAGTCTGGACTCTATACAGAATGCAGGACAAACATCTCATTTTTATACAGGTATCATAGTCGGGAAGGAGGCCAATCTGACTGTTCAATCTGGGCCTGGGCTAGGGGGCCATCAGTCGTATTTCAGGCAGAACGTAGAGGAAGAACGAGGAAAGGAAAGGTTTTGGCTGATGTGGCGGATAGAGGGGGTAGTCACCGGCCAAAAAGGGAGGAATAGTATATCAACCAAAGCACAATAAAGGGCAGAGACCAGATGGAAGCGGAAGTAGGAAACGATATACGGGAGTCTCCCAAGAAGACTCAGACAGACCCTCTCACAACCAAAATCATGGGAAGGAGGCAATTTATAGAGATAACCCAAAGTGGGTAGAGCAATATCGACCAGAGATAAGCAACAGGGAAAAGGTGACAAAAGACCTTGTTCTTGTAGATAAGGAAGAACCTGTCATGCACCCAGTGTCACGTCCCGGTCCCGCAGGGCCGTTCGTCCTCGCTTTGGTCCCTACGAAATCGATCGTCCTCGCACAGACGTGATGCCGTGTAAGCCTAAAATGTGCTTACACAAGGCCAAAGCTTATCTAGCAGGCTGATCACCTCAAATCAAAGCAAGTATTACAAGTGGACTATTATTCACTCAAGCGATTAAGGCAACATATCTATATGATTTCGGTCTCCGAGAATCTTAGGATCGGTAGCGGTAATCCAGCTAACCAATGACTCACGTACTGGTACTATTAGCAGCTGTGACCAAGGTTCAGCTCTGCACTAATAGCCATTGTCCAACCAATGCGAATACAATAAGCACTAACAGAAACTCAACGATGCAGACTAAATGAACAAGCAGGCTATACATAAACTAATTTTATTTCTTACCCACGGATGAGCGGCTATCCCTGCAGCAGACACACAGGTTAGCAACAATTTATATAACATAATGTATACAGTTCTCTAGTTTTTTGTTCGTTCCTGTATCAAACAGTTAGGTAAGGCTAGCCTAGCATGTGTCCTAACTATATGATGGTCCCCTCAACGGGATTAGCAGTTGGGACGTACAAGCCCATCTCACTAATAGACGGGTCTACCCCCCCCATAAGTAAGGTTTTTAAGCCTCAGGGTATCTAGATCTCTCCTAGGCCGAACGATCCCAGTGCCCCAGGAATGCTCGAGAGATGACCTTGTGCACAAGTTGTCTTGACCATATCCATGAATGCAAGCTCCTATCAATACAAGATTATGCACATAATCCAGAACAAGCAAGCAAACACATCTATCAAGTTCATCTAGCCGAAGCTCACTCTCTCAATACACTTGCCCCCCCCCCGTAAGTAAGGTTTTTAAGCCTCAGGGTGGACCATTAGTCTAGATGCACAAGTTCACGCCATTCACCAAGTTCCATCTTGATACAAGCAATCAATGAAGCAGGCTCAAGCAAAACTAACTCATTAAACAAGTAACAAGCAAGAACAATTCTTATAAATCTAGCATGCAATTCTATCTCTTGTTGGACAAGCATTTAAGTATTCCAGTCTAGCATGTGATATCAAGAATAAGTGCAAGCAATCATTTACTCTTTGTTGTTAGCATGGCAGGGTTCGTTCAATAGCGGTGTCTGTGTGACTAAGCATGCAATAATTTTCATCTCTTATTTGCATAGCAATGGTTCTATCTTATATCAGACAAGCATTTCTATTTCTCTTAGTCAGGCAAGCAAGCAAACAGATTCGTTTTAATGACAAGTTATGTGAGTTCTCTTATTAGCATGCATAGTCAGTTCTATCATTCTTCTTATGAATAATCTTCTTAAACAACAAGCATTCAAAAACTCAGATTCATTATTAAGGCATGCAAGAATCAGAGAATGCAGTTCTGCCCACTTATATTGATTAATTAGTCAGGAACTCTCCGAAAAGACTTCCGTTCGAGCAAGCAAGGCGATATCACTTGTACATAGCGCCTACGCGGAGCGGGGCACTACATACTTACCCACCAACAAAGAGTTTTGTCCTCGAAACTAAAGAAGAAACTCATATGAGAATCTAAAGCAGCGATATTCCTCATCTCTCACCATCCCAAATCAAAACTCAGCAATCCAGAAATCATAAATCATATCTCAAGCAATAAAAACAAATCCAGAAAGCTTTTGCCGGCAACTTTGAGAATATTTACGGACTCATTGTATGGAACGTTCATTGCCACATAATCACAACTCAGAGTCAGAGGCAACGGAATGGGCAAAGAATCGAGTTGCTCTGATACCACTATGTCACGCCCCGGTCCCACAGGGCCGTTCGTCCTCGCTTTGGTCCCTACAGAACCGATCGTCCTCGCACGGACGTGATGTCGTGCAAGCCTAAAATACGCTTGCACAAGGCCAAAGCTTGTCTAGCAGACTGATCACCTCAAATCAAAGCAAGCATATCAAGTGGACTATCATTCACTCAAGCGATTAAGGCAACATATCTATATAATTTCGGTCCCCAAGAATCTCAGGATTGGTAGCGGTAATCCAGCTAACCAATGACTCACGTACTAGTACTATTAGCAGTTGTGACCAAGGTTCAGCTCTGCACTAATAGCCATTATCCAACCGATGTGAATACATGAAGCACTAACAGAAACTCAATGATGCAGACTAAATGAAGAAGCAGGCTATACATAAACTTATTTCATTTCTTACCCAAGGCCGAGCGGATATTCCTGCAGCAGACACATAAGTTAGCAACAATTTGCATAACGTAATGTATACAGTTCTCTAGTTTCTTGTCCGTCCCTGCATCAAACAGTTAGGTATGCAAGAAGACTAGCCTAGCATGCGCCCTAACTATATGATGGTCCCCTTAACGGGATTAGCAGTTGGGACGTACAAGCCCATCTTACTAATAGACGGGTCTACCCCCCCACCCCCGTAAGTAAGGTTTTTAAGCCTCAGGGTATCTAGATCTCTCCTAGGCCGAACGATCCCAGTGCCCCAGGAACGCTCGAGAGATGACCTTGTGCACAAGTTGTCCTGACCATATCTATGAATGCAAGCTCCTATCAATACAAGATTATGCACATAATCTAGAACAAGCAAGCAAACACATCTATCAAGTCCATATAGCCGAAGCTCGCTCTCTCAATACACTTGCCTAATAGCCACACCCCCCCGTAAGTAAGATTTTTAAGCCTCAGGGCGGACCATTAGTCTAGATGCACAAGTTCACACCATTCACCAAGTTCCATCTCGATACAAGCAATCAATGAAGCAGGCTCAAGCAAAACTAACTCATTAAACAAGTAACAAGCAAGAAAAATTCTTAAAACTCTAGCATGCAATTCTATCTCTTGTTGGACAAGCATTCAAGTATTCCAGTCTAGCATGCGATATCAAGAATAAGTGCAAGCAATCCTTTACTCTTTGTTGTTAGCATGGTAGGGTTCATTCAATAGCGGTGTCCGTATGACTAAGCATGCAATAATTCTCATCTCTCATTTGCATAGCAATCGTTCTATCTAATATCATACAAGCATTTCTATTTCTTTTAGTCAGGCAAGCAAACAAACATATTTGTTTCAATGACAAGCTATGTGAGTTCTCTTATTAGCATGCAGAGTCAGTTCTATCATTCTTCTTATGAATCAGTTCTATCATTCTTCTTATGAACAATCTTCTTAAGTAACAAGCATTCAAAAACTCAGATTCATTATTAAGGCATGCGAGAATCAGAGAATGCAGTTCTGCCCACTCATATTGATTAATTGGTCAAGAACTCTCCGAGAAGACTTTCGTTTGAGCAAGCAAGACAATATCACTTGTACATAGTGCCTATGCGGAGTGGGGCACTACACCCAGAGGGCAGAGAATCGGGCTTAGCTGGGGCCATGGAGGATAATTAAATATCGATCATCACGTGGAACGTGCGCGGAGCTTGTTCGCTCGGGAGATGGAAGAAAATTAGTCAGGTTGTGATAAAATTTCAGACTAATATATGTGCTTTACTCGAGACGAAGATCAAGTCCGAGAGATTGATAGCTAGATGTACACCCCCTTTTGGAAGCAGGTTAATAATCTACACCTCTGTATAATGGCACATATATGGATTCGGTGGAATGAGCGATGCTGGGATGGCCACCTTATACACATGTCAGAACAAATTATGGTTGTTCAGTTTACAAATAAAGGTGGCTTCAATTCGTATATGGCACGATATTTGGTCATAATGATCGAAGACAGAGAGAAGATTTATGGACAAAGATTATACATCTTAGCATTATGTCCAAGGTACAATTTAAAAACCCTCTCTTACTAATGGGTGATTTTAATGCACTACTTTACCAACATGAGAAAGTGGGGGTAAACCTGTGGCGGACGTTATTTTACAGGAGTTCCAATCTTGTCTCCTCCAATCGAGTGTACAACACCTAGAATGGACTGGACATATTTGGACCTGTACTAATAAAGTCGTTAGGAAGCGTGTTGCATGCTAGTTAGACAGAGCATTGGGAAACCAGGGCTGGTTCCAAAAGTTCCCTGACATAGTAGTAGAGGGCCTGGCAGCAGGGACAAGCGACCACTCCCCATTGTGTGTTCGTCTTGCGGTGCCCGAAAGAATGAAAGCAAGACCTTTCAGATACAATAATAAGTGGCACATGTTGGAAGGGTACACTAACGCAGTTGCCAAGGGGATGCGGGTGGAAATTACCAAAAATAGTCAATACCGGTTAATTCATCGGTTCAAGCAGGTAAAGAAGATGCTCAAGCAATGGAATAGGGACCGACCATCCAAACTACTAACCACTGAAGAAGACAAATTGATGCATATAAAGCAACAACTTCAACATGATGTTCAGAATGAACCTAGCCGAGATGGAATGGGAACTTGCCAAGGAGGTCGGGGTACTCTAGTTGCAAGAAGAGGTGGAGATGGCGCAGCGCGCTAAATGCGCATGGCTAAAAGAGGGCGAAAGATGCCCAAATTTTTTCTATGACGTTGTTTGAATGCGACATCATCGAAATAACATCAGTAGACTCATTGGACCAGATGGTAAAGTAGTTATGGCAGGTCGGGACTTGCAGACAGAGGCGATAAGGTATTATAATAAACTATTTAATCAAACGGATTATTTGATACATTTCCTTGAGTTAGTTTGCAAGCACATAGTTACTCCATTTGGCAACCGAATGCTTCTCGCCCCGGTTACAATGGCGGAGGTGGAGGTGGAGGTTATCATCAAGAGGTCGGATCCTAACAAAGCCCCATGGCCGGATGGGTTCGGCAGCAAGTTCTACAAAGTCCACTGGGAGGATATCAAGTATCAGGTTCTGGATGTGGTATAAGACTTCTTAGTACATGTGAGACTGCTAAGAGAGCTCAACCACAATTTTCTCACTTTGAACCCAAAAAAGGAAGGGGCAACCTCTCTTGCAGATTATAGGACAATTGTATGATATAATTATTTAAAATAATTACCCATCTCATGTGCAGACGTACGGAGGCTATTTTGCAGGTCGCCAAACCAAGCTGCATTTATTAAAAGCAGAGCGATCGCAGACAACAACTTGCTGGCACATGAATTGGTACGGGACTTCAATAAGCTAGGGGGCAGAAGACGTGCATAAAGCTAGAACTCCGGAAGGCATATGATATTGTTAAACGTGATTTTGTCTGTCATATTATGATGGACATGGGTTTTGATCGCACATGGGTTAAAAGGGTACATGAGTGTATAACCATACCCACGTTCTACATCCTTATGAAAGGTATCCCTTGCGGATTCCTGAGCAGTAACATGGGATTATATTAAGGAGACCCCTTGTTGTCGTACCTCTTCACTCTAGTTATGGAATATTTTACATCTCTTATGGATGCGAGGGTATTTCATCGAAAGATTATTCTACTACAACAGTCCATAACTCCTCAAATATCTTACCTAATATATACGCTGATGACTTGCTCGTCTTCATGGCTCCAAAAAGGGAGGGTCTGGTGGAGTTAACTCAACTCATGGAGACTTTCGAAAGACATACAGGCTTGCACCTGAATCGGGCTAAAAGTAAGGCTTACTTCAACTTACACTGTCCAGACAAGGTTGCGAAGGCAGCGATAATTGGGGTTGAAAGAGGTGAATTACCAATTAAATACTTGGGAATTCCACTGTCTATCAACTACGCAAGGGCCATTGATTGCCAAAGCATGGTAGAGTACGCACAACGACGCATGAAAGGCTGGCACGCACATAACTTATCCTTTGGTGGTCGTATAAAATTGGTCAGATCGGTCATCTCCGCTATTGCACCTTTCTGGCTACATGCAATTATGTTGTCGTCAGCTACGATCATGAAGATTAAAAAAATTTGTGCAAACTTTGTGTGGAGAGGAGGGATCCATTCGATCGATGGGGCATTATGTGACAACCAAGGGACGAAGCTGGAGTCAGGCTACGTTCCTTACGTATACTCCGGGAGGTAGCAGCAATGTGGCTCACTTGGAAGTTCATTACAGCAGACTCAATGTGGGCAAAGTTGATGGAATACAAATATGTAAAAGGAAGGTGCTTCTGGACGATGCCACATAACAATAATGCATCTGTCACCTTTAAGATGCTGCTAGATACCCGGGAAACAATTAAGCTGTGCATTGCTGGGGTAATGAAGGATAGACGGGACACAAAGCTTTGGCTTGATCCTTGGATTGAACATCAAAACTTGGAGGACAGGGGTGGAGCAGCATATGCGACAGTTAGACCGGCAAAGAAGGTTAGTCTTATATTACATCAAGCTTTGTCACGCCCCAGTCCCAAAATACCGAGAGACTAGACACGTGGCAATGGCCAGCAACACACACCAATGGGCAAATCCAATTTAATAGACCCATCAGGGTGTACTTATGCGGTAAAACAACTATAAAGTCTATGATACTAATCTCATCTACTGAAGATAAATACAATCAATATCAGATTCATCAAGATGAAATAATAATCAATAAGTCTCAATAAATATCTCGGGGAACAACCCGATAATGAGTTTGATACAGCAGTTCAATAGACAGGAATAATAGTCTAACAACAAAAATGACTGAGTATAGATAAAGCAGATACTCAGGAGAAATCCTCGGCGATCACCTCGTCCTCTGGTTCTGGTACTGCTCCAATGTCTGCTCCTGTCACGTATACCTCGGGGTAGATCTCCTCTGCTAAACCTGGGATATAATCTGGATTCCAGGTCCTTAGGGGACATAGCAAGGTACAAGAATAACTCAAGCCAAATAAGTGCAGTATAAAAATAAATGAATCAATAAGGTAAACTAAGTAACCAGCTATGTGATATGCAAGTGAGAGCATTAATCATACTCAGGCTGAAACTACTATAGGCTCAGTGTCGGAAAAACCTATAGCAGCATTTATCTCGAAGGGGCAGTACATGTGCCAAAGCTCTGTTTCAGAGTCTAAGTCACCTCCAGAATAACTATATATATATATATATAATATAATCAGCCTTTAATATGGTAAGACTCTCCCCACCCAATGTAATTATATATCTTTTGTCCATGACACGCAAGATCATGACCTCTAACTGATGTAGTGAGTCATAATGATAGCTAAGCATATGTAATATCTATGTCACGATTCCTGTATCCTATACAGAATCACCATAAATAACTCAAAAGATTCAGTCTCATTAATAGTGTCAGGTGTCCTATGGTATGACGTACATGATAATGTAAGCACGAAAATGTATAGGTTCGCGATATCAATCTCTAGGTGACGCTACACAACTCCGCATACGACGTTGACACCCGAATGTTATTCGGACGTTAAGCAATGTCATACGGTCCTAGGTTGAACATTTATATCATATAAATAAATCAAGGAAATAATATAAAATAATTTACTGCAAGTATGGCAAGGTACACTTGCTTGGGGTTTGGATTCCAACAGTTGCTTCTGTAACAGCGGGATCTTCAAGTACTCCTCCGGATGCTGAAATAAATACTACCATCATGCTCAGAAGATATGAATTAGCTAGGATTGCCTATCCATAAGTCCAATTTAGACACAGGGGCAAAATTGACAGTTTTTGGTCAAAGCGGGGTCCATATGTGGCCCATTTCGTACCGAAAAATATGCCAGAGACAACGTTCTCCAAATTTGTCAAACTTAGTGTGTACAAGTCCAGAACGATGATACGAACCCAACGAAATATCCAGAACTGAATTTCGATGAGTCGATCACAAAATCGCCCGTCAAGTAGAGACGTGGGTCCCACGATACGGAATTTTGTCAACGTTCTCAAAATCGAACCAAACTTAGGTCACATGACCTACGTATCGCTACGAGTTCGATGGCGCAAATATTTTATTTCAAAACGACGAGCACACACGTAGTTACAACGAGTTTCAGAATATGACTGATACAGGGTGTTGTCGACGGATACGCATTGATTTTGGTGTGCACGCACATCCAAATCAACTTCCATAAAATCTCATACGTCCGTATTGACGGTGCGCACCTTTCGGTGTAATTCAAACACGACAAAATTGCCTCGTTTAGCGGGGCGCACCTAGTTCTAATTTTTTTTAAGGTTTTAAAGACCAAGTTTTTTGGTCAATTTTACCCTCGAATAAATTACAAACTACAGCTCAATAAATTAAACTAAAAATAAGGTTTAAAACTCGGTTATAATATCTAAATTACTGTTCAAGCAAATTTTAGAATTATTTAACAGGTTGTATGCAAAACAGTCGTGAACTTGCGAGTTCAGGACCAATTTCTGATTTTCAGAAATAAGGGGTTATTTTTCCTGTTTTTGCGTCGCGGTTTACGATCGACACAGGACGCCATACCCTGAACTGTTTGCACGGGTTTCGAGAAGATCATGTAGGGAACGTGTCACAACAAACGGTTCAGAAAATGTCGCGACGAGGAGAGAGCAGGACTCACCGGAACAGGACATCGAAAACGTCTAAAATTATGCGTACGTCGACGGCGCGGCGGTGCTCGGCCGACGGTGGCGGCGCTGTGCGGTTACTCGGGGTCGCCTGGGGTCGGCGGAGGTCGTCGTGTCATGGTGGAGGGTCGACGTCACCGAAAAGCTAGGGTCGTCAGCGGACCGTCGCCGGAGGGGTGCTCGAGGTTGCCGTGGTGAGGGCGGTGATGGTGGAGAGATAGCCGGGGTTTATATAGGCGAGGGGAGAGGGAGAGGCGGTAGAGCCGTTAGCGGTTGCTGGACGCGAAGGGGCGGCAGGTGAACGACAGAGTTGAATCGACGGGCGGTTAGGGAGACGAGCGGGCGGCTGAGGCGTTAACGGACGGCGGGGAGGAGAACCGTCGGGGGTTTACTGTAGCAATTAATGGGCAGGCGGGTTCGGGTTGGGTTCGGGTCTGTGGATTCGGATCTGAATCCGATCCGATAAGGGTTGGGTTGGTTTGGTTAAAGATTTGGTTTATTTAGTTAGATTCAGTTTGGTTCAAAATGGGTTTAATTCGGTTTATTTAAAACTTATGTTTTTAGGTCTTTAAAAAATAGTTTTTGGGTCCAATAAATTCCAAAAAAATTATCCTATGTCTAGTTCTTTATTTTACACTCAAAAATATTATTTTCATAATATTTTAATATTTAATGAAATCATAAAAAATATTTAATACCAGAAAATATTGATTTTAATTAGTTAAAAATTACAGAAAATTTTCGAAAATTTAATTTTAAATTTTGAAATTTTTTTGGTGTTTACATGGTGGTGTCCGGAGCTTCACAGCACCACACGCTGGCTTGGAACGGAAATACAATAGGTCCGTGCCGATGTCTCCCAACCTGCAGACAAATAAATTTAGGAAGGAGCAACTAGCGGCGAGTTCGAGCATGATTGGGTGTATGATAGCCTCAGGACAATACACCCTAAAATAGGCTACTCGGAGTTCATATGGGTCAAGGGGGCTGCAAGGAAAATGCAATACTGCATGTACAAGACACTGATGGGAAAGCTACTTACTCTTGATAGACTCACAAGAATGGGGGTGCAGATAAACGGATTGGGATGTATCTTATGCTCCGAACAAAATGAATCTATCGAACACATTTTCTTCCAGTGTACAATGGCATGGGAAGTTTGGCAACAACAAAGAAGAAAGTTGTCCATGGGGGGTACAAGAGTTCGTAATTTGGAATCAGTTCTAGAGGAAGTCAGTAACTTGCGTAAGAGGGGAGCCAACTGGTTCACTGAGGCTAGAATCAGGCTAGCCACGGCAGTATGGCACATGTGGAGAGAGAGGAACAACCACACCTTTGAGGGATTGATCACACATACTGTAGGAATTTTACATAACATAGAATTTGATGTAATGGCGCTAGTGGAAACACGGGCAAAAGGCAAAAGGCTGACTGCAGATTTATAAATTATTATTATCAATAAAAATTATCTTCTTTTATATATATATATATATATATATATATATATATATATATATATATATATAATCGATTAAAAAAGTTAACATGTTGCACCAACCAATCTCTAAACTTTGAAGCTCATGGATTCTCTATAATACAGTTGGAAATTAACGACGATGACACTTATTAAATGCGTTAAGATCTAATTTTTGTTTCCTGTCAATAACTCTAAACTCAAAGTAACATAATTTACAAGATTAGCACTACATCAATCAAAACTGTTACTTAAATGTCAACTTAATCATTTTTATAGGAATCTCACGACTAGAACCTATTTAATCCCAAACTAACCCCTCAATGTGGTGTAAGGAGAAACTCCACAAAAATGACAATCTATTGATGAGTGCGGATTATATATGTTCGAGTTTGACACTGGAAACTTAAGAGTTGAGAACTAAGTAGTTCTAGCAGGATCTTACCTATTATGTAATGGATTTGTTCCTCTAAAACAATTGGATATTAGCCAACATTTTATTGACACTTTGTGTTGGTTTGACATATTTTAATATATATTATTGTTGGCAGATTAAAGTTTTATTATTCGTTAAATTGTTTTTGATAAATTATTTACAAATAAATATTATTTAAAATAAATATAATATAATATAAAATAAATTTATACTTAAAATATTCTGATGATGTTTTAAGGCATTTAAAATGTGTCATGGACACCTATAAGGTGCCGTGAAAAATATCTATGTAACATGTTAAGATGACACCCTTCAAAGTGTCATAAAATAAGCATTACATGACATTTAAAAAGTATCGTCATAAATATATTGTATGACATTTTTGTTGTCATTGAAAATCGAAAACTTTTTATGACGACACTTATTAGATGTTCATTGAAGCATGTTAAGATGACAATAGTAAAGTACCATGAAATAATCATTACACGACATTAAGAAAGTGTTGTCATAAAGTTATTACACGACACTCGTGTCGTTGAAAGTCAAAGACTTTCTATGACACTCCCTCTAGACCGCACTCGAAAAGTGTCATAGAATATGACACTCCCTCTAGACCGCACTCGAAAAGTGTCATAGAATGTCATTAATGACACTTTTCGAGTCTCGTAAAATCATATTTTTGCTGTAGAAACTCTAAAAAAGTTTTTGAAAATTTTCCCGCACCCACATCCATCAATAAATTTTCGCACCCAAAATATATGGAGTAGATCTACATCTCCCAAGCAATTGAAAGAAATTGAAAGATAGGGAGGAGGAAAATTCGAAAACCAGAAATTTTGAGAAAATATGAACTTATAGTACTCGGAATGGTAGGAGAGACGGTTGGTAGGGATGAACAGAACGAAAGCCTCCTTTTTGACAACTTCCCATGCAGTTCCAGCCAGGAACCAGAGCCTCCACTTTCGGAGTTCAGAGAGGAGTACGTTCCTCTTTTTTGTATGAAGTGAAAAGTGAAAGAATGGAAGGAGAAAGGAACTAAGACGTATCATATCTTACCAAAAACCACTTCCATACAAAGACCATCCAAACAGTTGAATTCTCCAAAAACCTAACGAGTTTCAAAAAAAAATCCCACAGCCGCTTCCAGTTCACAGATTTGTAGTGCAAAAGTGGCCAAATTCTAAATTTGGAACCATTTCATGTATTTTGTTGAAGGATTTGTAAATAAGATTTGTTGTGATTTTACATAAACAATAATTGAGTGAGGGAGTGAAAAATTCTCATTGTCATTTAACGCGTTTGGTTGGAGGAACACTTACTATCTACTTTAACAAAAAGAAGATTTATTATTTATGTCACTTCAACAAAAAGTGATACTTTTTAACTCACTTCAACAACGATCTAAACAACAAATTTTAAGATTTGTTACTTTTAACCTCTACTTCTTCATGCTGGATCAAGTCTGATGCTACATGAATCGAACTCGGCCAGAACTCGGTCCCTGGCCGAGTTCTGTGCGAATCGGTGCTTTTGTTCCAGAACGTTTGGCAGGGTCAAACCGAACTCGGGCCGAGTTCGGTTCGGTCGGGACAGGCGAGTTTTGGGTTTTAATTTATACCGTTGGATGCTAGTGACGGACAGATCTGATGGTGGACTATTTTGAAAATTTTCTAAAACCTTAAAATAGGTTTCTCATCCTATTTATATGGGTTGGAAGCACAAATAATAGCATAAGGTGGAAGATTCATGGTAATTGTCCATAGAAAATCTAAAAGAAAGTTCATACTTTACTCTTATGGCTCGTCATTCAAGATAGAAGGAAGAGGAGATCTGATCGAGCAGTCGTTGCCTTCGTTGAGGGAGATCGCTACGGGTAGGGTGAGTGATTTCAAGTCGTAATCTCTTTCTTTCTTCTTGATTTTGGTTGGGGGGTTGAACCTTTGGGCAAATGGTTCAACATAGTTTTTATCAATCTTTTATCTTTTATCAGAAGTTATATAGATTGAGATTTGTCCATGTGACCTAATCACCGAATATATACGTTGTTTGATCTGTCTTGGCATTCGTAGTAGATTGGTTCGTTACCTTAAGGTGGGTTGGCATCGCTTCTGCGTCTGTGTCTGTTGCCGAATCCAGTTCTGATCACGAACGGGTTCCCAACAAGTGGTATCAGAACGCTTGTAGAGTGCTGCTGATCCCAACACTTCAAAGTAGTCAAACGGATGATTTTTTACTTCGTTCCACTTTTCTCCAGTTCATCACCCAAGATTCCAGACTTTTATTAAATGATAGAAAGACCCACCAGGACAAAAATATTATAGATGCAAGATATGGGAGAGAAGTCAAAGCTTTTTTATTTTTATTTTTTATCTGTGAATTGTTAATGAACATCATCATTCGTTAACTCTATCTGATATTTCTCTAAGGTACGAGTTATACGTTATATAACAAGGTATCGAACCCAGGGATCTATTTCCATTTTTGTGTAATAATTTAGTCCCTGTGTCTAGAAGGACTATGGAAATAGAATAAGGGTATTATTCGGATAAAAAAAGAGAATATTATGAAGAAAGTCCAGTTGTATTAAATTAAAGGAAATTAGCAAGTTCCTTCCCTCATGCTGAGAAAACATGCATTCTTCATTTCAAAACACTTCAATTGGTACTCGCAAGAAATATGCTAATTCTGCAGCTTTTTGTAAAATTTCTATAATCCTTCTAGACAATGGAATGGTTCATTGGCCCTGATTTCCATATAAGGAACACGACGAGAAAAATTAAGCAAATGTTGATTTCCAGATTTTGTAAGTCGTGGAACCAAACAGCCCCTAATCAACTTCAAATTATAATGTTTCTTTCGTAGCAAAGCTAGGTTAGATTATTTTTGTAATAAAAGTTAGATTGCAGTTTTCGCTGCAACTGGCATTTAGATCCAGTGCCTGGTGAGATTTGTGGGTCTTGGTCGTACTTTTTGGTCCTAATTGTCTCCAGAATTCCTGTCTGGATGCCGACACAACATTCTCCTGACAACCCAGATCCAATGACAACCAAAGTTTCACCATGAAAGCTTCGTATCCCAACAGATTCCTCACTTGAGAGACGAACTATACTTCTCCAATGTGGCGAAAGGAAGAGATTGGGGCAACCAAAAAAGAGTTAAGTTTGTGGTGGTGGGGAAGTTTCGGATCCCTCTCCCCCTACTCGAATGTTATTCCCATATCCCTCTCCTCTCATAATATATAAATAGACAGTAATACGTACTGCTACATGAGAGAGAGAGAGAGAGAGAAAAAGAAAGAACATATATATATATATATATATATATATATATATATATATATATAGAGAGAGAGAGAGAGAGAGAGAGAGAGAGATGGCAGACTGGGGGCCGGTGTTCATAGCCGTCATTCTCTTCATCTTCCTTTCGCCGGGACTGATCTTCCAAGTCCCAGGTCGAAGCCGGATAGTGGAGTTTAGCAACTTCCAGACAAGCGGACGATCTATTCTGGTTCATTCCATCATCTATTTTGCTCTCATTACCATCCTTCTCCTCGCCTTCGGAGTGCACGTGTACATTGGCTCTTAGAGAGGTCTCTTTTCTTATGAAAAAGGAAGAGAAGAAGTAAAGGTTGACTTGTATTGTTTTTCTTTTCTTATTTGGTATATTGAAGTTCTGTAACTGAGATCTGTGCTAGTGTGCTTCATCCGGTGGCCATTCACCTCAACGTTTTACAAACTACATGCCCCAGTAATGTGATGTATCTCTCTATATGTAGCCATGGTCCATCCTTTTAGAGCTTTTCAAATTATTAGTTCTAAGGTAATCATCTTCGTATATCCGTACTTATGCTACTTTTCAAATTGTTGACCCAGCAGCGCCAAAAGAAAAAAATTCATCCCGATTCGGTCTCTTTTTGTTATTCCCTCAGACAGATCTTCAGATGGATTGAACATATGCCAGAAACAAAACTCTGAACGAGCTTGTTAGGATGGTACAGGATCTTCCTGAACGGAAATCTAAACTCAAGACAAAACTCTGAACGAGCTTGTTAGAATGGTACAAGATCTTCTTGAACGGAGATCTAAACTCAAGACAAAAACGAGCTTGTTAGGATGGTACAAGATCTTCCTGAACGGAGATCTAAATTCAAGACGAGTTCCAACTCCAGAAAGCAACTGGCAGAAACAAGCGTTGTTCTTCCTTGCAAACGCAGTTGCAATTGAGATAGAACAAGAAAGAAGAAAGAAGAGTTGAAGACGGAATACAATTATTCTTGCTGGGGTGGTGAAGACCACCGTTGTTCAAAACAAGATTCGTCCTCTATCGATGATCTTCTCTCAGGAGCCAGAAAGTTCACAAGAGAACTTCTGGAACGCTCGTAGTCACCTCTTTGTGTGACTCGAACAGACTCCTTTTGGACTCCTCTTCTTCAATTTTTGAT
This sequence comes from Iris macrosiphon, assembly GCA_036927795.1. Classification (NCBI taxonomy): domain Eukaryota; kingdom Viridiplantae; phylum Streptophyta; class Magnoliopsida; order Asparagales; family Iridaceae; genus Iris; species Iris macrosiphon. The sequence continues at coordinate 231,913,061 of JAYESA010000004.1, forward strand.
ATATCTCAAAAGGAGGCTAGATGTAGTGCCCTGCTCCGCATCGGCACTATGTACAAGAGATATCGATTTGCTGACTCAAAAATGATATCTTCCTTAAGAGCTCCTTGTTGAAGCAGGAGATGACTGATCAAGGTGAGTGGACAGAACTTCATTCTTCGATTCTTGCACACCTTAATAAAGAATCTGTGTTTTTGAATGCTTGTTTTCTTAAGAAGATAGTTTCATAAGAAGAATGATAGAACCTGACTCTGCATGCTTAATAAGAGAACTCATATAGCTTGTCATTGAAACGAACTTGCCTGCTTAACTAAGAGAACTTGAAATGCTCGTCTAAAGAGTAAGAGATTGCTTGAACATGTTTCCCTATCGCTTGTGTTTTGAGAGAACCATATCGTGCTTGACCTTGTTCAGAGAGGGCGGCCAGTCCACACAGAGAAGAGATAGATGGTCTGCTGGTTCATCTCGTCTGCATCCTAGAGTTTATCTGATAGTGTTTCATGCATTCGCATCGGTCGGACAATGGCTATTGGTGAATAGCTGAACCTTGGTCACGGCTACTAAAACGATAGTGAAGAGCAACCATGAGTCGCAGCTGCTAATAGCATCAGATAAATGAGTCATTGGTTAGCTGGATTACCGCTACCGATCCTGAGTTTCTCGGGGACCGAAAATTATATAGATAGTTCATTGTGTTGGCTTGATAGAGGATAGTTCCTAGAAGGTGCATTATCCCTAGAGTCTTTGAGTATAGCTCACGAGACTTGTCACTACCACATTTTCTAGGAAATGGTATTTTAGTCTTTTCCTATTTAATTAAATATTGTGCATGGTAAATAATTATTTGTTGTTTTAATTAATTATTGTTAGATGTTATTTAATTATTTTGGACTTATTTTAGTGGACTCAACTAGTTTAGTTTGGACCCATGGACCAACATGAATTAATTAGTTAGACTAGGCCCATTTAGAAAGCCCATTGTTAAGGAGATGGATTAAAATTAATTAAATCATTAGACTAGAAGCTTCCTTCCTTAATTATTTCTTCATGAGAGGCCCCAAGGGGTATATTGGACATTTTATAATTGCTTGGGGAAGGGGTAAGGGCCGGCCTATAATAGAGGGGGGGGGGGGGAATTCTCTCTCCTCTCATTTTCATTCCAAATCTAGATCTAGAATTTTCCACTACCAAATTCCTTTCATTCCCATTCTAATTTCCCACCAAATTCATTTCAATTCCTTCCCAATTCACCATTAGAAAGTTAAGAAGCAAGGATCTAGAAGGAGGAAGCAAGAATCTACAAAGAGGAGCAAGGATCTACAATTTGGAAGCAATTTCATCTCAATTGGAGGTTTCATTGGGAATCCATCTCCCAATAGGTATAATTTAGTTTTTTCTCTTAAAATAGCTTTTAAATATGATATTTAATCATGTAAAATCAACCCATATATATGTACTACCCATAGGACTTGGTTTTGTATTCATAGGAGACCCATGGAGAAAGTTATGGTGCTTTTTGTGTCAATTTTGGGGGAATTCCGAATTGACATTTTGTTGTGTGTCAATTGATCCTATAGATCAATTGGGCATGTGCTTATGTGTTTGGGGCTAGTGTCGTGTCCACAATTGGGTACGTGTAGGTCGTATCCCAACAATTTGGTGATACATGTTGTTTTGGGGGTTTTTCCTCCGACACGAGACTTTGTACATGTCGTATTTTGACACGGACACATAGATCTACATTTGACACTTTGATTTGTTCATAAATAATATTTGTGACTTATTTGTGTCCTTCGGGGTGCAATTGGTTGTGTGTTGGACTCGTGTCGCATGCGTATCCTAGATCTAGTGGGATACGGTGTGATACTCTCCATTTGTGTGTGTTTATGTATAGATCTAATTATTTATGCTTTAATTCTTGAATTATAATTAGTAAATATATATAGATGTTATATATTTATTTTAGTGTATTTATTATGGTATTTTTGGTAGCAGAGAAATATGTATTGTAGGTATACTAATATAATGTATAAATATATATGTAGCTTTCTTTTACATACATTTTTATATGTTGCAAATTATGTTAGTAGTATAAATTATATGTAAAATGTTTTATAAATATATTTATGTGTTTAAATGAGTAATTATATTAATTATAATTATTATATAATTAATTGTATATAAATGAATGTATTTTTATGTGTCCATTTAACCATGTTAAAATATGTACATTAGTACATAGAATGTGTTTTATAGCTATTAGTATTTATTTATTTATTTGTGTAGGATTATGTATATATAGAAGTATATATTTATTTAATTGTTATATATATATATATATATATATATATATATATATATTGATTTGTATATTTATATATTAATATATATATATATATATATTTATATATATTACTTGCTTTTAGCGACTGCTGCATTAATGACAGATTCTGTCATTAAACAACAGCAGCAGCCGCTGTAGCTCATTGAGTATTTAATGACAGATTCTGTCATTAAATACAGTGGGCGGGTTTTTGAACAGCAGCGGTGACAGTTTTTCTGTGACAGTTTGAACTGTCACCATTTAAGTGACAGCAGTGCGTTTTAAACAGCAGATTGGCGACAGGGTTTTCAGTGACAGTTGGAACTATCACTGAAAGCCTGTTTATTGAAAAATCAGTGTTTTAGCACACAGTTTTTCAGTGACAGTTAGGCAGTTTTAGTTTATATTTTATATATTATATATATATATATATATATATATATATATATATATATATATATATATATATATGTATATGTATATGTATATGTATATGTATATGTATATGTATATATATATGTATTTATTGTGAGATATAATACTAGTATTGTTATAATTTTAATTGTATAATATATTGGTTTATATATATATAAGGGTAAATACTATATCTATGTATCTTGAGCATTACTTTGTGTGGATACCAAGTTGGTTCAAAACCATGATTCCTAATTGTTGTATTTAATATTCTATATTATATACTTTATTGATTGATATATAGGTATTGTGAGGTTTACCTTGGATTCACGTATCCGAAGATACGGTATCCTAATATTTAAGGATGTAGTTTTATGACTTAGATCTTAGTATTTTGATCCAAGATTTTGGTGCTAGACTTGTGCAACCTAGAAATAGATGGTTGACCTTGGTTTGACCATAGTTGACTTCAGAGTTGACCATAGTTGACTTTTGACTTAGAATTGACTTATTGACCTAGAAGTTGACTAGTTTAACTTGTTCTCTTTTCGGGACCTTGTATTGATGTTGTATTCCATATCTAGGTCTTCGAGGCACCGAGTCAAACATCTGTGAGACTGTTCATTGGACTTCAGGCGAGTACATTCTCTGATAGTTTCTTATTTATGATATCCTCTATGTTCATTGTATCTAGTGTAGATATCCATGTTCTCTTGACACTATGGTTACACGGATTGGTATATCCGGATCTCGTCATGAGATGTTATTCCTTGGTATATGGTGTATATGGTACAAGTATTGTTTCATTGGTTATCTTGTACATGTACAGACACTGATTCTCGGGAAGACTAGCTATCTTCTTGGGGAATCTAGTGCCATAGCATACCGTGGTTGGATCTATTATACCAGTCGGGGGTGGGGAGTATTAGTATAGATATGTGATCAATATCCCAATTGAATAAAGTACAGATTACAGAATAGTGTTGATCATGCACCGCACGTATGATTAGCCAGGCCGCATTGCATCTTGCCCAAGCCGATCACATGTTAAGCTAGTACTCACACACTTAGTCATTAGTATTATTGTTTCATTGGCATATTGTTCATTATTGTATTTATTTCCAGTATTTTCTTATTGTATATATATCTCTTATATCTATTGTGCATCTTGTTTATCCACAGTTATTTACTGTTACATAGTTTTTATCATTAATTAGAACTGCTGTTAGAGATGTATTCTGCTCCTTTCCTGACTGGATATATTTTTCCAGATGACACTGAGGAGTGGTATCCTACCTATTATGGACCCCAGGATGTTGTGGGTTTAGATTCTGAGACCCTGGCTCAAGAGGGACTTATCCCAACTGAGACAGTTGACCCTGGAGTTGTAGCCTCGTAGTATTCTTTTGTACTGGATTTGTCTCCAGCTTATTTCTGTATTTCTTCAGACTCATTGATGTATTATTTTAGACTCATGAGTTGTATTGTGACTATTCTATTCTCATCTGATTCGTGCTCATTTCTCTCTTAGTTTTGTGATTGAGTATACTATCATTATTGGTGGTTCATTATATTGTTAGATAGATTATCTAGACAGCGTTCTACCGCCGATTCTGCGGCGTAGGCTGGCGTTATTTCTGACTAGTACCCTTACACCGGGTGCGGGTCGTGACAAGACATGCTGCGCACACCCTGATAGTAGAACAATCGACTTGCCTTGTGTGCTTGAATGACTCAAACATGAACTCTGTTTTTAAAGATGTTTCCAAAAGAAGTAATATGACTCTATTCCTGTGCTGCATGTAACGAACCTAGGTATAACTAGAAAGATCACTAGTAATATAATATTTTATCACATGATTACTTAGTGTTGGTTTTAGTGAATGTTGCTTCTGTTCAGTTGATTTTAGACTCACCAGTACTTTCTTCAAAGTGCTGACCCACCAACAGTTTGCTTGTTCGCAGGTGCTGGATCGTCCGATGAAGCGATAGGCGTACCTCATCCACAAGACCCGAAAATTTGGTTTCAATGCCTTGAGCCGTATCGATTTCTTTGAGCTGCTTTTGTATAGAGGGATATAATGTATGGAACGATGCCATTGTATTCAGAGAACCCTATGCCTCGATTTGTCCCATATACTTAAATGGATAAATGCTTGCAATATTGTCCCTCCGCTGCTTACTCGATTCGATGATAGCCACAACTTTAATGATATTGCCTTATGCGGGCGCAACCCCAGGCTCGCACGGCATCACGTCTCGATGGCAAACGACAATACACTCCCCGCGGGAGCACTGAGGCGCGGTGATTCGCGCCCGGTGGGGGTGTTGTCGGGACCTTCGGGATCGGGATGTGATACTAGAGGGCTCTTTATATAGGGAAGGATAGAAGCCCATCTTCCTTTTCTTTCCGATGTGGGACTAAAAAACCAATATAAAAAATTGATCTCCCACAATTGCCGCCCAATGCATAGCCCGCTCAGTTCCCGCTCAGCGTCCGTTCATGCAACACGTGCATGCAATCCGAGCATAAAACTAGCGCATGAGTGCAACAAAAGCGTACAAGCGCCTTGCGATGATGCTAAGTACAAAGTGCGCCAACAAAGTGCCACTTTACTCCCTTGAGCCTGAGTCTGAGTCCGAGTCCCTAAGCCCCTTTGGGACTTATCTCTTATGGAATAATTCCCAAGAGCATGACAAAAAGCTTAAAAGCTTTCATTGAGGAGTTAATCATTTTTTCTCCTAATAAAATACCCCCATATGGCACCCATGTGCCCCACCACACCCCATGTGCACACCTCAATACATACAAAGTATTATATTGAGATACCCACTTGGTGGTGTAGCCAATGTGGCACTATTTTTACTAGTTCAAGGGCAAAACACCAACAATTTTCCACATATCTCAATATATGGGTTGAGCATTTTCCACAGTGATGTCCATCATACATGAGGATAGATGTCGCTTCGACTTGAATCTTCCAGCATGGGTCGAATAATAGTATGATACAAGAATGGACTAAGCCTTGAATTCTACACCGTAAATACAATTCTTTCCACTCACACAATGACATCAGTTGTGCTTCTGGTTGCACATTAAAGGCCCTGTGCATGCCTGGTTTCGGTGTATGTACTTTGGACGTCTACAAGTTTACCCCAAGAGAAGGCCTATATCTCTTTTCATACACTCTATATGAGTTCTTTTTAAAGAGTCCTTAGCATGAAGCCTTGCGCTTCCATGCGGTGCTACTCCGCTATGACATGGCCCAAAGCCGAGGTCTCACCTTATTGTGGTGTCATCCACTGTAACATGAGGTCCCAGCGTCTTTGTAGTGCCAAACTACCCAGCATGAAGCCTTGTGCTTCTTGCGGTGTTATGCCACAGTGACATGGCTCGCGTAGCCGAGACTTTACCCTCTCTAGGTGTCACACCCTAGTCCCAAAATATAAGGGACTAGGCCACGTGGCAATGGCCAACTATGTACCGAGGGGACTCCAGTCTGACTTTGAATACGTATAAGCTATAAATGAGGGTTACTATCTAGATAACACGGTCTACATGTCTATGTCATAAACCACAAGGATAAGTAATAAAGAAAGGACAACATGTATCATGGTGTGTACCCCCACACTACGCTCGTCCGAATAGACTCGAAGGAAAATAATATGAGTCTACAAATACTGGGCTATGCTAGCAGAAAATACGCAAAGATCATAATAGGTGAACAATGAAGTAATAAATACAAATATCGAGTAACAATACATGCATACCGGTATAATACTCATCAGCAGCTCTAGCCTCCCGTCAGCAATCGACCCTACAATCTAGCAAGGAACCAGATCCTCAGAGGGACGTAACAAGGTACAAAAATAATATGCCATACTAAAACAGAAAGAAAACATGTGATGCGCCGGTGTAATCTAGTATAACCACCTAAATGAGACACAACTTTTAAGGACAATATTCGACGCGTGGGCTTTCCAAATATAAAATCGTAGCTCCGAGGCACAGAGACACACGGGGCGTACCGTAGCTCCGAACACAGAGTCACACGGCTGATACTACGACTCTGGATACAGGATCACTACATAAATAGTAACATATACATATATATAGCGCGTGCAAAGTAGCCCAAACGTCTAGTAACTGTCTTCCCCTCCCAATGCGGTCAACAAGTGCTCGTTGAACCTGAACCTCTATCTAACAGTCTCGTCATACTGAAGTAACTATCAACAATCACGACCGTAAAGTCATCCCAGATTTTGGTCATGTTGACAGTATCATAATACAGGAAGTCTGGCACGATGACGGTATCTGAATGTGTCTTAGGATTCTGATATAACCAAGTAGGTACATCAAGGTGTCGCGAACATATATCAATCGATACTAGACGTTACCAACGAACGTCTGCACCCGGTTATGACCCGGACGCTAAGCAACGATTCTGATCCAAAGCGTCCATAATACATAGATAAAAATAAATAGTAATCTGGAAACTAAGATACAGGATGGTAAGGAACACTTGCTTGGAAGCCAGGCGAAGATTCGAACCCGAACTCGCAAATGAAGTAATAGCTCAAGCTAAAAACTGGAGCAGATATCTTCGGACAATATCACCAACAGTTTCAAAATGAGTGAGATACTCAGAAAAGCTTATACATATGTCCAATTTGGACACAAGAGGAAAAATACAGTTTCTGGTCAACACAGGGTCCACAAGTGGGCCCCGTCTTGCACCAAAAAACGTGCCAGAGACAAAGTTCTCCAAATTCATCAAACTTAGTGTCTACGAGTTCAGAACGATGATACGAAACCAACGGAACATCCAGAACTGGATTTTGATGAGCCGATCACGAAATTGCCCGTCATGTGGAACCGTGGGGCCCATAAAACGACGTTTCGTCAACGTTCAGGTATATATGTGTGTCATCTTTCTTACTCAAAATCATGTCACTAAATGTTGGGTTTTGTAAATATTGTTGGTGTTTTTGTCTTTGGACTAGTAAAGATAGTCCCACATTGCACCAAGTGGGTATCTTAATATAAAATTTTGTATGTGTTGAGGTGTGCACATGGAGTGTGGTTGGGCACATGGGTGCCATGTGGGGGTATTTTATTAGAAGGAAAAAGGATTAACTTCTCAATGAAAGCTTTTAAGTTTTTTGTCATGTTCTTGGATATTATTCCATAGAAGCTAAGCCCTAGCGACTCGGACTCAGGCGTAAAATGGTGCTTTGTTGGCGCACTCGTTAGCATCGTCGCAAGACGCTTGTGCGCTGTTGTTGCGCTCGTTTTATGTGTGTGTTGCATGAGCGGGGGCTCACTACCAGAATAAGTCAAATTAGCGACGCCCAAAAACGTCGCTAAATAACAAAAAAATGTCGCTAAAAAATTTTAGCGACGTAATTTGCGACGTTTTAACGCAGTCGGAAAAACCCAAGTCGCCGAAAGGAAAAACGTCGCTAAACGTCGCTATGCCGACGTATTTTAGCGACTTTATTGTGTCGCTAAATTTAGCGACGTTTAGCGACTCCGGGTCACTAAATAGCGACGTTTATTAAAGTCGCTAAACGTCGCTAATTAGCGACTTATATAGCGACGTAACAGCGACGTCTTTAATGACCTGGCAGTACTGCCATGTCAGCAATTTGCGACGTACAGCGACGTATTTAGCGACGTCTTTAGCGACAGCTAATTACACGTCGCTAATTAGCGACTTATAGTAACGTCGCTAGACGTCGCTATACGTCGCTATACGTCGCTAAATACGTCGCTAAAGTTACCAAAAAATTAAAAAAAAAACCAGAATTGTTCCAAACTATTATTCCTGTAATTTATAAATTTCTAATTAAAAATATACCCGGAGCAACCCTCCGTTGAATTCTATGGGTTCGTCGACCCCTTCGGTGGAACACTCAACACCGGATTAACAATATTGAATATGAATAAAAGTATCACAGTCATACAATTAATACACACAAATATTATAGACAGACAATAAAAGTATCACAGTCACACAAAATGGGCATAAACAGCATCACAGTAACACAAAATGGGCATAAACAGCATCACACTCACACAAAATGGACATAAACAGCATCACATAATATATAATTATCAGAGTATCACAGTAACACAAAATGCATAATATATAAGTATATGAAACATTATAGTATCAATCTCGAGGATTTCCAAAATGGGGCAGATACCAGTCCCTCAACCACTGCGCATAAGCAGCGTTTATGTTACCAAGCTCCGCTATGGGTGCTGGGTGACTGGAACTCCCCGTCTGAGATACAGCCGCGATAGGTGCTGGGTGACTGGAACTCCCCGCAGGTGGTATCTCTTCCTCCTTAACAGTAGTCGGCATCACTTCCTCCTTAACAGTAGGAGGCATAACTTTCTCCTTAACAGTAGGAGGTGTCGCTCTCTTGGGTGCCATCTGGTAAGATAGATGAAAACAAAGAATTCGCAAAGAATTAGCTATTGGACCGGAACGGAAGAATAAGATGATTATGTAGCAGTATAGATCATTCTAAAGCTTACATCTACCCTAAAACACATGGACACTTGCACTCACTCAAAGCTACTGATACTTCTCAAGTAGATTATAGCCAAACCAATAATATGAAATCAAATTTTAATAATCATTCTAAAGCTTACCAAAAAAAAAGTGTCAAGATCAAATTGACTATTCTTAATTATTCATAGATATGTGTCCCTGTTACATCCACGGTGGCGGCTGTTATTTTCTATTTTCATCCCTAATGAGAGCTATAAGCTTGAAGGTTGCAAGAGACTTGAGGAAGAAGAGTTATAAGCTTGAAGGTTGTAAGAGACTTGAGCAGTGAGGTGTCTATTATTTTGTTTATGTTAAGTGTTGTATATATATAAGTGTATATATATTAGTAGATATATATGGGTATCTGTGGTATTATGGGGGTATCGGGTTCAGTTGTTTGGTGAATATGATGTGTGTGTGTGCAGTGAGCTATAGGTTCTATTGCAGGCCAGACAAGAGAAGTTGGAGCAACTGCAATAGCTGCCACAAGCAACTCAGTTGCTGTGCAGGTCCTGCATTTGCTTGGGAGAGATGGTCTTGAGTATCAGTTGCTAAGGTTAGTGTGGATTGTGGGTGACATGATGGTGTAGGTGCTATGATACCTAGTATCTTGAGGTGCAAGTGAGGAGCTGATGTGCAATGAGGTAGCATGATAGCAGGGCAGTGTCCCTGTGCAAGTGCACAGGTGTGTATGTAGTGTAGTGCACTTCAGATTTTTGTGCACCAGTGCACAGTTTCTGTGAAGTGGTAGTAGGAGTGTGAGTTAAGTGTTGAGGGTGGAAGGGTATGTGAGGTTAAATGGGGTTTTAGTGTTGTGTTGGACTAATATACTAAGGTATTACACATATAGAGTAGGTATCTCAAGATACCAAGTTATTGATGGGATACTCTAAGATACTTGATTTTAGTGATTGGTAAAGGGTGAGCTAGTTTAGATAATTAAGAAATGTTTATAGAGTACGATTATACAATAACGTAGTATATATATATATATATATATATATATATATATATATATATATATATATATTGGTGAGATACCAAGGTTATCCTAGTATCCTATGAGTTAGATATTAGTATTAGTTAAACTAGATTAGTTAGATTTGACTTCTATTAACTAGTTAATAGCTAATATTGGTAGTGTTGACTAGTATTGCCTAGAAACATAGGGTTGACCTAGTTTTGACTAGAGTCGACTGATGTTGACTAGTTTAACTCCAAAAGTCAACCTTGACCTAGTTTGACCAGAGTGACCTAGTTTGACCTAGAAAACACCAATTTTATTTATTTAAACTCATTTCTCTTTCATTATACCTAGTAACCTGTAAATTCATATATAGGTCAATGCGACACCAGTTCAAAATTGATTTATGTATAGAGCCCCTTAAAAATCAACAACAAAAAGTAACCTAAAAAAACACTTACAAGCAAAGCAAACCCTAACCCTAATCTTGACCCCAGGTCAAAAAACCTAACCCTAACCCTAACCCTAACCCTAAACCTAACCCCTGCGTCTGTGTGTGTGTGTCGTGTGTGTGTCGTGTTTGTGTGTGTGTCTGTGTGTGTGTCGTGTATGTGTGTCGTGTGTGTGTGTCGTGTGTGTCTGTGTGCGTGTGTCGTGTCTGTGTGCGTGTGTCGTGTCTGTCAAGTGTGTCTTGTGTCAGTGTCACATGAGAGAGAGAGAGGGAGAGAGAGAGAGAGAGAGAGAGAGAGATTACCTAGAGCTCGAGGAGGAGGAGGGGGAAGCCTGAGTAGACGCAGCCGTGGAAACCCGGTCGCCGGAGAGGGGGGGGGCGGGGGAAATCGAAACGTTTCGAAATTTTCGACGAAATTTTCGACAGACGGAGAAAAGAAAACCGAGCCCTAATTAAACAAAAATTAGCGACGTTTAGCGACGTCACATAAAAACGTCGCTAAAATTATAATTAGCGACGCAAATGAAGTCGCTAAATACGTTGCTAAATTTTTTTGATATATACGTCGCTAATTAAGACGCTAAACGTCGCTAAATCAGATATATTAGCGACATTTAGCGACCTTAATTGAACTTATAGGGACTATTCTTTTAAAATCTTAATAAAAGTCGCTAAACGTCGCTAAATGTCGCCATTTAGCGACGCCTAGCGACGTTTTTTTCAGAGTCGCTAATTTAGCGACGTTTTAACTAGACGTCGCTAATACCGCTTATTCTAGTAGTGGCTGGACGGGCGTTGACCGGGTGCTGAGTGGGTTATGCATTGGGCTGCGATTGTGGGATATCAATTTTGTATATTGGCTTTTTAATCCCACATCGTAAAGAAGAGGAGGATGGGCTTCCATCATTTCCTATATAAAGAGCCCTCTAGCCTCCTTTTGAGACAGACCAAAAAGTAAGAAAAATGAGTCCAAATGAGTCCGTTCGAGTCACACAAAGAGGTGACTACGAGCATTCCAGAAGTTCTCTTGTGAACTTGTTGGCTCCTGGGAGCAGATTGTCGATAGAGGACGAATCTTGCTTTGAGCAACGGTAGTTTTCACCGCCTCAGCAAGAATATTTTTTTATTCTATCTTCATCTCCTTTTCTTCTAGTTGTAAACGTTATGTCCCAATTGTAACTGCGTTTGCAAGAAAAAACGTATTTTGGTTCTTTAGCTCAGTAACCTAGAAGGAGTTGTAATAAGCTACTATATTGTATTTTTATATAGTTCTTCGTTGGATCGAAGTATATCAGTGATGGAACTTTTGTGTGAACTCCTGATTTCGATTTTAACTTCTTGTTATACCATCTTTGATTAAGCCTCGGGACTAACAATCTCAAAGCAAAATCCGAGTAAGATAGAGAACAACGTGCAAGTCTTCTCAACACAAGTTTTTACAAACTTGAGAAGATTGACGGGCTACACTTCAATCATTTGGATGAGGAAGGAGTCATCTATCAAATGTTGGGCATTGGTAGAGAGATCCAGGATCTACAATTCCTACGGATGGAAGTGAACTTGATCTGACGGTTGCAGAAGAGAGACTGTCACTATGCATCTACGCATGGCAACAATTAGAACATGGAAGAACTCGGCACATAAGCAGTCTCGGCGCAGGGTACTCACTGCGCATGGCGGACTCGGTGCAGTGTAGTCACTGCGCATGGAGTTCTTTCGGTGCATGGCAGAACTTGGCGCATGGAAGCGTCTATGTGGCTAGCTCTAAGCAAGGTCTATATGCGGCCAGGTTATGCGCATAGGGCTATAAGCACCTTGGCACATGTCTCTTCAAGTATGAAGGACCATGAGAATGAGGATTGCAAATCCAATTTCAAACCAAAATATCAAGGTAAAAGCTTAACTTGGTTACTTTGATTACTTAACTTAGTTGCTATTATTACGCTGGTTAAGTCATCTGGTGTGGTTGCTGACTCCTGAATGAACACTAGTACATCTAGTCACGGGAGCTCTAGGAAGAGCAGTTTACTGAGGTCAAGTCTATCACTAAAGAAGGCCAAAGATCTCAATAGCGAACAAGGATCAAGCAGAGGATCTGGGGGTCGAGGAGAGGGGGGTTCGAGGAGGGGACGGAGACGAACGGAGGGGGCCAGAGAGGGGGGGGGGCGAGAAGGGGTCGGAGGCGGACAGAGGGGGTCGAGGAGAGGAGGGGGGGTTTGAGGAGGGGGTCAAGGAACCGGAGGGGGATCGCCGGAGAGGGGAGTTTCGAGGTGGGGGTCGTCGGAGCCGGGGGGAAGAGGGTGTCGAGGAGAGAGGGAGAGAGAGAGAGTATCGAGATCGAGATCGAGATCGAGATCGAGAGAGAGAGAGAGAGAGAGAGAGAGAGAGAGAGAGAGAATAGGAGAAAATGAAACGTGTTCTGGAATTTTAATTTTTTGCAGCGACGGAACCGTCGCTATTCTGTCGCTAACGTAACGGCGACGCATTAGCGACGACTTGTTGACGAAAAATAATATAATTTGTTTACAGAAATAAATTAGTCATAATTTTATCGAAAGTTCGTTGCTGACTCAGCGACGAATTATTTTTCATCGGTGAAATCTGTCGCTATTTAACAATATTTTTCTAGTACATGGCCGCCACGTGGCAGTTATAAGAGAGTTGTAGGCATTTGGTTGTAGTCATAGCATAGCCCTTCAAATATTGGTTCCATTGGTTGGACTGGACCCGCTGCTACAAGGAATAAAGACAGGCACAACTGCTGAATTGTGTTCAAGCTTCCTTTGTCTTTTCTTTTTAGAAAGCTATTATTCTCTTCAATTATTGTTGTCTTTTGAAAAGCTATTTATTATTCTCTTCAATTATTCTTGTCTTTTATCAACAATTATAACACTTGTTGGCAAAAGCAAGCTGTGGGAAATTATTCTTGTCTTATATATATATATATATATATATATATATATATATATATATATATAATTATAATTTCCAAAAAACAAAAATAATTATTTTGTGCTCATTTGGTCTTATTTCTTTAGATAAGATATTATAATTTTTAACTATTAGATTTAACTTAATTAACATCAGATAGACACAAATAAATGTGCTCATTTGATCAATTAATTTATGTTCTCATTGGATAGCCTCTATATATATAATAAATAATTATTTTGTTATCATCCAAATTATGATATCTTGGGGTACAATAAAATCTATAATATAATAAAAATTAGATATAAATATAAATTATATTAAAATATTATAAATATCATTTTAATTATGATTTCTCATAAGTATATTTTTGAAATTTTGAATATGTGTTTAATTAGATAATATCATATAGTTAGTTTAAATATAATTTAAAATTTGAATATATTATTATCCAAATTATCCATAATAAATTTTAAATCTGTCTTTAGAAAATTATATTTTGAATGATAATAGATGTTGTATTATTTATTTGTTAATTTTCTTAAAAAACTATTTCATACCATAATTATATTTGTCAAGTTTAAATCAACAACGGACTTCTATTAAAATTATCTATTTATTCTAAGGACCATGAACGGAATATTTATCATCATGGTGTTACTTTAAAGGCCCATTTGGTAAATCGTAATTGTGAATTTATTTTAGGATTTGTACTTTCAATCATGAATTTTATATAGGAATCCATCCACTTTTTTGTCTCCCTAGTTGGAAACAAATATGTTTGGTTGGGATAGGAAAGTGAAAGGTGAAAATAAAGGATTAGATAAATGTATTGAAAAAGTGAAAAGTGGAAGAGTATATCATAATAATAATAAAAAATTATAATTAATTTACATATTAATTTAATAAATTTAATAATCAGTTTAATAAAAAGATAATTAATTACTAACTAATTAAGAAAATGTTTTAAAATTTAAATTAAAATTCTAATTAATTTTTTATTTGTTAGTTTGATAAATAATTAGCAAAAAATAAAAATAAATAATTAGTGTACCTTGATGAAAATGTTGATTTTTTTTATTAAGTGATAAGTTAATGCTACTTAACTAAAATTGGAGGAAATTTCTTTGGCTTTTGCAACAACTCCAGAATCCATCATAATATTTTTTTTTTAAAGAAAAACAAATATAGATGTGGAGCATCCCAAAAAAAAAAAAGCAAAAAAAATATTGATATTAACTGATAAATTTTATTATTATTCATATTAGTACATGTAATAACAAATTAATTAATAGATAAATCAAACTAAAGAAAGAAATCAAACTAAAAGGTTAAATTAAACCAACCTAAAACTAAAACAAACCAAATCAAATCAAACTAAACCAAAAAAAATAAAATCCAGGTAAAGCTAATTTCTGCGAGATAGACTGGCAAAAAATGGACATTGGATATTGGACATGTCCAATTTTCGCCAGTCTGAAAATTTCTTCATGTTTGAATTTTTCCAAACTTCTTATTTTTTAGTAAAACTTATTGTTATAGCAAATTTTCTATAAATATAATAGCGGACGAGGGAAGGAAGCACCCACCGAATCTAAGAACTTTTTTCGGAAAAAAGAAGAAATGTTTGCTAATTATGAAAACAAAACGGATAGTGTTGCATGTGTCTTGGTAGATAGATGAAACAATTATTAGCCTCTGAATATGAGAGAATAGAATCTAACATCATTCAAATATCAATAATGCTGAGTTTACTACCAAATACTTACAACATTCTTACAACTCTCTCTCCCTCCTATTACATGGGTGTCATCCGGCTCCACCTCTCTCTCTAATGAACAGCTATCACGTGACGTTTATGTCATGTGGCCGCCTTCCGGACAACCACCAAATTCACCTCTTTCTCCTTCTCCAATAAACGGCCGCCACGTAACCGTCACGTAACAGTTGTAAGAGAGTTGTAGGTATTTAATTGTAGTCCTAGCATAGTCCTTCAAATATTGGTTCCATTGGTTGGCCTGGATCCGCTGTTACAAGAAAAAAAGACGGGCACAACTGCTTCAAGCTTCCTTTGTCTTTTCTTTTAAGAAAGCTATTATTTTCTTCAATTATTGTTGTCTTTTGAAAAGCTATTTATTATTCTCATCAATTATTCTTGTCTTTTATCAACAATTATAACACTGAGCATGCACTTGTTGGCAAAGCAAGCAAGCAAGCAAGCTGTGGGAAATTTAGAATCTCTCTTCTTTCTCTTCATCGCTACTTATGACGATTATGGAATTCCTTGGCTCATTCATCCAGCCCTTCATTTCTTGCATTGGTAAATAATTAAACGTCTCCCTCTCTCTGTGTTCACTACTGATAGTGTTTTGTTTTATCCTTATGAAAATGCTGAGAACAAAGAAGTTTTTTTTTTCTTGTAATGTTAATCAAATTCCTTAACTTGGAACTATTTTTGTATATATCTTCTATGTCGATCGATCTATTATGTGATCTCCACTTTTTCCTTCCCTCTACAACACTTGTTCATCACTTGTCATCTTGTTGTGTACGTAAAAGTTGAATGCTCTAGAGGAGGAACGAGCTCGTTTTAATGACTTAACAATTTAATAAAAGATTAGAAAATATATTACAAAAGTGGAAAGTATATAATAATAATAATAATAATAATAATAATAATAATAAAATTATAATTAATTTATAAATTAATTTAATAAAAAGATAATTAATTACCAACTAATTAAGAAAATGTTTTAAAATTTTATATTTAAAATTTTAATTAAGTTTTTATTAGTTAGTTTAATAAATAATTAGTAACAAAAAATTAATAAATAATTAGTGTACCTTGATGAAAATGTTGATTCTTTTATTAATTGATAAGTTAATGTTACTTAATAAAAAAAATGGAGGAATTGTTTTTGGCTTTTGCAACAACTCCAGAATCCATCATAATAAAAAAATATTAAAGAAAAGCAATAATAGATGTGGAAATTGGCTTTGTGGGGCCCACGGATTCGGTTGGGTTGGTTTGATTTCTTTGGTTGGTTTGGTTTGTTTGGTTGGTTTGTTTTAATTAGTTATGTTTTGGGTTTTTTTATTTTGTTTTGTTTTGTAATTAGATTTAAGAAAATTTATTTTAACGAAATAAAATTAAAATAAATTAATTGTAAAAAAAAATTTAGAAATATTTATTTCAAAAATTGTATCAAGAGCATCAAAATTTGTATAAATTTCAACTAAAGCATCAAAGTTTAAAAAATTACGAAAAAAATATCAAAACGTCCTTTGGGCGTTTATATTTTTTAATATTATATTTTTATCGTTAATTTTCTCGCCGTTAACAAACGTTTAAAATAATAATAATAAAAAAAATCTGCCGTTAGAATATTACGTCTGTCGTCGAGCAGACTTCGAGCTGCCATAACTATTTGTTTTGAAATCGTTTTTTATTAAACAATAAGTCGATTTGTATGTTTTCGACGAGAGTAACACAAATCGTGTAGAAATTTTTTTTATCCGAAACAAGACGCACATGTTACAGACAAAAATTTAAAATTTAAAACTTTAAAGTATCATAACTTTTGACTGAGAGATCGAAACAAGGTCCAGTTTGTGTCAAAATGACCGTATCAAAAAGTACTACGGAATAAATAGTTTCGCTGTTTTACGGACTTCTAAAATTTTTAGAATCGCAAAAAAACGATGTTTCGACCTCCAAATTTTACTTTCGGTAATTTTATTTTCGAATATTTAAAATTTGTTGTATCGAAATAAATTTATATTGGGTGTGGGGGCCCACGGATTCCCAGGGATTTAAAACGATGTTTCGACCTCAAAAAAAATTAGAAAAAAATTTATAAAGAAAAAATTTAAATTAATTTTTTTAAATCCTTGAGACAAAAATAGTGGACATAAAACATGTGCGAAAAAATATTTCTAAATTTTTCTTTACAATTAATTTATTTTAATTTTATTTCGTTAAAATATATTTTCTTAAATCAAATTCCAAAATTAACTAAATAAAAAAAAACCAAAACATAACTAATTAAAACAAACTAATAAAATAAACCAAACAAAACCCAACCACCCAAACTAACCCGCGGGCCCCCACAAGGTCAATTTCTGCCACCTGTGTTGGCTGAAATTGGCCCCCCACCAATTTCAGCCAACAGTGTTGGCAGAAATTGGCTTGTGGGGTCCACTTTGTACGTTTGTTGTGTTTTTCGCCAACACTGTTAGCGGACTCTGTCTCTATTTCAAAATTTTACAAACTTGTTTCGTTTGCATGAATTTAATATAAATTTATTTCGCTACAGTAAATTTTTTGTTAATTTAATAAAAGGATAATTAATTACTAACTAATTAAGAAAATGTTTTAAAATTTTAATTAAATTTTAATTAAATTTTAATTAGTTAGTTTAATAAATAATTAGCATCAAAAAATTAATACATAATTAGTGTACCTTGATGAAAATGTTGATTCTTTTATTAATTGATAAGTTAATGTTACTTAACAAGAAATTGTCTTTGGCTTTTGCAACAACTCCAGAATCCATCATAATAAAAAAATATTAAAGAAAAGCAATAATAGATGTGGAGCAGCCAAAAAAAAATGCAAGGAAAAAATAAATTCAAAAAAAAACAAGTAAAGCAATAATTTTGATTATTTTTAAAGGAAAGCAAACAAAATAAAAATAAATTGGATTCCCCCCACATCCGGATGTGGATAAGCCCAAACCCCTCCCCCCGACAGGAACTGGCAACAGTCATTTCTGCCAGTTCCTGCTGCATCCTCTCCATCCAACCAACCAACCGCACTCTAATTCTTTCCTCCAAAATCCCACTTTACATCAAATCCACCCCCACTTCTCTCCTACCCAACAACCACTTAAGAAAACAGACCTTTTAAGTAACTTAATTCTTCTAATATGTGCACTATATAAATCCCTGTGTAAAAGTTCATATCATTCATGGACTTTTAGAATAGTACATATATAAAATTAAACAACTATTGACTAATAAAAAAATAGCTTAATTATATCATTAAAAAAATATTGATATTAACTAATAAATTTTGTTATTATCCATATTAGTATAGGTAATAATAAATTAACTAATAGATTAAATCAAACTATTTCTACCATACGACGTACAAGACAGACAATAGAAGAGGGTTGAGAAGCATTGAATCAAAACTCTAACATTTCTTTTGCTTATGTTGCTAGAACTGCAAACACTATTGCACATTATCATTTTCTACTATTTCCATACAGGCTTAATCCATTCTATATTTATTTTTTTGTAATTTAGGTCTCAAGATGCATTTTTGAGCTCCATATCTACTAATAGAGCGGTCTTGTCTTTCCTTATACCTGAAGTAAACAACAAAAAAGAAAATATATCCGTTGGGGGAACTGTGACATCTATGTCAATAAACAACGCGGATTTAAACTATAAGTAATGTATAGTTCCACAAAATATAAAGAATAATTAATAAAATAATAAATTTGTTATAATGATAATGTTTTTTGATAAGATAGACTAAAATAAGAAGCATGAGTTTTTTTGTTTGGTTTGGTTTGATTTTTTTTAGTTTAGTTTGATTTAATCTTTTAGTTTAGTTTGATCTATTAGTTAATTTGTTATTATCTATACTAATATGGATGATAACAAAATCTATTAGTTAATAGTTGTTATCAATATTATATTTTTTTCGTATGACTAAAAGATAATTTGTTATTATTATCTATATACAAAATTTATTTAATTTAAAACAATGAAATATATAATTATATATATGTATATAAATTTTAAATATATATTATATAGATAACAAATAATGATTTTGTTATCATCCAAATTGTGATATCTATTAGTTTTTGGGATACGATAAAAAATCTATGATATATTAAAAATTAGATATAAATTTAAATTATATTAAAATATTATAAATATGATTTTAATTAAGATTTTTCATAAGTATATATTCTTTGAATATATTTTTAATTAGATAATATCACGTAGTTAGTTTAAATATATTTTAAATTTTGAATATATTATTATCCAAATTATCCATAATAAATTTCAAATATGTCTTTAGGAAATTATATTTTGAATGATAATAGACGTGGTATTATTTATTTGTTAATTTGCTTAAAAACTGTTTGATACCATAATTAATTATATTTGTCAACTTTAAATTAACAACGGGTTTATATTAAAATTATCTATTTGTTTTAAAGACCATGAACGGAATATTTATAATCATGACTTTAATGGTTCGTTTGGTAAATCGTAAGTATGATTTTTTTTGAATTTGCACTTTCAATTATGGATTTTATATAGGAATTCATCCACTTTGTTGTCCCCCTAGTATAGAACAAATATGTTTGGTTGAGATAGAAAAGTGAAAAGTGGAAAATTAAAAGATTAGATGAATGTATTTGGTTGAGATATAGGAAAGTAAAAACTGAAAAGTGAAAAAGTATATTATAATAATAATAAATTATAATTAATTCACATAATAATTTAATAAATTAAATAATTAGTTTAATACAAAGTTAATTAATTACTAACTAAATAAGAAATTGTTTTAAAAAATTTAATTAATTTTTATTAGTTAGTTTAATAACTAATTAGCAACAAAAAAAATAATAAATAATTAGTGTTACCTTGATGAATAAGTTGATTTTTTTTATTAATTGATATGTTAATGTTAGTTAACAAAAATAGGAGGAAATGTCTTCGGCTTTTGCAACTACTACAGTAGGAATCCCTCGTAATAATATCTTTTTAAAGAAAAGCAGCAAGAGATGTTAAGCAGCCCCACAAGATAAAGCAAAAAAAATCCAAAAAAAAAAAAAAATTTCAAAGCAGAAATAGAAAAAGCAAAGCAATAATTTTGATTTTTTTTAAAGGAATGCAAAAAAAAAAAAATTGGATTCCCACCCACATCCGAATTCAACTCCAGACATGGAGCAGCCCAACCCAACCCCTCCTTCCCACGACAGGAACTGTCAGCCAGTTTCTGATGCATCTCCTGACTCTAACCAACCAACCAATCAACCGACCGCACTCTAATTCCTCCTTCAAAATCCTACTTTACATCAAATTCATCCCCCGCTTCTCTCCTACCAAGCAGCCACCGGAGGAAACGGGACCTTTTTAAGTAACTTAATTCTACAAACATGTATACCATCTAAATCTTTGTGTAAAAAAAAATTTGAAATTGAATTTGACCTTGAAGTACAACAGTTGTTCATCATCTTGAAAAACTTGTTGTGTACGTACGTAGGTCCTCCCGTGATCCGGCAGTTTGGTTACATGTTCAAGGCAGAAGAAAATATGGAAGAATTAACGAGACATGCCGAAAATCTAGAAGCCATGAAGAAGGATATCCAAGACCAACTTGCTGGCGAGGAAAGACTTGGGAAGCAGCCTACCGAGGAAGTCCAACGGTGGATCAAGAGTGACGAAGACATCAGTCTTGAAGTAACAGCAGTCCAGAGAGACTACGAGCAAAGCGGCCGATGTGGTTGTCGCTTACCAAATTGTTGGTCAAGCTATTATAAGATCGGCAGGAGGGCATCCAAATTACTGATGAAGTTGAATGCTCTACAGGAGGAGATTGAACGAGATCGTTTTAAAGATCACTTAACAATAGATGCAACTCCGGCATCTGTTGTTCCACAGTTGTCTAGCGCATTGGTAGGAGATATGATCCACTTAAATAAGGGGAAGATATGCGGATATCTCAAAGAAGAAACAGATGGAGTCATCGGAATACTGGGGATGGGTGGTGTTGGCAAGTCCACCCTCTTGGAAGCCATTAGTGACAGCTTCCTCAGCAATAATGGTAACTCGGTGACCAACAACAACTTTTTTGATCGTGCCATATTTATTGTAGTCTCCAAAGAACATCAACTTGAAAATCTTCAAAAGATGATTGTCAAGAAGCTAGGTCTTCGTTCGGGTGAGGATTTAGTTTCACAAGCACAAATCATCTCTGAATACCTGAAAGAGAAGAACTTTTTGCTCCTCTTGGATGACATATGGGAAGTTGTGCAACTCAAAGACCTCGGAATTCCATATCCTTGCCAAGCGGAGAGTAGCAGCATCAGTGGAGGAAGATTTAGACGCAAAGTGGTATTTACTACACGAAAAATGGACGTTTGCAAAGGCATGAACTGTCATGGAAGAAATATTATCAAAGTGGATTGCTTGAAGAAAGAAGAAGCGTGAAATCTTTTTAAGCAGAACGTTGGTGAAGACATAATCAATCTTCCAGAAATAAGGAGTCGTGCAGAAGAAGTGATCAAGAAGTGTGACGGTCTACCTCTTGCTCTTGTTGTCATCGGACGAGCAATGGCCACGAAAGAAAGGACAGGAGAGTGGGACTATTCTCTCACACAGCTAAGGAAGTCACAACCTAGCAATATCCCAGGTATGGAGAATGAGGAGAAATATTTTCTGCGGTTGAAGTTCAGTTATGATAGCTTGCGAGATGATAAAATGAGAAAGTGTTTCTTGTGTTGCTTTTTGTGGCCGGAAGATTTTAGAATTAACAAAGAGGAGCTAATAATGTGTTGGATGGGACTTGGTTTGATTGATGGTTTTGAGGACATCAAAGAAGCTTATGGCGAAGGAGATTCTCTAATCGGAAGCCTTATTGTAGCAAGTTTGTTGCAGACTATTCAAGACAAGGATAAATTTATTAAAGTGCATGACGTAATCCGCGATTTAGCGTTATGGATAGCATGTGATAGTGGGACGAACAGAAACAGATGGCTAGTGAAAGCAGGAGCTGGACTAGAAGAGGTACCAAGAGAAGTGGTTGCAGCAGAACGGGTTTCACGAATGGGAAATGAAATAAAAGACTTGCCCCATCATCTTCCTACTTGTCATAATCTTTCGACTTTACTCCTACAAAATAACGGGATTACTTTGATCCCAGAAGGCTTTTTCACTTGCATGCCAAATCTTACTTATTTGGATCTCTCCAATACTCGGATCGAGGAGATTCCAAAAGAAATTTGCTGTTTGATCCAACTAAGATTCCTCAATCTGTCATATACAAGCATCTCGTCAATGCCAGAAAAATTGGGACAACTGATAAACTTGAAGTACCTGCTTGTCCGACATAGAAGGAGGGAAGTCAAAGTAATTAGGGGAATAATTGAAAGACTTGAGAAACTGGAGTATGTAGATCTATATCCTGATGGGTCTATAGAGACCGATGAGTTGGTACGTTTACCGTTGTTGAAAGGTGTTGGAATGAAGATTACGTCAGAACATGCTCTCCAACAGCTCTCTCGCGTGCCCATACTGTACCTGAATATAAAAGACTATATGGAGGGAGATTCATCAACCACATCCATCTATCTCCATCATCTGCTAAGCCTCCAGGAGTTGAGGTTTATTAAATGCCATAGCATAAAGGAACTTGTTATGGATGTTAACGTTCATTTTCCAAGACTTGAGTCGCTACAGCTAAGAGAACTTAAAAACTTGACGGAGATAGTATGGAGGAGGAGTGTAGTGCCCCCCAGCAAGTGCTTTCAGAGGCTTCGAGATCTACATATTTGGAGATGCCATGGATTGAAAGATATTACGTGGGTTTTGCATCTCCCATGCCTTGAGTATTTATGTTTGTTTGATTGTATTGGAATGGAGCAGTTGGTGGTCATCGGCGGAGGAGGGGAAGAAGAAAGGGAATTAGAAGTAACAAAGCCAACATTCCCAAGGCTTAGACGGTTGAGTTTGTGTGACCTACCCAAGTTAGCGATGATATGTGACAACCATGATGCTGTTGTTGCTGCTGTCAATTTTCCTTCTCTGGAACTACTTATCGTGAGGAACTGCAAAGAGTTGAAGAGGCTCCCGTTCCATCCACAACTACTCAATAACAACAACTATAGCAGATTGAGGAGGATTGTTGGTGAGAGAGAGTGGTTGGAAGGTATTGAATGGGAAGACCAAAGTGCACAGTCCTCTCTACTTCAACCTTTTTTTCACGAAAGGGAGCAGTGATTATGATCTACCTTCCCCCGCTCCTTGATGGTAATCGCCGAATAAATGCAAAGTAGTTTGAATCTTTATTTCACCTGTACTTTAAATATCATCACTTTTTTGTTAATTGTTTTGTAAATTTGAATTTGAATTTGAATTTGAAATTTTATAACGTAATTTTAAGAGATAAAATCGGACTTTTTTGTTAATTGTTTTATAAATTTTATCTTATGATTTGATGTAACAGTTCTTGGATTAAATCTCTAATATTTTGTTATTATGTGAGATTTAATGTAACAATTCTTGGTTTAATGTAACAATTAGGGATCAATCTTAGGATTTACATGGAAAAACAATGAAGATATGGTTTAATGTAAAATTATTGATTTTAGTCGATTTTTGACATTTTTGTTATTCTTTTGTTGATCTTGCTTCAGATGGATTGTCTAAGATTGGAAACTTTCTGAAAAGATGATGGAGATCATGTTGCTGAGAAGATGATGGAGATCATGTTAGTTTCTAGAAGGAATGTTGTAATTGTTTGTTGGGTTTCTTTTAATAGTGCAAACTTGCTTTAAATGTCGCTTTTATATTCATCGGATACATAATTTGTTCTGTTCTGTTTATGAAGGTTTATATTGTGTAAACAGTCTATCACATATATTATTTAGATGAGTCCATTTTTGAAGAAAAAAAAAATTGAAATTTCATTTATTGTACTAATTCATGAAATTTCAATTGGATGTTTGGTTGGATGGGAATTGCAAGTATCATAAGTTTGTCTTTGGTCGGAATTGTTTGTACATAATAGCAAAAGAAAGACTACCAGATATTTGTGGTATTTTTGTGTGAGATAGAGAAGTTGGGAATTCAAAGTAAAATTGTCATCTTGAATTATATCCAACCACAAAAATGAATTTAAGGTTGGCTATTCTCGTTTTTGCAGCTAAGCTTGGCTGAATGCATATATTTCAAGGACGCCTAAAATATGTGTACGAATCAAAACCAAAGGATATGCTGAACTCGAATAGAGCTATAGGGAAGCGATATGGAGTTAAGGAAATTATACGAGTATTGCACGCGAAACAGAATTTGTGAATTTGAGGCAGTGTTTGAAACAAAGATGCGGTAGTATCAAAAAGGAACAAGTATAGGTCTTGGTTCGCATATTCTGATTGTTTCATATGACTCTATAAATCATCTACTGTGACTCGGTATTTTCTATGAAAACTATATGTTTTATCTTCTTGTCTTGTGCGACGCGCAATCTAGACACGCACGACATCACGTCCGGAAGAAGATTATCGACTTTTCGCAGTCGGCACGCAACCTACTAGATTGTGAGAATTTATATTTCTTTATTAGATTGTGAGAATTTATGACAATACTTGATTGTAGGGTGAACATACATTCTAATTTTTGTGGATGAATAAAAATGGACTCATTTGTTTAAAGTAAAGATAATTAGTGTATTTCATTAATTGTTTTATGGATAGAGGAGCCATTTTTAAGCTCTTCTATACCAATGACGGAAAAAGGAACAATTGACATCCAGGAGCTCAAAATGGAGTCTTTACTTCCTAAGTAGATTTCCATGTTTTTCTTGGAACGAAAATTCATGTATTTTCCGTCATAGCATATCTTGTGTGTTCTTTTTGTGGTTGTTTGGCTAGCTTTAATAGTATTGTAATGTTTTTGTTAGTGGTGGGCCAACAATTATATTTACTATCTATTGCATGTTTTAATTGTACCAGTGAATTCATGTGCAACAAAAACCAGTTAACACATCATCAACAAATACCAAGAGGTTTGCACCACCCAGGAAGCTGAAACCAACGTTCTTCCGAACTTGGCCTCAAATGTACTTGGCAGCATACTCTCTGCAACAAAATGTAATATCTTCAATATGTTCATATAAAGAACAACCCCAATGTATTAGTCCTTCATATCAACAGTTTCTTAATAAAGTCCTTTCTATTTCTATTTGGCAAAAAAATAAAATATCAAAAATTTGACTGTACAAAAAATATTTTAAATAAATTAACTAAAAAAAAAAATATTTAAAAATATTTAAAGTTACGAAAGATTTTGCCATCACAGATGACAAAAATATGGAAAAAATAATTTTTTAATTCTTTTGTTACATTTTTGCCAACTGAGATGGCGAAAATTTGGCTTTGCTCAATTTCCGCCATTGGAGTTGGCAAAAATTTGCCTATGGTTTTTTTTTTTTTGGGTTTGTTTTTTAGGGTTTTTTTTGTTGGTTTTTTTGGGATAGTGGGTTTGGATTTATTTTGGTGTTGGCTTTTTTTTTGGCACTTCTCTGCCTAACGGACTCTTATTTTTTTTTTTGTAACATTCATATTGTAACGTTCTTTTGTCCCAGGGGAGAGAGGGGAGGGTGGGGCCGGGTGGGACCCATATGTAAGTAGGGGGGGTGGAGGTTGTAAGTAAGGATGGGGGGGAGAGGTTGTAAGAAGGTTGTAAAGATTTGATAGTAAACTTAGCATTATGGTCATTTAAAGTTTCTAACGTAATTGAAAATAAAATCGATCTTAGTACGATTAGTAAATTATTTAAGTACAACTATTTAAGAATTAATTAAATTTGTTAAAATTAATTAAAAATATTAACTATCAAAACTAAAATAATTAAGTACAACTATTTAAGAAAATTATTAACATACTATAATTAACTAAAAAAAATAACTATCAAAAATAGCTATAAAAATAAGTACATTAATTATTTTAGTTTTCATACTTATTTTTTTAAGTTATTTTTTATATTTATTTTTTGCCTGCAAAAAAAAAAAAAAAACCAACACAAAAATAAAACCAAACCCACTATCTCAAAAAAACCAAGAACAAAAAATTCTAAAAAAACAAACCAAAACAATCAAAAAAAAAACATAAGAAATTTTTCTCCAACTCAGTTTGCAAAAATGTAAAAGAAATATTTAAAAAATATGTTTTCATATTTTGGCCATTTGGGATGGCGAAATCTTTCTTAACTTTAATTTCTTTTAAATATTTTGGTTTTCGGTATTTTATTTTTAAAAAATTATGTACAGTAAATTTTCTGAAAAAAAATCATGTGCAACAATTATTATTTTTTGTTGTTTATATTTATATTTTAATTTTGATTTTTTATATATATGTTTATATATAAATTATAATTTGTTATTGATACTAGCTAGTAAATTCATGTGTGTTGTACTTAAAATAATTTTTTTGATATTATTGTAAATTAATTTAAATAAAAATTTGTTAAATTTGTATTTATATTTATATTTTAATTATGATTTAATTATATTTTAATTATAATTTGTTATGGATATATCTCTACTCTTTATAAAAAAAAGTCTTGAAAAATCGTACGTATATCTTCATGTAATTAAAAATAAATAAATTTTAACTAATTGTTTAACTACTTATTATTATATAACTATAGCCAAATAACTCTTCTAGTTCATGTGGTTAAGTAGGGAGTTATAGATTCGATTTCCCATAGCGTTATTTTTAACAAATTTATTAATTTTTTCAAATTTTTTTTTTACGTAATATTAATTTTTTTACGTAGTAAATTTTAACTAATTATGATATCGTTGTTTTGAGATATATATATATATATATATATATATATATATATATATATATATATATATATATATATATATATATATCATTAAATGTGGATTTTTTATCTTGTACAAGTATAATTTAGACTTATACGATATCACGTTCAATGACAACTTTTTTGTTCTGCAGAATCGAAACGTGACAATGCGGACATCGATCTTCACGACGAAGGCACAGATGAGACTGCCGTCGATGTCGTGGATCCACATGGCACCAGATCTCAATGTGGCTGGTGGAAAATTTGAAAGAGTAGATGTTATCTTTGGAGGACGCAGGCGTCGAAGAGGTTAGAGGGGAGGGTGTGGGCAAAAAATGGTCTTTGTACTAGGGGTGAGCATTATTCGGTTTTTAACCGAAAAACGAACCGAACCAAACCGAATAAGCTATTCGGTTCGGTTCAAAAAGATTTTGGGTCGGATTCGGTTCTGAAAACCCTGTTATTCGGTTATCGGATTCGGTTTAGGTTATTGGGTTCGGTTTCGGTTTAAAACCGAAACCGAATTAGTACGTAGAATTACTAGAATACCCTCAACCCTAAACCTAACTATATAATCTATTTTCCATACTCTCTCTCCTCTCATCCTCTAATTTTCTCTGCCACTCCGCTCCATCCTCACTCCTCACCGGAAAACGAAAACCCTAATACCCTACCCCTATCTAACTCCGCCTCTCACCGCTAGTCAACACCGGTCACCACCTCCCTTCTTGCTTCTCAGACTCTCTTCTCCTTCTCTCACGGTCACCTCCTCTCTTCTCCCTCTCTCTCACACATCTCCAGCCTCCAGGTCTCTGACTCTCCTCCACCTCACTGCCGGCCAACGCCTATTTTCTTACTTCTCAGCCTCTCGAGTCTCTTCTCCACCATGTAAGTATTTTTTTATTTTTTTTATTTTTGTTATATTTTTTATAATTAGACACGAATCTCAGATCTCTTTTTTATTTTTGTTATATATTTAAATCTCAGATCTCCTAGATCTACATATCGATCTCTGTTCAGATCTCTAAGTCCACTATCTAAGTATTTTTAATTTATTTTATTTTAATTTCTGTTATATTTTTTTTAAAATCTCTGTCTCTTACAGTTGGTACTTAGTTCTAGCTTCCTCCTGTATAAGACCTAGTAGCTTTTTTTTGTAGATCTACACTTTTAATTCATGTTTTTTTTTAGATCTACAATAAAATATTTTCAGTTTTTAATTCATGAGCATGTATACAAGATAAAGATAGAGGTTAGTTTATAATTTTTAGATCTATACTTTAAATTCATATTTTTTTTAGATCTAGAAGAAAATATATAGTTTGTAATTTAAAATTAGTACATGTCTTTGTAGATCTAAAATTGGAGTGTTATATGATTACTTGTGTACATTTTCACTTTTTATAAATGCATCAAGCACTAGCACTCAACGTATTTAGCTGATTGTTGTGTTGTTTAATATATGTTCTTGTTGTGGTTTAATCTACTTTCTTGCAGTGGCTTAATACTTTAATATATGTTCATGTAACTCTTTTGTACTCTCTCACTCTATAGATGTAAGTGTTAACCAATCTAAAGAGCTTGGTTGTGGTTTAATCTTGTAAACTCGCTCGACCAGATTTCAGTATTTTATTATTATTTTTAGCAAATTAGGATTTATTACAACTTTTTAAATTTATTTGGCTTACATATCCTATTGATTTGTGCACCTGTCCATTACCTCAATATTTAAAACATTACACGGACTGTTATCCCCAAACAAAGTTCACATACCCCTTCTAGACATGCCAGTCTACTATTCTGAACTTTGTGCAACTCACAAATATGTTGGCATGAGTCTCGTTTTAGTCGCACAAATATCGTTACAAACGTCCGTATTTATTTTCAATTAATTTTCAGACCTGTACCCTTCTCTGTTCCAATAGAAATTAGAGGCCCAACAGGCACCTGTTTTGCCCAAACAAAAATACGTTATTATTCTACTTTGAGTATACTACAATTAGTATATTTACACCGCACTGAAATTCTGGCCATGCACACTTTTAAATAATTAGAAAACACCGTGCGCATTAATTTATAATTAAATTAAAACCGTGACCAATATCACCCAAAACCAGGCCCAGCCCCTGCCCAGACTCATCCCCACACCCTCAAGGCCCACACACAGCATCCCCCCTCAGTTCTGTACATTTCAGCGCCCTCAGGAATAAGGTATTTTCTCAAACAATTACGTAATTGTGCAATTTCCCAATTTTATAGGACCTCTGTACAAATTGTAAATTTGTAGGGTTTTATCTGCAAATTTACTATGCGAGGTGTCAACCTCCCATTGGAGGGTGATCCTACAACGTTCATTCCAAAAGAGGTCCAGATTCAATGTATTTAAAACCTAAATATCTATAAAATAGCTAAAGATATTTTAATTGCAAAATTACCAAATTACCCCCCCTCTAACCCTAAATTACTAAATTACCTAAAACCTAAACCCTATATAAACCCCCCCCCACCCGAACTCCTCTCCCTCCCATCTCAGACCACAGCCCCCTCCGACCTTTCCCCCACCGCTTTGCCACCCCCTGACCTCCTCCCAGGCCGCCGCACCACCCCGCTAGCCGCCGTAGCCGCCGCCGGCAGCCCCCACAGCACCCTTCCCATCACCTGCACCACCACACCACCACCACTCCCGACCTCCCTAACCGCCACCACCTGCCACCACAGACCACCGCCATCGCCCCCATTCTCTTCGCCGTCGACCCCTCCACCGAACCATCACCTTCCCGCCGTCCTACGACCACCGCAGCCCCCGCCAGCACCGCTATAGCGTCCCACCGACTCCCCACCCCCCCCGACCACAGCCACCGAGCAACCCGATCGCCCTAAACCACCACTCCGGCCACCACTGACCTCCGCCACCACCACTACCACCTCCTCCACCATCTCCTCCGCCGCCCTGACCCCCTGCACCGCCGCCTCCGCCGCTGTAGCTGCCGTAAGCTACTGCTGCTGTCGTCATCCCGCCAGCCGCCCGCCGGACCGCCGCCCTCCTCTCGCCGGCGATGACGGCGAGGGTCCCCCCCCCCACGTGGCAGGTATAATATCCCCTGGTATATATATATATATATATATATATATATATATATATATATGTATGTATATATATATATATACCTATATATATGTATAATTATATATATATTTATATATATTATAATATAAATATAATTATATATATTATTTATTATATATAATTATAGTATACTTAATACAGTATATATATAGTATATATAAATGTATTATTATATATTAAATAAGTATTAATATATGTATTTTATATTATATATATATATATATATATATATATATATATATATATTTATGTAAATATTATATAATTATATATGTTATATAATTATTATTATATTATTACAGTATATAATATATATTATACTATTTATATATATACTAATATACTATGTATATAAATATATATATATACTATTACTATTATATATATTATATATATATATATATATATATATATATATATATATATATATATATATATAAGTATATTATTATATTAAATATATATGTATATACAGTAATTATTATATATACAGTATATATAATTATTATATATATATATATATTATTATATGTATTATTATTATTATATATTATATATTTATATACCTATATATGTATATATGTATATTAATACATATATGTATTATTAATTATATGTATCTATGTATTCTATTATTTTATATATTAAATATGTATATTCAGTATATATATAATTATATTATATATATAATATTATGTGTATTATTATTAATATGTATATATATTATTTATATATCTATATATAAATATATATTATTAAGTATATAAAATATATATATATTTTTTTATTATTTTATTTTTCTTCTTGCAATTCATATATATTATATACATAAATATGAATATATGTATATTATATAATATATTTGTATATATATGTATATATTTATATTAAGTATATAAGTACTATATTTATATATTTATATTATATGCTTTAAATATGTATTATATATATTAATTATGTATTAATTATATATAAATATAATGTCTTTTATATATATCTGTATAAATATATACTATACTATGTATATATTATTTAATGTACGCATTATTTAAAATGATTAATTCACGAACCCCTGTACATCTTGAACAGAGTGCACCTACAATGCAGTCAGTGACCCCAGGTCACAGGACCCCTCAGACTTGACTGCGGGAATAGGTTTTTGGCACGCCCAGCTTGAGGACGTAGGCAAGTATACTTTGCCAAGTTTTACTGTTTAAATATAGAATTGTTGTATGATATTTCTCCTGAATTTACATATAATTATGTGTGTTCGAGATTGCCTCGGGTACCGTCAACGAATACATTGACACGTAGCGTAACTGACTTAGACTTTATCAGACTTACCAACAGCTGCGAGGGTATCCTAATATCCTCCTAGACCCTAACACTTGTACACGCAACACGGTTATACTTCATTTTGGGATGCGAGTTTGCGTACTAGATTAGCTACCAGTGCGTATGATATGCATCACGGCTTAGCACGAAATCAGGAATATTCAGGAAAGTTATAACTTGGCATATAGCTACATTGGACGGGGAAGACAGCTAGTAGGCGTATGGGACACCCACCTCATTGAATGTTATACCTTCGGATACCATGCTCCTCGGAGATGGCCGGGGGCATATGTGGCTTATATTAGCCAGTCACGACGATTGGTGAATTAAGTCAGCATATGTCTAGCCTACACTTTCCCATACGTACTATAAGGTCTTTAAATTGCATTCACGTAGATGGTTAGATCACCCTTTATTTATTCAGTATTTACATATGGCGTATTTTTATGTATCTTGTTATGTCCCACTGAGGACCTGGTTTCCTTTCAGATTTAGATGAGGCATACTACCCCATAGTATACGGACCCGGACAGGAGACAAGATATGCAACTGAGGAGGAGTTAGAGGAGCTGCCATCAGAGTCTGTCTAATCATTAGTAGTAAGTGCTCTTGGAGCTGGACTCTTCTACCTGATCTTTGTGCACCGGGAGCAGAAGCCTCTTTCCCACTGATCTCTAGTAGTGGGACTATCTGAAGCTGGAGCCTCATTACCTAGCTAGATGATGCTCTAGTTTTATATTATTTTTGCACTTTATCTTTTATAGTGGATTTGTTTCCTCCCGGCATATCTGATTTATACTATGACATTTCAGACTTAGCATTTATATATTCAGCACTTATTTCCGTACTCCTTGATATTTTGTGGATGAGATTAGACTTTACCTGAAATCAACTTGTTAGTATTTTAGGATAGCGTAGCACGTTCCTTTGGGTCCATTAAATTGGGTAATCCCTTAGTGACATGTCAGCTGGCCAATGCCACGTGGCCTGGTTTCTTATATTTTGGGACTGGGGTATGACATAGTTTTAGTGGTGGCCCATGTAGGTCTAGTTAATTGCTAGTGGTATGATAACATGCCCAGCATGCCTGCTATAGGATAGGAATACTAGGTCTCATCCACTCTGACTTCATCCTTGAATTTTTTGCATCCTGCTTGATTATTGTATTATTATTTCCTTCGTGCTTTTCTAATTATTCTATCTTCTTCAAAAATATGGACATACCCAGTGGACACGCAACTGATGGGGTTGACCAAGCAACAGACCCCTCGCAAGATGTCCAAAGGACCCCAACCACCCCGAGAGACCAATCCCCGAGAAGGATGCTGGTCTATCAGACAACCCCGTACCTTCATCAGAATCCTACCCAGGAAGCCACACCAGCCCAGCAAGAAGGGCAGACTTCCCCCGCACCGACACCACAGACAGAGACACCTTTGCCTCCACCTCCAGCCCTTCCAGCCCTGATGACACAACTTGAGGGACAACCTCAAATGTTCCAATTCCTCCAAGCCATGTTGCAGGCACAGTGGCAACAGATGGAGACCCTGAGGCAGAGCTTGATGACGGCTTTGGAGAGGACAACTGCCCCGGTACATCACCTGTCCAACCAGCTGGCACTGTCCGAGGCTTTCGCCAGATGGGCCCGAGAACCTTTTCGGGTAGCAAAACTTCGGAGGAGATCTCAGATTGGATCTCCAACACGGAAATGCTACTGGAAGGTTCACAGCTTCAACCAGACTTATGGATGACCGCAGTGAGGGCCCAACTCTTAGGCAACGCCCATCACTGGTGGGATTCCATAGAGCGCAGCGTCGGCAAGACCCAGACTTGGGAACAATTCCTGGAGTACTTCAATGCAAAGTACTTCCCAGCCACGGTCAAAAATGCCCTGTACTCCCAGTTCCTGCACCTGGAACAAGGGAATATAACCGTCGATGCCTATGACGCAGAGTTCAGTCGACTGAGTCGATTCGGTGCCATCCTGATACCGAACGAGCTGGAGAAGGCCATGAGGTTCCATCACGGCCTTACCTTCGAGCTCCAAAGGTATACTACTACGCAGTCGAGGATCTCCTACGAGGAGGTTCTTTCAGAGGCGAGAATACAGGAAGCCATTGGCCGAGGAGAAAGGCGCTCTAACCCAACCATACCGGCTAGAAACCAGCCCAGAGCAGGAGGACCAATCCGTCGCCCGGGAAACCAGACACAGCAGAAGACGGGACCCTATCAACACAAGTAGCTTCCGACTTGTCACCATTGTGGCAAAAAGGGACATTATGTCCGAGACTGTAGAAAGAAGAAGGGACTATGCCTGATATGTGGAGCTAGTCAATATATGGCCAGAGACTGCCCACAACGAAGAGAGGCATCACCCCAGAACGGGCAAAGACCAGGAGCACCATCCCAGAGGATGCTACCCTAAACTGGAGGTCAATATCCCTCAACATCTGGAGGATTTCAGAGGGGACCTCCCCTGGCCACACAGGAGACCCAATTCAACAAGGCCAGACAGCAGTCCGGAGGACAAAGGCACGGACATGCCTTTGCTTTAGCTGCAGTTGCAGAGGAGCCGGAAGGTGAAACTATTACAGGTACCATTTTAGTTGCATCATTACCTGCAAACCATATTATTTGATTCTGGCGCCACACTGTCTTTCATATCTAGTAGTTTCGTAGCCATGCACAAACTAGCTACTTTCCCACTGCCTAAATGCTGGAAAATTCTTACCGAAGGAGGCATCGTGCCGGTTACCAACACTATTAAACCTGCTCGGTAGTCATATGTAGTAGAGAGCTGAGAGTACAATTTTTGGTACTCCCAATGCCAAATTCGACATTGTCTTAGGCATGGACTGGTTAAGCCAGTATAATGCTATACTAGACTGCGGGAAGGGAAGCATCATATTTAGACCACCAGGTCACCCGGAGTTCGAATACATACGAGGTACCATCGAGAAAGGAGTAGGCCAGACACCTAGAGCTTACATGGCGATGGAGATAGCACCCCAGCAATTGTTGCAGAATTCGAAGATGTATTTCCAGAGGAATTGCCAGGCCTACCGCCTGACAGAGAAGTAGAGTTTACTATAGAGTTGGTGCCAGGAGCTGCACCAGTATCCTCAAATATGTACCGGCTGGCGAAGAAGGAGCTAGACGAGTTGAAGCTACAACTAGAAGAATTGCAGATCAAGAGATTTGTTCGTCCTAGTGCATCACCCTGGGGAGCACCAGTGTTGTTTGTACCAAAGAAGGACGAAACATACCGGATGTGCATTGATTACAGAGCCCTTAATGCTTTGACAATAAAAAACAAGTACCCCCTGTCGCGGATTGATGATCTGTTCGACCAACTGACAGGAGCGGTGGTGTTCTCAAAGATAGATTTGAGATCAGGCTATCATCAGGTAAAAGTACGGAGAGAAGACATTCCAAAGACAGCATTCAGGACTCGAAGGTTCGTAGGCCAGACTATCTCTAGACAGAAGCGAGAAGGTGTTGCGAGGCCAGACTATCCCTCTAGTTCGTATTGCATGGAGACACCATGCACCAGGCGAGTCAACCTGGGAACGAGAAGAGGATATTCGACAATGTTTCCCCCATCTATTCGAAGGCCAGGGTATGTCCTAATATTTCAAATCAATCTATAGTTCTCTCTTTATGTCTATTTTAATTTCAAGGACGAAATTCTCTAAGGAGGGTAGATTGTAAACTTTCTCGACCAGATTTCAGCATTTTTTATTATTTTTAGCAAATTAGGATTTATTACAACTTTTTAAATTTATTTGGCTTACATATCCTATTGATTTGTGCACTTGTCCATTACCTCAATATTTAAAACATTATACTGACTGTTATCCCCAAACAAAGTTCACATACCCCTACTAGACATGCCAGTCTACTATTCTGAACTTTGTGCAACTCACAAATATGCTGGCATGAGTCTCGTTTTAGTCGCACAAATATCGTTACAAACGTCCGTATTTATTTTTAATTAATTTCAAGACCTGTACCCTTCTCTGTTCCAATAGAAATTAGAGGCCCAATAGGCACCTGTTTTGCCCAAACAAAAATACGTTATTATTCTACTTTGAGTATACTACGATTAGTATATTTACACCGCACTGAAATTCTGGCCCTGCACACTTTTAAATAATTAGAAAACACCATGCGCATTAATTTATAATTAAATTAATACGGTGACCAGTATCACCCAAAACCAGGCCCAGCCCTTGCCCAGACTCATCCCCACACCCTCAAGGCCCACACACAGCATCCCCCCTCAGTTCTGTACATTTCAGCGCCCTCAGGAATAAGGTATTTTTCTCAAACAATTGCGTAATTGCGCAATTTCCCAATTTTATAGGACCTTTGTGCAAATTATAAATTTGTAGGGTTTTATCTGCATATTTACTATGCGAGGTGTCAACCTCCCATTGGAGGGTGATCCTATACCTTTCATTCCAAAAGAGGTCCAGATTCAATGTATTTAAAACCTAAATATCTACAAAATATCTAAAGTTATTTTAATTGCAAAATTACCAAATTACCCCCTAACCCTAAATTACTAAATTACCTAAAACCTAAACCCTATATAAACCCCCCTCCCCACCCGAACTCATCTCCCTCCCATCTCAGACCACAGCCCCCTCTGACCTTTCCCCCACCGCTTCGCCACCCCCTGACCTCCTCCCCGGCCGCCGCACCACCCCGCTAGCCGCCGCAGCCGCCGCCGGTGTCACTGCCCAATTCTAGAAAATAGGGTATTTTTTTATTTTTTATTTTGGTAATTGTGTAATGTTTATTATTAATTATATTTATATTTAATTAATGATTGCATTATTTTTATTTGATTGTTTTAGGGTTTTGGCTAGCCTGGACCCATGTCAGACCCTAGTGGACCCATGTCCGACCCAGCCCACACCCTTGTGAGACCTATTTTTGGGTTTAGAATATTTATTATATTTTTAATGGGTTAGTTGGAGAGATTTGGAGTTAGTTTGAGTGCTTTTGGAACCCGAAACCCAAACCCAAGTGAGAGGAGGGCATTTTGGACATTTGGAGACTTTGAAAACCCTTTTATTGCTTGGCCGGCCCCTATTCCCAGCCCACACCCGACCACAGCAGCCACTCCCCCCCATTCCTTCCTTCTTCTTCACTTCTTCTTCTTCTTCTTCTCCATTCCTTCTTTCTTCTTCCTTCCTTCTTCCAAGTAAGTGTAATTAGTGGTTTAGAACCCTAACTTTTCCATTGGATTGGAGACTTTAGCCTTGGGATTCCAACTCCCAAGAGGTAAACCCTAACTTTTCCATTGCTAATTACTCTTATGTAGTGTAATTAGTGGTTTAGAACCTTCCTAGACCCTAAGCCTACCCGTGGGAGGAAGTTGGAACTAGTTTGGTTGAGTTTAGAGACTTTGACATTAGGTTTTGTGTCAATTTCGGGTGGAATCCGAATTTGGCCCAATTTTGGGTGATGCCCTAGGTTAGACGGACCTAGGTAGATGTTGTCGGGTGTCTAGAGGGTGAGTGTGTGTCTCCGTTCAGACACGGGAAGTCGTGTCGCAAAGAAACGGGCGTTTCGGGCGAATTTGGGGTTTTCGTCGTCGCCGATTCTAAGTGCGTGCGCGTTTTCGCCACGGGCCTAGAATCGACGGGATAACATTTTTTCTAGGATCTAGGCATCGTTTAGAACCCGTGGGTAAATTTTGGGCCAATTCCGAGTTGGTTTGGTGTGCGTTTCAGGAGATTTTTCGAACCGCACACCGCGTGTTCGTCGAAATGACCGAACGACCATTTCGACTTGGTTTCCTAGTTTCGGGCTTGTGCGGGCATTGGGTTAGCATCGGGGAGTGTGTGCTAGAGTTATCGGGTTATATTTTATATATTTATAGGTGTTTGTGCGTGTCGGGGTCGTTGGGCATGAGTGGGGGCGTGTTGTTTGTGTGTTGTGTGTGTCTGTATGTGTTTGTATGTGTGAATGTGAGTGTATATATGTGTGTAAGTATAAGTGTGCGTGTGTGTGTGTATATATATATATATATATATATATATATATATATATATATATATAAATGTGTATGTGTATATATATATTTGAGTGTGTATGTATATATATATATATAAATAGGTGTGTTTATATATATGTATAGCTATGTGTGTATTTATATATGTTAGTGTAGTGTGTGTATATATATATATATACGTGTGTGTGTGTGCATAAGTGTGTGTATTAGTATATAAGTTAGTGTGTGTCTATATATATATATATATAGTTGTATATATATATATATATAGTTGTATATATATATATATATATATGTGTGTGTGTGTGTGTGTGTGTATGGGTGTATGTCCTATGTGTATATATATATATAAATACTTAGTTATGTATAATATATGTTAGATATAGATATTTTTAGCCTAGATTATTAACTAGGAATATATCTATATATCTAAATAGCTAGTTAGAGGGGTAGTTAGTGAGGTATTGGAGAGTATCTCAATACCTTGAGATATCCAAGGTATTGAGTTTCGAGCGGGGTATTTGAGCAATAGCCTAGGAATAGTATTTGAGTGATTTTTATATGCTTATGTGTATATATTTGTGCGTGCTAGCATAGGTTTTAGCGGGTTTAGGCGGGCTGCGTGGCCTAGGGCGAGGTATCGGATACCAAGGGTATCCCTGTATCTCGATGAGGCGAGTTTGAGAGTTTTCTAGCTTAATGAGCTCGGTTTGACCTAGAATTTCAGGGGCACCCTAGTTTGACCTAGCTTTGACCATAGTTGTCCCCGTTGACCGTAAAAGTCAACGTTTGACCTAGTTTTGACCTAGAGTTGACTTTTTGGACCCGGGTTGACTTTTGACCTGAATTTCACCGGTTTGACCCGTTCGACCTAGAATATCCCTAGAAGCCTGTTTTTAATTATTTTATATCAGTTTAAATCCTTAGAACCCTGTTTAATTATTGCTTTTCGCAATAGGTTCTTGCGACACCGGTTCGGATCTCGATCCTCATCAGTTGCTCAAGACATCAGGCGAGTACCTACCTCTGATAGTTTCCATTTCATGATAGCGTTTATATCACCTGTTCTAGAACTGTGATACTTGATTCTGACACATTGTTACATGAGCTGGTACTAGTGGATCCCGTCATGAGATGCTATCCCCCTTACCGTGTTCAGCGGGTACTCTATCACGTGTATTTCATCATGTGCTTCGGGTATTGATTTTCATATGCTATCATGTGCTTCTTGTGCTCTCGTCTTTGTGTGCGCGAGCTATTATCATGTACGTAGCGTGTTGTGGTTGGATCCAAGAGTATTAGTGGGGGAGGGGAGTAGGAGTTGGTTATGTGATCAAAGCCAAACAGTATTAATGTGTATGTCGGTTATGCAACTCACGCATAACGGAGTTATCATAGTATTTTTCATGTACAACCTAAGCCGATCACATAACGAACTTGTGCTCAAGGCACTTAGCTAGTATTCATGTTTTCTCACCTGCAATTACTTTTCCACTACTTGTATTGTTCTCCAGTTTGCATTGCAGCTACTTATCCTGCTCCAGCATGTATTTATTTCCTGTGCTTCTTGTATACTTTTCTATTGCTCGTCATATACACCTTACCATGTATTTGGAGTTACTTTCAGAGTTATGTACTTCGCTCCAGTCCTGACTGGGCATATTTTTTCCAGAGGATCCTGAGGATTATTGCCCGACGTTCTACGGGACGGGTGTTGACGAGTGCTGTGACCCCGAGACTGAGGAGGAGCCCTGCGAGGAGACGCCTATAGCACCCTAGTTAGCTAGGTGGGTTTCCTGGGTTGTTCTCAGCTATTTATTTGGATAATTGTACTTATTCTTTTGATGCTGTGAGATGTTGTAGACTATTATAGACTTGGACTGTATTTTGGATATTGTCTTGCTCTCTTGGGTTCTGTTTCTTTGTTCATATCATATCGTGCTTTTATTCTTCCCCTAGTTATTATGATTGAGAGATTATATATATTGCGTGGTTGCCCTCCTTTTGGAGAGGATTATTCATATATATATTGCGTGGTTGCCCTCCTTTTGGAGAGGTTATTGTCAGATTTTTTTGTGAGATATATAGATATGGTTGACCTAGAACGGACCTTTACAGCGTTCTACCGCCGATTCTGCGGCGTAGGCTGGACGTACCCACGACTCATGCCCAATTTTTGGGTGCGGGTCGTGACACGTTTTTGGTGGTGGCCCATGCAGGTCTAGTTTTTAGGTTTACCTATAATAGGATATAGGATATAGGCTGAGAGAGAGTGTGCTCAATCACAACTAGGACCCTTCCTGATTTCTTTTGCTATCTTTAATTTTCCTGAAATTGTTTCTTTTGGAATATTACTGTCCTTCTTTGATGATATCGTTTCTTGCACTGTATTGACTTCTTTTGACCTGTGTTCAGGATGCCTCCGAAGACCAGATCTCAGCGTACCGTCCCAGCAGCTGCCACCGAGAGGTCTGCCACCTCTCGTCCTGCTCGACTTTCGGCAGCCGCTACCGCTCCACTCGCCACTCCTGCGGTTGAGGGAGCGTCTGTTTCTCTCGGAGATAGTCTCACTCCCATCGATCCGAGAGTCACCCCAGTTGTTCCGGTGGTACCTCCTCCACCACCGCCTGTACCAGTTGATGCCACGCAGTTGTTCGCGTTCTTCAGAGAGATGATGGACGTACAGCACCGCCAGGTGGATGTTATGAGGATGGGTATTGAGAATGCTCATCAGGTGGCTATGACAGCGGTGGACAGAGTGGCTCAGATCCAGCCACAAGCGGAGCAGGCTCAGCATCCTAGGCCGGGCACTATTATCGAATTCCAGAGGATGCGGCCCAAGGAGTTCCGGGGTACAGAGGGGATCCTGTACGCCGACGACTGGATCGAGCATATAGAGGGCATCTTCAGACTGGCGCTGATCCCAGCCAGCATGCAGATCGAGGCAGCGGGCAGCCAGATGTTCGACCTTGCCCTTACTTGGTACCGCACGGATACGCGGATAGCAGTACCGGGACTGACTTGGGAGGCTTTCAAGAAGCTTTTCAAGGAGAAGTTCTTCCCGGATGTGGCTCTCAGTGCCTTAGAGAGCCTGTTTGAGGCGCTCGTCCAGGGGAGTATGCTAGTGGACGAGTACGCAGCGGAGTTCTGCTGTCTTGGCAGATTTATGGAGGGTTTGTCTGAGGCAGCGAAGGCACGGGAGTTCCGCAAGGGTTTGGTCATGGCGGTCAAGTCCTTGACTAGGAGTGACCGCGAGGTGACCTTCGAGCAGATTGTCAGCGACGCACAGAGAGCTGAGGATGACTTGGAGCTAAAGACCAAGAGGAGCAGAGATGCTTCGGGAGCAGGCAGCAGTGCAGGCCCAACCAAGAGGCCATTCCAGCAGACCCAGCAGCACCAGGGTCAGGGTCGTGCGCCCTTCCGACAGGCGCCCCAGCAGCAGAGACATGGACAACAACAAGGCCAGAGGTAGCCCGTCATTTGCCCTTTTTGTAAGAAGCCAGGGCACGGATGGGACATATGCAGAAAGAGGCTGGGCAGATATTTGTTGTGTGGCGCAGCAGATCACCAGCTGAAGGATTGTCCTTCAGCACTTGCTCGGACAGCTCAGGGCGGAGGAGCCGCCCAGAGGGGACCAGCCAGAGCACCTGCAGCACAGCAGAGAGGACAACCTTTGCAGACTCAACAGTAGAGGTTCGCCCAGCACCAGCAGCAGCACCGAGGAGGACAGCAGGGGCGAGCTTTTGCCCTGACAGTAGACGAGGCCGAGCCCGTTGGTGATGTGATCTCATGTTCTGTTCTTCTTGATTCCATTCCAGCACTTGCTTTATTTGATTCCGGGGCTTCCCATAGCTTTGTGTCTGTATCTTTTGTTGTTAGAAACCATCTTGTTGCTGAACCTTTAGCTAGACTCTGCAAGATCACGACCGGGGGTGGCATCATCCAAGTCAGTGATGTCTGCAGAGACCGAAGAGTTACCTTGGAAGGCCGGGAGTTGAGTGTGTGCCTACTCGTAATGCCACTTCCGAGTTACGACATTGTACTCGGGATGGATTGGTTGAGTATGCATTATGCTAGTATAGATTGTCGTGGAGGAAGAGTGTTGTTTAGTCCGCCGGGTGAGCCAGAGTTTCAGTTTGCCAGAGGAGCAGTGGAGCAGACGAGTCTTCTGCGAAGCCCTGGTGGTAGAGCCGAGGTTGCTACATCCACTGATAGAGGAGTACATGGATATCTTTCTGGAGGAGTTGCCAGGGTTACCTCCGGACAGAGATATGGAGTTCTCTATAGACTTGGTGCCAGGCGCAGAGCCGATATCCCAGCACGTCTATAGGGTCAGCAACAGTGAGCAGATAGAGTTGAAGAAGCAGGTGGATGAGCTTCAGGACAAGGGATTTATCAGATCTAGTTCTTCTCCGTGGGGTGCTCCGGTAATTTTTGTGCCGAAGAAGGATGGGTCGATACGGATGTGTATCGACTACAGGGCTCTGAATAACCTCATAATTAAGAACAAGTATCCGCTACCGCGTATTGATGATCTTTTTGACCAGTTGAGCGGAGCGAGGGTGTTTTCCAGGATTGATCTGAGGACAGGCTACCACTAGGTGAAGGTTAGGAAGGAGGATATTCCGAAGACAGCTTTTCGGACCAGATATGGACAGTATGAGTTCATGGTGATGCCGTTTGGGTTGACTAATGCCCCGACAGTGTTCATGAATCTGATAAACAAGGTGTTCCATCAGCATCTGGACAGGTTTGTGATGGTGTTTATAGATGATATCTTGGTGTATTCGAAGACCCCAGAGGAGTATGAGGAGCATCTGAGGATAGTGTTGGAGACTCTCAGGAAGGAGAAGCTTTATGGAAAGCTCTCGAATTGTGAGTTCTTCCTTGACAAGGTTGAATTCCTTGGTCATGTGGTGACTGGAGAGGGTATCTCGGTAGATCCGAGAAAGATCATGGCAGTTGAGGCATGGAGTGCTCCGAGTTCAGTAGCCGAGGTCAGGAGTTTCCTGGGGCTGAAAGGTTACTACAGGAGATTTGTTCAGGATTTTTCCCGGATTGCAGAGCCGTTGTCTAGGCTGACTCGGAAGGACGTGGAGTTTGTTTGGTCAGAGGAGTGCCAGATCGCCTTTGATGAGCTGAAGAGGAGGTTGACGACAGCTCTAGTGTTGACGTTGCCATCAGGTTCTGGAGGATTCACTATCTATAGTGATGCATCGGGGAAGGGACTGGGTTGTGTGTTACAACAGAATGGGAGGGTGATTGCCTATGCTTCCAGGCAATTACGTCCTCATGAGAAGAACTACCCTACCCACGATTTGGAGTTGGCAGCGGTCATCTTTGTTCTGAAGTTGTGAAAATACTATTTATGCGGAGAGCGTGTGGAGATTTTCACAGACCATAAGAGCTTGAAGTATGTGTTTACCCAAAAAGAGCTGAACATGAGGCAGAGGAGATGGTTGGAGTTGATGAAAGACTTCGACATATTGTTGCAGTACCATCCAGGGAAGGCGAACGTAGTTGCGGATGCATTGAGTAGGTATCCGGTAGCTATATGCCTGACTACAGATCGTTATATTCTGGCAGATATAGAGAGCTTGGGCATTGAGGTGATAGTGCTTGGAGTTGAGATACAGATGTGGGGACTGCAGATTCAGTCAGAGTTGGTAGACCGGATCAGGGCTACACAGTTTGAGGATGAGTCCCTAAGGAGCATAAGGGCGCAGGTTCAGATGGGATTGTCAGATGACTTCACCATTGCTGATGATGGTTCATTGCGGTACTGTACTAGGTTGTGTGTGCCGAGTGGATCGTTGCACGAGGAGGTTCTTCAGGAGGAGCATCGATCCCAGTAATCTATGCATCCAGGTGCCAACAAGATATATAAAGATCTGAGAGAGCATGTATGGTGGTACGGGATGAAGCGGGAGGTAGCATACTTCGTATCTTGATGCTTAGTATGCCAGCAGGTGAAGGCGGAGAGGCAGAGGCCAGGAGGTTTGCTCCAGCCGTTACCCATTCCGGAGTGGAAATGGGAGCATGTGACCATGGATTTTGTTTCTGGACTTTCCCGTTCTCCAGGCGGGAAGGATGCAATTTGGGTCATCGTGGACAGGTTGACCAAATCGGCCCACTTTCTACCATTCAAAGTGGGTACGTCTACAGAGAGACTAGCAGAGATGTATGTGCGCCAGATAGTCAGATTGCATGGAGTTCCTGTGAGCACAGTATCAGATCGAGACAGTCACTTTACTTCGCATTTCTGGAGGAGTCTGCAGGCTAGCTTGGGCACCCAACTCAAGTTTAGTACTGCATATCACCCACAGACAGATGGTCAGTCAGAGAGGACCATTCAGACACTTGAGGACATGCTTCGCTCATGTGTTTTGGATTCCAGAGGCTCTTGGGAGGATCACTTGCACTTGGTAGAGTTTGCTTACAACAACAACTACCAAGCCAGTATCGAGATATCACCTTTCGAGGCATTGTATGGACGGAGGTGTCGCACTCCGTTATCATGGGATGATGTAGGCGAGAGAGCTTTGCTTGGCACG
This sequence comes from Iris macrosiphon, assembly GCA_036927795.1. NCBI lineage: Eukaryota > Viridiplantae > Streptophyta > Magnoliopsida > Asparagales > Iridaceae > Iris > Iris macrosiphon. The sequence continues at coordinate 231,957,368 of JAYESA010000004.1, forward strand.
GAGATGGTGGTTGATGCAGCGGAGAAGGTCAAGCTCATTAGAGATAGACTTCGGGTGGCGCAGGACAGGCAGCGGCATTGGGCCGATAGCCACCGGAGACCTTTGGAGTTTGAGGTATAGCTTAGAATCTAGATTTTGTTCTTGTGTTTGCTTGTGATTGCTTGTTTTAGACTAAGTGTAGAGACCTTTTTTGTGCTAGGTTGGAGATCTGGTGTTCCTGAGGATTTCTCCGACGCGGGGCACTATTCGCTTCGGTGGAGGCGGGAAGCTTAGCCCACGTTTTGTCAGACCCTTTCGTATCCTTGAGAGGGTCAGCGCCGTGGCGTATAGGCTTGAGTTGCCGCCTACGCTAGAGGGGGTTCATGATGTGTTCCATGTGTCGCAGTTGAGACGGTACGTGGCGGATCCCAGTCACGTATTGGATCACTTAGAGATCATGGTGGCTCTTAGCTATCCAGAGCAGCCGGTGGAGATTCTGGATCGACGGGAGAAGGTATTGAGGAACCAGACTATTCCCTTGGTTCGCGTCGCATGGAGGTATCACTCTCCAGGTGAGTCGACCTGGGAGAGGGAGGATGAAATACGCGAGCGATACCCCTATCTTTTCGAGCCCTGAGGTATGGTTCTTTTCTTGCATTCCTGTCCTAGTTTCGTCTTTTAATTTTGAGGACAAAATTATTTTAAGGAGGGTAGGCTTGTCACTGCCCAATTCTAGAAAATAGGGTATTTTTTTTATTTTTTATTTTTTATTTTTTATTTTGGTAATTGTGTAATGTTTATTATTAATTATATTTATATTTAATTAGTGATTGCATTATTTTTATTTGATTGTTTTAGGGTTTTGGCTAGCCTGGACCCATGTCAGACCCTAGTGGACCCATGTCCAACCCAGCCCACATCCTTGTGAGACCTAATTTTGGGATTAGAATATTTATTATATTTTTAGTGGGTTAGTTGGAGAGATTTGGAGTTAGTTTGAGTGCTTTTGGAACCCGAAACCCAAACCCAAGTGAGATGAGGGCATTTTGAACATTTGGAGACTTTGAAAACCCTTTTATTGCTTGGTCGGCCCCTATTCCTAGCCCACACCCGACCACAGCAGCCACTCCCCCCCATTCCTTCCTTCTTCTTCACTTTTTCTTCTTCTCCATTCCTTCTTTCTTCTTCCTTCCTTCTTCCAAGTAAGTATTCTCATTTTTTCTTCCTTCCTTCTTCCATTCCTTCTTCTTTTGTGTAAACCCTAACCTTACATTTTCCCTAACCTAGGTGTGTAGAGCCTAGACTTGGTGTGGAGGCTAGATTTGGTGGCTTGGAGCTTGAGGGAGGTGATTTCAAGTGGATTGGAGACTTTAGCCTTGGGATTCCAACTCCCAAGAGGTAAACCCTAACTTTCCCCTTGCTAATTACTCTTATGTAGTATAATTAGTGGTTTAGAACCTTCCTAGACCCTAATCCTACCCGTGGGAGGAAGTTGGAACTAGTTTGGTTGAGTTTAGAGACTTTGACATTAGGTTTTGTGTCAATTTCGGGTGGAATCCAAATTTGGTCCAATTTTGGGTGATGCCCTAGGTTAGACGGACCTAGGTAGACATTGTCGGGTGTCTAGAGGGTGAGCGCGTGTCTCCGTTCGGACACGGGAAGTCGTGTCGCGGAGAAACGGGCATTTCGGGCGAATTTGGGGTTTTCGTCGTCGCCGATTCTAAGTGCGTGCGCATTTTTGCCACGGGCCTAGAATCGACGGGGTAGCATTTTTTCTAGGATCTAGGCATCGTTTAGAACCCGTGGATAAATTTTGGGCCGATTCCGAGTTGGTTTGGTGTGCGTTTCAGGAGGTTTTCCGAACCGCACACCGCGTGTTCGTCGAAATGACCGAACGGCCATTTCGACTTGGTTTTCTAGTTTCGGGCTTGTGCGCGCGTTGGGTTAGCATCGGGGAGTGTGTGCTAGAGTTCTTGGGTTATATTTTATATATTTATAGGTGTTTGTGCGTGTCGGGGTCGTTGGGCGTGAGTGGGGGCGTGTTGTTTGTGTGTTGTGTGTGTGTCTGTGTGTGTTTGTGTGTTTGTATGTGTGAATGTGAGTGTATATATGTGTGTAAGTATAAGTGTGCGTGTGTGTGTATATGTATATATATATATAAATGTGTATGTGTATATATATATTTGAGTGTGTATGTATGTATGTATGTATATATATATATATATATATATATATATATATATATATATATATATATATATATATATATATATATATATATATAAATAGGTGTGTTTATATATATGTATAGCTATGTGTGTATTTATATATGTTAGTGTAGTGTGTGTATATATATATATATATATATATATATATATATATATATATATATATATATGTGTGTGTGTGTGTGTGTGTGTGTGTGTGTGTGTGTGTGTGTGTGTGTGTGTGTATGGGTGTATGTCCTATGTGTATATATATATAGATACTTAGATATGTATAATATATGTTAGATATAGATATTTTTAGCCTAGATTATTAACTAGGAATATATCTATATACCTAAATAGCTAGTTAGAGGGGTAGTTAGTGAGGTATTGGAGAGTATCTCAATACCTTGAGATACCGAGGTATCTCAATACCTTGAGATATCCAAGGTATTGAGTTTCGAGCGGGGTATTTGAGCAATAGCCTAGGAATAGTATTGAAGTAATTTTTATATGCTTATGTGTATATATTTACGCGTGCTAGCATATGTTTTAGCTGGTTTAGGCGGGGTGCGTGGCCTAGGGCGAGGTATCAGATACCGAGGGTATCTCAGTATCTCGAGGAGGCGAGTTTGAGAGTTTTCTAGCTTAATGAGCTCGGTTTGACCTAGAATTTCAGGGGCACCCTAGTTTGATCTAGCTTTGACCATAATTATCCCCGTTGACCATAAAAGTCAACGTTTGACCTAGTTTTGACCTAGAGTTGACTTTTTGGACCCGGGTTGACTTTTGACCCAAATTTTACCGGTTTGACCAATTCGACCTAGAATATCCCTAGAAGCCTGTTTTTAATTATTTTATATCAGTTTAAATCCTTAGAACCCTGTTTAATTTTTGCTTTTCGCAATAGGTTCTTGTGACACCGGTCCGGATCTCGATCCTCATCAGTTGCTCAAGACATCAGGCGAGTACCTACCTCTAATAGTTTCTATTTCATGATAGCGTTTATATCACCTGTTCTAGAACTGTGATACTTGATTCTGACACATTGTTACACGAGCTGGTACTAGTGGATCACGTCATGAGATGCTATCTCCCTTACCGTGTTCAGCGGGTACTCTATCACGTGTATTTCATCATGTGCTTCGGGTATTGATTCTCAAGTGCTATCATGTGCTTCTTGTGCTCTCGCCTTCGTGTGCGCGAGCTATTATCATGTACGTAACGTGTTGTGGTTGGATCCAAGAGTATTAGTGGGGGAGGGGAGTAGGAGTTGGTTATGTGATCAAAGCCAAACAGTATTCATGTGTATGTCGGTTATGCAACTCACGCATAACGGAGTTATCATAGTATTTTTTATGTGCAACCTAATCCGATCACATAACGAACTTGTGCTCAAGGCACTTAGCTAGTATTCATGTTTTCTCACCTGCAGTTATTTTTCCACTACTTGTATTGTTCTCCAGTTTGCATTGCAGCTACTTATTCTGCTCCAGCATGTATTTATTTTCTGTGCATCTTGTATACTTTTCTATTGCTCGTCATATACACCTTACCATGTATTTGGAGTTACTTTCAGATTTATGTACTTCGCTCCAGTCCTGACTGGGCATATTTTTTCCAGAGGATCCTGAGGATTATTGCCCAATGTTCTACGGGCCGGGTGTTGACGAGTGCTGTGACCCCGAGACTGAGGAGGAGCCCTGCGAGGAGACGCATATAGCGCCCTAGTTAGCTAGGTGGGTTTCCTGGGTTGTTCTCAGCTGTTTATTTGGATTATTGTACTTATTCTTTTGATGCTGTGAGATATTGTAGACTATTATAGACTTGGACTGTATTTTGGATATTGTCTTGCTCTCTTGGGTTCTGTTTCTTTGTTCATATCATATCGTGCTTTTATTCTTCCCCTAGTTATTATGATTGAGAGATTATATATATTGCGTGGTTGCCCTCCTTTTGGAGAGGATTATTCATATATATATTGCGTGGTTGCCCTCCTTTTGGAGAGGTTATTGTCTGATTTTTTTGTGAGATATATAGATATGGTTGACCTAGAACGGACCTTTACAGCATTCTACCGCCGATTCTGCGGCGTAGGCTAGACGTACCCACGACTCATGCCCGATTTTCAGGTGCGGGTCGTGACAGCCGGCAGCCCCCACAGAACCCTCCCCATCACCCGCACCAACACAACACCACCACTCCCGACCTCCCTAACCGCCACCACCCGCCACCTCAGACCACCGCCATCGCCCCCATCCTCTTCGCCGTCGACCCCTCCTCCGAACCATCACCTTCCCGCCGCCCCATGACCACCGCAGCCCCCGCCAGCACCGCCACAGCGCCCCACCGACTCCCCCCCGACCACAGCCACCGAGCAACCCGACCGCCCTAAACTACCACCTCGGCCACCACTGACCTCCGCCACCACCACTACCACCTCCGCCGCCCTGACCCCCTGCACCGCCACCTCCGCCGCTGCCTCTGCCGCTGTAGCTGCCGCAAGCTACTACTGCTGCTGTTGATGCTGACTGCAACTGCTGCTGCTGCTGTCGCCGACCCGGCCAGCCGCCCGCCGGACCGCCGCCCTCCTCCCGCCGGCGACGACGGCGAGGGTCCCCTCCACGTGGCAGGTATATTACCCCCCTTGTATACGTATATATATATGTATGTATATATACCTATATATATGTATAATTATATATATATATTTATATATATTATAATATAAATATAATTATATATATTATTTATTATATATAATTATAGTATACTTAATACAGTATATATACAGTATATATAAATGTATTATTATATATTAAATATGTATTAATATATGTATTTTGTATATTATATATATATATGTATCTTTATATATATATTTATGTATATATTATATAATTATATATGTTATATAATTATATTATATAATAATTATTATATTATTACAGTATATAAATACAGTATATAATATATATTATACTATTTATATATACTAATATACTATGTATATAAATATAAATATATATATATATATATATATATATATATATATATATATACTATTAATATTATATATATATATATATATATATATATGTATAATTTTGTATTTATATATATAAGTATATTATTATATTAAATATATATAAATACAGTAATTATTATATATATCAGAGTTGTGGGGAGGAGATCTTTTAATAGAAATACTGGAATATTTATTAAGATCTCAAGATCGTTACAAACTCACGTCACAAGTTTACAAGAAGAAAGAAGAAGAAGATTGCAGAAACTGAAAATTGCACCCTTACTATGGGAGACTCTCCCTCTATTTATACATAAACAGATTGCTTCAAAACGAAGCCACCAGAGGCCAGCTGCCATCGCACTCAGGTAAAGAAGATGCCACCTGTAATCCACCAAAATATGTCGGCAGAAAGAAAGATTCTTTTACTGCAACTGCTTTTGATAGAAAAAAGCTGTCCGTCCACCTGTCCTGAACAAAGACGAAAACTGCCAAATAGTCTGGTGCAGTCACCAACATGCAACAGTGAGTGGGTATCCCACTACATAAAGTTGCAAAAAGCCATCCTCAGACCATGTGATAAAAGGAGGATGGACCCCACCCAAATCAATCAAAGCTTATCGTCATTGATAGGGTCGAGAATAGTCTGATAGAAATCATCAGCGGACATGTCTTCCAAGTTAGTATCAGAATTGGTACTGGAAATGTCCATATCAAAGTTAGCATCAAACTGTGCTTTCAAGAATTGAAGGCACCGTTTCTTTAATTCTTCGGCAGAGATCTTAGGATTCTTCCTGATCAGGGAATCCTTAAGTTTAGTGATAGTGTTATCACCAAATAGTTCATTTTGGACCTTTTTGTCCATTTTTGATTCATTTTCTTTGATGGATGCCATAACTTCCATCAGTTTTTCTTTCTCATCGATCCTTTGCCACCATTTCACAAGGAATTTACGTGACAGGATAAGAATATTGTTGGAATTTAACACACAGTCAATAGTCCAACGGAATATGAATGGGATCTGGAATTGAGCAAAAAAGTATAGAGTGCTCGCCCCCCCAAAAAGATGAGTATCCTGGCAAGGTGGATAGGTTAATATCCACTGAGAGAATTGTTCCTGTAATGAAGGTGGAAGGATATCCAGAGTAGCTCCCATCTGTAACCACCATTCAAAGAACCAGGAGGGTATCTCGTTCTGAAGAATTTCAGGACAGATACGAATGAACCACGAATGGCTCCTCTGAGAATTCTCATAGTAGAGAAAGTCATAAAACGCCTGCACATAATCCCAATAATTATAACTGCAGACAATCACTTTGTCCTAGGAGAGCTGCTGTTCCCTGTTTGGATGGAGTCCCCAAGTCTGTGAAGTAAGGATATTCTTGATGATTACTTTGCTGTAAGCATATTCCAAAGAATTTGGCTTAGCAGAGTGCTCAACGGTTATAGATTTGCTGGAGATTAAGATACCTTCAGAGATGCTGACAGTTCGTCCCTTAACTGGAATGAAACTGGTCTCCAAGTATCGTTTATGAAGTTTCCATGGATCCTTCATAAGAGGAATATCATGCTTTTCAAGGGTGATGATTTCCTCAGTATTTGATTTTTCAAAGAAGATGGACTCAACTTCCATAGCTTCTCTGTATGAGCGAATATTAGCATCAGCAATATCTGCTGGCTGCTTGCCTTTAGCCGCTGAGCTGGATCCAGCTTCAGAGGGAGGTGGCTTTCGGCCAATAGTCTTTTGAATGCCGAAAGAGTCTTGGGGACGTAATGGCCCCTTAGACTTGCCTCTACCGCGAGAGTTCGTGGACATTTTGCTGCAAAAATTCACGAGTTAGAAAATCAGGAAGAGAATTATTTTTGCCATTAATAAATTCAATGTCAAAATCGAATATAGCAAGTTCAGCTTGCCATCTAGCAAAAATTTGCTTAGAAGCAAGATTCTTAACATCCTTTTGTAATATAGACTTTGCAGAACTGCAGTCTATACGAAGTAAGAATTTTTTATTCAATAGATCATCTTGGAACTTATGAATACATTTGATAATGGAAAGAAGTTCTTTCTTTATCGTAGAGTAATTAATCTGAGTATCGTCCCATTTACCAGAATGGTATCTAACAAGGATAGCATGATCTTTGTTCAAGGGATCTATCTGTTTGAGTATACCACCATAACCAATATTACTGGCATCAGTTTCAACAACTTTGAACCAGTCAGGGTTGGCAAGGTGTAAGCAAGGAAGGCATTTCACCTTTTGCTTAATAAGCTGAACAGCTTTAGTGTGGTTGATACTCCAAGGAGTAGGATTTTTTCTCAACCTTTGATATAGAATTTTTGTGTCTATAGCAATGTTTTTATAAAAGTCAGAAACATAATTTAAAGCACCAAGAAATCTCTGTAGTTGCTTTATGTCTGTAATTTCATCAGGAAATTTCGAAGCAAATTCGATACTCCTGTCAATGGGTATAATAGTATTATTGACAATGTTATGACCAAGAAATCTTATTTCTGTTTGAAATAACTTCATTTTTGGAGCAGAAATAACAAGACCATTTTTGATAGCTAAATGTTTAAACACATTTAAATGCTTAAAATGCTCATCAATGGTGTTAGAGAATATAAGAATGTCATCAATATATGAGAGAATAAAATTAGAATATTGAATAAATATCTCATTCATAATATTCTGAAATTCAGAAGGAGCATTTTTTAAACCAAAAGGCATAACATTCCATTCATAGTGCCCGAATGGGACTGTGAAAGCAGTTTTGTATTTATCTTTTTCTTCGATTTGAATTTGCCAGTAACCTGACTTTAAATCGAATTTAGAGAATATCTTTGCATTAACAATTCTGTTAAGCAAATCTCTTTTGTTGGGAATAGGATAACGAATCCATTTAAGGACTTTGTTAAGAGGTTTGTAGTTAATAACTAACCGAGGAACACCTCTTTCCTTTTCAGCATTATTATTGACATAAAAAGCTGTACAGCTCCATGGAGAGTACGACTTTCTGATAAGTCTTTTATCAAGAAGATCATTGATCTCTTTTTTGCATAATTCAAGGTAATTGTTGTTCATTTGACAAGGTCTGGCCTTAGTCGGAACATCTCTTTCATTAAAGGATTCTTCATATGGAAGAGAGACAATATGATGTTTTCTATCCCAAAATGCATTGGGAATATTACTACAAGTTTGACGAACAAATTCATCATTAACTTGTTTTATTTTATTTTTTATGTCATATTTTTCAAGCTGTTCTTTAATAGAAAGCTGGAAAATTTCTTCTTTAATGAAGTTTATCTGATTATTCTTCAGATCGACTTCTCTTATCTCATTGAGAATTTTTGCCACAGGATTGGTGATAAATTCAAAGGTAATGTTTTTCCCTTTATAACAAGTGGAAATACCTTTTCTATTGATTTCTTTTATAGGCATAAGTTTTTCTAGAAAAGGAGTTCCTAGAATAACATGCTGGGATATTTCTTTTACAACAATGAAATGCAAGGGAATACATGCATCATTTTTACAGATATGAACATCTGTAACCTTAAAAGGTGTTGTAAGAGCTTTGTTATTGGCAGCACTCAAAGTTTGAGTAGTGCGTTCACAATATTTTAAGGGAATAATTCCTTCTTTGACACAGTTCAAATCTGCACCACTGTCAACAAGGGCAATAAGATTATAAATCATAAATTCATTGTTTATGATTAGATCAATTTTTATATACCATTTATGGGTGATAAAAAGATCTATTTTTGATAAAAAGGAATGATCAATAGATTTTCCTTTGGTGGTCATAGCAACAGATTGAACCTGCTGATCAATTATGTCATCGTCATGCTCGTTTTCACTATCGATTAAACGAGAATGTTCTATCATTTGTTTTTTGAGAATAATTTCATTGTAAGATTTAACATCTTGTTCAACGAGAGCAAGTCTTTGTTGAGTTAAATCGTCGTTAGATTTTAACTCTTTGACTTCATTCTTCAAGAGTTTTAATTCTCTCTGAAGATCGTTTATAGAGACAGTCTTAGGATTAATCCCCTTTCTCCGGGATAAAACCTCTGTCATAGTATATGGAGGGAAACTTGAAGAAGTTTCATGAGTATCATCTTGCAAAATCTCAATAATTTTTGCTTTCACATTTTGGCTAATAGTATCAGTCAAAAGTGATTCAAGAATTTCTTTTTTATCTTGACTGGTCAATACATTAATTGAAAGACCATTCATCTCGATGATAGATTTATAATAATCAGCTTTACTGTTAATAGTACATGCTTTGCAATCGCAATCAGTACCACAATCAGTAGCAGATTTTATAGAATTAATAGACTCATCACTTGATGAATCAGATTCATAATCAGAATTGATCATGATCTTTAATAGAGTCTTTTTCAACCCTTCATCTTCGATCATATCGATCTTTTGTTTAGTATTACACCTATTCGAATAGTGGCCAAGTTTACCACATTTAAAGCATTTAACTTTTTTATTCGAACTTGTGTTTTTAGAAAACTTTTTCCTAGTGGAAAATTGTTTTCGTTTGTCATTAGAAAAATCTTTAGGATAATTCCTTTTTGAAGAATATCTCTTCTTTTTATAAGATTTTTCTTTAGAGAATTTTCTTTTGTTATCAGACGGAGGCTTTATAGTTTCCATAGCGAATTGGCTACAAAACTCCCCCAATTGTTTTCTCTCAGATAACCTTTGAGATTTCAATTGATTCCTTAATTTAAGGTCATTGCAAAGGGCTAACCCTTCTTGAATACAGGCATTCACAAGGTTACCATAAGTGAAATCACTATATGGGATTATGCCATCATTACTGTTGCGTATTTGCTGTCTAACCTTTTCTGCAAACAGATTAGGAAGACCATCAATGAATTTAGATTTCCAGTGAGCATCATTGGCATCATTTAACTGCATTACTCTGTTTAGAAAAGTATCTTTATACCATCTGAAATGAGTAAGAGTTGGACAACGAAGATTTTGGAGTAAAGTCCTGGTGCGTTCACCATTGTCAGAGACTAAACCCGTGAAATGATCACAAATAGTGCTTATCAGAGTGATAACACTATCCTCAATTTCTTTATTATTTTCAATTTTGACAGCATTAGCAATAGTTGCTTTCTGCTCAGGAGATAAACAATGATCCCACCAGCCTTTTAATACTCCGGTAAAACCGCAAGTAATAAAACTAGCAATGGTTTTGTCAGTATTCTTGTTTGTTCGGCAGACCGTAGCAAACATAAGCATACGATGTAACTGATCACAGATCTGTTTATCAGAACATCCATCTATGTTCCATTCATAGATGTTTCCTCCACTGTAATTATTTTGAATAATATTATCATTCTCTTCATATAAAACATCCATAGGAGTTGGACGTTTATAATAATATTTTTGAAGATTAGGCTTCTTGTGTTGCTGCTGCATAGGCAGAATCATATTAGAAGTCTGATGGATATTTTGATCAATATCTTCAAAAGAATTTTGAAGAGCATGAATCTGAATAGGATCCAATTGATCATCAGAATTTTGAGAATAATTTTGGCAGGATTCAATATCTGAACCATCAGCCACGGAAGAATTTCCGTCAAGTACCAAAATGGTATTTTGAGTAGAGCTTTCGCCCTTTTCTTTAGAGGATTGTTTTTCAACTAAGGAAGTATTCTGAAGCTTCTCAATTAAGCTTTGAATATCTTTCTCAGTAACTTCAGGAGAAGATAATTTAAAACCAGTAGTATCACTAGTAGGTTTTATTGGTATATTTCCTACCTTCTTTAAGGTAGTATCTTTGGGCATTGATTTTGGTAATTTAAGGATAGAATTGACCTTGAGAAGGACTTCATCAAGGGCAGTTTCCATTCTAACCAATTGAGAACCAATGGTTTGAATATAAGCATTAGTATAGTTATTTTGCTTCACGATTTTCTGAAGCTCTTTTATTTGTTCTTCCTTATGATCGATAATTCGAATAAAGGAAATAGCATCAATCTTTTCGGTGTCAACCAAAAGTTTGAGCGGACCATTAGGAGGATATAAAGCACGGACACGTTTTCCCGTATCAGTGATCCAATTTCTATAACCCTCTTCTAGCATGTTAATGCTAGCGAGTTCTTGGTTGATATAGTTCTCAATAAACCATTTATCAAACCATTTGATTTTATTTATCTCTTTGAGATGAGCATAATATTTATCTTTGAATTCATACCTTTGATCAAGGGTATAATTCTTTTCAAACCATGCTTTGAATTGAATTTCTTCATCATAAGCCTGGACAATAATTGCTCGAACATTTTTATCCTGTGTCCAATCCCAGTAATTGGGATCGTTAGAGGAATTGTCATTGGTCAAGGTTATAACGTTAAGAGAATGAGTGTCAAAACTAGCATCAGAAGAATAAACAGGATCAATGGGATCAGTCCATTCTGTTTTATATTCTGGCTTGACAATGTTATTCTTAATTTTCATATTTTTAATTTCATCATCTTTCTCAGATGTTCGAGAAGAGTTTTCCCCTCTTTCACTAACTGAAGGAGTACGGAAACTGGAAGATGAAATTCTAGCTTTTATTTGTGGAGTAAATCTAACTTCCACATCTCCATCTGGAGTTTGGATTATCTGATCTAATTCAGTATCCATTATGGGTCTAGGTGGAATAGCCTGATTTAAAACCCATCTATCAGGGAATTGAATTTTATTCCATTTGATTATTTTATTAGCAGCAACATTTGATGTCAACAAATTTGTTTCAATCAAAGTTGTCTTACCAGGTTTGGTAAGATGTCTAGCTTTAGGAGCTAAAGTAGACAATACTTTAAAGTGTATTCGGTAGAGTATTGCAATGGTTTCAGAACCTTGCTTAAAGTTATAGCCATAAGTCTTCAGATTAAAAGTTACTGCATCCAGTAAATTTGTATCTGTAAGGGAAAGACTTAAATTGGGATAAACATTAAAGTAGACTGGTCCATGGCAAAGACTAGTCTGCATAACGCCCATAAGAGATGGTTGCCAATCAAGACATCTAGCATCTCGTAAAGAGGATATGAATGAAGCATTTAAACCTTGAAGAGTAAGGGGTTTTAACGCAACCTGAATTAATCCAATATGGATAAAATTATAAGCATTATTCCCTATGTAGGGTTCAAGGTCTTCTTCAGAAAGAAACCTGATAGAATGCTCAGTATCATTGACCTGAACGGTCCTTTCCATAGTTTTTATAGCAATTGATGACTTGAAATCAAGCCAACCAATTTTATAGATATCCTTTGGCTTAACGCCTGGGATAGTCCATTTATTGAGTTCCTCCAGATCTGAAGGAAACTCGCTCAATTGAGCATTTTTGATTGATTTGCCCTTTAACAGGGTCTTTTTGCTGTCACCAATGGACATTGTACTGCTCATCAGAGGATGAAAAAGGAGGATCTTCTACTCACTGTTCCTGCAAGAGTTAGTCAACAATAATATGGGACAATACTATTAATATTACTATTATATAGATAATAAAAATTTAATATAAGTAAGACATAAAAGTTTTTAGAATGCCTTCATAGTTAACCTGGTCATAGGTATGACTGTCAACGAACTTTTACGGCTGGAAACGGCCTACCCGGCCAACATAGCCAACGCGACAAGTTGTCATATGAACTAGACCTTGGTTATTCCTAGAAGTAGTCATTCTAAAATTTAAATGAATTACTTAAGAAAATTTATATATCCATTTAATAGTAAATACTAATAGTATTGCAATATGAAGTGTATTTAACTAACAAACATTACAGAGAACAGAGAGTAGAATCACCTCAGCTTTGAGCCATCATGGCTCTGATATATATTATTATTATTATATATTATATGTATTATTATTATTATATATTATATATTTATATACATATATACCTATATATGTATATATGTATATTTATACATATATGTATTATTAATTTTATGTATCTATGTGTTCTATTATTTTATATATTAAATATGTATATACAGTATATATATAATTATATTATATATATAATATTATGTGTATTATTATTAATATATATATATTATTTATATATCTATATCTCTATATATAAATATATATTATTAAGTATATCAAATATATATAACATATATATATTTTTTATTATTATTTTATTTTTCTTCTTGCATTTCATATATATTATATACATAAATATGAATATATTTATATTATATAATATATTTGTATATATATGTATATATTTATAGTAAGTATATAAGTACTATATTTATATATTTATATTATATGCTTTAAATATGTATTATATATATTAATTATGTATTCATTATATATAAATATAATGTCTTTTATATATATCTGTATAAATATATACTATACTATGTATATATTATTTAATGTACGCATTATTTAAATGATTAATTCACGAACCCCTGTACATCTTGAACAGAGTGCACCTACAACGCAGTCAGTGACCCCAGGTCACAAGACCCCTCAGACTTGACTGCGGGAACAGGTTTTTGGCACGCCCAGCTTGAGGACGTAGGCAAGTATACCTTGCCAAGTTTTACTGTTTAAATATAGAATTGTTGTATGATATTTCTCCTGAATTTACATATAATTGTGTGTGTCCGAGATTGCTTCGGGTACCGTCAACAAATACGTTGACACGTAGCGTAACTTACTTAGACTTTATCAGACTTACCAACAGCTGCGAGGGTATCCTAATATCCTCCTAGACCCTAACACTTGTACACGCAACACGGTTGCACTTTATTTTGGGATGCAAGTTTGCGTACTCGATTAGCTACCAGTGCGTATGATGTGCATCACGGCTTAGCACAAAATCAGGAATATTCAGGAATATTCCCCGCTACATTGGGCGGGGAAGACAACTAGTAGGCGTATGGGACACCCACCTCCTTGAATGTTATACCTTCGGTTACCATGCTCCTCGGCGATGGCCGATTACAGAGTGCCCATGTGTCTGGGGGCATATGTGGCATATATTAGCCAGTCACGACGATTGGTAAATTAAGTTAGCATATGTATAGCCTACACTTTTCCATACATACTATAAGGTCTTTAAATTGCATTCACTTAGATGGTTAGATCACCCTTTATTTATTCAGTATTTACATATGGCATATTTTTATGTATCTTGTTATGTCCCACTGAGGACCTGGTTTCCTTCCAGATTTAGATGAGGCATACTACCCCATAGTATACGGACCCAGACAGGAGACAAGATATGCAACTGAGGAGGAGTTAGAGGAGCTGTCATCAGATTTAGATGAGGCATACTACCCCATATATATTTATTCTGGCGAGGCCTCAGACTCTATATTAGAGCTAGGCACTCTATTAGTGATATATTTATTGCGAGGCCTCAGACTCTATATCAGAGCTAGGCACTCTATTAGTTATTACCGCTACCGGCTCCCCGACACAGAGCTTGTAGTGGTTTCAGCCTGAGTTCTAGTGCTGCTCTCATATTGCATATCACTTAGCTGGTTACATAGTTTACCCTGTTGTTTCATTTAATTGCTGCACTGCTTATTTATTTGGCTTGAGTTATCTTGTACCTTGCTATGTCCCCTGAGGACCTGGATCCGGATTATGTCCCCAGGTATAGCCGAAGAGATCCATCCTGAGATACACCGTACAGGAGCACTTCCAGGAGTTGTACCAGGACCTGAGGACGAGATCGTACCAGAAGACTTCTCCTGAGCACCGGCTTCATACACTCAGTATTTCCATTTTTAGTATTTTATTTCCTGTCTATTTCCTTAATGTAACAGACATATTCTCGGATTGTTTCCCGAGATACTCTTATTTGAGATTTGCTTATTTATTCTATTGCATTATTTCTGGCAATTAATCTATGATTATTCTGTGGATGAGATTAGAAATACCTGAGACTTGTAACATTTTACTGTTAGACTACAGCTTAAGCATGCCCTGATGGATCCATTAAATTGGGTTGTCCATCGGTGCGTGCTGTTGGCCATTGCCACGTGCCCAGTCCCTCGGCATTTTGGGACTGGGGCGTGACACTGGTCATGATGTCAGTATCAGGAAACAGGAATCTGGCACGATCACGATGTATAAGTGTGTCCTGGGGTGTCGATATACTCAGGTACGTGCATCGAGGTGCTATGAAGCATCTAGCAATTATTCTAAGACGGTCATCGATTGTCAACACAAATATGTGCACGAGTACATAAAGAACAACAATATCTGTAAATTGAAATACAGGGTGGCAAGGTACACTTGCTTGCGTGCGGCTGCTGATAACGGGGATCTGGTATCGCGTCCAAGTCCTCAGGTCCCGCAGTACCTAGAGATGAATTACAAACCAGAATCAATAATCTAATTTACGACAGACAGGGGTGCTACACACATCTACACCAAAACTCAGCCTCAGCTATGACTCACAGGGACAAGTCTCTAGGGGGTTGTCTACAGTTGACTATCGGTACGATGGTCAATTCAGTTAATCCTCAGTACCATATCATCAAGGCATCCTCAAACACAGTTTATGATTTTAATTCTTCGTTTAAAAAATATCGTTGTTACCAATTACCAGGTGCCTCCCTAAGTTAATCACCTTAAATTTCCTGTTCTAAATTACCGATCTCACTAATCATACATTTAAATCGAGCATTTACACTACACATAAACCCTTCATCACTTTAATTCTCATTAAATAAGTCAGCATTTACCACCACGAAATATATCCCGATCCTTCATTCAACGATAAAAACCTAAATCTCCATAAGCCGATGTCTAAAATAAATTGATTTAATTTGTGTTGATGACAAACCCTAACCTACATTCATCCTGTCAATAGACACCTCCACAACATCAAAGTGTATAAACTCAATGTATTAACCCTAAGATTCTCCATGCATTTATAAATACTTCTCTCCAAGTCCTGCCTCTTAAACCCTAGTCATCCATTTATAACTATACAACATTAAAACAACACAACACTAATCTAACTCAAACTCTAGCAAAAACACAACATAATATATAAATGTAAAGAGAGGGGGAGGAGTATACCCAAAGTGGCCGGAACGAGGAGGTACTGGCCGGACAATGGGGTATGGCCGGGTGGTGGTGGTGACGAAGGTGTATGAGCTGGCAGCGAGGAGGCCGGTGCGGCGCTGCCGTGGACAGCCGGCCGGAGTCGGGGAAGCTGCACAGTCTGGTCGGGGGACTGTGCTGAAACGGGTCTGTGACGCACCGGAGCGGCAGGGGTTGTGCAGCACGCCGACAGGGAAGAGCAGTCGGTCGGGCGGGGAACTGCAGCTGGAGTGGCTGCACACGGTGGCCGGGGGATGCACAGCGAGGGAGAGCAGGAGGTCGGGCTGCTCAGGCCGCGCGGGGACGCACAGCGGGGGACGCACGGCCAGCGGGGAGAGGAAGTCTACAGCACCTGAGGGGCGGCACCTCCTGGCCGGAGTCGGGCCGTCGGCCGGAGTGCTGGAGTCGGAGTGGGTGAATATGAAGAATAATGGAAGAGGAAGAAGAGGCTAAGGAAGAAGAAGAAGAAAATAATGGAGGGTGGTGAAGTTTTGCATGGGGGTTTTAAATGAAGGAGTGAGGAGAGAGAGAGAGGAGTTTTCCTAGGGATTAGGGCCGGTGGTATTGTGTTGAGGGTGGGGTGAGGTGTTGCTTTATAGGGGTGTGTAAAGGAGATGGAGGGTTGTGATCAACCTATTCAAAATGGAGGGTGTAGATTTATCATGAAGGGAAGTGGGTTTCTTCATGAAGGGGGGGTGAGGTGGATGGTGAGAATAGGACCCTATTTTGGGACCTCTCCATAGTTCAAAGCCAATATGGTGATGACACATAAATTCAATAATTGTAACTTAGCCCCGTAAATTCGGGAAATTGTATGGACACATAAAATAACACAAAAATTATGGAGAAAATTATGTTTAGCAATTTTTATGGTGAGAGGGTGTTGTGCGTTAGGCACGGGTTTAATTAGAAAGGCATTGGGATTAATTTAGGATTAAAAATTGGATTTACAAAATTGGTATCCCCGATTTAAATAGAAATAAAGTATCCCGCGAATTTAAATTAATTGGGGCACTTGGGGTCAAAATCTGGAAATGACGCAAGGGCCAAAAATGGTGGGGGCTTGGAGTCAGTCATGGACCCTTTAGTTGGTCTGGCTCAACGGGTTAAATTGGTATCTCAAAATTTAGGGTAACGACACAGGTGTCCGACACGGAATTAAATATGGGTTACGATTTTCGGAATATTGCGCAATTAATTTAGAGCACACAAAAATTAATTTTAAAAGACGGAAAAGTCCAGTGCCTAATTTGGCGAGTCAAGACGAAAGTACAATAGCTCGATGAAATTTATGGGCTGATATTGGGCTCCGAATAATCAGACAATGATAGGGCGCGCCAAGGATTTTAAATTAATTGAATTAAATACTAGATAAGTTATCTCTACTCTAAACCTCGACATCTGCTACCAATAACCAAAATTTTCTAAATCCACCCTAACTATCTACAGAATAAATCGAGGGGGTTTACATTCTTCCCAACTTAGAAAAATTTCGTCCCCGAAATTAAAAGTAAAGCACGATAATATCTAACAGAATTTTTAAACAATCTAGTATTCAAATGCCGTACGTAAATTCGTACCTTGCTCCTCAAATAAGTACGGGAATCGCTGTCGAATAGAATCCTCACGCTCCCAAGTAGACTCACCTGGTGAATGGTGCTTCCATGCCACTATGACCAGTCGAATCGTCTGCCCTCTCAAAGTCTTCTCGCTGCGATCGAGGATCTCAACTGGCTGCTCTACGTAAGACAGACTGGGCCCGACTATAATCTCTGAATGATCAAGCACGTGGCTAGGGTCTGCGACATATCTCCTCAGCTGCGATACGTAAAATACGTCATGTACTCCCTCTAATAATGGAGGTAATGCAAGACGGTAAGCCACTTCGCCAACTCGTTCCAAAATATCAAAAGGTCCGATGTACCTCAGACTCAGCTTGCCTCTGCCTCGAATCTGATGGTACCGTGGGTAGGCGATATCCTCAAAAATACATGGTCACCCTCCTTGAACTCCAATGGTCTGCGGTGCGCATCTGCCCAGTATTTCTGTCTGTCTTGTGCTGCGCGCAGGTGGCTCTGAATCTGCTTGACCTTCTCTACTGTCTGTGTCACCAACTCTAGACCGAGTATCTGACGCTCTCCTACGTCACTCCAACAAACTGGCAACCTGGATTTCCTGCTGTACAGTGCCTCATAAGGTGCCATCTGTTTGCTAGCCTGATAACTGTTATTGTAGGAGAATTCCACTAAGTGTAGATGGTCCTCCCAAGATCCTCCAAAATCAATCATGCACGCTCTCAACATATCCTCTAATATCTGTATCATGCGCTCTGACTGACCATCAGTCTGTGGATGATATGCAGTGCTAAACTTGAGATGAGTTCCTAGGCTCTCCTGCATACTCCGCCAAAAATGTGACGTGAATCTGGAATCACGATCCGATACGATCCTGACAGGCACTCCATGTAATCGTACTATCTGCCTCATATACATGTCAGCTAGTATCTCTGTGGATTGCCCAACTCTGAAGGGCAAGAAATGTGCAGACTTGTTGAGTCTGTCTACGATAACCCAAACTGTATCCTTCCCGCTAGGGCTCCGCGGAAATCCTGTGACGAAGTCCATGGTAATGTGTTCCCACTTCCACTCGGGAATGGGGAGTGGCTGCAATAATCCTGCAGTCCTCTGATGTTCAGCCTTGACTTGCTGACAAACTAAACACTTCGCCACAAATCTTGCAATTTCTCTCTTCATCCCATGCCACCAGAAATGCTGTCTCAAGTCTCGTTACATCTTCGTACCCCCGGGATGTATAGAATAAATCGAGCTATGAGCCTCGGTTATCAACTCTTGGCGTAGCTCGCCACTCGGGACATATAGGCGATCTCCACACCTCAATGTTCCGTCTTCATGAATCCTGAGTCCCGTCTGTATGCCGGCTTCTGTTCTCTCTCGCAGACGTCGAAATCTCGCATCCGTAGGCAATGCTTCCTTGATCCTCTGAATCAAAGTAGACTGAACCTCAAGACTGGCCATCTTTCCATCCATGCCTGGCTATACGATCTCTATTCCAAGCTCCTGGAGATCCTCTAGCAACTGTCGCTGCGTCGTCAAAAAGTATGCCATGGGCTTCCTGTTTAAGGCATCTGCTACGACATTCGCCTTGCCAGGGTGGTACTGTAACTCAATGCCATAATCTGTCATTAACTCTAGCCAACGTCTCTGCCTCATGTTGAGCTCCTTCTGTGTGTAGACGTACTTCAGGCTTTTATGATCTGTGTAAATCTCAACACGCTCACCATAAAGGTAATGTCTCCATAGCTTTAGTGCAAATATCACTGCAGCTAGCTCCAAGTCGTGCGTCAGATAGTTCTTCTCATGAACTCTCAACTGTCTCAATGCGTAGTCTATCACTTTGCCATGTTGCATCAGTACACATCCCAATTCGCTCCCTGACGCATCACTGTACACTACAAATCCTCCTGATCCTGAAGGTAGTGTCAAAATCGGTGCTGATGTCAGACGCTTCTTCAGCTCATCGAAAGCCGCCTGACACTCGTCTGTCCAGATAAACTCTTCGCCTTTATGCGTCAGTCGTGTCATAGGCGCGGCTATCCTCGAAAAGTTTTTCATGAACCTTCGATAATATCCGGCAAGTCCGAGGAAGCTCCTAACCTCCGTAACTGATGTAGGGGTAGGCCAGGTCTCTACTGCAGCTATCTTTTCTGGGTCAACTGATAGTCCATCTCCGGTGATTATGTGCCCCAGAAATGGTACTCTATCCAAGCAGAACTCACATTTGCTGAGTTTGGCGTACAGCCTCTCATGTCTCAGCGTCTCCAACACGATCCTGAGATGCCTCTCATGCTCCTCCTGGCTCTTGGAATATATCAAGATATCGTCTATAAAGACTACCATGAACTTATCTAAGTACTGGTGGAAGACATTGTTCATCAAACACATAAATACTGCTAGCGCGTTGGTTAAACCAAACGACATGACTAAAAACTCATAGTGGCCATACTTTGTCCGAAAGGCCGTCTTCTGGATGTCCTCTTTTCGTACCTTGATCTGATGATAACCGGATCTGAGATCGATCTTCGAGAATACACATGCACCGCTAAGTTGATCAAACAAATTATCTATGCGCGGAAGTGGATACTTGTTCTTTATCGTTACAGCATTTAGCGCCCTATAATCGATACACAAGCATACCGTCCCGTCCTTCTTTTGTACAAACAGAATGGGTGCTCCCCATGGTGATACACTAGCCCGTATGAAACCCTTATCTAAGAGATCATCTACTTGAACCTTCAGCTCAACCAACTCCTTCGGTGCTAGTCTGTAAACGGGGGAAGTAACTGGCTCGGCTCCTGGAGTCAACTCTATGGTGAACTCAATCTATCTGTCAGGTGGCAGTCCTGGGAGATCCTCTGGAAACACATCCTCAAACTCTGCTATAAAGTGAGGGTACATCGGTTCACCTTCTGCAATGTGTGTCGCTATGGTAGGTTGGACACCATGCTCTCGGGCTCCCCGAAGAAACTCAAACTCTGGGTGATCTGGGGGTCTAAAGATGACACAACCACGATGGAAATCTAGCGTTGCGTGGTATTGGCTCAACCAATCCATGCCTAGGACAATGTCATAGTCCGACATGGAGAAAACCAAAAATTGGGCACGCATCTCTCGTCCGCAGACAACTACTGAACATGATGTACAAGTGTCACTAACAGGTACTATTCCACCTCCCATAAGGATCCTCTTGACCTTCGGAAGGGGTGCGGTGGCTATTCTATGGGTAGCCACGAAACTAGCAGCTATAAAAGAGTGTGTGGCACCAGAATCAAATAGGACTAATGCTGGTAATGAAGCTACTAAGATTGTACCTGCGATCACTTCTCCGGCTGTCTCAGCCTCCTCTATGGTCATAGCATAGGCATGTCCCTGTCTCGGTGCCGGTGCCCTCAGCTGCTGCTGTTGAACCTGCTGGAAACGATCTCCCTGTGGGGCCAAGGGTGGCCTCCTCTGGTTTCCCCCTGGTGCTGGTGGTCGCTGTGCTCCAGCTCCTGCGTAAGGTGGTCTCGGTCTAGGAGGCTGCTGATAAGGCCTCGGTGCTGGCAGGGCTGGCCGATGAACCATCTGTACTGGATCTCTCTGTTCAGGGCAATCTCGGATGGCATGCTGGGCCGATCCATATCTCAAACATATGCCCAACCTCCGTCTACAGTCCCTCATCAAATGTCCCCTCTTGCCGCAGAAATGGCATATGGAAATGACAGCTCCCTGCTGTGGTGCTGCCCTCTGTTGTTGCTGTTGTACGAGAGGGCGCTTCGCAGGTCCTCCCTGCGGGGCTCGGACTGCTGATGACGATGCATAGGAGCGCTTCTGGCTAGCCTCCATCTTGTTGATACGATCCTGGCGTCGTGCTGCAAGTAGTACCTCGGAGTAAGAGGTGGGGGCGGTGGACCCGATAAGCCTCTGGGTCTCAAAACTCAGGCCCTCATAAAACTTCTCGGCCTTCACTTCTTCAGTGGGGATCAGGTATGGTGCAAATCTGCTCAGGCGGAGGAACTCAGAATTGTATTCCTCTACAGTCATACTCCCCTGCCTGAGGTTCTGGAATCTGTCCCGAAGCTCTGCTTGGGCAGTAGAGAGTATGTACATCTCCTGGAAGAGTCTGGAGAACTCTTCCCAGGTGGCACGATCCGGTCCCAAATGCTGCTCCTCGGAAAGCCACCAGTGATGAGCGTTGCCGGTGAGCTGCATCCTGACAGCCGTCATCCATCGGTGTCGGGGGAGGTCAGTAGCCTCTAGTTGGTGCTGAATGCCGGTGAGCCAAGCGTGGACCTCCGTCGGCTCCTCCGTGCCCGCAAAAGGTTGCGGCATCAAACGACGAAAGTCTATGACAGACCCTTGCGTCGGCTCGTATGCTGGTGGTGACGCCTGCCCCAAGGCTGTCATGATGCTCTCTCTCAGAGTCTCAGCCTGGTGCTACTGGGCCTGCTACTGAGCCTGCTGCTGGGCTTGCATCATCGTAAACATCATTTGGAACATCTGGGTTCCGTCCATCGGTTGCCCTGTGGGGAATGGCATAAAGGGCATCTGGGGCAGGAATGGTGGAGGAGGTGGTAGCTGCTGCTCCTCCTGACTCGAGATCCTCCGATCCTCAGGTCCTGCCTGATGTGGAGTCTGGTGTCCGTCTGAAGGCACCTCGGGATGTCCTGATGACTGCCCCATGGGTGCTGGAGTCAGTAGAAGGACCTGCTCCAGATCCGGTTCTCCGGATGATCTAGAGTCTCGGGGAACGTCGCCAGGCTGTGCGATACGTCCACTACGAAGATTCATAACTCTGAAAAGAAGTCATGACTGCGATCAGCGTTTGAGGAAAATAAACAAGATGCAATTTGGTAAACGATATCGAGATAGAGGTGTCATGTGAAGGTTTCAAACTTTGTAGATAAGATTTCTAACTCTATTCCTAATTTTACAGGCTCGCTTGGCACAGTCAGGTGACCAAGATGATTTAAATTCAACCTGCATGGGCCACCACAAAAACCTTGTCATGCCTCAGTTCCATGGATAAGGAACCGAGATACATGGCAATGGCCAGCAGTGTACTTCGGCGGGCTTTCCAATCTAATGGACCCGTCGGAGTACACTTAAGCTGTGAAGTACAATGAATAACCCAACACATATCACAAGTATACTCAATCTAAATCTCATCCACAGGCAGCAATATAAGAGCACAATAGAAGTAAGTACAACGACTAATGTGCAGGAAGGAAATATCCAAATAAGTATCAAGTACAAATACTAGAGTAGTCACACAGGGACAAACCCGCTAGTACAAATATACTGGAATGAAAGTAAGCAATAAGATAACTTGGGACGGCAGCAGGTAACTAGGTAATGATACCGTCCCAAGGAAAGAGTCACTACCAGCGATCAGGCGAAGTCCTCAGGAATGACCTCGTCCTCGGCAGTGAGTACAGCTGCTGGATAGGTGCCCGGTCCGTACTCCTCCGGGTAATCCTCGTAGCCTACACCTGGAAGGAAACCAGGTCCTCAGAGGGACGTAACAAGGTACAGAAATACAACAATGCCAAATAAACAGAAAGTACAAGTGCACGACAGGATACTATAACATAACCAAACTAGTGTGACACAGTTTAAAGACAATGTTCGACGCATGGGCTGTCCAAAATAAAATCGTAGCTCCGAACACAGAGACACACGGGTCGTACCGTATCTCCGAGCACAGAGACACATGGATGATACCACTACACTATAATACAGGATCACTACATATACATATATAAGCGCGTGCAGAGTAGCCCAAACGTCTAGTAACTGTCTTCCCCTTCCCAAGCGGTCAACGATTGTGCGCTAAACCTGAACCTCTAACTACAGTCTCGATACACAGAAATAACTCAACGGACGTGACCCTAAGGTCGTCCCAGTCTCTGGTCATGATGTCAGTATCAGGAAACAGGAATCTGGCACGATCACGGTGTATAAGTGTGTCCTGGGGTGTCGATGTACTCAGGTACGTGCATCGAGGTACTATGAAGCATCTAGCAATTATTCTAAGACGGTCGTCGAATGTCAACACAAATACGCGCACGAGTACATAAAGAACAACAATATCTGTAAATTGAAATACAGGGTGGCAAGGTACACTTGCCTGCGTGCGGCTGCTGATGACGGGGATCTGGTACCGCGTCCAAGTCCTCAGGTCCCGCAGTACCTAGAGATGAATTACAAACCAGAATCAATAATCTAATTTACGGCAGACATGGGTGCTACACACATCTACACCAAAACTCAGCCTCAGCTATGACTCACAGGGACAAGTCTCTAGGGGGTTGTCTACAGTTGACTATCGGTACGATGGTCAATTCAGTTAATCCTCAGTACCATATCATCAAGGCATCCTCAAACACAGTTTATGATTTTAATTCTTCGTTTAAAAAATATCGTTGTTACCAATTACCAGGTGCCTCCCTAAGTTAATCACCTTAAATTTCCTGTTCTAAATTACCGATCTCACTAATCATACATTTAAATCGAGCATTTACACTACACATAAACCCTTTATCACTTTAATTCTCATTAAATAAGTCAGCATTTACCACCACGAAATATATCCCGATCCTTCATTCAACGATAAAAACCTAAATCTCCATAAGCCGATGTCTAAAATAAATTGATTTAATTTGTGTTGATGACAAACCCTAACCTACATTCATCCTGTCAATAGACACCTCCACAACATCAAAGTGTATAAACTCAATGTAATAACCCTAAGATTCTCCATGCATTTATAAATGCTTCTCTCCAAGTCCTGCCTCTTAAACCTTAGTCATCCATTTATAACTATACAAGATTAAAACAACACAACACTAATCTAACTCAAACTCTAGCAAAAACACAACATAATATATAAATGTAAAGAGAGGGGGAGGAGTATACCCAAAGTGGCCGGAACGAGGAGGTGTTGGCCGGACAATGGGGTATGGCCGGGTGGTGGTGGTGACGAAGGTGTATGAGCTGGCAGGGAGGAGGCCGGTGCGGCGCTGCCGTGGACAGCCGGCCGGATTCGGGGAAGCCGCACAGTCTGGTCGGGGGACTGTGCTGAAACGGGTCTGTGACGCACCGGAGCGGCGGGGGTTGTGCAGCACGCCGGCGGGGAAGAGCAGTCGGTCGGGCGGGGAAAATTAAATGAAGGGGATGTGAGTCATTACATATAACCTTACTTGGAATAACTCTTGCTGATTTTTGGTTTTGAATTAGAGGAATATTAAGAAGAATACAATATTTACCAAAATATTCTTATTACATATGGTATAATATTAGATTGATTTGATTGAATTTTTAATTAAAACTTGTCAAAATATCTTCACAAAAAATAATTGCTACAAATCTAATACCTATAGAAATAAAATAACTAGAAAGTATGAGAAAACGAGAAGAGACAAGACACAAGCGAGAATAAACAAGACACCTGGACAAAGTCAGGAATCTATGGAGCAGTAGCTTGAGAAAGCAAGAAAAATAAAAAAGAAAGTCATGATATTTTATAGGTCAAATATGAGTATTTATGTCTTTTTAAACAAAATCTCTTATTTTCCTTCGTTAACCTCCCGATTGTGGAGGTTAAAAAATTGGACAAAAGAAGGATAAACAAATCCCCACTTAACCATTTACGATTCCTCTTCTAAATTTTTACCCTCAAACCAAGCAAAAATTTTTTTTCTCTCTCACTTAATTTTTTCTTACTTAACTCTATTGAACTCTCAATCCAAGTAGACTCTAAGTTCTTGTTAGTGGGGCCCTCGTGAGAAAGTTATTCACTCGCTTATTAAAGTTATTCACTCAATCTTATTAGACCTGCTGAATTACAAGTTGGATAATGTTGGAATCCAAGGAAAGTGAGAAAGATACTTTGATATTATTTCATCTTGAAATGTTCCCCCATCAATTAATTTTCATATTAAAAAAAAAAAAATTAGAAATCAAACATAAATCTAATGAATCATCCAAATTTGAATTTAAAAATCAAGGTAAAATCAGACAATTCAGAATAAAATCAAGACAAACAATAAAATCAGACCAAAGTCAAGTTTTTAATCAATCAAGCAAATTAGTCTTAAATCAGACTACGACTACACCCCTGTAAGTATTATCTTTTGAAGTTCCTTTGATTTCCTTTCTTTCTCTGATTTACAAAAGCTTTATTAGTCACCCCAAAAGCTTTATTAGTCACCTCATAATATTCAGTGTAATTTCTAAGCTACTTTTGCCTTTCTGATTTGTGGTCAGTGTAAGTTAAGTGTGGTTTGTTTACAAAGATCACAAACATACTTCATTGTTTTTTAGTTTACACTATTCAAGTTTGGTTTACTCTTTGTTATATTCATGTATTGGGGATCGTGTTGTAATATTTATTGTTACTTTTATTTTATTTAAGATTCTTCTATTTCTTATTTTCAAAGGAATATCACAACTTCTAGGTATTAATAGTTTTGCATAATAGATATCTTTAAACACTACATCAAAATAAACGTTTTCTAACAATTATAACCGTCATTATAATTTTTTCTAACATTTTTTTACTATTGATAAATTAGCACAGGGACGTTCCCGATTGTCACGACCCGCGTCCGCGTATCGGATACGAGTGCATAGTCAAGTCCAACTAAATTATGGTATTTTTTATTATTGGTTCTAAAAAAAGGTTTGATTTTTTTTTGGAAGATTTTGAAGTTGTTCATTTGATCTCGGTCCGAAGGTCCACCACATCCCGATCCGAAGGTCCGCACCTGCACTGCACATGCACTGCACCCATTACCAACTCACCACTAAAAGATAAATTAAATGGCGCCCAGGAGGCTCGAACCCGCAATGCACATATTGACCAATAGGAATAGAGTGACCAATAGGAATGGAGTGTACTAGTGCACATGATATGAGCGATAACCTCATATTTTTATATGAGCCAATGTATGTTGACCAATAGAAATGGAATCTACTAGTGCATATTCTTAGTAAGTTGTATAGTGCTAGCAGTAGCACCTCAATGTTGCATGCAGGTCCTAGTTGGTGATTTTGAAGCAAATGTCATGCTAGAGTATTCACTCAAAGAAGTGGGTTTTATGCATCCTGATCATTTTGATTTGTTTTTCCGACTTTCCTGTTTGGATCCAGGAAATAGTTTTTAGTAAATTGTCCATTGATTTGTGCAGGCAGAAGCCCTTCTAAGAAATAACTGGGATAATGTGTGTGTGTATTTGAAATGTTGTAATGTGTGTGTATTTGAAACGTCATAAGCTCCATTGATTTGTCGATCTGATGCATAAAGTTATTTGAAGTGTTGTAATGTGTGTGTATGACGTAATATGCTTGTTCTGTTAATGGGTTGCATGATTGATTTTGTCAAATTTGTTTAATATTAAAGTTATTTTTTCAGCTCAATATTCACAACTATTTAATTTGTTCAACTTGATATCTTGTATTTTAATGTTATACTACTAAATACTTTTAACTATTTAATCTGCTCAAGTTAAGTCAATATCCTCCCGAATGACGCTCTAATTAATCTTTCTTTTTTTCTCCCAGGACAAATCTTGGAAACTATCTGATTGGAAATAACATATACTCCATCACGATTGCTATTTTTTTTTCTATGACACTAACGCCTCATACTGTGATGAAGAAGACATATCCAAAGATTTTTACTTCATCTCCTCATTAAACACTCTGCTCTTAGTAGGGGTACAACTCGGACGTGTTGGGTCGAACTTGTGCTCAATCCGAGTCCAATCTGATAAATCATATGTCTAGCTCGAGCCCAAGTCTAACCTCCGATTCAACATATATATAAAGCCCAATTTGTGAAAAAATATCATTTTTGAAACCGGAAGAAACACGTTGATGACTAAAAAGAAGATGCAACCTAATAGCACGAGTGCAAAACTTTCACACAACAAACACAACATAAATATATGCATTTTGTACTTGAAAAATTATACGTTCGGAGGCCAAACTGTGCGCCTGTATATTTTTTTGGATGATTTGTGCTTTGGATCATGGCTAAATTACAGTAACTGTGTTGTTTTGTTCGGACGCCTGCTTCTTGTTTTTTTTTTCTGTTGCAAGTAGGACTATTTAAAACATGAAGTTTTATATTATATACACATCCTCCTCTTGTATATAATCAAAGGTCATCTACTACACAAGTTTTATATATATATATATAAATAAGTTTTCTCCGTTCGTTCCAAATTTTATAGTCATTAATCACAAGATACAAGATGTCTGCTTCAACAATAATTGAATAAAAAAAGCAATTTGCTGCTTCAACAGCATCTCAAAGAAAAAAATGCTGCTTCAACATAGAAAACTACCTATTTGGAAGAAGTCGTGCTTCAACCGAGAGAGCAAATACAGAACAAGTGTCCGGAAGAGAGAAGGGATAAGGATATTTGATTTGTCAAAATCTTTTTATTCAGTTGGATTCGATTTTTGGTCCAAAATCGAATAATGCTCACCCCTAATCCAAGTCCACACCTGATGAAAACTTGTGCCGTTGCTTTTTAAGTTCATATCCTTAAATATATCCAAATCCAAATTATGGTGTTTAGATTAGGTTTAGGTAAAATACTTGTTGAACTTTAAAACCTTTTGATCTACCTTTTTCGTCTTCTTTTTGTTGATTCGGTTCCAAAAATATCACTCACATCCAACCTCTTTGGATTTCATGTTTGGAATTTGGACCCATACCCAACCCATAGGTCTTGATTTCATATGTGGATTGGACCTAATTGGTTGAGACTTTGGTATAGGAAGGTCAAGTTCTTCAGAGTTCAACATTAAAGTTCCATTAAAGTTCCATTTGATAGAAATGATGACAAAGTGGAAGAAATAAAAAGACTAGTATTTTTCATCCATATGGAAAGTAAACAACATTTTTTTCCTTTGTGTTTGGTACAAGTGATAAAAAAATAGAAGAGATGTATTTTCTTTTATTTAGTATGGAAGAAAAAATGGAAGAACGAAAAATAAAATATGTAGACTTTACCAATTATATCACCACTAAAAATACTTATTTACAATTTAACTTCATTACATAATTTTTAAATAATATAAATTTTTAGGGATATAATTGTAAATAAGGTTTTTATTTTTTTACTTTTTTCTTGCAATTTGTTTTTTCCATAATTTTTTTGAGGTATTGGATTTCGAGAAAAGTAACACCTCAACCAGAGGCGGATGCAGTAATTTAAAAGAAGGAGGTCAACCTCAAATGTAAAAAAGTTCAAATTTTTGTTAAATAAAATTGGCTACATCACAATTTTGTTAAAAATAAATTATGAAAAAAAAATAAAACCTGATGTAATATGTATATATAAATTATAAATTATAAATTTCGGAGGGAACAAAATATAAAACTGATGAAGAAAAATTAACAAATGTTTAACAAATGTGAAGCCCGTGTCTTTTTCTCTGTAAACAAGAGGAGAATATATATATATATATATATATATATATATATATATATATATATATATATATATATATTTCAACAAATGTTTTCACTACAAATATAAAAATATCTTTAGTTCTTTAAAAAAAACTAGCAAATGTTTCCATTATGAGTAAAATAATCAAAATTTTGATTAAATTGTGTTAATATATCTTAAAATTTTAAATATTGATACAAATAAATGGAGATATTTAATAATTTTTAAAATAAGTGAGTATATATTATTTTCTATATTTGTAATAAAAGTATTTGTTAAAATATTATAAAAATTAATCAACAAGCACAGCGACACCACTGACGTGTACATTTGAGTCCAATGACGGATGGTTTTTAGCAAATGAATATTATATTTTAATAAAAGTATTTGTTAAAATACTATATTATTTTCTATATTTGTAATAAAAGTATTTGTTAAAATATTATATTTTTTAAGATGAAGATATTTTCGCTATATATCAGGTGCTCAAGGAGCTTGAGAATTCCTTGCACCTAATGTTAAGTACTTAAAGCTCATCTTGATCAAGAAGACACCATATATATATATATATATATATATATATATATATATATATATATATATACTATTATAATGTGGCTCAGAAATGGCTCAAAATTGACCTGTTTAAGTCGTATGTACATCATCAATTAATTATTTTTAAAATTAATATTACGTAAAAATTTATTGAAAAAATTAAATTTGTTATAAATAACAATCCAGGGACTCAAATCCAACCAACCAAGGAGAATACCTTCGATCTTAATCATATGAGTTAGAAGAGATGTTTATTTATAATGAGATAAAGTAGTTAAATTTATTTATTTATTTAATTTTTTAATTACGAGACGGCTAACCGTTTCCAAAACTCTCTATGAAAAGTAAAAATATATCTATAACAAATTATAATTAAAATATAATCAAATATATAACAAATTCTAATTAAAATATAAACATATATATATATATATATATATATATATATATATATATATATATATACACACACACACACGGGCAGAATGACCGCAGGTGTAGGGAGAATTTATGGCAACAAATTGTGCGACTTAGTTTGGATGTGGACATTTATTATAAACTGCCTATGGTTCTCAT
This sequence comes from Iris macrosiphon, assembly GCA_036927795.1. Classification (NCBI taxonomy): domain Eukaryota; kingdom Viridiplantae; phylum Streptophyta; class Magnoliopsida; order Asparagales; family Iridaceae; genus Iris; species Iris macrosiphon. The sequence continues at coordinate 231,987,819 of JAYESA010000004.1, forward strand.
GGGCGATTTTAATGCTCTATTATTTTGACATGAGAAAGTTGGTGGACGTGTTGTGCCTGATGTCATATTACAAGAATTCTAGGGTTGCATTCTTCGGGTAGGACTGTGGACACTGACTCGAGCAGGACATATTTGGACATGGAACAACAAATCGACTCGGAAGAGGGTTGTCTGCCAACAGGACATACAGTGATCATTCTCCTATTTGTGTGCATCTTACACCAGTTGAAAGGACCAAAGCGAGGCCATTTCGATATAATAACAAGATGCCGATGTTGAATGGGTATGAGACGGTAGTACTCAGTGGCATCCTGTCGGAGGTAAGGGGTCATCAACAATTCTGTCTTATACAACATCTCAAGGCGGTGAAAACAGGCTTGAAAGCATAGAGCCGCTCGTAACCTAGTAGACGCCTAGAGGTAGAGGAACGAAAGCTAAGGGAGGTACATATTGCGCTCCAGGAGGATTTGCTCAATACAGACTTGACAACAGCGAAAACATCACTCATTCAGGCAGTTGGCCAGTTGCGTCTGCAGGAGGAGATAAAGCTCGCCCAGCGGGCCAAATGTGATTGGCTAAAGGAGGGGGACCAGTGCTCCAAATTCTTCTATGACGTGGTCCGAATGAGGCAGCACCGCAATCATATAAAAAAACTGCTTGGCCCGGATGGCAGGGAAGCTATTTCACAAAGTGAGTTGCAAGCGGAGGCAGTCAGGTATTACACTGACTTATATAATCAAAACAATTATATAGTTAAGTTTCCTATGATTGTTTGCAAAAAATTAGTTATAGTTACTGGTAATGATGGTCTGTTGGCTCTGGTTAAAATGGAGGGGTTGGATGCTATAGTGCTAAATACGAAACCTAATAAAGCTCCGGGGCCGGATGATTTTGATAGCTAGTTCTTTAAGGTCCATTGGGCGCTTCTTAAGGAGCAGATGTTAGAGGTGGTACAAGACTTCTTCTCACATGGTCGATTATTACGAGATCTGAATCACACGTTATTGACTCTTATTCTGAAGAAGCAAGGCGCTACTACATTTTCTGATTTCTGGCTGATTGTTTGCTGTAATTATCTTTATAAAATTATTAATCATCTTATGTGTCAGTGGATGGAGGGTATTATATAGGAATTGGTCTCCCAAAACCAGACGACATTCATTAAGGGGAGGTCTATTGCGGACAACAATCTACTTGCTCATGAGATAATTCGAGACTTTCATAAGGTTGGCTCAATAAAAGCCTGCGTCAAGCTGGATCTAAGGAAAGCATATGATTTAGTAAACAGGGAGTTTGTTTGTCATATCATGCTCTCCATGAATTTGACCAGAGATGGGTGGACATGGTATGGGAGTGTATCTCAACAGCTACATTCTCGATTTTGATGAAAGCTCAACCGTATGGGTTTATAAGGAGCAACCGGGGGCTATGCCAAGGCGATCCGATGTCTCCGTACCTCTTCACTTTGGTGATGGAGTACTTTACGTGTCTCTTGGACTTGGTGGTTCACCGAAGACAGATTATTTCGATATACAGGAGGGTCCAACCGCATGTCTCGCACCTGATATATATATATGCAGATGACCTACTTGTGTTTCTTACTCCTACGTTTGCTGGACTCCATTCATTGGCGGCTGTGTTATAGGAATTCGCAGACATTGTCATGCCCCGATCTCCCGTAGGTAATCGGCCATCCCCGCTAGGCGTGAATCACCGTGCCAGCGCTCCCGCGGGATGATCTTTCCCATCTGGACATGATGTTGCACGAATACAAGCTGTGTCTGTGCAAGGCCATGATCCGAACATGCGGTAAAATAACTAAGCCACATAGTCGCACAGATAGTCCGAATGCAGCAGAATAAGAAATGAACAGGCGATTGGTAACAAGTTCACAGAGTCGTTAATAGTAGAAGCACATGTATAGAAGTAAAATAAGCTATTTATTGATATTAAACAAGTGTTACAAGCAGCGCTAGGACGAGATTACAAGTCGCTCAAGTCCTCTCTCTCGAAATAGTAAAAGCGTGCCAAGTGACTACATTTGTGGAATGATATATAGGCGTTGTTCCAATATTATGTCTTGTATATGTGCTTCAGTTCCAGATGCAGGTCCAAGGCTCCAGAGCGAACTCCACGCGTTAGCACGTACAAAGGGGATTTTCGCACCGAACGAGGTTCTCCCACACCCTGAAAGTAATCTGGTGGGTTATCAGTACATGAAGGCACTGTAGGGAGGCTTCTCGCCCGCTCGACAAATCCAAACAAGATATACATGTTCCGTGCACCAACTATTAAGTTATCTTTCTAGTCTTGCCTTAGGATCAGTTTTATGGCATAATGAAAAGCCTAACTCATGTGGCAGTGCACCGTGCGATATAAGAGTAACACAGCGAGATTTACTAACATACAATTTTTTCTTTCCTACCTAAGTCAAACCAAGTTAAACCAAGCACGAGCATATATAATGAAATTCAGGGGCAATAGCATAAGCAAACACAAGTCTCGTGAGCGAGGTACTATTTCAGGTGTACGAGTTACACAGATTATCCAGAAGTGTTGCAGAAGATGTTCAAGTGTTCAAACACAAGTATGTTATACTCATATCCTTTCAGGTGGTTTCACTTACTGGACACGATGCAATAACTCGCACACAGATTGCCGCTAAGTGAGAATAACTTATCTATATGAACATGAGTCACTGACATAGCCATAAAGGACGATTTATAGTCATTGACGAGGATGGAATACAACGAAAGTACATCGTGCTTTATAAGATATCCCGTCCAGCACATGAGACTATCATCCTTTGAGCAAGAATGGCACGACGTTAGCGGAGATGCCATCCTGCTCGCACATGAAAGGCTGCTGTGTGAGTTCCATACGGATCGATCGACCTCGGTGCCTCGGAGACCGTCCGTAGAATGAGATTCGAGAATCCCCCTTGTTTCCAAGTTGTCTGCGACATGCAAGTCTTGGGTCATCCAGATTCACAATATGACATGATAATCCTTGATTCTTGTTCTGAACGAGCATTGCTCTACGAGCTGTGATTCTTTCTTTACTTGACATGATTCTCGTTCAGAGTTCAACTTGACTTGATGCATTCCCCTGGTTCGGGAACTGCCTTGGTGACATAACGATCCCGTATACTTGCATGTTCATATTGCACAAAAGGACTATTTAATAGTCTTCTGGCTAACTAGATGCATGCATGATACAGATAGTGTTACTTGATTGTGGCATAAATTCGTATGGCAAGTATTGAATTGAGAAAATCAGTTCAAACTACAATGTAAGTAGGCAAGCTTGCATTTATATGAAACATAAGCATTTAAGTTGGCACGGTCTAAGGGATAGTGTGAGGAGTGCAACCGTACAGGGATATATCGAGCGACATAAAATATAAGGCGTACAGTGTAAACAAGTAAAACAGTGCATTACGAAGGGTCCATAATGATCTATTCGAGGCATAGCAAAGTCTACTTGCACGAAGCAAAGGTAGCATGCGAGGGTCCGATTATAAGCCAAATTTTATTTTCATGTTCTAACACAAGCAATACAAGATAAAATTATTCTCTTAGCTAGGTACGTTGTATTCTTTATTAGCATGCATGGGTGATTCACCTAGTGACTAGCATGTATCGTCCATGATTCGTCCCGGTCGAGCGATACTCCGTACGAGCCTTTGAAAGTCTAAGTCTGAACTCCTGAAGGGCCAAGTCTGAAAATCCTTTGCCTCAAACGAGTCTTCTCGCTGAGCAAAGTGGGTCGGGTCATTGCACTTGCACCGTTTGAATTGGCTGTCCGCTTGAACGGAATGGGTCATTACAGACTTGACGGGACTTCATCTGAATAGATACAAGAGCAAAGCATATTTTGATAGTCACTGTCCGGACAAAGAGGAGCGGGCGACCGTGTTGGGGGTGGAAAAAGGAGATTTACCAGTAAAATACCTGGGAATTCCTCTATCGATCAATTATGCGAGGGATAACGACTGTCAATCTTTGGTTGATTATACTCAACGAAAGGTGGAGGGATGGCAGGCTCAAAGCTTATTTGTCGGGGGGCGTATCGAGCTAGTACGATCAGTTATCTCTGCCATTGTACTATATTGGTTTCAGGCTGTTATGTTGCCGATTACTACGATCCGGAGGAATGAGAAAATTTATTGTAAAGCCCTAGTCCCAAAATACGTAGGACTAGGAATACGTAACATGTCAGCTACACATTCGACCAGACTATGGTCCAACTCGAATACATATAAGCTGTATTATAATAGTCACTATCTAGATAATCCAATTAATATAAATATCTAAGCCTCAATCCATAATGAACATAATACAACAAGAATGAGCTAAATATGCTAAAGTCGACCGCCCAGTAACACACAAGCTCAAATAGACTCAAGAAAAATATGAGTCTATAAAAACTAGACTATATCAGCAGATGAATCAACAAATATGAACAAATAGCATAACTCTGGTAGAAATAATATAAGTACCTAGTACCAATGCCCGCATGGCAGAGCAACACACATCAGCAACTCCAGGCAGGCTCCACAACGGTCTATGCTGCAAAATTAGCAAGGAACCAGGTCCTCACAGGGACGTAACAAGGTATACGAAACAACATGCCAAAAGTAAAATAGTATAATGCCACATTCTCAAGGATAAAGTACTGTTACCATCTAAGTGATATGCACATGAGAATATCACTCGTACTCAGGCTGAAACCACTATAGGCTCTTTGTCGGGGAGCCCATAGCGGCAAGTAATATTTCGTAGGGCCATAAAATGTGCCAAAGATCTCGGATAAAGTCTAAGGCACCTCCAGTAACATAGTATACATATATATATATATATATATATATATATATATATATATATATATATATATATATATATAATCAGCCTATAGTATGGTGTGTCTCTCTCCACCCAATGTAACCTCATGTCTTATGTCCACGATGTCTCACATCCATAACACGCAAGATCATGACCTCTAGCTAGTACATCAAGTCATAATGATATATGTATATAATATGCAAGTATTATATCACGAGTCCTGTAATCCTATACAGAATCACCATGAATACCTCAAAAAGGATTCTATTACATGAAATAGTGTCAAGTGTCCTATGGTCTGACGTGCAAGGATACAAGCACGTGAAATGGGATCGTGGTATCAACTCTCTAAGTGACGTTACTCGACTTCACGTACGGCGTCGACACTCGAATCTTGTTCGGACGCTAACCAACGTCTCATGGCCCTAGGGTAAACACACACATCAACCATATTAAATAACTATAATAACAAAATAAGATAATTAAGGCAAAAAACTGTGATACATCATGGCAAGGTATACTTGCCTGCTGTCTGTGGCTGCGATACTGTCTGTCCGACGTCCTCTGCTGGAAGAATGGCAGATCCAAGATTCCCTGTTAAATATATTCTAATAAATAACCATACACGCTAACTACTCTAGGACAACACGAAAGATCGTTGCACAACCTCAACTTTCAGTTGACGTTCTTGTCCAACAATCAAATAGTTGCATAGCATTGAACAACGTGCCAAGATACAAGTGCCATACCACTCTCAAAATACATTATGAGGGTGTCTTACATCGATATACCACACATACTTATAGGAACTTATATGTGTTTGGCTACACGTAGTCCTATATGTACGTAGGAACGTATCGATATCGCAAAACTTGCACCATTGCTATCCTATTCATCTAACATGCATGAAACCTCTTAATCATGTATTTTAATATTATTTATTACTGGATTAATCATAATTAATATTCTAAAATTATTTCTAAATAATCAAAAATAACCAAATATCGGCATTGCATGCCATTATTTGCTTCGGACGATAATTAGTCATGATTCTAACCAACTTTGGCACGTAGCCTTGACATACAACCTCCATGTTGGCATTCAAATATGATTAAATAAGAAATTAATACATTAAATATTCTAGAATTAATATACATTAATTTTTGGAATTTATTTACTTCAGGAAAATATAATAACTATCAAAGAACTATATCTAGTCTTGATGCGACATATCCGTGTCAAGGTTGTTCATTGATTTGGGATAGTTTTTGTACGTAAAAATATAGATCTAGTGCATGAAACTAATTCTAAACATCATCTATTATTAATATAAATTTACACAAGATTTTATTCATGAAAAAAATAGAAAAAGAAACAAAGTTGGAAAACTTACGCGATTGCGATTATGGTGGGGACCTTTTTCGCGACTACGGCCAAATAGAGTACCAAACGAACTCCAAACCTCATAAAATTTGATGAGGCTCTTGGGGACTTCAAGTATGATATAATTTTAGGATTTTCAGGGTTTTTTCTACTGTGGAGGGTTCTAAACTGCTGCTGCAATCAGTAGCCAATATTTGGCCAAAAAAAGGGTTCGGTTGGAGTTTTGTAGAGTTGTGGCCTGTGGGAAAGGAGAGAGAAAGAGAAAAAGAAGTAGAAGAGGGAGAGAACGTGAAAAAAGAGTTTTTTGTGAGGGAGAGAAAAAGGGGGTCCGAACCTAATAATTAGGTTTAAGTGTTGGTGAGTTGATAAATATATGTAGTTCAAATAGGTGGGTGGTTAGGATTTGAATTAATATTTAAAAATATGTGGATAGGATTTTATGGAGTCTTAATATGATATGGGCTAAAATTTAAATTACGGGATTGTCAAAAAATTATTCACTTAGGATTTGGTTTATTCCAAAGATAGGAATATGCAACAAACTAGGGGTTTCCTAATTTGGAAATGTGGGATTTAAATATTTAATTAATTTGTTCAGATTTTGTGGATATATTTTAAACGTGGGATGTATTATGGGATAAAAAAAAATTGTGCGGTTGTTTGTTTGGATTGTGATTTGGTTTGTTAGGATCTTGGGTAGTTAGGTAGTTAGGACAACTATGATGACACCTATGGCACTTTCTATAAATAAAAATTCTATAAATAAAAATAAATTAATTTAAATATTATATATATATATATATACATGGGAGTATTTGCATACACTATATGCCTACATGTGTTTGGATTTGGTTTGGGTCAAGTTCTAGTTAAAAGGAAGCAGTTTTACGGTAACAGTGGTTCTAGATATTTGTCAATATTTTTGGAGCATGGGGGAGATCAAACAAATATAACATCCATGTTCCAAATATATTAGATACAATTAAAATTAGTAATATAAATTTTTTTGGAAGAAAAAATATTGTGCATTGCTTCAAATATCCAAGCCATGACAAAGTATCATGTATAGATTTTTTTATAAATTAATACTTTAAAATATTAAATAAAATGAAATAAATAAAATAAATTAAAAAGTACAAAATTACTCCTATTCCAAAATAAGAGGGGCTTACATTTATGATGACTAAATCTGGCATGGAGGTATTCACGCAATTAGGTGGGAGGACTTGTGCATGCCGAAGTAGGAAGGTGGGGTTGGATTAGAATCACTTCGGACTCTTCGTACTATCGCTGGTATGAAATTGACATGGAAGTTCATCTCAGGAGTCCTTTTGGACTAGGTGGATGGCAGCCAGGTATCTAAAAGGCAACAATGTGTGGGCTCATCGTGGTAACACCAACGACTCAGTTCCTTTCAAGGCCATTATGCACTACCGGTCGGTTTTGAAGGGGAAGATTTCACGGAGGTTCAAGGATGGCCAACTAACCAACATATGGTTGGATCCATGGATTCGATATTCTAGTCTGCTGGACATATGTGGTGCCATGGGGTGAGTTCCCATACTATGGAGTCACAGCAGGTTAGTTGCATCCTACATGGGGTAGTATGGTATCCGAACAGACATCCGTGGGTGAGGCCAAAGGAATGATCAGGGTGCTGCCAGTGGATGGAAGCATGGTTGCGGACGCATGGTTCTGGGATTCATCACCTACCGAAACTTTTGAGCACAGGCGGGTTTATGAGTCCATCCGAGGAGACCAACCCCGTATGGAGGATGCAAAGTTCATTTCGGTTTAGGGGACGGCACGAAAGATAAAACTTTGCATGTATCGAGTCCGGATGGGGCGTCTCCTGACCTTGGACAGACTAGTGCATTTTGGTGTACACATTGAAAGCAATAGATGCACTCTATGTCAGGATAGTCCCGAGTCTATCAGCCACATTTTTTTAATGTACCTATGCGAAGCAGATAATTTTGGAGCAGGAAAGGAGGATGCACCTTCCACTGGGTGCGGGAAGAGAACTGGAAGAGTCGATCATGCGCATCAGGGGAGCTAGAAGGCGAGGACTGGAGTGGTTCAGGAAAGCGTGCATCAGATTGGTGGCGGCGGTGTGGCATATTTGGAGAGAGCACAATAAGCGTATATTCAAGGGTCTGGTTACCCCTGCTATAGGTGTTATCAACAATATTGAGTTTGATGTGATGTGTTTGTTGGATAAAGTGCCTCTTTAATAAGCGAGGTGGGTTGTAAGCAATACTATTAATTAATACAATTACCTTCTGCCAATATATATATATATATATATATATATATATATATATATATATATATATATATATATATATATATATATATATATATTGTTATCATCCAAATTGTGATATCTATTAGTTTTTGGGGTACAATAAAATCTATGATATAATAAAAATTAGATATAAATTTTGTTATATTCCAATAGTTGCTTGAAAATAGGAAATGATTTATGGTGTTTCATGAATTCGACCGGGCTCATTTATTTTTATCACATCTTTCTGTTTTTTTATGAAATTATGGTATTTTTTAATATTGGTTCTAAAAAAAAGGTTTGATGTTTTGGAAGGTTTTGAAGCCGTTCTTTTGATTTCTTTTCGATAGTTTGAATTATGAAATGTTTTCTGCTATTGTTTTAATCTTCTGAAAATTTGCTCAATTTTAACTTTTAATATTTAATTCAAGATTTTTAATATTTTTAATAATATAATTCTGCTAATGTTTTAATTTTTACTTGATTTTTTTCTTGAAATTGCACATGCAACGCGTGTTTCTCGATCCCCTGTGTGTGTGTATATGTTATTTGTGTGTGTATATATACTATGAGCCAATGTCACATATTGTAGAATGAGTCATGACTTGTTGGACTAGTAGGAACTTCTATTGGCTCATATTCTATTACATACACACACACACACACACACACACACACACACATATATATATATATATATATATATATATATATATATATATATATATATATATATATATATATAAGAGATGAACGATAGGCTCACATTCCTATATGAGCCAATGCACATGTTGATCAATAGAAATAGAGTGTACTAGTGCACATATGTGTACATGGGATGCAGGAGCCCATGTATCTTTCTGTAAGAAATAAAAAACAATAAATACTATTTATTTGTCGTTGGTACCCTTTGGAGTTGAGATGAATATTAGTATTAGTTAAATACTAATGTTTAAGTACTTAAAGCTCATATTGATCAAGAAGCACCATAAAATATATTCAAATTACAGTAAAGCTATGTTGCATGGACGCGAAAAAATGTTGTCCATATCGTATAGTGTTTCCATCCGTATTCATGCAACATAGGTGATTATATTGTGCATGTCTGAAAATATCCGGATCTGTAACGTGTCTTTATCTGCATCCGTGTCCATATCCATTATGGCCGTAGAATGCTCAAGTAGGACTTAAGTACGAGACAATTCCTAGCAATTGTCTTAGTCTATTTCTTTTAACATCATCATTTAACCTTTCTATATATGCTGATATTTATTTTCCATTATTGGGGGTAAAGTTCAAAAAAACTCTCCTTAGATCTGTATTTTTGCATATAAAGTCCCCTGGTTTAAAAAAAAACCCCACTTTTTTTTATTTTTGCTCGGTTTACACCCATTTTAGATTGTACCATTAATTAAGACTCAAAATGACTAATATACCCCTCACTAATCCTAATCCTAATCATAACCCTAATTCTAATCCTCCTAACTAATCCAAACCCCTCCCCACCCCACACCTCCTCACCTGAGACCTCACAACTCTTCTCGCTCCCTCCTCCCTTCCTCTCCTCCGACGAACTCCCTCTCCTCTTCCTTTTTCTTCCCCCCTCACTCCCTCCAGCCCTCCTCCTCCCCTCCTCCAGCCCTCACCCCCCTCCTCCTCCTCCTCCGTGCCACCCCCGAGCTCCCCCCTCCCCCCCCGTGCCTCCCCCTCCTCCTCCTCCGCACCATCCTGTGCCTCCCCCGAGGTCCCCCTTCCTTCCACCCATGCCTCCCCCAGCTCCCTCCGCCTCCTCCCGCGCCACTCCGCGCTTCCCCTCGCACCCCGCTGCCGCTGCTGCTGCTGCGCCGCCGTCGCCGAAGCAGGAGAGTGGTATCGGAGAGAGATACGGAGGAGAGGGATGTGGGAGGAGGAGGCCGACAACGCGTGGATGAGATGGGAGAAGGTGTAAACACCCTAATTTTTATTTTTTAATTTAAATTTTTTATTAATTATTATTGTAGAAATTTTTTATTATTTTTAGCTAATTATAATAAATATTCTTTTATGGATTTATATTTTTATATATTAAATTAATTATTAAAATAGTAAAATTATTATATTTATGGGTGTATAATTAATAATAGAATATTGTATAATTTTTTTGAAATTTATTGGGGTCTAAAACTAATTTTTTTATAGCTAATTATATTATTTTAATTAAACCAACCTAGACCGAACCAACTCAACCTAAACCAAACCAAACTAGACTAAACCAATCGAATTCGGACCCAAAACCTACTAACTCGCAACCCACTAACCCGAAATCCATCATCCCTTAGTTTCTTTAACAGCAGAAAACTCCTCCCCTCCCCTCCCCCGTAACCGACGCCGAACCTATCTTTTCCTCTCCCTGTAACCGCCCCACCTCCACCCTATATAAACCCTAGCTTAGACCATCCCCACCACCATCAACTCCTCTTCAATTCCCAATCATTGCCGCCGTCGTCAGCCGCCGGACCGCCGTACGCTACCACGGCGAAGACAGGCCGCCCAATTTGAGCAGCAGCAGTAACGTGAGGTACCCTATTTCGCACCGTTGTATCTTCCTGCACAGTAATCCAAATATTGATCTGTCGAATCCTATGTGAAAACTACATGACCCTCTTGAGCCCTGTATAATTAGTTCGGTGTATCGTGTCCTATGTTGGTCGTAGTTTGCTACGCAAAACAGGAAACAATGACCCAATTTAAAGTTCAAAAAACTATCCCAAACACCCATGTTCGTGGCTGATTTTCTTCCAACTTATTTAATATTTTTAAATTTAACTTGAACAGTAAATTAGATAATATAATCGAGATTTAATCTCTTTAATTAGTTTATTTTAATTTGTTGTATGCTGTGATTTATTCTTTGTTAAATTTGACCAAAAACTCCAAATTTTTCTGAAACGGGATACGTCCCACTAAACGAGGTAACTTTTTCGTGTGCAAATTACACCAAAAGGCGTATATCGTCAACACGGATATGTGAGATTTTGTAAAAGTAGATTTGGATGTGCGTGCACACCGGAATCAACGCGTATTCGACGAAAAACTCCATAACGACCTGTTCTGACACTCGTCATAATTTTGTATGTGCTTGTTATTTCACAACGAAAGTTATGCCATCGAATTCGTAGCGTTACGCTAGTCCTATGACCCAAGTTTGGTTCAATTATGATAACGTTGACGAATCACCATTTTGTGGGTCCCACGGTTCCACTTGACGGGCAATTTTATTACCGGTTCATCAGAATCCAGTTTTGGATATTCTGTTGGGTTCGTATCATCATTCTAGACTCGTAGACACTAAGTTTGATAAATTTGGAGAACTTTATCTCTAGCACATTTTTTGGTGCGAAATAGGCCATATGTGGATCCCGCTTTGGCCAGAAACTGTCCATTCTGCCCCTGTGTCCAAATTGGCCTTATGGGTAGTTAATTTTAGCTATTTCAAGTATTCCAAGAGCAATGGTGATGTTTATTACAGCATCCGGAGGCGTACCTGAAGATTCTACTGTTACAGGAGCAACTAACGGAGCACAGAACCCAAGCAAGCGTACCTTGCCAACTTGTAGTAAATCTTATGATATTATTTGCTTGAGTTATTTTTATATACTTCTGTATTGTACCTATTCGACCTAGGACCATGAGACATTTCTTAGCGTCCGAACAAGATTCAGATGTTGACACCGTACGCAGAGTCGTGTAACGTCACTTAGAGAGTTGATATCACGATCCTATATATTTTTACGTGCTTGCTTTATCAAGTACATCATACCATAGGACATTTGATACTATTCATGTGACAGAATCTTTTTTGAGTTATTCATGGTGATTCTGTATAGGTTTACAGGATTCGTGACATAAGACTTGCATATATAGATATCATTATGACTCGTTGTACTAGCTAGAGGTCATGATCTTGCGTGTTATGGACATGAGATATGAGGTTACATTGGGTGGGGAGAGACACACAGGCTAAAGGATGATTATATATATATACTTATGTTACTGGAGAGTGCCTTAGTCTCTGTACCAGAGCTTTGGTAAATGTATTTGGCTCTTCGTGATATTACTGCTACCGGCTCCCCGACACAGAGCTTGTAGTGGTTTCAGCCTGAGTACTAGTGATGCTTTCATTTGCATTTCACATTGCTGGTTACATAGCTTGCCCTGAGGATCTATTTTTATATACTGCATTTTATTTGGCTTGAGTTATTGTTGTACCTTGATATGTCCCCTGAGGACATAGATCCGGATTATGTCCCCAGGTATAGCAGAGGAGGAATACCCCAAGATATACGGGACATGAGCTAACATTGGAGTAGTACTGACACCAGAGGATGAGATTGTGCTAGAGGATTTCTCTTGAGTATTCTGTTACATATTCAATTAAATATGCTTCCAGTTATTTCATATATTGATTCTTGGACTTATGTATTGACTTATTCTTTTTTTTAATTGGGTTGTTTCCCGAGACACTACTTATGTTGACTTGATAATGGACTATTTCTTTTTATCTATTATCTTCATTGGTCTATCATACTGACTTGTGTTTACTTTCTGTGGACGAGATTAGAATTATACTGAGATAGATGGTTTAGACTGTATTTTTATAGCTTAAGTGCACTCTAACGGGTCCATTAAATTGGGTTTGCTCATTGGAGTTGTGCTGCTGGCTATTGTCACAAGACTAGTCCCTTGGTATTTTGGGATTGGGGCGTGACAGAAGGAGGAGGGGAGAAGGAGGAGGCACGATGGGGGAAGGGGGATGGGGAATGGTAGTTTAGGGTTTTCAATTTTTTTTAACGTTAAATTCTAACATTTATTGACGGGATGGAGCATTTTGATCAAAAATTTATTACGGGAGAGTTTACTTGCTGTAAGGGTCTAATAGTTCTTATTTTGCTTCTAAGGCAAATCTAAGGAGGAGTTTTTTGTACTTTACCCCCATTATTGGGTATGTTCTGTGCATTACTTATAAGAGCATTATTGTGCATTTTATAATTGCACGGGTGTACAACTGGGATGTTCACTAGCAAAGAAGCAAACAAGTTGCATTAGAAACTTAATATTTTGAATGGCTCCATCTTGATTGATAAAAATATTGTATCGATTTCTTCTTTGTCGATCTGATGCATAAAGTTATTTGAAGTGTTGTAATGTATGTGTATTTGAAATTTTAACATTTGATAACTCTCCATGGAGCTTATGATGTAATATGTTTGTTGTCTTCTGTTAATTGGTTGTATGATTTTGTCAAATTTGTTTAATATTAAAGTTTTTTTCAACTAAATATTCTTAACTATTTAATTTGTTCAACTTGAAATCCTGTATTTTAATATTATACTACTAAATACTTTTAACTATTTAAGCTGCTCAAGTCAAGGCAATACCCTCCCGAGTGACGCTCTAACCTATCTTTTTCCTCCAGAAAATTTCAACCAACGGAAAGTAGTTTGATTAAATGGCTAAAAAAAGGAAAATTTTGGAAAAAATACGTATAAAGGGAAGTGGCGCCAACTGTGTTGGCGTCCAATAAAAAAATAAAATAAAAATGTGGTTGGCGCCATTGTTATTGGCTCTAATGTATTTTAAAAAAATAAAATAAAAATAGGGTGGGGGCGCCAACAACAATGGCTCCAAAGTTTAATTTTTTAAAAGAAAAAAATTAGGGGGTTGGCGCCAACATTAATGGCTCGAAAGTCATTTAAAAAAATATCCTTGGCGCCAACAGCAATGCCTCCAAACTAATTAAAAAAAAGTAGCGCTATTTGGTTTGGCTCCAAACGAAATTCCCAAAATTTTCTTTTTCCCAACTGGTCATCCATTCGTCCATTTATTTTTAGTTGCCATGGATTCATGTCTGAATGCATACACATTATTTGCATGCCACGGATTCATTATGATAACACAAATTTATTTCTGAATGCATATGCACAAAAACTATATAAGAGGAAAGATGTGAGAAAGAGGAGAGAAGAAACACTAACATAGAGACATAAGAATTAGTAGCAAAAAAAAAGATAGATATATAGAGAGAGAGAGAGAGAGAGAGAAGCAACACTAGCAGCAGCAGCAGAAGAACAAGAAGAAGAGGAGGAGAAGTTAACAGAAGGAAATGGCAGAACACAACGACGATCGTATTCCCGGTGGACCTACAATCGAAAGAGAAATACAAGAACGTAAAAATCATATATCTCGACTGGTATTTTCTGGAGATGTAAGTTTTATTTATTTATTTGTATTGATTAAGTTTATTTATTTAAAATAGTTTGCTTACTTAAATAATATGTGTAATTATATGATTATTCGAATATTGGACGTTTACGTAACCATGGTCGATGGAGGCACGTTAGAAATGACGAAAACTTAGCCAAATGGGAGCTAACCTCCCAACAGAAGACTTTGGTTCGGTCTTTTGGATTCCATTATATAAATGAAACTGAGTTTCTGCAATACGACAGAGATTTGATGTTTAGTTTGGCAGAGCGTTGGTGGCCCAACCGTAATACTTTTCAGTTACAGGTAGGGGAAATGACAGTTACCCTTTGGGATGTAGCAAACATCACAGGGTTACCTATTATAGGTATGATAGTTTATTACGTAATATCTTAACTTATATCTTGATTTGAGTAATATAATATAATAATCTAAATTAATATTGCAGGTGATCCTATATATTTCTTAGATCGATCAGATAGTAATGTTCTGATTCCACGGTATCTTAGTGTGTCAGCTCCGACCGAACCGACACAGTAGAATAGATGAGACGTAAACATAACCTGGCTAAGGAATAACTTTATGTATCTTGATCGTACAGCTGATGGTCCGGTGACTGTTGATGATTATCGAGTATGACTCACTAGTAATAATTTAACCATGTATTTAACTATTTATTTCAGATTATAGTTTGACCCGTTACACAAATATGACTGGTTGGATAGTAATGATATTAGGTATGGTCCTACGAATATTTTGTTATCGGTAGACCAGTTACCGGTATCAGTAATGAAATCAATATATTTCCGGTAGCTAGGAGATAGACGGTTGAAATTGTGGACCAGGCTCACTGCAGATATCAGGCTGCCTCCCTTTACCGTGAACTATTTGACTCGCTACAATATCATGAGGTAAATAAATTACATATTTTTAGTAAATTTATTAGACAACCATTTGCATTTATTTAAAAATGATTATATGTTATTCTTATTTACTCCATAATGATCAAATAAGTAATATTGATCCCGTACATTATACGGCCCGATTCTTTCGATATTCAGAAGAATTCATTTTTGTATAGTCTGCATAGGTTTTATATCATATGCGACTATTGAACCATGTACCATCCAGCAGATCGTATTTTGCGACAATTTGCATTGGTTCAAATAATCCCTGATTCTCTACCTGTTAGTAACCATGCTCAATCAAAAGTGCTAGCTCGAGTGTGTAATTTGCTTCCTGATTGGAATTCGAGATTCGAGGATTATAGTGTGCGAGATATGTCTTCCTAAATACAATCACCAAATGAATGTAAGTTGTTATTTTATTCAATTTTATTAAACTTATCATTATGTTTTGCTAACAAATTGTCAAAAATGCTATAGTTTTCCTTGAAGATGCTTACAGAAGTTGGTGGGGAGCCCCGCGTATGTGCAATTAACCAAGATTATAATTTTATGGAGCAGTATTTCAAACATAGAGCTATCGATGATTGTAGCATGCACAGTATAATAAATAGATTTGGCCATTTTGTAAGTGTTTGTTTATCAAAACTTTAGTATACATTCACCGTATAATTTATTTCAGTAAATTTATTAGACAACCATTTGCATTTCAGTGTTTAGAATTCGAAGGAGTACTAAATAGTACAATGGAGAGATCTACGTGGATTCCGCAAGTTACTGATCTCATCCGACGGGTGGTGGATTGGATGGATGATGCCGTTATGCGTGGCCCAGAACCCCATATACCTCATGTAGTTATTCCACCTGATTATCCATCTGGCAACTTTCTCCAGAGACAGTACCGTTATTCCAATATATACGAGTCTGAAGAGGAGGCATCTAACCAGGCTGGAGAGGGGAATTCTTATCAGGCTGGAGAGGGAACTTCTTACCAGGCTGGACAGGGGACTTTTTATCAGGCCAATCCTACAGATTGGTTTTGCTGAACTCCATCAGCTCCAATTCCAACTCAAGAGCATATGGATAGTCTTGGCTATAGATCAAACTCTACCTTCAGAGACTGTTGTTCCACAGAGAGATCGTCCAAATCTCAGGCCTGATATATGCAAATCTTGGGCTCGATGGTGCAGATATGGTCGTAGCTGATATGTTGTATTTCAATTATTAATTGCATTTCAATTATAATATATGGTACAAAAAGTATTGATTGTATTTCAATTATTGTTTGCATTTCAATTATATATTTACAAAAAGAGAACAAAAATTGAAAGTTAATTACATAACAACTTGAAAATATCAAATCATCCTCAGTTTTTCTTATTATTTTGTACTTGAAAATATTGAACATCAACCACAATACAGAACAACTTGAAAATATTGAAAGTACTGAAAATAAGTGAAAGTTAACTAGAACATAATTTCACGCTCTTGGCTGATTAGTACATTTTCTTCTGTTAAGTCCAACTACACCATAGCTACTGCAATGTAAATCACTTGTAGGTACATCCTTCGACTTTATACGATTTTTCTTTGGTCTTTCAGCTTTGCGTCTTACATCGGGTATTCTAATTTCTCCTCTAACCAAAGTACTTTGAAGATCGTAGGCAGTGGAATTGGTTCTAGCTGCGGCTTATACACACTTTTCAACTTGTTAGTAGAAAATATTGAAGAATAATAATTTTCTATACTGGTATTACAAGACTTAGCAGAATAGCATGCATACACACATGGTATAAATTTATGATGCCACCGTAAACATGAACAATAGCCCTCTTCTAAATGCACTGCATACGTTGTACTTATTGCATGATCTAATATTTCAAAAGTATAATTATCAAATTATAACACATGAAGTTGGTAATTTTCTCTATTTATACGAGCTATAGTTCGCAACATTCTAGGACAATAATCTACTTCAAGATTTTCAGCAAATCGTCTATTCTTATCATGAAGCGAGATAATCTTGGCTCTAATGCCGTCAAGTAGTGTTGTTATCGATTTATCACGAAAATACTTAATACAGTTATTGAACGATTCTGCAAGATTAGAAGTGTTAATATCTAACCTAGGACAAGGAGAATAAGTAGTAATTCAATGTGCAAAATTATGGGTTTCATCATTTACTCCAACAAGCCAGTTATACATGTCTATATTTTCAGTTTTAATGATTTCAAAAAAATAATCACAGTCTGGTTTCATATTGTTTTTAAAATGCTGAATACAAAAAAATTGTATAATCGTGCAAGAGCGTCCAACATTTGATAAAAAAAAATTTAATCTTGGTAACCGCTTTCATATTGTTTTTAAAATACTGAATACAAAAAAGTGATATTTCTGGAAAAGTTAAACATATAGCATGAAGCAAACCCTTTTGTTCATCTGATATAAATAAAATCCTACTCTATTCATTAAAATAATTTTCAAAAGAAGTTCTTAAATTAGTTAAAAACCATGTCCAAGAATCGGTATTTTCATCTTCCGCAACAGCATAAGCAATTGGATAAAGTTTATAGTTGGATCATGAGTACAAGCAATGAATAGAATACCTTTGTATCTAGATAAAAGAAAAGTAGCATCAGTACAAATAGCTGGTAAACAACCACTCAAAAAGCCGTCAATACATGCTTTGAAACAAATAATTTTTTTTGAAAGAAATTATTTTCATTAATCTTTAGAAAGCAACTGCTATCTAGATTTGACTCGATAATTTTAAAACCATATTCTTCAAGACTAGCATATGCATCAAAATAGCTACCATTTATTTCAGCTAATGCCATCTCTCGGGCTCTCCAAGCTTTGGAATAAGAGATATTTATCTGATGTTCTCTAAGTATATCTCTAACAACTTGTGCTGGACTGTAGGACTGATTGTAACACCCAAATTTTTCTAAAAATTTTAAAAAGAATTTTGTGATTTCTTTGTGATTTTTAATTATTTAAAATAAAGGTTCTTCAAAGGATTTATATTTTATGTATTAAATTAATTATTATAATATTTAAAAAATTATATTTTTGGATGTATAATTAATAATTAGATGTTGTGTAATTTTTTTTAGAATTTATTGGGCTCAAAAATTATTTTTAAATAGCTAAAATTCTTATTTTTGGTTGAACCAGACCGAACAAACTTGAACCAGACCAAACCAAACCAAACCCTACTGAACCAAACATAAACCTATTGGGTCGGATCCTACCCGACCAGACCCGTACCCAACCCGACCCGTTAGCAACTTATACACAGTAACTCTTTCCCCACGATCCCCCGCCCCCGAGTCCGCCGCACGACCCCGCCCACGACCCCCATGACTCCCGGCAATCCCCCGCCTACGCCTCGAAACCCCCCACGCTCCACGCTCCGGCCTCCCCCGTAACCGCCTCCCCTTCCCTTATTTAAACCCCCACGGCTCCTCCACCGTCACCCCCACCGGCCGACTCCCACAAACCTCGACGACCCCGCTGCAACTCCGGCACCCCGACGACCCCAGCCAACCACCAGCAGCCGCAGCAATCGCCATACGCCATCGCTGTCCGTCGCAGCGGCCCTCGACGTCGCCGATATACTACCTCTGTCAAAAAAGTCATCAAGGTACCCTTTTTTCACTTACGTATCTTCTTGTGCATAGATCCAAATTTTGTTCTGCCGAATCCTAGGTGAAGACCACGTGACCCTTTCGAACCCCGTGCAATTAGTTAGGGGTATCGCATCCTGTGTCGGTCGCAAATTATGACGCAAAAACAGGAAGAATAACCCATATTTCTGTAATTCAGAAACCGTCCCGAACTCGCAAGTTCATGGCCGATTTACTCCTAACCTATTTATATTTTTAATTTCTATTTGAATAATTAATTAGACAATATAACCAAGATTAAGGCCTTATAATTATTTTATTTTAATTTGCTGTATGTTGTGTTTTATTCGCGGGTGAAATCGATAAAAAATTTAGTTTTTAAATCCCGAATTCTTCCGAAACTGGGTGCGTCCAACTAAATGAGACAACTTGGTCGTGTGCGAATTTTACTGAAAGGTGCGTATCGTCAATGAGGACTTGTGAGATTTTGTAAAAGTTGATTTGGATGTACGTGCACACCGTAATCAACACGTATCCGTAAAAAATAACCCGTATCGGGCCTGTTCTGAAACTCGTTGTAACTTCGTGTGTGCTTGTCATTTTATAATAAAACTTGTGCCATTTGATTCGTAGCGTTACGCGGGTCCTATGGACCAAGTTTGGTTCGATTCTGAGAACGTTGACAAAATCTCGTATCGTGGGCCCCACGGTTCCACTTGACAGGCGATTTTGTGATCGGCTTATCAAAATTTAGTTCTGGATATTTTGTTGGGTTTGTATCATCGTTCTAGACTTGTAGACACTAAGTTTAATGAATTTAGAGAAGTTTGTCTTTGGCACATTTTTTGGTTCAAAGTGGGCCACGTGTGGACCCAGCTTTGACCAAAAACTGTCAATTTTGTCCCTGTGTCCAAATTGGACTTATGGCTAGTCAATTCTAACTTTTTTATATCTTCTGAAAGTGATGGTAATGTTTGTTTCAGCATCCAGAGGTATTCCTGAAGATTCTACAGACACTGAAGCAACTGAAGGAGTTCAAACCCTAGGCAAGTGTACCTTGCCAACTTGTAGTAATTCCTGTTATAGTATTTGCTTGAGTTCTTTATATATATATATACTCTTGAGATATACATGTTCAACCTAGTACCGTGAGATGTTGCTTAATGTCCGAATAATATTCGGGTGTCGACGCCGTATGTGGAGTCGTATAATGTCCCTTAGAGAGTTGATAACCTGATCCTATATTTTCATGCTTGCTTTACCAAGTACGACATACCATAGGACACTTGATACAATTTATGAGACAAAATCTTTATGAGTTACTTGTCACTACCACGTCCCGAAAACAGGGGTATTTTTGACTTTTTGCAATATTTAATATTATGGATGGTTACAATTAAATAATTGCCTGATAGTATATTTAAATTAAATAACTGTGTGATGTGTACTTTAATATATTATTATATGCAGTGATTATTTATTTTGAGCTAGTAGACTTGACTTAGAAGCCAGTAGATGAATACCTGTCCAAATTTTAGAATTCTGTATTTAAATTATTTTATCTAGAATTTATTTATTGGTGATTGTAATTAATTATCTTATTTTATTTAATTATTGCGCATTGCCTTTGCTTCGATATTTGGAGGGCTATCCTGACTTTTGTCTTCCAACAAATTTCACAATCTTGCTCTAGACATGCCCACCTTCCATTCTGCTATTTTTGCAACTCATAATTATGCTCTCTGTGCATTAATTCTAGCCGCACAAAAATCGTCGCGGACGTTATTTAATAAACTCCTATTTTTGTATCGTTGTGCGTTCCAATCGAAAATTGGAGGCAATCTTGACATATTTTTCGTGCGGCCCAAATTAGGGTAATATTCTATTCCGAGTCTTCTTCATTATTGGTATTAATGACCTGATCTGATTTTGGCCCCATGTACTCCTAATTAATTTTTTTGAACACAACTTGCATTTATTTCCAATTAAATTAAGGATACTATTTTAACTGATTATGAAATTCCAATTTATTCCAGTGCCCTGCTAATTGAGCCCGTACCGATCATACAGCGCCCCCTGACCCTACAAAACACCGGACCCCGAATCGCCCACCAAATTTTCGTTATTTTATGTGTTTGTGCAATTTCCCGAATTTAAGGGGCTAAGTTGAAATTATTCAATTGTAGGTGTCATCACACCCATTTGTTTAAACCAATGGAGAAGCCAACATTGACTAGTCAACACCCTCACCCACATGAAGAAATCCTCATGTTTAATCTGGACCACCCATTAAATGGATGCAATCCCAACCCTTCATTCCAATACCCTCTCTCCCTATATAATATCATGTCTACATCAACCCTAATCCCTAGACAACCTAGGTTTTCCCCCACCTCACAAGCCTCCATCCTCTCTCCTACGTATGTAACTTCTTTTCTCCTTCTTCTTCTCTTCTTCTTCTTCTTCTTTTACTTTTTGAATTTAATTCAAATAGTTAGGAAGAGGGGGGAAACCAATATACACCATCACCCTGTACACCTCCCCGACCTGCTCCGACGGCCAAATCCGGCGGCCGAGCCCCCGTGCCCTCCCCCTACTCTTCCCCGACCGGCGCTGCAGTTTCTCCCCAGACCCTCCGGCGGCCGCTGGCAGCCACCCCGCTGGCCAATCCCCACCCGCTGTGCACTGCCGCTCCGGCCAGTGCGGCCGTCGACTCCGACGGTGACAACCCGGTCGAGCTCTCCCCCGACCCCCTGTGTACTCCGACCGAGCCCGACTTCCTCTACTCTCCCTCCTACCTCGACTCCGGCCGGCAGCTGCATCACCACCACCATCATCTACCCCCACCGCGGCCAACCCGAACTCCCCTCCCTCTGCTGCTGCTCAACTCCGAGCTTCTCCCAACGCTATCTCCATTCACCACCGCCACCTCCATTATCATCATCTCCTAGCCACCACCACCATCAACCCCATTCACCACCACCACTTCCATCATCAACCATCACCACCACAGAATATGTATAAAAACAGTGACAAAAGCCAAGTAATATAGATCTGAGTTAGAACTGCGAAAAGACACAGTGAAGAGACTTGAGACAACCAATAATAATGCAAAGAGCAGTGCTGAGTTGAAGATGAGCAACACAGTAAGTTTCTTTTTCTCCCCATCCCTCTTTCTTTATATATATATAATGTATGTAGGTATGTATGTGTAAATAAATTAATATGTAATGTATATATATATACTAGTATATATGTATCTGTATATAATAATTAATGTATAGTTAATGAATATATATAACCAAGGTGTATGTTAATGTGTATATAATAAATGTGTATGTTAATGTATATATAATTTAATATATATGTATATGTATATATTTAATTAATGTATGTAAGTGTATGTATTAAATTTAACTGGTATAAATGTATATATATTTTTATGTGTATAATTATTTTGATATATATATATGTATGTATATTTTTGTATAAACCTACATATATTTATTTGGTATAGTTTCATGTAGTATATGTGTAATAAAACATATTTTTAATATATGAATTAATTGGCATCTGTATATATATGTAGTATAAATTTAATTTGTACATTCTCTGATTAAGTTCATACTTTATATTTGTAATATATATATATGATTAAATTATATAATTATACATATGTTTTAAGTTGGTATATATATAGTACACAGTTATTGTTTAACTAATATGTATATTATTTATTCTGGGTATTTTTATTTGGTATAAAATTAATTTGGTGAATTAATAGTAGTATGATTAAGAATGATGTTGACAATATATATATATGTATATTCTAAATGTACTTTTGCACATACATGATATATACGTATTTTAGTATATAAAATATAATAGTATACGTACTATTTTGGTATAAATATATATATATCTTCATTGTTCAATTGGCATAGTATAATATGTATATATGTATCCCTACTAGATGACCCTAGTTGACTAGTGCCCTGCCTGGCATGGCCCTGAGGCCAGTGTTTATAGACTGTGTGTTAGGGTAGCACCTGATACAAGTGTTATTGTGATGTGTTTATAGGACTATTGTTTCACCCAGGGGATATTCTGGAACAGGACATCCATAAATACCAGCTAAGGACCCGAGGCAAGTACATTCTCTGATAATTTCTAATTTCTTGATAATTTCTATAAGTTTAATAATCTTGAAATGTTACAACTGAATCTTGGACACTATGCTACACGGACTAGTATAGCTTGGATCTGCAGTCATGAGATGTTACCTTAATTATCGTATTGACATTGTATACGACATGTATATTAGACATCGTACATGATAGACTGGACTTGCTCGTGTATCGTGACGTGTCATGGTTGGATCCACAGTACTAGTTGGGGGTGGGGAAGTAGTTAGTAAGAAATGTGATCATAACCTCCTATTGTAGTATAGAAAAATTGTAAGTGTTAATCATGCTCTTCACCCATGATTAGCCAGGCCCTGTAGCAATCGTACATGTTCCCAAGCCGATCACATTTCGAAACTACTATTTCAAAACACTTAGAATAGATTATAGTTCCCTATTTTAAATCATATACTACATCACCCGTATATGATACTGTTCCTTGTTCTTTCATTTTCATACATGCACTGACTGTATCATATTGCCTATTGCCTGTCTCTTTACATTGCCTGTCTCTCTTAAATTGCCATTGCATTTATTTCACTGTCTTCTCAGTAGCTAGCATGACATATTTTATTGTATTATAGACATTATCAATTAATGGAACTGTTATTTGAGATTGTTGCTTTGCTCCTTCCTGACTGGAAATATTTTTCCAGACTATGCCTTAGAGGACCGCTGTCCGACACTTTATGGACCATATGGTGAGTAGCTGCAGGCTTGGTAGTTTAGTTGTGATTCTGGAAGGTCTAGCCGAAAATTACTATTTTTAGTTAGTTCTTTAATTAGACTATTTGGTACCGGATTTGTCTCCGGCATTTTGATGAGACTTGGATATTGTTGAGTTAGAATATTACTTGTTGACTTGTGTTGTGTTTAATTTTAATTTTCTGTTCGAAATCTTATCGTGCTGAAATCCTGTGATTGAGTATATGTTCATCTTATTTGTGTCATCCGTGCCTCCTAATGGAGATTGGATGCTTGCGTGACATTAGTTTGATAGTATCAAGACCTTGACAGCGTTCTACCGCCGACACTGCGGCATAGGCTGGACGTACCCACGCACTTGTGCCCCTAAACCGGGTGCGGGTCGTGACACATTTTAGTGGTGGCCCATGCAGGTCGAACTTCGTAAGTTGTGCGATGTCGTAGTAGAGTGGCATCTTTGTTACACTATTGCGTGCCTGCTATAGGACATAGGACATAGGATACTAGGATGAGAGAGGATACTCAATCACAAATTATTTGAGAGATTCCTGGGACGACCCTTGAGAATCTCATTATAAATTCCAATTTAAATCCTTCTTCCTTGTTTTCGTCCGTTCTCACTTATTGATATTGAGTTTGATTTTTGTTGACCAGTTGTTAATTTAAATTCTTGGTATCGTTGTGGAGTTTTGATTTCATATCGAGATGAATTTTACAGGCTAAAATTTACGGTATCATCTGATGACATATATTGATGAGGACAGTGAGAAAGGTAAAACGTTTACTTTGGTTATGGAACCTAGAATTTATCGCAGCCATATTAGCTGTCATGACAAGAACGTAGGAACCTGACTTGGATGTACATACTGTAGTTATGAAACTTAGGGTCTCTCGCAGCTATACCGGTTGGCGTGGCGAGGATTCTAGATGACATGATTATAGGGTTGCATACCTTAGTTACGGAACCTGTCGTTTATCGCATCTATGCTTACTGGCGTGGCGAGGATTCTGTGTGTCATGATTTCTGACAGACGTGTATGATTATCAGGTTGTATCTTAAATTGGTTCTTAAAGTATCATCTCAAGACTTATCTATTTTCGTTATTCCAGGACTTTGTTCCATCGCTTCTTTTCTTTACTAGCAGTAAAGATACCTTCCGTCCTCGATCCAGTTCCTTTTTGAGCTTATTTTCTTTGAGGATTCCTTGTTAGTATGATAATTAGTGACTTGCAATTTTGGTTGTGTCTTGACTGAGTGTGACTTGTGAGTTTGTAAGTATTTCTTAGTTGGACATGTGAGCAGTAGGCATTAATCTAGAGTTAACCCATAGCGTAGTGCCTTGTAGCCATGGTTCTATGATAGGTGTGTTATAGTTAGTATTGGCACTATAGATAGAGGAGAAAAGGTATCAGTGATGATGATCATTGGAAGCAATAGTGCAAATGATTCGGGCAGTACAATTTTCGTACACAGTTGAGGTTGTAAATAATTGGTGTATTGGTGCGCACCTTGAGTAGTAGAGACTGTGAGTATTTATATGTATACTTGTGGATTCAATTTCTTCGTTTGAAGAGTGTAATAAATTTCAATTTTTAAGAATTTTAAGGAGTTGAGATTTTATGTTATTAAATTTTGAGTATTCGAATTCAATTCAATAAACATAGTCAAGGCTATAAGGATTTTAAAAGTGATTAAATTTTTTCGATATTTGAGTATCTGATTTTAAGGAGGTATATGCAATTATTTTTAAGTTGATCGAGAAGTTAAACCTTGACGATTATTTTGAGGATTAATTTTATGGTAGATAAGAGATAAATATTAATATATGAGTAGATGATATACATGTGTAAGGATCTGATGACTTGAGTATGATTGAGATCTCACTGCCAACTGACTTGGGTGTCAATCTAGGGTTGTATTAGAGAGAGCAGTACTTAGTATAGTGTGTTGCAATTGATATGCACTTGAGTGATAAGAATAACTAGTATCAACTATTGCAGTAGGTAAGGAAGCTAGCAGTGAGTATGCTTGTAGTAGAGTGTGGTACCTAAAGAGATAGAGGTATCAAACTTTACATGCATCATTTGACCTATGATTATGTTAGAGATAGAAGATACTGCAAGTAATATGTTAGCAGGTTCTTTCTTTTCTTTCCTCATGTTCTTTCTTGTTTTCTGATTGATTGATACCTTAGTACCGTAGCTTGTGTGCATGATTTCTTGTTATAATGTAGTTAGTAGTACCCCTGATACAGAGACTGCAATACCATGACAAAAGACACCATGATCATACATATTTCCTTTAGGTTGCATGTTGTATGGTTGTAGGTAGAATTCTCTTAGACTTTGATTGTTGAGGATTTAACGGTAGTAAAGATTAACGAAGAGGTTATGACTTGACAAAGAGAGACAAGGTGCCTAAAATTTTGAGGAAAAATATTAAATTAAATAAAGAGTTGGAAATTTAATATGGCGTAATTGAAGTTTTGTTAAATCATTGATTTTTAAGAAGATTATGAAATGATTGAATTTATCATTAAATTTGAGGAATTTAAGAAGGCTATCGATATATTTATTGGACTGCAAGTTATGAACTTATATTTTGAATATTGTATTGGAGGTTTCATAAGTATTACATCATTGCATATTATATGGGGAAAAAAATCGAGGAATAAGAACACAAATGGATTAGTGTTGAATTCAAATTTTGGGATGAGATTCAATTTTTGAAATATGCATTGATTGGATTTCAATTAGAGGATTGAATATTAAATTCTTGTATTTCGTTATTAACTTAAAATTTTGGAGGATATTGTGATAAGAATGGGATTTGATTTATATTTGAAGATCTTTAGGGATATGATATTTAAAGAAGTTTTGAAAAATTTATTGTGAAATAACAATATGGAGTAGTTCATGATTATATGATTTGATGAATTTAATTTTGATGGTAGTAAATAAATAAATAAAACAATTGAGGATTTAAAAAAAAAATTGAGGATAAACATTGATTTAAATAGAGGGTTAAGGATTTAACATGGCAGAATTTATGATGTATAAATTCCAGGAAGATTATGACATGCTTAAATTGGTTATTAAATTTGAAAATTTTGGGAGATTATCATTATATTTATTTGATTGCAAGTTATGAATTTTAGAATTTTACATTTGGATGTTGCAATTAGAGAATCCATAAGTATCGTATTGTTGAGTACTTGAGGAAAGAGGAAATCGAGGAATAAATTTATTGATGGGTTAATGTTTAAATTTAAACTTGTGGGACAAGATTTTATTTTATACTTGTGCATCGAAAAATCAAATTTAAGGAGTGAATATTAAATTCCGAGTATTGAATTATTAACAAAAACTTTTAAGGAAATTTTTGATGGACTTTGATTTTACTTTGAGGATTTTTCAGGTTATACAACAATTTTAGAATTTTGAAATTGCGAAAGGACATTGTGGATTATTAAAAGATTTCATGGATGATAAATTTAAATTGAGGGAAATAATAATGTGTATGAATAAACGCCACTTTGAGGATTTTAAATTTCGAGGACGAAATTCTTTTAAGGAGGGTAGACTTGTCACTACCACGTCCCGAAAACAGGGGTATTTTTGACTTTTTGCAATATTTAATATTATGGATGGTTACAATTAAATAATTGCCTGATAGTATATTTAAATTAAATAACTGTGTGATGTGTACTTTAATATATTATTATATGCAGTGATTATTTATTTTGAGCTAGTAGACTTGACCTAGAAGCCAGTAGATGAATACCTGTCCGAATTTTAGAATTCTGTATTTAAATTATTTTATCTAGAATTTATTTATTGGTGATTGTAATTAATTATCTTATTTTATTTAATTATTGCGCATTGCCTTTGCTTCGATATTTGGAGGGCTATCCTGACTTTTGTCTTCCAACAAATTTCACAATCTTGCTCTAGACATGCCCACCTTCCATTCTGCTATTTTTGCAACTCATAATTATGCTCTCTGTACATTAATTCTAGCCGCACAAAAATCGTCGCGGACGTTATTTAATAAACTCCTATTTTTGTATCGTTGTGCGTTCCAATCGAAAATTGGAGGCAATCTTGACCTATTTTTCGTGCGGCCCAAATTAGGGTAATATTCTATTCTGAGTCTTCTTCATTATTGGTATTAATGACCTGATCTGATTTTGGCCCCATGTACTCCTAATTAATTTTTTTGAACACAACTTGCATTTATTTCCAATTAAATTAAGGATACTATTTTAACTGATTATGAAATTCCAATTTATTCCAGTGCCCTGCTAATTGAGCCCGTACCGATCATACAGCGCCCCCTGACCCTACAAAACACCGGACCCCGAATCGCCCACCAAATTTTCGTTATTTTATGTGTTTGTGCAATTTCCCGAATTTAAGGGGCTAAGTTGAAATTATTCAATTGTAGGTGTCATCACACCCATTTGTTTAAACCAATGGAGAAGCCAACATTGACTAGTCAACACCCTCACCCACATGAAGAAATCCTCATGTTTAATCTGGACCACCCATTAAATGGATGCAATCCCAACCCTTCATTCCAACACCCTCTCTCCCTATATAATATCATGTCTACATCAACCCTAATCCCTAGACAACCTAGGTTTTCCCCCACCTCACAAGCCTCCATCCTCTCTCCTACGTATGTAACTTCTTTTCTCCTTCTTCTTCTCTTCTTCTTCTTCTTCTCCTTCTTCTTCTTCTTTTACTTTTTGAATTTAATTCAAATAGTTAGGAAGAGGGGGGAAACCATTATACACCATCACCCTGTACACCTCCCCGACCTGCTCCGGCGGCCAAATCCGGCGGCCGAGCCCCCGTGCCCTCCCCCTACTCTTCCCCGACCGGCGCTGCAGTTTCTCCCCAGACCCTCCGGCGGCCGCTGGCAGCCACCCCGCTGGCCAATCCCTACCCACTGTGCACTGCCGCTCCGGCCAGTGCGGCCGTCGACTCCGACGGTGACAACCCGGTCGAGCTCTCCCCCGACCCCCTGTGTACTCCGACCGAGCCCGACTTCCTCTACTCTCCCTCCTACCTCGACTCCGGCCGGCAGCTGCATCACCACCACCATCATCTACCCCCACCGCGGCCAACCCGAACTCCCCTCCCTCTGCTGCTGCTCAACTCCGAGCTCCTCCCAACGCCATCTCCATTCACCACCGCCACCTCCATTATCATCATCTCCTAGCCACCACCACCATCAACCCCATTCACCACCACCACTTCCATCATCAACCATCACCACTACAGAATATGTATAAAAACAGTGACAAAAGCCAAGTAATGTAGATCTGAGTTAGAACTGCGAAGAGACACAGTGAAGAGACTTGAGACAACCAATAATAATGCAAAGAGCAGTGCTGAGTTGAAGATGAGCAACACAGTAAGTTTCTTTTTCTCCCCATCCCTCTTTCTTTATATATATATAATGTATGTAGGTATGTATGTGTAAATAAATTAATATGTAATGTATATATATATACTAGTATATATGTATCTGTATATAATAATTAATGTATAGTTAATGAATATATATAACCAAGGTGTATGTTAATGTGTATATAATAAATGTGTATGTTAATGTATATATAATTTAATATATATGTATATGTATATATTTAATTAATGTATGTAAGTGTATGTATTAAATTTAACTGGTATAAATGTATATATATTTTTATGTGTATAATTATTTTGATATATATATATGTATGTATATTTTTGTATAAACCTACATATATTTATTTGGTATAGTTTCATGTAGTATATGTGTAATAAAACATATTTTTAATATATGAATTAATTGGCATCTGTATATATATGTAGTATAAATTTAATTTGTACATTCTCTGATTAAGTTCATACTTTATATTTGTAATATATATATATGATTAAATTGTATAATTATAC
Source organism: Iris macrosiphon (assembly GCA_036927795.1). Classification (NCBI taxonomy): domain Eukaryota; kingdom Viridiplantae; phylum Streptophyta; class Magnoliopsida; order Asparagales; family Iridaceae; genus Iris; species Iris macrosiphon. Next base: position 232,017,948 of record JAYESA010000004.1, read on the forward strand.
ATATGTTTTAAGTTGGTATATATATAGTACACAGTTATTGTTTAACTAATATGTATATTATTTATTCTGGGTATTTTTATTTGGTATAAAATTAATTTGGTGAATTAATAGTAGTATGATTAAGAATGATGTTGACAATATATATATATGTATATTCTAAATGTACTTTTGCACATACATGATATATACGTATTTTAGTATATAAAATATAATAGTATACGTACTATTTTGGTATAAATATATATATATCTTCATTGTTCAATTGGCATAGTATAATATGTATATATGTATCCCTACTAGATGACCCTAGTTGACTAGTGCCCTGCCTGGCATGGCCCTGAGGCCAGTGTTTATAGACTGTGTGTTAGGGTAGCACCTGATACAAGTGTTATTGTGATGTGTTTATAGGACTATTGTTTCATCCAGGGGATACTCTGGAACAGGACATCCATAAATACCAGCTAAGGACCCGAGGCAAGTACATTCTCTGATAATTTCCAATTTCTTGATAATTTCTATAAGTTCAATAATCTTGAAATGTTACAACTGAATCTTGGACACTGTGCTACACGAACTAGTATAGCTTGGATCTGCAGTCATGAGATGTTACCTTGATTATCGTATTGACATTGTACACGACATGTATATTAGACATCGTACATGATAGACTGGACTTGCTCGTGTATCGTGACGTGTCATGGTTGGATCCACAGTACTAGTTGGGGGTGGGGAAGTAGTTAGTAAGAAATGTGATCATAACCTCCTATTGTAGTATAGAAAAATTGTAAGTGTTAATCATGCTCTTCACCCATGATTAGCCAGGCCCTGTAGCAATCGTACATGTTCCCAAGCCGATCATATTTCGAAACTACTATTTCAAAATACTTAGAATAGATTACAGTTCCCTATTTTAAATCATATACTACATCACCCGTATATGATACTGTTCCTTGTTCTTTCATTTTCATACATGCACTGACTGTATCATATTGCCTATTGCCTGTCTCTTTACATTGCCTGTCTCTCTTAAATTGCCATTGCATTTATTTCACTGTCTTCTCAGTAGCTAGCATGACATGTTTTATTGTATTATAGACATTATCAATTAATGGAACTGTTATTTGAGATTGTTGCTTTGCTCCTTCCTGACTGGAAATATTTTTCCAGACTATGCCTTAGAGGACCGCTGTCCGACACTTTATGGACCATATGGTGAGTAGCTGCAGGCTTGGTAGTTTAGTTGTGATTCTGGAAGGTCTAGCCAGAAATTACTATTTTTAGTTAGTTCTTTAATTAGACTATTTGGTACCGGATTTGTCTCCGGCATTTTGATGAGACTTGGATATTGTTGAGTTAGGATATTACTTGTTGACTTGTGTTGTGTTTAATTTTAATTTTCTGTTCGAAATCTTATCGTGCTGAAATCCTGTGATTGAGTATGTGTTCATCTTATTTGTGTCATCCGTGCCTCCTAATGGAGATTGGATGCTTGCGTGACATTAGTTAGATAGTATCAAGACCTTGACAGCGTTCTACCGCCGACACTGCGGCGTAGGCTGGACGTACCCACGCACTTGTGCCCCTAAACCGGGTGCGGGTCGTGACACGTTCATGGTGATTCTGTATAGGTTATAGGAATTGTGACATAGATCTTACATATGTATAGCTATCATTATGATTTGCTGCATTAGCTAGAGGTCATGATCTTGCGTGTTATGGTCATGAGACGTGAGGTTACATTAGGTGGGGAGAGTCTTACCATACTAAAGGCTGATTATGTTATATATATATATTACATTACTAGAAGTGCCTTAGACTCTGACCAGAGCTTTGGCACACTTACTAGCCCTTCGATAATAAATACTGCTATGGGTTTCCCCGACACAGAGCCTATAGTAGTTTCAGCCTGAGTGTGATTAATGCTCTTATTTGCATATCACATAGCTGGTTACTGTTTGAATAAACAAAAAAAATGAGAGAAGAAGAGGGTTTATATGAAACCTTTCCTTTTTTGCTTACAAACAAGAAAAAAAGTATAATTAATCCTATACGAGGATGTTAAGTACAATAAAAATGATTCTGGGAAATAATTGCTATAGGAGTCTGATCTGCGGTCGGTCACTTTGTCCCTTGGACCACACAATAATGAAGAAGTGCTGTAGAAGAAGAGGAAGCTTCAAAAGTTGCAAGTGAGATTGAATTCTCGTTGCCAAAGTTGTCAATCAACACTCTCTGTCCTTGCTCTCTCTCTCTCTCTCTGATCCTGCTTGTCGTGCCCCTTTCTGATCATTGATTTGATCCTTAACGATCTCTATACCCTGTGACCAGGGGTCTCTATTTATAGAGATCAGTCACAATAACTGTCCAGTTGGCGTAGAAGCCAAGCTGGGAAGAAAGTTGCGTCTTTTACGCGGCAGTTATAATAACTGCTACCCACGTTCGAATGACCTTCTAAATCTGCGTATGACACGTGTTCCATTATAAGGTAATGCGTATAACTGCTTCTCAAAGATCACGGCATGCAAGCCACGTAGGTAACTGCCCCCCCTGCGTAAAGATGGTTGGTGTAAAAGCCAAATAACTGTTTTATTGGCGTAAAAGCCAAATAGCTGTCTTGTTGACGTAAAAGCCAAATAGCTGTCTTGTTGGCGTAAAAGCCTAACTCTGCGTAAAACTCTTGTTGGCATAAAAGCCTAACTCTGTGTAAAACTCTTGTTGGCGTAAAAGTCTAACTCTGCGTAAAACTCTTGTTGGCATAAAAGCCTAACTCTGCGTAAAACTTGATGGTGCATGAATAATAGACAACCAGCGTAAAATAGCTAATTATCCATCACGACTGAGGTTATGAGCGTATTCTGGGCTAAATAGCCTTATCGCATACCTTTGCAAATATAGCCGAGTTGGCGTATTTCGAGGAGATATCATACGGTGTACTCCTATAGTTGAAAAAGCCTGGTTGGCGTAAAATACAAGGATGGTGATGTGAGCGTATTAGTCACAGTTTTAGCTCTCCCCGTCATAACAAAATCTAAAGAATAGAACCAAATCTAGTGCATTAAATGCAGAGATATGCCTCCATCTCGTGCATTAAATGCAGAGATATGTCTCGAGCTCTGTGCGAGAAACAGCTTTTGACGTGATGTCTGATTTTGTCACATCTTGAGCGTAAAAACTAATTTCTGCCCATATAAAATAGGCAACGTATTCTTTGAATGCGTAAAAATGACTTGTATCAAGAATATATCGCTAAACGATAACCTGGGTCTCTGTACAAAATCATCATCACAGTCGTCCTCTCGATCATCGTGCAGTACTTTTGTCAGGAGTCAGGTTCACTGTTCTGTCTGACAAATTCATCCGAGGAATACGAAGAGTTTCTCCTACAACTTTACGCTGCATTAAAAACAAATGTATTTTTGAACTTTACGCAAGAGGGTAAAGCAACCTTTTACGCGGAACAGCCTTGAAGCGCTGCTTTACGCGGGCAGCTCTGAAGCTCTTCTTTACGCTAAACAACTCTGAAACTCTGTTTTACGCGGATTGTTCTGAAGTCATGTTTTATGTCACACAATCTTGAGACTCTGTTTTACGCAGACTATTCTGAAGTCATGTTTTATGCCACACAGTCTTGAGGTTTTATTTTACGCAGACTTCATGTATGTTGGGGATTTTGATTATATAATACGCGTACAATTCCCCAGCATATTTCATGCATCTACAAGACCCCCTTCAAAGTTTTCAAATTTCTCGTAATTTGAAATACTTTGAATGAAGCATGAAATGGTCAAATTTGACTCGTTCTTCGAGGCTGATTTTTTGGCTATATTTAAGGAGTCGTTGGAACCTGTATGTTCTCTTCTGCCTATATAAGTGCAAGCAAATGAACTTGGTTTTCCATACTTCCTTCACCACAAAGATGGCTGCTGAGATTCATTAGGCTGATCTGAGAAAGAAGAAGATTATGTTCTTCCAGCATGTAAGGAGCCGTAAAAAAGAGACGTCTTCGAGCAAATATTCTCTGCAACGATGGACCATGGATGGATATCATAGCTTCCTTTGCTCGAGATAATCAGCGATTTTATATGGCAATTTGTCAAAGAGAGAGGAAGGGTCGTATTAGACCACACAGCTTGCTAGCTGAATTTTTCCCTTTTATGAAGTTGGACCCTGATGGGCAGCTTGGCCGTGTCTTCCAGTATTGTGTTGGGTTTGAATCCCTAATGTAAACCCCCTCAATTAATCCTATTGATGGTCATGTATGGATTTGAAAATTTTGGTTTAGCAGCAGATGTTTGAGGTTAGAGTAGAGTTTCATATGTCTATTATTTATTAATTAAACCTTTAGCGCACCCTACCATTGTTGTTTTATTCGGAGCCAAATATCAGCCCATAAATTCTATCGGACTATTTACTTCTGATTTGACTCGCCAATTTAGGCACTGGAATTTTCCGTCACACAAAATCAAATTAGTTGTGCCCTAAATTAATTGCACAACTTCCCGTATCCAAAATCTCATAATTAAATTCCATGTCGGATACTTGTGTCGTTACCTTCAATTTTGAGATACCAACTTAACCCGTTGAGCCGGACCAACTAAAGGGTCCAAGACTGACTCCAAGCCCCCACCATTTTTGACCTTTGTGTTATTTCCAAATTTTGACCCAAAGTGCCTCCATTTAATTTAAAAGTGCGTGGCACTTTAATTCTATTTAAATCGGGGATACCAATTTTGAATAATCCTATTTTAATCCCCAATTAATCCCAATGCCCCTTTAATTAAACCCATGTCAAACACACAACACCCCCTCACCACACAAAATACCAAACACTATTTTCTCCACAATTTTTGCATCATTTCATGTGTTTGTGCAATTATCCAAATTTAAGGGGCTTAGTTGTAATTTTTGAATTAGGTGTCCTTACCTCATTGGCCAAGGCCAAATGGAGAGGCTACCCTTCTTTGACCGTAGTCAACACTCTCCCCCTTCCTTTGCATGAAGAAACCCAACTCTTCATGTAGAATCCCCACCCTCCATTTGAATAGGGAGCATCACAACCCTCCATCCTCCACACCAACCCCTATAAAGTATCCTTTCCCCCTCTCACCAATGCAGGCCATAATCCCTAGGAATTGGAAACCACCCTCTCCTCTCTTTCTCCTTCTTCCTCCACCTAGAGAACCGAGCCTCCCTCCTCCATATATTTATTTCTTTTCCTTCTTCTTCTTCTTCTTCTTCTGGAAGGAATCTCCAGCCGAGTAGGTGCACTCCGGTGGATGACCTCTACTCCGGCGGCTGATCTCAACTCCGGCACTGTGCAACCCATACTCTGGAGAGTCGTGTCCCAACGTCGAGCCCGTACTGCCTCTCCACCCCAGGCCTGCTGTCATCCCGCCGCTCTGCCACTACTCCGGCTGCTGCCGAACCTGCGTCGAGCCCGCTCCACCATCACAGTTCGGCTTTAGACCTCCCCCCGACTCCACTGCTTAGGCATAGCTCCCCCCATCCGACCTCTCCTCCACCACTGCCGATCCTCCACCCTGATGGAAATCATCTCTCCGACCTCCTCCGCCTCACCCGTCCACCTCGAGACCTCCACCTCAGTCCCCCGACTCCACTGTACTCCGACAGCCACTCCGGTACTGCTCCGCCCGCCGCAGCCCGCAACTTCGACGAGCTGTTCTCCGGCCAAGCCCCCTTGATCTCAAACAACCACCACCACCACCATTGCATCCTCAGTCCAACCACCACAATCGCATCACCCCATCCGACCTCCACCTGCTGTACTCCGGCCAACCCCGGTCGGCGCTGCCCTGCCTAGGTATACCTCTCCCCCTCTCTAGAGTTTATTCACTGTGTCATTGATTATTATGGTTTTTATTTGTTTATATAATCTGGTGAGTTATTGTTTAGCTAGGGTTTTCGTTGATTTATATTCATGTGAGTATATTATTAGGGTTTTATTCTTAGAGCATGTTGATGATGATGTAGGGTATGATAAAGGATATGGGAAATGACTTATTGCATGTTGAAGAGGTTAATGTGATAGGTTTAATGTGATAGGTTTATTGTGATAGGATGAATGTAGGTCAGGGTTTGTCTTCTACAAGAACTAAAATGATTTATATAAAATATTTGTTCATGGAGATTTAGGTATTGATCTTTGAATAAATGTTCGGGATATATTACATGGTGGTAAAATGCTAATTAATTTAATGAGAATTAAATTGAGGGGGAATAAGATTCTGATTTATTGAACGTTGATGAACACCGAGGAGCACGTGATTGATTGAGGACTAGTGTGTAGTGTAAAACCCCTGATCGGTAATTTGGGGACTGGAAATCAAAGGTGATTAATTTAGAGCAGTACTTAATTTAGAGCACGATATTAAACGAAGGAATTATAATCGTTAACTGTATTTTAAGGATGGTTTGATGATGTGGTACTGATGACTAGATAATTTGATGTATCGTACCGATAGTCAACTGTGGTCAACCCCCCTAGCGTCTTGTCCCTGTGAGTCGTAGCTGAGACTGAGCTTAGGTATAGATGTGTGTCGCATCCCTGTTTAACGTGGAATAGATTATTAATTTTGGTTTGTATCTCATCTCTAGGTACTACGGGACCTGAGGACTTGGACGTGGTACCGGATCCCCGTCACCAGCGGCCGCATGCAGGCAAGTGTACCTTGCCACCCTGTATTTCATATTACAGATATTTATTGTTTCTTTATGTACATTATGCACGTATTTATGTTGACGTTCGATACTTCACGTCTGGATCACAACAGGGTGCAGGCGTTCGTCATAACTTCTTAGAATAATTGTTAGATGTTTGTAACACCTCGATGTACGTACCTGAGTATATCGACACCCCAGGACACACTCATACACTGTGATTGTGCCAGATTCCTGTATCCTGATACTGACATCATGACTAGAGACTGGGATGACCTTAGGGTCGCATCTGTTGAGTTATTTCTGTGTGTTGAGACTGTTAGATAGAGGTTCAGGTTCAGTGCACCACCGTTGACCGCTTGGGAAGGGGTAGACAGTTACTAGACGTTTGGGCTTCTCTGCACGCGCTTATATATGTATATGTAGTGATCCTGTATTCTAGAGTAGTGTATTACCCGTGTGACTCTGTGCTCGGAGCTACGGTATGTCCCGTGTGTCTCTGTGTTCGGAGCTACGGTTTTATTTTGGACAGTCCACGTGTCGAACATTGTATTTAAATTGTGTCACACTAGTTTGGTTATGATAGAGTATCCTGTTGTTGCACTTGTACTTTCTGTTTACTTGGCATGCTGTATATTTGTACCTTGTTACGTCCCTCTGAGGACCTGGTTCCCTTCCAGGCTTAGGCGACGAGGATTACCCGGAGGAGTACGGTCCGGGTACGTATCCTGCAGCAGGACCCACTGCCGAGGACGAGGTCATCCCTGAGGACTTCGCCTGATCGCTGGTAGTGACTCTTTCCTTGGGATGGTATTACTACCTAGTTACCTGATACCGTTCCAAGTTATCTTATTGCTTACTTTTATTCCAGTATTTTGTACTAGCGGGTTTGTTCCCGTGTGACTACTCTAGTATTTGTACTTGATACTTATCTTGGACATTTCCTTTCTGCACATTAGTTGTTGTGTTTACCTCTATGTGCTCTTATATTTGTTGCATGTGGATGGGATTTAGATTGACTATTTATGTGTTATGTGATGGGTTATTCATTGTACTTTATAGCTTAGGTGCACTCCGACGGGCCCATTAGATTGGGATGCCCGCCGAAGTGAGCTGCTGGCCATTGCCACGCGACTCGGTTCCCTATGCATGGAACCGGGACGTGACACCTAACACAAATCTGAGCATGGCCGCCGATGACGTATGGGGGGTGGGCTTGAATAATTTAAACAGGCCCACTTTTGTATCCTCCCTCCATTCACCATTTTCTTGGCCCCCGGCCGAAGAAGTGCTGTAGAAGAAGCTATAAAGATCTTTATCAGACGAGAACCTAGCGTAATAGATTCCCATCATATGTAATCATGATCTTGAATATTAATGAAAAATCCTGTGTAAAATGGATTTCCATCATATGTAATCATGATTAATAAACTTGTTTTCTTTTATGCACTATTATTTTGCAATATTGCTGTAAGAAAGTCTGATAATACATAGCTTCAATATGCTTGAGTAATTTTTACGCTCTTTGACAAATATGCCTCCAATCATGTCCCAACTTTTACGCGTAGAGGAAGATGCGTAAAAATTTCTTTAGTATTTAAATTATCTTGAAAATCCAACTGTCATGCTGTTTTTGACGAGGAGTCACATAGAATTCTGAACCGTCATTTCTCCTTCATAAATGTGAAGAACAACTGTTCAGAACATCATCTTCAAAAATGGTATCTCGAAAGATTCTCGAGACGAGGCAAGAAATGTCCGCCGAACAGGCCATCCCTGAACTAGATTCTGGCTAAACTTCGAATGAACTATCAATGGCCAAGGAAGAAAAGTCCTCTTCCAGTGAAGACAGACACTTTCAAGGAACTCCTTGGCCCTTTCATCTGATGAAGTCTTATCAAAATAAAAAGAGAAAACGCTGATAAGAAGAGCACTTCCTGCGTAAAATCTTGTAACCGGCTTCTTCAAGCGTAAAACCCAGATTATCAATATATACGCGTATTCTGCTGACTGATCTGTTCCGTGTAATTTAAGATGCGCGTAAAATCATAGATCTGTAGCATCTGAGCGTAAAGCTTCTGAGCGTAAAATCATAGATCTGTAGCTCCTGAGCTTAAAAGCTTCTGAGCGTAAAATCGTAGATCTGTAGCTTCTGAACGTAAAATCGTAGATCTGTAGCTTCTGAGCGTAAAAGCTTCTTAGCATAAAATCATAGATCTGTAGCTTCTGAGCATAAAATCATAGATCTGTAGCTTCTGAGCATAAAAGCTTCTGAGCGTAAAATCGTAGATCTGTAGCTTCTGAGTGTAAAATCATAGATCCTTGCTCTGCGCGTAAAAATTTGAGCATAAAATCAAGGATTTGTTATGCAGCATGACTATCTGTCTTCCTTTTCAAATGATCGGCTGACGTGGTCCCAAATCATAACCGACTATTAAAAATTGGATTTGGTTAAGGATTCAGAGAGTCCTTAAACTCTATAAATATGCCTAGGTCGTGAGAGAGAAAAAACCCTTCATCTTTCTCTGTAAAACCCTTCGTCTCTTTCTGAAAAACTCTTCGTCTCTTTCTGAAAAAGATCTCAGACTCGCCATGGCACCAAAACAGTCCTCCATCGCTAAGGGAAAGAAAGTCGCTTCATCATCTCGCTCCACTGCTCAAGCACGAGCGAATCCTACTAGGCCAAACGAGCCTCATTCTGAACGAAGTGCTCCGCCGTCTAGCTGTGCATCGGGCATCACAGGTAAAACTTCGAGAGAAATAAAAAAAGCCTCCGCACACGTTGTACGTGTATGTGCAAATATGCCCACATTTTTAATGTGTCAGCGTAAAACTCCATATTTTTGCAGCCTGATATAAAAACTCAGACTGTCAAATTTTAGCGTATATTGCGAACCTTGCATTTTATGCACTGAATGTAAATTCCAGCATAAAACTTCATATTTTTGTAGTCTGGCATAAAAGACCAAGACTGTTAGGTTTTGGCGTATACGGCAAACCTTGAGTTTTACGCACAGCGTAAAACTCCAATTTTTGCAGTCTGGCTTAAAAGACCAAGACTGTTAGGTTTTGGCGTATACGACAAACCTTGAGTTTTACGCACAGCATAAAACTCCAATTTTTGCAGTCTGGCGTAAAATTCAGACTGTCAAGTTTTGGCGTATAGGACAAGTGTGTAGCACCTTACGTTTTACGCACTAAAAAACTGACTTATTCTCTTGCTTTTTGCAGTAGACCTACAGATCCCCCCTCTGGCTGAAGTGATGGGCTCTGCTGCTGGAATGCTTAATTCCAACTACTTGGAGGACTTGTCCCATGTGACTTTCCCCATCTCTGGAAACGAGTATCCTCAAGAAAGGAGAACTCTGATCTCGGCCCAATGAGAACAAATGTTGCTGAGTATGATCAGTGGGGAACCTTTGACGTACATAGACGACAGTGAGTATAAGAAACCAACTTTCTTATTTGGGGATGTTATTGATAAACAATCCCAGACAAAGTCCAAGAAGGAAGATTGGGTATTTTCTGCTGAGGGCACGGTCATGTTCCTGCCAAAGATGTCAGAGATTACCCTATCTCTGCATTCTTCCATGCCACACATCCCAGAAGGATGTCATGGACTCTGACTCCTGATCTTCATGGCCAGCCAGGGAAGATCTTTTATAAGAAAGGATTAAATCAAGGATCCTTTGCAAGTAGTCCCTCCGGCCCTATCATGCCCTTTAGAGGATTACTACCGGGCAGCGTCCCGAGTGAAGACTCTTCCTTGATCCAGCCATTTCAAATGGCAACTTTCTACAATGAATTCATGGGGGCAGGGAGGAGTATATCCCAAGGTTAAACCTTGCACCAGTGGATGGCTTAGCCCCCATAATCTTCGATGGACCAGTTTAACTGCATGGGCCCTGAAGTACTTTCTGATGGACCTGGAAAGTATTAACTTATTTAAGGCTGTGAGCGCCACTAGTGTTGGGCTGCCCATCAATCCCAATTTGTTCTTAGCTTTGATGGAGCGATATAACTCGCTTACTGGGACTTTTGCCAATCCGATAGGTGAGTTGGGCCTAGCCCTTCATGAGATGGCAGATATCTCAAAGCTGCCAATGGGAGACATTCCTTATGAAGAATACGTCCCCACCAACAGAGAGTTGAAGGATACCAACCCTCGGGTAGTGGCAGTATACCAAGAGCTGATGAGCCACTATCTTGCATGCACCACCTTCTACAAAGAGCCCTCTGATTTAGCCCATATTAACAAATGGGTATCCTACCTCTTCTTCCATCAGGCTAGAGGTGCCAAGCAGGACAAGGTTGTAGATAACAAAGACAAACCTTTGAACCCTCTGAGCATTCTTAATGCCAACACAATCGATGATCTTATTGAAGATGCAGAGGCTCCAGACTATGTTCTGAATGAAGAGATAGGGGGTTATCCTGCAGGAACCAAAGCCTACAGTTATATGAGGCATTGCCGAAAGCCTCTGTCAAGAGAAGCTCAACTGGCTGACTTTCTTTCTATTTGGCTACGCAGATGGGTGGTGCCTGGCATCGCATCTGCGGATCGCATTTATTGCAATACCTTATCGCCCGCAGTGCGTTTGGTGTTTGGAGCTAGATTGGGCCTACTCCCTGCTATGGTATGCAGGATACAAGCTGGCCTGAGGGCTTTTACTGATGGGCTGCTGGCCGATACCACTCAGAGTGAAGGATATCCCAGAGTGGAATTACCATTCTTATATCTGATGGGATGGTTAATTCTTCACAATACCAGAGTGATGTCTCCCGGATCTGCCAGTGGTTTGGGCCATAACTTTCTGTTGAATTACAGGAATTCTTCTTGGAATGTGACTAGCATCATAGATTGTCGACTAGCACTAAATTTTGTCCACAGTTAAAAATTCTTCTACACCGTCCCCCCTGTACATATTAATCAACAGGGGACTAAACTTTTGGATGCAGGTCAGGGGAAGACTATTCTTTCTCCTGAAGCCTTTTATTGGTTGGTCTGCATTAGACCTTCCCACCTGCTGTACAGAAGCGAGGACCACTGCTACTTGGAGCCTTATCTGCCTAGCCGCTTTGTCAGGCAATTTGGATATGACCAGTTGCACGTAGGAAATCCTATTACCAGCTTCAAATTCAAAGGTGGACTTATTGATGGGGCTAGAGGATGGCGGTATTTTATTATGGGTTGTACTAGAGCAACCTTTGCTGTTCCCACGACCTCCCTCTCCACGGAGTTGCGCATTCTTCATTCATACACACAGTTTTATGTGTCCATCAATACCTTTCATCGTGATTTTGATGTACATGGAAGTTTCAGAATGCCCTCTCATAAGTCCACTAAAAGGGAGGAGATACCATCTGTCTCCTCTGATGAAGGTGATGAAGCTACTGGTGCAGATAATTTTTTGTTAATTTTACCGAGAGGCATAATAGCTCCGCCAGCAGAGCCTCTCATTATTTCCAATAAACGAAAGGCTTCTACTCTGAAAGAGCCTTCCCCCCGCAAGAAGAATAAGACTACCAGAGGTCCTAAAAAGACTTCCACCGAGGGGGCCTCTTCCAGGAGTAAGCCTATTGTTTCCCCTGCTAGGGATGATTCTTTGATTAGATGTCCTTCGCCTTTTAGAGAGGGAGCCTCCACAGTTCCAGCTGAAAGTGCTGGAGATTCTTTGCCCGTGACTGCTGCCGCTACCACCGTTACTGGTAGTGCTTCTAGATCGCCTTCGAGGCCAAGCTTAATAAGAGTCAGTATACCTTTACCAAGACAAATAATGGGACTAGCCCCTCCTTCGTCTGTAAGTATTTCAAGCGAGATTCTACCCGATGAACCTCGAGTAGATCTAGGTGATGACTGGGATGACTACCTTCAAGCGTCAGTTGGCGTACCCTCTTCTCCAGGTATGATAGCTTGTTTAGCATCATTAAGAAATGATTTATCTATACAGGCTGCAGACACACTATACATACCATCGGCCATGGGTAAATGTTGTCTTTACGCTTTCTTTAGGAAAATTTAACATCAAATTGATATTAACTTTCTCTTATCTTATTTTCAGGCGAAGACATTTCTGGGGGGGGGGGGGGTGGAGCTGAAACAACCTCTGATTTTGTTGCGGATCTAACTAATGAAACGGCGGAGACCATCGCCAAAGGAGCCGTTGATCTTTCATCTGCGACATTCTCCGATATAACCCAGCCAGCAGCAGTTCAAATAATATCAGAGTTGGATGAACCCACAATCTCAACTGTGCCTCCTTCGTCGAGCATGCCAGCAACTTCAACTATTGTTGGTGTCTCTTCTTTTGTCGCACCATCTGTTGAGGCAACGACTGTGGTAACATCCTCTGCAGTCATTCCAGAAATAAGATTTACCGCTATTGCGGCCACTTCCAGCGTACATTCGATCTTTGCTATGCTAGTTGAACAATATACTAGCATATTCTACCTCACTTTGAAAGAATTGATATCTATGGTGCTGGAGAAGAATCTAGACTTTGATGCTCTGAAGACGTCCTCCATGCTCACTATAGCTCCGATTAAAAATTTTAATGACATCGAAAGAGCTAATCCGCTAGAGAAAATAGTTAATTGTTTAGAAAACCCATTAACGAATATTTGCAACTATTCCGAGGCAGCATCAATGACTTGGTTCAGACTGAGTATGACTCACTAACTGCGGAATTTGCTCAGAAGACAAAATCTAAACAAATCCATCCAGGAATATCAACAAGAGATGGAGAAAGAGAAAGAAGTATTGGTGGAGAGTATTCCTTAGCTGGCTCAGTGCCGTGCCGAATGTGAGGGATATGAAGTGAGGGTTCAAGAATTGGAAGCTGAACTTGCTCAAGCCAGAGAGAGGCTTCTCAAAGCATCGCTAGTTCGTGATGTCTTGGATGGCCAAGTGAATACAGCTCAACAGAACTTGACCCGTGTGGGTGTCATTCATGCAAGTTTTGTTGATTCTCTGTCCGAGCTATCCCTCTTGAGCAATGACGAGGTAAGGCTGGAACAGGCTCGCACTAACATTTGAAACTCCAGGAATGAGAGGATGGCTGCTTTGGCGCAACAGATCCGGGATATAACTGATCCTCCCCAATGATGTACTTTTTTGCTTCTCCTGTAATTTCTTAGAGATAATAAAGATACATTTTTTGACTTTATGGACCCATCATTTTTTAGAATATAAATGATAGGCTAAGATGAAAGTGATATCAGAGGTAATATGAACATGATATACTTTCGGTAAGGTTTAGCTGAATGTAAATCTATTCAGAGGTAATATGAACTTGATAGAATATAATCCAACTAAATTTGTATACTAAACATTATCAGAGGTAGTATGAACATGATAGGCTTACAAATTAGTTAAGCATATCTATTAAGAGGTCATATGAACCTGATAGAATATGATTCAGCTAACCTTTGTACGTAGTATCGCCAGAATGAGATCTTCATCATACTCTATTAAGCAAAGGAGATCAAGTATAGTACTTTTTTAGTAATTTGCCGTTGATAGGAGCCATTTATCAAATCTCCATTAGGCTTGGCTAATCTTTAAGAGCCATTTAAAATTATATAAGGGCCCTCCTTTTGTTTACGATTATTTGTACAAACTTTGGACATCGTACCAGAGGTAATATAGACATAGTACAACACCGTATTTGTTGAGGACATCCCACTGGGGGATCTTTGGTGGACCTATTATTTGTTGCACACGTTGAGTGCAAATAATAAGTTCGAAACAAGCCCTATCAGTGGTAATATGGACGTGATAGGTTTTGTGGCTAGTAAAGACATCCTGCTGGGGGATTTTTTGTGGACCAATTACTTTTTTGCGTACGTTAGTGCAAGTAATGAGTTTGAGACAAGTCCTGACAGAGGTAATATAAATGTTGTAAAATATGACTCTGCGGGGATAGTGGAGAGACATATTCCAGAGGTAACATGAATAAGAACTGACTTTTTCTCTGCTGGGGAAAATGAAAGTAGTTCTGAGGTAATGCGGACTTAAACTATTCATTTCCATTGCGGACATCCCATCGGGGGATTTTTTGTGGACCTATTACTTCTTGTGGATGAGAGTGCAAGTAATAAGTTTAGGACAAGCCATGCTAGAGGTAATATGGACGTGGCAGTTTTCATGGAACTAACACCACTGGCGTACTTAAAGTTAAGTGCGGGTGCTAAGTTAAGAAGACAACCAATATCAGATGTAATATGGACATGATAATCGATAGCCAAAACTCGAAAGGTTTGCTCAGAGGTAACATGAACATGACAAACTCAGCCTGAGAGAAATATTACAACATCAGTTCAGAGGTAATATGAACGTAAACTAATGTCCAAAAAATTCGTTGAGGAGTAATTTGTTGAGTGTGGTCTATCCAAGCATGAAGATAGACCAAAGGATTATTCCGCTGGGGAGATTGATGGGACGATAGCTCAGAGGCAATATGAGCATGGCTAGCGTCTAACGAGATTGGTTGTGGATAGTCACTGCGGGAGTGTGCGAGTAGACCTAAGGATTGCTTCGCTGGGGAAATTTTTTGAGGATCCATCATCCATTGTGTATCCGAGACTCTTGGATACGGATGATGGCTCTTTACAAGAATTTATAACGAAGGAGAAAATGTTGCACATATGCACTTGCTGGGAATGCCAAATTGCTGAACATATCTATTCAGAGGTCATATGAACATGATAGAATATGATTCTCGATCTTTGACGATCGAGAAAATATTGCACATAGGCACTTGTTGGGTATGAAGAACCAAGAGTCGATTTGTACATCTGGGTTATGAACTTATTATCCATGGCGTGCTTTAAGTACAGATAATAAGCTGAAGTGACTAGCACTACCAGGGGTTATACGAACGTGATAGTAGAAAGTCGAAGAGCAAAACTTCACTCATAGGTAATGTGGACATGAAAAAAATTCTGAAAAATATCTTACTCAGAGGTAATGTGGACGTGGTAAGATATGACTCTGTGGGGATAAAGAAAAATAGGACAGAGGTAATATGGAGTGACCATTTTGTGGTGATAGTTTTACCCTGTTGGAGAAAGTGGAGAGGCGTAGTTCAGAGGTAATATAGACGTGAACTGATTGATAGCAACAACCTGGGAGGTTTGCTCAGAGGTCATTCGGACATGGCAAACTCAGCTGGAGAAAAATAGTTTGGACGTGAACCCATGTCCGAAAAATTCACTGGGGAGTGATTTGCTGAGTTGGGATAGTCCTGAAGGTTGCTCATCTGGGGAGACTTTAGGGACTCGTCATTCGATACTTCTCGAGGGGGGCAAATTGACACGTTGGAGTGAGATTAATTTGCAACGACCGTCTTCTCGTTTATAAATACAAAGTGATAACTTTGGCGTCGATCAACTCCTGGATTTTCCTTTTCAGTACATAGCATGCCTTTGTGGGGTGATGAATGTACCGATGAAAGAGACAATATTCTGGGTCATCGACCTTGCCAGCCCTTTCAGGATATCTGATGTTGGGTAGCCGAAGTTTGTTTTCCTTCATCAATACATTGAAGATTTCAATGATGTCATCCTCTTTGAAGGAGAAAGTCCCCTTTGGCCTTCGGGCTCCCGATACCTGAGTCATACGGTCCTCAGGGAAGATGGTCATAGTTGCTTCATCTTCGGATTCAGAGAGAATTCTACCCCCAACTTTGGATGCTGCTCTGTTTTGTCGAGGGAGACTACCCCCAGACATGTCATCGTCTGGTTCTTCTTCCTGTAATGATGACGAAAAGCTCAATCGGTTGAAAATTGACCGTTTTTCTTCAGAACAACAACGATTAATTACAACCTTACGACTATTACAACAATGTTCTCTAGGAGGTGTAATAGACGTATTAGGAGATCCCCTATCTTTGCGTTTCTGGATCAAGAAATCACGTAAATCAGGAAGATTACAAGAAGAAGAAGAAGGCTTATTCTGCCTTTTTACATCAGTGGAAAGGTGTAGATTAGGAATCATAACCCTTTCTCTGCCATAGGAATACAGCAGTTCATCCATGTGAGTAGCATATGATCCATCATCCGTCTGAGGAGCGCATCTTCCCGGGAAACGAGTCTTTTTTACGCGGACAGACCTCTCCTGGCATAATTTGGATTTTGGCACAGGTTCGCAAAAAATAGGGAAAGTCCTTGTAATCTGTAAAGTGGGTACCTTCTTCCCTTGTGGGCCTAAAAGCCTAGAGGTTGGAAGATTCATCACTTATTTTTCCTTGATATGATCAAAGGGTACATCTGTCTCTTCATAGATGGGAGATATATTTTTACGCACAAGGCGCGTTTGAAATTTCCGAATTAGCGCTGAGGCCTTGTCAGAAATTTTGTCTGCCACGTCACAGACGGGAGACAAAGTTTTACGCGCAGGGCGCGTCTTAGCTTTCTGGATTGGCACTGGGACCTTGCCAGAAGTTTTGTCTGCCACATCACAGACGGAAGACAAATTTTACGTACAGGGCGTGTTGGCACAACTTTGTTGATCAGAGAGTGAGAGCTTGCAGGAAGGGTAGAGGACGTCTTATGCATCCATACTTTACGCAGCTTCTTGTTATTCTGGATAGAGGAGGAATGAGAGCTACTCCCTGCATGAAGCATGTCTTCATAAGCAGATTGGTCGAACTGGACGACTAAAGTCTTCTTCGTCGATCTGATGGATACATCATCGTGTTAAGCAATTGATTTCTCGTCAGAGGAAAAAGATTTTCCCAGCAGAGTCGCCATCTTGTGTTTGAATAAACAAAAAAAATGAGAGAAAAAGAGGGTTTATACGAAACCTTTCCTTTTTTGCTTACAAACAAGAAAAATAGTACAATTAATCCTATACGAGGATGTTAAGTACAATAAAAATAATTCTGGGGAATAATTGCTATAGGAGTCTGATATGTGATCGATCACTTTGTCCCTTGGACCACACGATGATGAAGAAGTATTGTAGAAGAAGAGGAAGCTTCAAAAGTTGCAAGTGGGATTGAATTCTCGTTGCCAAAGTTGTCAATCAACACTCTCTGTCCTTGCTCTCTCTCTCTCTGATCCTGCTTGTCGTGCCCCTTTCTGATCGTTGATTTGATCCTTATCGATCTCTATACCCTGTGACCAGGGGTCTCTATTTATAGAGATCAGTCACAATAACTGTCCAGTTGGCGTAGAAGCCAAGCTGTGAAGAAAGTTGCATCTTTTACGCGGCGGTTATAATAACTGCTACCCATGTTCGAATGACCTTCTAAATCTGCATATGACACGTGTCCCATTATAAGGTAACGCGTATAACTATTTTTCGAAGATCACGGCATGCAAGCCACGTAGGTAACTGCCCCCCCCCCCCCCCCCGCGTAAAGATGGTTGGCGTAAAAGCCAAATAATTGTTTTGTTGGCGTAAAAACCAAATAGCTGTCTTGTTGGCGTAAAAGAAAGATAGCTGTCTTGTTGGCGTAAAAGCCTAACTCTGCGTAAAACTCTTGTTGGCGTAAAATCCTAACTCTGTGTAAAACTCTTGTTGGCGTAAAAGCCTAACTCTGCGTAAAACTCTTGTTGGCGTAAAAGCCTAACTCTGCGTAAAACTTGATGGTGCATGAATAATAGACAACCAGCGTAAAATAGCTAATTATCCATTATGACTGAGGTTATGAGCATATTTTGGGCTAAATAGCCTTATCATATACCTTTGCAAATATAGCCGAGTTGGCGTATTTCGAGGAGATAGCATACGGCGTACTCCTATAATTAAAAATAGCTTGGTTGGCGTAAAATGCAAGGATGGTGATGTGAGCGTATTAGTCACAGTTTTAGCTCTCCCCGTCATGACAAAATCTAAAGCATAGAACCAAATCCAGTGCATTAAATGCAAAGATATGCCTCCATCTCGTGCATTAAATGCAGAGATATGTCTCGAGCTCTGTGCGAGAAACAACTTTTGATGTGGCGTCTGATTTCGTCACATCTTGAGCTTAAAAACTCATTTCTGCCCATGTAGAATAGGCAGCGTATTCTTTGAATGCATAAAAATAACTTGTATCAAGAATATGTCGCTAAACGACAACCTGGGTCTTTGTGCAAAATCATCATCACAGCTGTCCTCTCGATCATCGTGTAGTACTTTTGTTAGGAGTCAGGTTCACTATTCTGTCTGATAAATTCATCCAAGGAATACGAAGAGTTCCTCGTACAACTTTATGCTGCATTAAAAACAAATGTATTTTTGAACTTTACACAGGAGGGTAAAGCAACCTTTTACGCGGAACAGCCTTGAAGCGCTGCTTTACGCGGGCAGCTCTGAAGCTCTTCTTTACGCCAAACAGCTCTGAAACTCTGTTTTATGCGGACTGTTCTGAAGTCATTTTTATGCCACACAGTCTTGAGACTCTGTTTTATGCGGACTATTCTGAAGTCATGTTTTATGCCACACAGTCTTGAGGCTTTGTTTTACGCAGACTTCATGTATGTTGGGGGTTTTGACTGTATAATACGCGTATAATTCTTCAGCGTATTTCATGCTTCTACAGTTACATGGTTTGTCCTGTGGATATTTATTTTTATATACTGTATTTTGTTTGGCTTGAGTTATTCTTGTACCTTGTTATGTCTCCTGAGGACCTGGATCCAGATTATGTCCCCAGGGATAGAAGAGGAGATCTACCCCGAGGTATACGGGACAAGAGCAGACATTGGAGCAGTACCAGCACCAGAGGACGAGGTGGTGCCAGAGGATTTCTCCTAAGTATTTGCTTTATATACTCAGTTATTTCTGTTTTTAGTTACTTTATTTCCGGTCTCTTGGATTATTGTATTAAACTTATTTTCGGATTGTTCTCCGAGACACTTTTATTGAGAATTGTTATTAGATTATATTTCTGAGTTAGATTATTCTGACATTTGATTTGTGTTTTACCTCCTGTAGATGAGATTAGAATTAGACTGTGACCTGTATTCGTAGACCATTATATCTATTTTACAGCTTAAGTATACTCTAACGGGTCCATTAAATTGGGTTTACCCATTGGAGTGCGCTGCTGGCCATTGTCACGTGGCTAGTCCCTCGGTATTTTGGGACTGGGCATGACATGGTTTTTGTGGTGGCCCATGCAGGTCTCGACTAAGTTCTATGACTAAGGTCTACGACTAAGGTCCTACGACTAAGGTCTACGACTAAGGTCCTACGACTAAGGTCTACGACTATGTTGCTTCGATTTCAACTAAGGAACTGAGAAAGCCTGTGATTAAGATATGGGGATCTCATCCACTTGATTGATTCATTCTTGACCTCTATATCGATTTCAAAATAATTTTTGACTTACATCCTGCCTTGATTTCTCTATGCGCTTCTCATAGTTTACTTTGGATGCAGATTAATGGATTCACAAGCATACGATGAGACTCCTGCAGGAATACCAAAAGTTACAGTTGTTACCTACGATGATGGAGTGACACCAGTGGGTGGAGGTCAACTAGCTCAACAAAGTAATCAAGCAGGTCAACATACCTCAAGATTCCGGCGATACGATATTCCACCACCACCGCAGTCTACTCTACCGATGCCTATTTTTCCATCAGGACATCCTATAGATGGTTAGCAGATGTTTTAAATGTTCTACGCAATAATGCAAGCCCAACAACAGGTTCATCAAGAGGCCCAACAAAGCCAGACATAGAAGTTCTTTAACGGACTTAGCTCTGAGCTACAGAAATTAATCAGCTTCGTTATAACTACTTCTTACACGGACGTCCTTGCTGCAGCCTGACCTATGGAGTACGTCACTAGGAGAGAGTCCAGCCAGAAGTGGTCGCATGCATTAGCACCAGACCGAGCACAGTAGAAAAGAGCTACAAAGCGACCACAGATGAATCCACCACAGAGAGCATTTACTAAACTAGCACTAGTCCTTCCTACTTGTCACTACCGTGGCAAGGTAGGCCATATTGAGAGAGAATGCAGACGCAAATGGGGATTATATTTAACTTGCGAATCCTGTCAGCATTTGGTAAGGGATTACCCTGAGCATCGAGAGAAAGCACCGATGATTTATCGACCAGCACCAGCACTAGGTCTCCATACTTATTATTATTGTGGCAAGGTAGGCCATCTCGCTAAAGAATGCTTACGCAAATCGGGATTGTACTTGGTTTGCGGATCCAGCCAACATTCAGCCAAAAATTGTACAGAGCATCGAGGAGAAACACCGATGGTTAACCGACAAGCTTTACCACCACTGGGAGGATATCAGCTAAGGCCAACCTTGGCACCCCAGGTAGCACTCTTCCAGCAAGCCCAACAACAGCAGAGGACACCACCACAGGGACGTGTATATGCTTTTGCGATGACAGTGGAGAAGGGACAGACTCGAGGAGTAGCGAATACGGGTAAGATATAAGTTTTATCATAGCTATATATTCCTATTAATGCTTTAGCATGTGCCTGTTAGTTCATTACCCTAGCCTAAGCCTAGAATTATGTTAGCATGAACTTGTTAGTTTAGATTAGTAACTGGTACCCAAGTTTTCATAAGCCGTAGTCGACCTTCGTTCTAACCAGACTCTTTTACTCTTGAGTTATTTATCTCTCATTTCCTAGGAATATTTTTTATTCCTTCCCTACGTATTCTGCTTAACCCTCACCCTTCCTTTCGATCTTTCCTTATTCATGATTTCTTATTCTCTGCGTCATGCTTCAACAAACATGTCTTGCAACCGCGTCATCTCTGCTGACATTTATGTTTTATTTTCTTAATTGCGAGGACGCAATTCTTTTAAGGTGGGTAGATTGTAATACCCGAATTTTTCTAAAATTTTTAAAATAAATTTTGGGATTTTTCTATGATTTTTAATTATTTAAAATAAAGGTTCTTCAAAGAATTTATATTTTATGTATTAAATTAAGTATTACAATATTTTAAAAATTATATTTTTTGGTGTATAATTAATAATCGGATGATGTAATTTTTTTTGAAATTTAATGGACTCAAAAATTATTTTTAAATAGCTAAAAATCTTGTTTTTGGTTGAACCAGACCGAACCAACCTGAACCAGACCAAAGCAAACCAAACTAAACCCTACTGAACCGAACCTAAACCTATTGGGTCGGATCCTACCCGACCCGACCCGTACCCGACCCGTACCGACCCGACTCGTTAGCAACTTTTACACAGTAACACTTTCCCCACGATCCCCTGTCCCCGACTCTGCCGTACGATTCCGCCCACGACCCCCACGACTCTCGGCGATACCCCCGCCTCTGCCTCGACACCCCCCATAAACCTCGCTCTGGCCTCCCCCATAACTGCCTCCCCTTCCCCTATTTAAACCCCCACGACTCCTCTACCATCACCCCCACCGGCTGACTCCCACAAACCTCGATGACCCCGCTGCAACTCCGGTACCCGACGACCCCCGCCGACGACCCCCGCCAACCACCAGCTGCCGCAGCAATCGTCACACGCTGCCGCTGTCCGCCGCACACCGCCCGCGACATCGCCGATATACTGCCTCTGTCAAGAAAATCAGCAAGGTACCCTTTTTCCCACTTACGTATCTCTTTGAGCATAGATCCAAATTTTGTTCTGTTGAATCCTAGACGAAGATCACGTGTCCCTTTCGAACCCCGTATAATTAGTTCGGAGTATCGCATCCTATTTCGGTCGTAAACCGCGACACAAAAATAGGAAGAACAACCCATATTTCTATAATTCAGAAACCATCCCGAACTCGCAAGTTCATGGCCGATTTACTCCCAACCCGTTTATTATTTTTAAATTCTGTTTGAACAGTTAATTAGACAACATAACCGAGATTAAGACCCTGTAATTAGTTTATTTTAATTTGCTGTATGTTGTATTTTATTCGTGGGTGAAATCGACAAAAAACTTAGTTTTTAAATTCTAAATTCTCCCGAAACTGGGAGCGTCCCGCTAAACGAGGCGACTTGGTCGTGTACAAATTTTATCGAAAGGTGCGTATCGTCAATACGAACGTGTGGGATTTTGTGAAAGTTGATTTGGATGTACGTGCACACCGGAATCAACGCTTATCCGTCGAAAATAACCCTTATCGGACTTGTTCTGAAACTCATTGTAACTTCGTGTGCGCTTGTTATTTTGTAATGAAACTTGCGCCATTGGATTCGTAGCGTTTCGCTGGTCCTGTGACCCAAGTTTGGTTCGATTCTGAGAACGTTAACGAAATCCCGTATCGTGGGCCCCACGCTCTACTTGACAGGAAATTTTGTGATCGGCTCATCGGAATGCAATTCTGGATATTCCGTTGGATTTGTATCATCGTTTTGGACTTGTAAACACTAAGTTTGACAAATTTCGAGAACTTTATCTTTGGTATGTTTTTCGGTAGGAAGTTGGCCATATGTGGACCCCGCTTTGGCCAAAAATTGCCAATTCTGCCCCTGTGCTAAATTGAACTTATGGGTAATCAATTCAAGCTATTTTATATCTTATGAGAGTGATGGTAATGTTTGTTTCAGCATCCGAAGGCATTCTTGAAGATTCTACAGACACCGGAGCAACTGAAGGAGTTCAAACCCTAGGCAAGTGTACCTTGCCAACTTCCGGTGATTCCTGTTATAGTATTTGCTTGAGTTCTTTATATATATATATATATATATATATATATATATACTCTTGAGATATACCTGTTAAACCTAGGACCGTGAGACATTGCTTAACGTCCGAATAATATTTGGGTGTCGACGCCGTATGCAGAGTCGTATAACGTCCCTTAAAGAGTTGATAACCCGATCCTATATTTTCGTGCTTGCTTTACCAAGTACGTCATACCATAGAATACTTGACACTATTTATGAGACAAAATCTTCCTGTGTTATTCATGGTGATCCTGTATAGGTTACAAGAATCGTGACATAGATCTTACATATGCATAGATATCATTATGACTCACTGCATTAGCTAGAGGTCATGATCTTACGTGTTATGGACATGAGATGTGAGGTTACATTGGGTGGGAAGAATCTTACCATACTAAAGGCTGATTATGTTATATACATATTATATTACTGGAAGTGCCTTAGACTCTGACCAGAGCTTTGGCACACTTACTGGCCCTTCGATAATAAATGCTGCTATGGGTTTCTCCGACACAGAGCCTATAGTAGTTTCAGCCTGAGTATGATTAATGCCCTCATTTGCATATCACATAGCTGGTTACATAGTTTGTCCTGTGGATATTTATTTTTATATACTATATTTTGTTTGGCTTGAGTTATTCTTATACCTTGCTATTTCTCCTGAGGACCTGGATCCGGATTATGTCCCCAGTTATAGCAGAGGAGATCTACCCCGAGGTATACAGGACATGAGCAGACATACAGCACCAGAGGACGAGGTGGTGCCAGAGAATTTCTCCTGAGTATTTGCTTTATATACTCAGTTATTTCTGTTTCTAGTTACTCTATTTCCTGTCTCTTGAATTATTGTATTAAACTTATTTTTGGGTTGTTCCCCGAGACACTTTTATTGAGACTTGTTATGGGATTATATTTCTGAGTTAGATTATTCTGACATTTGATTTGTGTTTTACCTCTTGTGGATGAGATTAGAATTAGACTGTGACCTGTATTCGTAGACCATTACATCTGTTTTACATCTTAAGTACACTCTAACGTGTCCATTAAATTGGGTTTGTCCATTGGAGTGCGTTGCTGGCCATTGCCACGTGGCTAATCCCTCGGTATTTTGAGACTAGGGTGTGACACTGATTATCCCTAATTATATCAATATCTTGTTTTTGATCCATGAACTAGTAGAAAATGGATGAGAACTTGTTGTGAGTCCACCTAAACAAGAATGTCAATTTTCTAATGTAGCAATTTTAAAAATATTACCTCTTCGAACAGGTCTAGCATATACTCTCCAATCACAAGTTGGTTGATTACAAGTATATAGAATTCCCTTAGCATTGTTCTGCTTACCAGCGGAACAAGTAAACTTGCGATCAATTGCTAGATTACTGATAAAAGTTCTAAACGCAGAATGACAATCGAAATATTGTCCGACAAATAATTCAGTAGTGGTAGTATTATTGATAATATCTTCAAAATCACCATCTATATTTTCAATTAAATCATCACTATCTTCATTACTTTGAAAATAAGTTAAATCGTCATCATTATCTAAAACTAATGTGTTATCTTCTTCGTGAGATGAAAGATGTCGAGAAGAACTAAGAGCTTGTCGAGAAGACATAGGAACTTGTCGAGAAGAACTAGCAACTTGTCGAGAAAAAGTAGGACCCGATTCATAATTACAAACACGTTGACTACATATATTATCAAATCTTTGTGGTACTTGAGTTATGAAAATACTTATAAATGATGATTGTAAATTTACTTCAACAACAAAACTCCAACCTTGTTCACAATCTAATAGGAAACAATATGTACCATAAACGTGCCTTAATATAAATTCATATTGAATAGAAAATTTTTCAATAATCAGAATACGTAATATTTCTAATGTAATACTACGATCAGCTATAAAAATTTGGGTAAAACCTCCTTTATAGGATAACCCATTTAATGCACCTTCATGCGAACACCATAACCTTAGACTTTAATCCATGAATTGAACGATAACTTGATTAATAACAAGAGTAGAGTAGAAAGAAGATAATGAAGATTTGTTGAAAAATTGTGAAAAATTCTACATTATTCACACTTCATAAATAGAGTAAGATACAACGGTTGAAAATTCTAACGTTAAAAATCAGACCAGTAAGATACAACAGTTGAAAATTATAACGTTAAAAATCAGACCGTTGAACAAATTTGAACAGAACGTTAGGTTGGCGCCAAGACAAATGGAGCCAAACCCCAATTTTTTTTTTAATTTCGTTTGGAGCCCAACCAAATGACCCCACTTTTTTTTAATTTAGTTTGGAGCCATTGCTGATGGCGCCAAGGACATTTTTTAATTTAAATGACTTTGGAGCCATTGTTGTTGGCGCCAACCCCTATTTTTATTATATTTTTTAAAATACGTTGGAGCCAACAACAATGGCGCCAACCTATTTTTTATTTTATTTTTTTATTGGGTGCCAACACAGTTGGCGCCACTTCCCTTTATCCGTAATTTTCTAAAACTTTTCTTTTTTTAGCCATTGTTGTTGGCGCCAAGGACATTTCTTTTTTATTTCTGTTTTTCCTCATAGGACAAATCTTGGAAACAATTTGATTGGAAATAACATGTACTCAATCATTATTGCTATTTTTTTTTCTATGACACTAATGTCTCAGATTGTGATGAAGAAGACGTATCCAAAGATTTTTTACTTCATCTCCTCATTTAACACTTTGCTCTTAGTAGGGGTGCAACTCGGACAAGTTGGGTCGAGCTTGTGCTCAACCCGAGTCCAACCCGATAAATCATATGCCTAGATCGAGCCCAAGCCTAACATCAGATTCAACATATAAAGCCCAATTTTGTGGAAAAATATCATTTTTGAAACCAGAAGAAACATATCGAGGACATAAAAGAAGACACAACCTAATAGCATGAGTGCAAAACTTTCACACAGCAAACACAACATAAATATATGCATTTTGTACGTGAAAAACTATACCATCGGAGGCCAAACTGTGCTCCTATATATTTTGCCGGATGATTTGTGCGTTGGAACATGGCCAAATCACGGTAACTATGTTGTTTTGCTTGGAAAAAAATCAGAAAAGTTCGCTAATGATCAAAACAAAACAAAACGCATAGTGTTGCATGTATTGGCAGGTGGATGAAACAATTATTGCCCTCTGAATATGAGAGAATAGAATCTAACACGTAGTGCAGGTTTCAACCATTCAAATATTGGTTCCATTGGTTTGAATACACAAATTTTGGGACCGAAGGTCATTTTATCATTTTTTTACTATTTTCATACAAACCTAGTTAATTCTAGATTTACTTTTTTGTTATATATTTAGGCCTCAAGATGCATTTTTGAGTTCTATCTACTAATGATGTTCTAAGATGGTAGCGGTCTTGTTTTTCCTTATATCTGAAGTAAACAACAACAACAACAACAACAACAACAACATCAACAGTAACAAAAACAAAGAAAATATATTCGTTAGGGGAAGTAGGTCATCGATGTCAATAAGCACTAATTTCTACTAATGATGCTCTAAGATGGTAACATGGGGATGTCTGGGGATGAAAAAAATCGGTGATGTGGATTCCTCCTTGATGAGTTTAATAAATAATTAGCAACAAAAAATTAATAAATAATTAGTGTACCTTGATGAAAATGTGATTTTTTTTAATTAATTGATAAGTTAATGTTACTCAACAAAAATTGGAGGAAATGTCTTTGGCTTTTGCAACAACTCCAGAATCCATCATAATAATAAAAAAAAAAATTTAAGAAAAACAATAATAGATGTGGAGCAGCCAAAAAAAAATAAAAATAAAAATAAAGCAAAAAATAATTGAATAGTCATTCATCACAAGATACAAGATATAAAACATAAAATTTTATATATAATTAAAAAATTTCCAACCTTCTTATTGTTTTTTTTTCTTGTGCATGTGGTCTAGTGTATTGCACCTGCTTCTTGTTTTTTTCTGGTGCAGGTAGGACTATTTAAAACATGAAGTTTTATATTATATACACAACCTCCTCTTATATATAATCAAAGGTCATCTACTACAGAAGTTTTATATATATATATATATGTATAGAAGTTCTTCTCCGTTCCTTCCAAATTTAATAGTCATTCATCACAAGATACAAGATGTCTGCTTCAACAATAATTGAATGATAAAAATATGCTGCTTCAACATGAAAACTACCTATTTGGAAGAAGGCGTGCTTCAACCGAGAGAGGAAATACCGAATAAGGGTCCGGAAGAGAGAAGGGATAATGATATTTAATTTGTCAAAATCCTCTTGTATATAATCAAAGGTCATCTACTACTGAAGTTTTATATAAATATATATATATATAGAAGTTCTCTCCGTTCGTTCCAAATTTTATAGTCATTCATAGATGTCTGCTTCAACAATAATTGAATAAAAAAAAAGCAATATGCTGCTTCAATACAGCATCTCAAAGAAATGATATAATAAGCATTGTCATCAAATCGTCACATAGTTGCTTGCTGGAAACCTAGGAGGAGCAACAACGAATCAATTACTTTAATGGGCTTCTAGTGAACTATACATGTTAGGCAAAGAGGCAATACGGAACAAAGGAACTAAAATCATCTCCTGATGCCAAAAAAACAAAAAACAAAAAATTCCGCTGCTTCATTTTCCGTTAAATTGTCTGACGGAAATCCAACCATCAAATTTTTTGCTAGTCTGGCAGAATCTATGCACCCGTCGGTCCGACTGGCATATTATATTTAATATATATTTTTTCTGAATTAATTTTTGTTGGTATTTTTTACTTTGTTTTGAGAGTTTTAGATATCCACATTAAAAAACTACCAATGTGTATATCTCAATATATAGTTTTGCTTAGTATTGATATATACACATGGGGTGATGGCCCATGTGGGTTGACTTTCCTACATGGATTAAGTGTGAACTCCATTAGGACAATCTTTATTTTGTCACAACATTTAGAAAGTTTTTCTTAGGAGTTAAGTCCCAAAGAGACTTAGCGACTCGGACTCAAGGGTGCAAATTTACGCTTTGTTGGTGCACTTAGCACGTCAGCATCGTCGCATGGCGCTCGTGTTGTCCTTTTATGCGCGAGTTACATGCACGGTTTGTAACGACCCATTCCGCTCAAGTGGACTGCCGATTAAAACAGCAAAAGTACGACTTCCCAATCTGCTTTGCTCAGCGAGAATACTCTTTTGAGGCAAAGGATTTTCAGACTTGTCCCTACAGGAGTACCGGTTTAGGCTTTCAGATGCTCGCTCGGAGTATCCCTCGACCGAGGCGAATCAGCGCTAAGGTGGGTGGCTACGATGAACTTGTCTTTGCTTAGCCAGCACACTTAAAATATGGATGTTTCATGCTAGTCGCTAGGTGAATCACCCCCTGCATGCTAATAAAAATACAACGCACCTAGCTAAGGGAATAATCCCAACTTGTGTTGCTTGTGGTAGAACATGAAAATTGAAATATTGCTTATATATGTGGAACCTCGCTTGCTACCTTTGCATTGTGCAACTAAACTCCGCTATGCCTCAAGAATAACGATATGAACATTACACTCTTCGTAGTGCACTTCTTTACTTGCTACATTGCACTACCCTAGATGATGTCGCTCGGTATGTCCCTTTACGGTTTTACTCCTCGGCTTACCTTCGGGCCCGAGCCAACGTAAATGCTTAAGTTTCGTATGAATGCTATTGCTTGCCTGTTAACTTGTAATGTTGCCTCGATTCAGTGCTTGTTAGACAAATTGTACCACAATCAAGTAACACTATCATGTATCGTGCATGCATCTTGTTAGCCAGAAGACTATCGAATAGTCCTTTTGTGCAATATGAACCTGCAAGTATCCGGGACAGTTAAGTCGCCAAGGCAATCCCTAAATCAGGGGAATGCATCATGTTAAGTTACATCTGAACATAAATCATGAATTTTTATGTCAAGTTGTGTGAAATTTGTAACAAATAAACCACTGAGTCAGGAACGGTCTTGTGTTTGATAATAAACGAGAGAGAATATGGAAACGAGGTCTTATACGAAAACCCGCCCTTTCTTCGGTGTTTACAAACAAGATTGTACAATTTAATCCTATACGAGGATGTCGAGTATAATTTATTTAATCTGGGTAAATATTGCTATAGGAGTCTGATCTGCAGTCGATCACTTTGGCCCTTGGACCACACGATGATGAAGAAGTGCCGTAGAAGACAGAAAGCAGCTTCGAAGGTTGCTAAAGAGGGTGGATGCCCGATGCCAAAGTCGTCGATCCCTTCTCTTTGCCTGAGCTCTGGATTCTTCTCTCTCTCTCTTGACCGTTCTCTCCTCCTTCTTTCCTCCCAATTGTCGACCTTGGATCTGGTACTGGATTCCTTGACCAATTTCTGATCGTTTGACCTTCAATTTCTCGACCTTGTCCTCTGTTGATAGAGGTATCTATTTATAGAGTTTTAGTGACAGTGACCACTCAGTCGGTGTAGAAACCGAGTAGTGGAAAGTACATCACCCTTTTACACGACGGTTACAATAACCAATGCCTGCGTATAGATGACCTTTTGAGTGAGCATGGGACGCGTGTCCAACTAAGGGACAACGCGTATATCTGCTGCGAAGATCACGGCGTAGAAGCCACGTAGGTAGTTATCCTTTGTGTAGAAGAGGTTGGCGTAGAAGCCAATGACTGTCACCATGGCGTAGAAGCCAAGTAGGCGTAGAAGCCGAGTAGGCGTAGAAGCTGAGTAGGCGTAGAAGCCGAGTGGTCATAGAGGCCGAGTGGACGTAGAAGCCGAGTGGGCATAGAAGCCGAGTGGGCATAGAAGGCGAGCAGGAGTAGAAGCCGAGATGATGTGGACGTTTTAGCCGGAATTACGGCTCTTGGAGGTATAATCAAATCTCTTGCATTAAATGCCGAGATCTGCCCCCATCCTGCGCATTAAATGCAGAGGCTTGTCTTTAAGATTTGCCATCATTCTGCATATTAAATGCAGATACGCGCCTCGAATCCTGTACGAAGAGTAACTACTGACGGGGCGGTCTGTTTGCCTTCTGCGGAGTGTAAGAAGCTCACGTCCGCTTGTATAAAACTGGGCAGTGTATCCCTTTGTATGCGTAAGAGCAGTTTACGCAAAGGGAATATCACTAGACGACGGTTCGGTGACATTTAATCAAATCTCCTGCATTAAATGCAGAGATCCGCCATTATCCTGCGCATTAAATGCAGAGGCGTGTTTTAAAGATCTGCCACCCTTCTGCGCATAAAATGCAAAGACGTGCCTCGGACATCTGTCAGTATTTGGTGCATTAAATGCAGAGACGTGCCTCGAGAACCTATTACCACTCTGCGCATTAAATGCAGAGACGTGCCTCAAGCCCTGCACGAATAGCAGCTTTTGACGTGGCAGGCTGTTTGTCTTCTGCGGAGCGTAAACAGCTCACATCTGCCTGTGTAAAACTAGGCGGCGTATTCCTTTGTATGCGTAAAAGCAGTTTACGCCAAGGAAATGGCAGTAAATGACATCCTGTGTTGCAGTGTCGCGCCATCATTATAGCCGTCGTCTGGGTAGTCGTGGAGTACTCTTTGTCAGGAGTCAGACGTCAGGTTCACTGCACGATTTGTCAGGTTCATTTTGGAGAATACGAAGCGTCCCTCGTACACTTCAATGCTGCATTAAGAGCGGATGAGTTTTACGCCATAAAGGCGATGTAGCACCCTTTTTACGCTGAAGCAGCCTGGACATACTGCCTTACGCGGATGGTCCTTGAGCCTATATTTTACGCTGTGCTCAGCGAAAAAGCTCTGTTGCACTTTGATGGCTCTGAGGTTCTCTGTTTTACGCTGCCCTGCATCAACATGCTGCGTATAGCCATCCTGCGTATTTTTTATGCTTCTATAAGACCCCCTTCAAAGCTTTTAATTTCCTCGTAATTTGAAACGCTTTGAATGAAGCATGAAGCATTCCTAGTAATTTGAAATGCTCTGAAACGGTCAAGTCTGGCACGCTCTTTCAAGGCTGACTTTATGGCGGAGTTATTGGGGATCGGTGTGATCTCTTTCGCCTATAAAAAGGCTGAGGAATTAACCTGCTCTTCCCATATTTCCTTCACCACACAGAGATGATGGTCGGAGTTCGTCGGGTCGACTTGAGGAAGAAGGAGACCATGTTCTTCCAGTATATAAGGAGCCGAAAAAGATGGCGTCTTCGAGCAAATGTCCTCTGCAACGATGGATCATGGAAGGATATCATACCCTCCTTTGCTCGGAATAATCAGCAACTTTGTATAGCGGTTCTTCGGGAGAGAGGAAGGGTCGTATTAGACCACACAGCTTGCAAGCGGTACCTTCTCCCGTTGTCCGTGGACGAGGGCAGGCAAACTGGCTATGTCCTCCAGTATTGAGTTGAGTGAAATATATCAACTCAATATGTCACGGCGTTGGACGTAGGAAAGCAGATTTACCCTGCTTCTCTGTATTGGAGGATGGGTCTAGGCCCATTTTTGTATCCTTCCACCGTTGATCATATGTCAGTCGGTTTGCGGTCACCGAATGACTGTTGGAGAAGATGGATGAAGAATTCCGCCCTCGCGAGAACCTGGCAGAACAGATTCTGGGTGCGATCTTTAAATGAAAATGAGAAACCCTTTGTAGACGGGATTTCCCTCATATGTAACCATGAAAATAAAGAAAAACCCTTGTAGACTAGATTTCCCTCATATGTAATCATGATTTTAATAAGATCGTCTTCTTCTGTGCATATGATCATTTTGCCACACTTTGCTGTGAAGTCTGAATATGTGTAGCTTTGACACGTCTGATAACTTTATGCCTACTCTGTTTAAAAAGAGTGTTAGGTCATGTCCTGTCTTTTACGCATAACTAAGGATGCGCAGAAAGCCGCTTAGCAGTCGAGTGTTCGAACTTTACTGCTGTTAGGAATGAGGAACCGCGTAGAATTCTGAACTGTCACTTCTGATAAACAGATTTTTTGTTCAGACCGTCATCTTCAAGAATGATTTCTCGAAAATCCCTTGGGACAGGGCGAGAACTGGCTGTCGAAGACTGAGTCGCCATCTTGAACTGTAGACGAAATATTCAGACTGGATTCTGGATGAACTTCGAATCGAGCCATGAAGAAGAGTAATTTTCAATGTTGAACTCTGTATGCTTTGGGTACTTGGGATATTTTGAGGTCAAGAAGGAGTATCTTCTGTGTGAACTCCTGTAATTGACCGCCTTGAGAATAGTTCAGATGTACGCGTACTCTGGCCTGCGTATTTTTCAGATATGCGGAAAGTCGTAGAGCATAAAATCATACGTTTGTTGCCTCTGAGCGTAAAAAGCCACCGAGCGCGAGATCATAGATTTGTAGTTGCTGAGCGTGAAGTCGTAGGTTTGTAGCCTCTCGAGCGTAAAAGCTACCGAGCATAAAAGCATCCGGGCGTAAAACCATAGACTTGTAGCCTGTGAGCATAGAACCGTAGATCTGTAGCCGTCGAGCGTAGAAAGCTCCTTAGCGTAAAAACTGTAGATTTGTAGCTTCTGAAAAGAAAATCTTCCGTGCGTGAAGTCGTGAATTTGTTGCCTCTGAGCGTAAAAAGCCACCGAGCGTGAGATCATAGATTTGTAGCTGTTGAGCGTGAAGTCGTAGGTTTGTAGCCTCTCGAGCGTAAAAGCTATCGAGCATAAAAGCATCCGGGCATAAAACTATAGACTTGTAGCCTGTGAGCGTAGAACCGTAGATCTGTAGCCGTCGAGCGTAGAAAGCTCCTTAGCGTAAAAACCACGAATTTTCTTTGCACGAAAACTTTTCGAATTCACTGACTGTCCGCCTTCTCTGAGTAAATAGGCTGACGTAGTCCCCAATCATAACCAAATATTAAATGTGAGATTTGGTTCGGGATTCGAGGAGTCCATCCGAACTCTATATATACCCCAAGTTTCTGAGAGAAAAACTTTTCATCCGTCTTCTGCGAAAGAAAGCCTTCGACTGTTCGAGTTCTTCTTCGTTTCTTCTCCGAGTCTTCAAAGTTTTCAGTAATGGCCTCGAAACAAGTCTCCTCCTCTAAGGGAAAGAAGGTTGCTTCTTCTTCTCGTTCTTCTGCTCAAGCGGGGGCGACTTCAGTCGGGCACGGCGAGCTTCATTCTGAACGAAGTATCCCGCCGACTAGCAGTGCACCCGGCCTTAGAGGTTGAGCTTTTGGGACGAACAAAGAATGACTGAAAATCCTTCGCACACGTTGTACGTGCATGCGCTAGGTCATCTTCTGTGCTGATAGCCTCTTCGAGGAAGATGATGCACAGAGATGTTTCATCTTTTACGCCCACATTTCTTATGTGTCAGCGCAAAAACTCCATATTTTTGCAGTCTGGCGTAAAAGCTTTGACCGTCGAAAGTTGGCGTATACTATATAATTTGAGTGTTATGCAGGGATGGAAATTCTGGCATAATAACTCAAATTTTGGCAGTCTGGCGTAAAACACAGACTCTCGAAAGTTTTACGTATACTGCCAGCCTTGAACTTTACATTTTTTTAGGAAATGGATTCTAGCGTAATGATCAGGTTCTTACAGTCTTGGCGTAAAGCACAGACTGTTGATTTTCTACATATGCTGCAAGATTATAGAAACTGACTTGTCTTTCTTGCATTTTGCAGTTAACTTGCATGCGTCTCCGCTAGCCGGTGTGATGGGTTCTGCCTCCGGGATGCTGCACTCCAACTATCTGGAGGATCTGTCGCACGTGACATTTCCTATCTCCGGGCCCCAGTATCCTGAAGGAAGAGAAATCCTAATATCGGCTCAAGGAGAGCGGATGCTGCTGAGCATGATGAACGGAGAGCCCCTGACGTATATAGACGGGAACCAATATATAAAGCCGGCTTTCCTCTTCGGGGACATGATTGACAAGCAGTCCCAGACGAAGCCCAAGAAGGAACTCTGGGTTTTCCCTGCCGGGAGCTTGGTTTTGTATCTGCCCAAGATGCCGAGAGACTATCCCATCTCGGCATTCTTCCATGCTACACATCCCTGGAGGATGTCGTGGACGCTGACTCCTGATCTTCACGGCAGACCGGGAAAGATATTTCATCTGAAAGGAGCTGACCAGGGTTCTTTCGTCATCCGCCCTTCCGGCAATGTGACGATGTTCAAGGGACTGTACCCGGATAGTGTCCCGAGTGAAGACAGTTTAGTGATCCAGCAGGTCCAATTATCGACTTTCTGCAATGATTTCATGGGGCACGAGGGAGTATACCCTAAGGTGAACCCTCGGACAGGCGGGTGGATCACCCCCACAAATCTTTGATGGGCTCGCTTAGCTGATTGGGCCCTGAAGCATTTTCAGACCGAGTTGGAGAATATTGGTCTGTTTCCAGCTGTGAGTGCCACCAGTATTGGGTTACCTCTCAACCCCAACCTGTTTCTGGCACTGATGGAGCGATATATCTTGCTCACCGGGACTTTTGCCACTCCACTGGGGGAGTTGGGATTGGCCCTCCACGAGATGGCAGAGATCTCGAGACTGCCGATGGGGGATACTCTATATGAAGAGTATGTTCCCACGAACCGGGAGCTGGGGGATTCAGACCCTCGGGTAGTGGAAGTGTACCAGGAGCTGATGTGCCACTACCTCGCTTGCACCGCTTTTTATAACGAGCCTTCAGATTTGGCTCACGTCAGTAAATGGACGTCCTACCTCTTCTTTCACTTATCCAGGACTGCTAAGCTGGAGAAGGTATTGGAAGGCAAGGATCAGCCTTTGAATCCTCTGAGCGTGCTTAATGCTCAGGTAGTTGACGATCTCATGGAAGACGTTAGGGCTCCGGACTGGATCCTCGACGAAGGGATAGGAAAGCATCCCGTAGGCACTAAGGCCTATAGTTATTTGAGGCATTGCCGCAGGCCTCTGTCCAGGGAAGCTCAACTGGCTGGCTTCCTCTCCATATGGCTGTGCCGACTGGTGGTACCCGGCATCGCATCCGCGGACCGCATTCACCGTAACACATTATGGCCTGCAGTGCGTCTGGTGTTTGGGGCAAGGCTGGGCTTGCTCCCTGCCATGGTGTGCCGCATTCAAGCTGGCCTGAGGGCTATGGCTGACGGGCTGCTCGCTGACAAAACTCGGCATGATAGCTTCCCCAGGGTAGAATTACCATACCTGTATCTGATGGGATGGTTAATTCTCCATAACCCAAGGGTTATGTCTCCCGGCTCTGGCAGTAGTTTGGGGGCTATTTTCTTGTTGAACTACAAGAATTCCTCCTGGAATGTGACCACAGTTATAGACTGTCGGCGGGCGCTGAACTTCAGTCACAGCTGGAAGCTTTTATGCACTGTTCCCCCTGTATATCTCAATCAACAGGGGATCAGACTTCAGGTCGTAGGCGCCGGGAAGACCGTTCTTTCTCCTGAGTCTTTTAATTGGTTGGTCTGCATTAGACCTTCCCATCTACTGTACAAGAGTGAAGACCATTGCTTCTTCGAGCCCTACCTGCCTAGTCGGTTTGCCAGGCAATTCGGGTATGACCAGTTGCACGTGGGCAATGCCGTCACCAGCTTCAGGTCCAGGGGCGGACTCATTGATGGAGCCAGAGGATGGCGATATTTCATCATGGGTTGCACTGAGGCAACTTTTACCGTTCCCGTCATCTCACTCTCCACGGAGCTGCGCATTCTCCACTCGTATGCCTAGTTCTATATGGCAACCAACACCTTCCATCGCGATTTTGATATGCATGGAAGTTTTAGGGTGCCCTCTTCCAAGTCTGGGGGAAGAGTCGAAGTCCCCTCGGTTTCTTCTGACGAGGGTGAGGAATCCGTCAATCCAGATGAGCCTCTGTTGGGGGTATCGAGGGGTGAAGTACCTCTGCCTGTAGGGCCTTTGGTAATCTCTGGGAAGCGAAGGGCTCCTGCTCCGATGGAGACTTCTCCTCGCAAGAGGAAGAAGAAGACGGTTGCTCGTCCTCTTCGAATTCCCGGTAATGAGGCTCCTAGCAGTGAGCCTGCATCTCCCTATGTCGGGGATGATTCTTTGATTGGAGGTTCCTCGCCTTTTAGAGAGGGAACCTCGACAGTCCCGGCGGGCGGTGCCGGAGAATTCCTGCTGGAGGCTGCTGTCGCTGCTACCGCTTCGGGCAGTGGAGCGAGATCGCCTTCGGGGCCAAGCCGAATGAGGATATCTTTATCCGGATCAGCATCGGGAGAGACCCCTGCCGTATCTGTAGGTGCACCCAGCGAGATTCCACCTGGTGAACCTCGAGTGGATTTCGGCAAAGATTCAGAAGGGTACTTGCCGATGTTCGTTAGAGCACCCCCTTCTTCAGGTATGACAGCTTGCCTAGCATCACTAAGAAATGATTTAGCTGTACTGGCCGCGGACGCGACATATACACCATTGGCCATGGGTAAATGTCGTCTTTTATGCCTCTTCTTTTAGGAAAATTAATATTATGCTTATATTAACTTCCTTTTGTCTTCTTTTCAGGGGAAGACATCTTCGGGGAGGGCAGTGTAGATGCGCCCTTTGGCTCTGTGTCAGGTCCTGGCGGCGACACAGAGGTGCCTGATTTTGAAGAGGAAATATCTTCGGGTGCCGGCTTGCCTGTCGAAGAGATTCCGATATCTCAAGGGGAGGACGAGCCTGTCGTTGCGACACTGCCTCCTTTGAGTACGCCGGTCACTTCGTCTGGTGTTGGCGCTTCTTCTTTTGGACGGCCGTGGCAACATCGTCTACGGTTGTTCTTGGAGGGGGACTTGCCACTATCGCGTTCACTTCCAGCGTTCATTCGTATCTAGCTGCGCTGACCGAGCAGTACACTCGTATCTTCTATGCCACCTTGAAAATGTTAATATCAATGGTGTTGGAGAAGAATTTGAGCTTTGCGTCACTGAGGAGGTCCTCCCGGGCCTCTATAGTGTCGATCCGAGAATTCAATGACACCAGGGTGACTGACACGCTGGAGGAGATAGTTAATGGTTTGGAGCAACCCATTAACGAATACTTGCAGCTAGCTCGAGGAAACATTGACGGTCTCGTTCAAGCTAGGTACGACTCCCTGACTGCGCAGCTTACTGAAAAGATGGCATCTCTGAATAAGTCCATCGAGGCTCAGCAGCGGGAGATGGACGAAGAACGTGTCCAATTGGAGTATGTCGTTCCCGAGTTGACCCGGTGCGAAGTCGAATATGAGGAAATGGCAGCGCAGGCCCGCATATTGAAGGATGAGCTCGTTCGAGTAGAGGCGAAGGCTCTCTCTTTGTCGGTAGCCCGAGATGTGCTGAAGGAGCGACGGGCGACTGTTCAGCAGAATCTGATGCATGTGCGTGTTATCCATGCTGATTTTGTGCGAGCTCGGTCTGAGCTAGCTGCTTTGGACAATGATGCGGCAAGGTTAGAACGGGCTCGCGCCGACGTCTTGAACTCCCGGGATGAGAGAATGGTTGCTCTGGCGCAGCAGATTCGCGATCAAACCGCTCCCACCAAGTGATGTACTTTTTGCTTTTGCTTTTCAATGTACTTTCGCTCTTTTTTGGAAATAATAAAGAGGCTTTCATCTGACTTTGTGGACCCATCATTTTGGAATATAAATGACAGGTTTGGGTGAAAGTGATATCAGAGGTAATATGGACGTGATATACTCTCGGTAAGTTTTAGCAGGATATATCTATTCAGAGGTTATATAGATTATGATCTAACTAGTTTCATTTTGGAAGTAGTTTTGTCAGAATGAGGTTTTCGCCATATTCCACTTGAGCAAAGTAGGTTAAGTATAGTACCTTTAAAGGAATTTGCCATTGATAGGAGCCATTAACAGGTTTCCATTAGGCTTGGCTAACCTGTAAGCGCCGTTTGAGAACGTCGTCTCGATCACATAAGGACCTTCCCATTTGGGCTAGAATTTACCCTTACTTTTGTGAGTAAGAATCATCGGCCTTCTCACAGCTAAGACTAGCTCGCCAACTTTGAACACTCTTTTCTTTACTTTTTGATTAAAAGCTCTAGAAATACGTGCTTGGTAGAACGCGATGTGCTGTTGAGCTAGGAGGCGTTTCTCGTCTAATCCTTCTAGCTCTTGAAGCCTTAAAAGGTCGTTCTTTTCTTGAGTCAGCTCATTAGCCACGGCTATCCTGAGTGACGGAATCTGGATTTCGATGGGAAGAACTACTTCGCTCCCGTAAACCAGTGAGAATGGGGTACAACCTGTCGGCGCTCGTACCATTGTGCGGTATGCCCAGAGACATTCTTCCAACTTCTCATTCCAATCCCTCTTGTTCGAAGAGACGAACTTTTTCATGAGCTTGATAATGGTTTTGTTGAAAGCTTCTGCCAAACCATTAGCAGCAGGATTATATGCCGTAAAGGCCACATTTTGTATTCGATTTTTATCGTAAAATCGATGAAACGCTTGGGTGATGAACTGAGGTCCATTGTCATGGATTATCCTTCGGGGTATCCCAAAGCGATAAATGACATGATGCTTGATGAAGCTGATCACATTAGATGCCTTTACCTCAGCAAGAGGGATCGCCTCTGCCCATTTGGAGAAATAATCCGTGATGGCCAGTATGAACCGGTGACCTCTGGAAGAAGACGGATGAATAGGACCAATGATATCCATACCCCATGCTTCGAAAGGCCAGGATGCAACCGTAGGATGTAGATGTTCAGGAGGTTGATGGATAAAGTCTGCATGGACCTGACAGGCTCTGCATTGTCTCGCATACTTTATTGCATCTGTGATCATAGTAGGCCAATAATAGCCCATTCTCCTAATGCGATCCTGTAGCTTAGGACCGGGTTGATGCGCTCCGCATACGCCGTCGTGAGCTTCACGGATGATCCGCTGTGCCTCATCATCTGAGAGACATCTCAATAGCAGTCCGTCGTAGGTCCGACGATATAGACACTGTGAGGATGCCTCAAAATAGAAGCGTAATGATCGTCTTTTGACGGATACTGCTTCTTTAGGGTCCTCCGGCAAGATTCCGTATGCTACGAAATCTATAAAGGGACTTCTCCAGTCTCTCCTGGGAGGATCTGTGTTCACAGCATAGCTACATTCTATGTGAAAGTTGTTTTTCACACAGAATAAATCTCTGCTAAGAAGGATTACCGAATTCTGCCTTCTTATAGGAATAGCTAAATCTGCAGCTAGACTGGCTAGGGCATCAGCTTCCAGATTCTGAGATCGGGACACATGTTCCAGGAAGAACCCTTTGAATGTCATGGCTATCTCGACCGTTGCTTGGTGATAAGGGACGAGGTCTGGATTCCGGACTTCATATATTCCTCTGACTTGATTGACGATCAGCAGAGAGTCACCGAAAGCTTCCAGAGATTCGACGCCCAATTCTTTAGCGACTTGGAGCCCGATTAGTAGAGCATTATACTCTGCTACATTGTTAGAACAGGGCTCGCTAAGAGAATATGCTCGGTAGATGACGAGCTTGTCAGGAGTAACCAGGACAATTTCTACTCCCGAAACCACGTTTCCCCGGGACCAGTCCTGGAGGCACCATCGAAGAACAGTTGCCATGCATCACTTTCCATTACGGAATTATATTCTGCAACTTCGTCGGGAATGTCCTCGTACAATTTGGAGGCCTCCGGGATCGGATGAGAAGCTAGGAAATCAGCCAATGCTTGGCTTTGACGGACTTCTGAGGGACGTACACCATGTCATATGGTGTTAATAACATCGCCCAAGTCGCAAGTCGGGAATTAAGAACGCTTGGCTTGTTCATCAGTACTCGAAGAGGATTGACCCTGGAGATGATGTGAATGGTTTAGCCTGTGACATAGTGCCGCATTTTCTGGATAGCGAACATCAGAGCCAAGCATTCTTTCTCCACTGGGTTGTACCGGTGTTCGGCTCCGACCATCATCCTGCTGAGGTAGTAGATAGCCTGTTCATGGCCCACATCATTTTTTTGTGCGAGAAGAGCTCCCAAAGAATGATCCATCACTCGAACGTACAGCACGAATGGTCTTCCTATGACGGGAGGCACCAGAACTGGCGGACTAGTGAGGTAGCGTTTGATATCACCGAACGCTTGCTGACAGGCTTCGTCCCATGCGAAGGATACACCTTTCTTCATGAGACTAGAAAATGGCTGACATCTCCCAGAGAGGTTGGATATGAATCTCCGGATATAAGCCAGACGACCTTGAAATCCCTTGAGTTCTCTCAGATTATGGGGCGGTCGCATTTCTAAGATGGCCTTGACTTTATTAGGGTCCACTTGAATGACTTTGGCGGTAATGACAAATCCCAGGAATTTGCCACTAGATACCCCCAGAAAGGACTTTGTAGGATTTATTTTGAGTTGATGTTGGCGCATTAATTCAAATTCTGTCTTCAAGTCTTGGATGTGATTATCCTTGAGGCGACTTTTGACAGCTACATCGTCCACGTAACACTCCACTGTCTTGCGTAAATGCTCATAGAATATGTTACTCATAGCCCGTTGGTACGTAGCCCCGACGTTCTTCAATCCGAAGGGCATGAACATATAGCAATATACCCCTAATGGTGTCTGGAAGGCAGTATGCTTCTCGTCCTCAGGATGCATCTTGATTTGATTGTATCCTGAAAATCCATCCATGAAAGATATACGTTCGAAACCGCATGTATTGTCAATCATGACGTCTGTGATGGGAAGAGGAAACTCATCCTTGGGGCAGGCTGCATTCAGATATCGGTAATCGATGCAGACACGTACTTTCCTATTTTTATTCATGACCGGGATAACATTGGCGACCCAGTCGGGATATTGTTCTTCTCGGATGAAGCCGCAGGCTATCAACTTCTTGACTTCAGCTTCGATGGCATCCATCATATCCGGGCGGAACCGGCGTTGGTGCTGCTTCAAAGGCTTTGAATCGGGAAATATATTGAGCTTATGAGTAGCCACCTTTGGATCAAGACCTGGCATATCCTCATAATTCCACGCGAAGACGTCGATATATTCTTTTATCAGCTGGATAACTTCTTCCTTTTCTGCTTCAGAAAGGTTGTTACTAATAAATATCGGCTTTGGCAAAAGTTCATCCCCAACGTCAATCTGGATAACTTTACCTTCAGTGGGAGGTTCTCTCTGCTCGAAGCGGAACTCCCATCGTGTATCCATTTGCTGAGCCCAAGCTTCATTCTCGAACAGTTCAGATTCTTGTTCGTCTGCTTCGAAGGAATCTGTCACTACCATATTTACTGATAATGTTTGTTCGAGAGCATGAGATGAGTCAGAGGGCACTGAGCCGCTTTGAGAAGAGGAAAAGATATCCTCATTTGACTCAGGAGCTGCAAGGGAGGTGGTATACCCTAACCCGAAATTGGTTCGTTGATAGTGGGGATCTCCGTGCAGCGGCATTCGTCTGCCTTTTCCGTAGTTGAGACCTGGTTTCAGCTTCAAGTCATAACCCATACTTTGCATGATCTTCAGAGCTTGCGGGCTGTATCGGTGAACCTGCATTTTACCAACGTCGTCGTCGGGAGAATCCTCTTGTACAGTCGGTCCATTGCACACGCGGTCGAAGACTATTGAACGCTGGCTGCTGCAAGTAGGCGGGACAATGAAGATAGAATCCTCATGCGGTTCATATGTCGTGGTGACATTGGATGATGACGCTACTTCCCACATATACGGATGATAGGAATCTATAGCTCCCAAGAACTTTTGTGCTATAGGTTCTATATCGTCATGGGGAAAGGATTCCTGATTCGGACTTTGGGCGTCAATATACTAGAAAAGAGGATGTTTATTATCATCTGAAACCTCGTTCCTGGTTGTATTTACATCCATCGGCTGTTTGCTGCGCCAGAGGTTGATAACCAAGGATGGAGGCTTCTGGTTCAGAGTGATCACTAGAGGATCACCTCCTTTTCCTGACCTGGTTTTGTTCAGGTGGATCGCCATAGGCTCTATGGCTTTTGGACGAGTAGTCCGTCCTTTCACCATGATTGACAGCGGTTGTTCGGCAGAGGGTTCTTCTGGCTCCCGGTGGGATTCCTTCTCTGCTTCGGCTGACACCTTCTCTGTGTAGTCTTGAGAGTACAACACGGCATCAGAGTAGTAGGATTCTACTCCTCTAAATGGGTTCAGGTCACCAAACTCCGTCTGTACTGTTCCTTGGGCGTCTACATATTTAAAGCATTGATGTAGAGTTGAAGGAACAATTTTGTGGTCGTGGATCCAAGGTCTGCCCAGCAGAATATTGTAGGATACCTCAGAATTAATGACATAACATGTAGCCACTGATCTAAGGTTGCCAATCTGGATCCTCAAACGAATCTTTCCCAACGGCTTGCTTTTTCTGCGTTGAAACCCACGATTGTAGTGGTGGTGTAAGCCAATTCGCTGGTAGGAATCCTCAGCGGTCTGAGCAGACTATGAGGAATGATGTTGATTGATGATCCCGGATCTATGTGAATCTGATCAACCTCCATGGAACCGATGTACCCGGTGTAATAGAGGGGTCTGTCATGCCTGTTATGTTTTAACAGCATGTCATCTTGAGTAAAAGTGATGTTCGGGACCACCTCCATCACACTGTGGCATTGAGGACATGCCACGGGTTCTTCGTCAGGGAACTTGAGCTGGGTTAAGTATGCATCCGCCTGTATCAATGCTTCACTCAGGGCTTGACGAGTGTCTTGAGAGAGCCTGAGTAGTTCGAAGATGGACAACCTGGCTGGTGTATTAGCCAATTGGGCCAGGATGTCGAAGTTGTACGGCTTCTCTAAACCTTTGTTTTGAATGTTTTTCACAGGTTTGTCGAAACGCACTTCTTTTTGCTTCCCTTTGTCTGTCGAAGTTGGTCTCGAAGGACCGGCCCCTGGTACGACGGGCTCTGGTTCTAATGACTTGGTAGCTGAAGCGTCTGCCGGTGCATCTTCCTGACTTGCTCCATGGTCCTTTAGGTAAGCCTTCCCTGAACGGGTTCCAGTAGCCAAGACCTTGTCTTCTGATGCCGAGTCTGCCGCAACCATGTGACATAGTTTGCGCTTCGAGTTCTTCTTAGACTTAGCCTTAGCAGCTTGAGTCTCTTTCTCGATCCCGGGCACCAAATCTGGATGAACCCACATAATCTCGCCTCGCTGGGTAGTTAGTGGTACCAGGTCATAATTTGGACCTCTAGCTGGAGGGAGATTAACGATGTTCATCGTCGTCCGAGAAATAGGAGTAACACCATCCAGGATTTTTTGGGGAGGCAGATCACCAAATTGTAGAGAGATCATGTTGGCTGAGACCGTCTTCTCGCTGTTGCGCAGAGTGATGGCCTTAGCATCGATCAGCTCCTGGATCTTCCTTTTTAGTATATAACACGTCTTTGTGGGGTGGTGTATGTACCTATGGAAGATACAGTACTTGGGGTTGTTGGTACTGCCGGCTTCATTTGGCCGTCTTACCTCAGGAAGGGTAATCTGGTCGCTTTTGACGAGACATTCGAATATGCTCGAAATATTGTCATCGTCGAAAGAGTATACTTCAACGGGCCTAGAAGTCCCGGGTTTTGTCTGCGTGGTAGCCACAGTCTTTTGCCTGGATGTGTTGATCGCCAGAGCTTCTTTACCTTTGGTACCACGAGGATGGTCGATGTTGGAGGATGACCTCTTGCCTTTATCAGAGGCCGAGATCATAATGCCATTATCGCGCGCCTTCTGATTGTTGTCCTCCGCGGCTACTGCTGAGATGATGAACGAGGGCCAATCATGGAACTGATATGGTCCTGTGA
This sequence comes from Iris macrosiphon, assembly GCA_036927795.1. Classification (NCBI taxonomy): domain Eukaryota; kingdom Viridiplantae; phylum Streptophyta; class Magnoliopsida; order Asparagales; family Iridaceae; genus Iris; species Iris macrosiphon. The sequence goes on from JAYESA010000004.1 coordinate 232,062,003, forward strand.
ACACCGAGATCACGGGAAGAAGGTTCTTCCTGCAGATGTCTACCAATGCCGAGTCTGGAACTCCTGGAGGCATTTGCAAAGTGGCTTGACAAAAACGTTCGATGAAAGTGCAAAAATTCTCTTTTTTCTTCTACTTAACTTCGATGAGAGAGGACATAGACATGTCCATCCCTTATTCATAGAATCGTGTGAAGAATAGAGCCTTGAAGTCTTCAAAGGAAGTAATGTAGTTGTCCGCCAGACTTCGGTACCACTGATAAGCTACCCCCGAGAGACAGCCTTTAAACACCCGAGTGAGGAGGGCGTCGTTCCCTTGTAATAACACCGTCATCATACTGAAGTAGTTCATGTACTGACTCGGTGATATTTTTCCCTCGAACAAAGCCATAGTCTGTGGTTTGTATCTAGGAGGAAAAGGGACCTCTTCCCAGATAGCTGGATAAGGTTGGTTGATTTCCAATTTCTTGAGCTGATCTTTGTGCTTCAGGGCATCAAATTGGGCTTTCAACTCCCGTACTGCCTGCATCGGATCTTCAGCCGGTAGCGGGACCACGGAGTGATGAGGAATCGATTGCATCGCGACTCCGACAGGAGGTAATACATTCTCCGAGTGAGGAATCGGAGGGACTGCTGACTCCTGATCTAGAGCAGGCTCTTGGATCGCGTTGGATGGTGGTAAGTCCACCCCCACACATATCTGAGTTGGAGGGACCGACGCTTAAGCCATAGCAGCCGTGTGTTGAGTCAGCATTATCTGGTGCATGTTCTCCATCATGGATTGTATTTCTTTTAGAGATGTCTCCAGTACAGTAATGCGCTGCTCAGCGCTACCTGATGGGGAAGCTTCCTTGCGTTCATCTCCATTGGCATAAACTCCCATCTCCCTGGGTGTCATTGAAAGATTAGTATAGGTCTCTGTAGAAGTTGACTCTATACTTTCAGTATCTGATTCGGGAGACTGGCGACCCCTAGCTTCGGAATCAGAAGAGTATGAAGTCGGTTGTCGTGACCTCGAACGAGTGTTTCAGAACACCCCAACTTCAGTGTTCCTAAGGAGGTGGTTGAATCTCCTCTGGCTCAGAGCTCTAGAGGGATGACGTCTTGAGCCGGTTCTTCCTCTAGGTATGTGTGAAGCCATGTTCACCGATGCATGTGTGGGCTCTTCTTCCTGGAAAGACGGAGAGTAGCTCAACCGGTCGAAAATTGACCGTTTTGCTTCAGAACAGCAACAATTAATTATAATCCTATGACTATTACAATAGTGCTCGTTAGGAGGCATAATAGACATGCTGGAAGATTCCCTATCCTTGCGTTTCTGGATTAGGTACCCACGCAGGTCAGGAGGATTTACAGAAGAAGAAGATGGCTTGTTCCTTCTGTTCACATCAGTGGGCATGCGGATGTTGGAAACCATAGTTTTCTCTGTGCCACCTGTATACAACAGGTTGGCCATCTGAGTAGCGGATAATCCCCGAGGAGGGTGTCTTTCCGCAACTTGAGCCTTCTTTACGCTGAGGGGCTTCTCCTGGCATAATTCAGGCTGGCGTAAAGCCGAGGAGGTCCTCAGTCGGCCGTCAGCCTCTCGCGTAATCCGGAGGGCTGGTAGATTCTTTCCTTGCTGACGTAAACGCCGAGAAGTTGAATAGTCTGTCGCTTGCTTTCCCTTGCGTAGATTGCAGGGATCATCTGCTTTTTCGCGGAAGGCAGATGCATTTTTACGCGCGGAGCGCGTTTGGAACTTCTGATTTGGCGCTAAGGCATTGTCAAAATTTTTGTCTGTTCCGCCAGGGACGGGAGACTGGTTTCTACACGCAGAGCGCGGTGTAGGCTTCTGGACTAGCGCTGAGTCATTGTCCGAAGTTTCGTCTGTTCCGCCAGAGACGGGAGACAGAATTTTACGCGCAGAGTGCGGAGTATACTTCTGGATTGGCGCTGAGGCCTTGTCCGAAGTTTCGTCTGTTCCGTCAGAGACGGAAGACAGAATTTTATGCGCAGAGCACGGAGTATGCTTCTGGATTGGCGCTGAGGCCTTGCCAGAAGTTTTGTCTGCCCTAGTCTAAGAGATTCTTTAACTATTCTCCCTAGTAGTCTAGATACATTGGCCAACCCGAGAACCATAATCTTTCAAAGGAACAGCTTCTACGACGATAGATAGGGGTCAGGGTGTCAGAGACAGGCGATTGAATTTTACGCGTAAGGTACGGAGGGAGCAATGCTACAACCTCATTGGTCGGAGAAATCGGAGAGGTCGGAGAGTCCACAGGAATGATAGAGGATGTCTTGGGCACCCAGACCTTACTCAGCTTCCTGTTGTCTTGGACAGAGAGAGAGTGAGAGCTACCCCCTGTTCGAAGCATGTCTTCGTAGGCAGACTGGTCGAATTGGACGATCAGTGTCTTCTTTACGGATCCCACGGATACCGTATTGTGTTGAGCAATTGCTTCCTCGTCAGAAGAGAAAGATGTCCCCAGCAGAGTCGCCATCTTGTGTTTGATAATAAACGAGAGAGAATATGGAAACGAGGTCTAATACGAAAACCCGCCCTTTCTTCAGTGTTTACAAACAAGATTGTACAATTTAATCCTATACGAGGATATCGAGTACAATTTATTTAATCTGGGTAAATATTGCTATAGGAGTCTGATCTGCAGTCGATCACTTTGGCCCTTGGACCACACGATGATGAAGAAGTGCCGTAGAAGACAGAAAACAGCTTCGAAGATTGCTAAAGAGGGTGGATGCCCGATGCCAAAGTCGTCAATCCCTTCTCTTTGGCTGAGCTCTGGAATCTTCTCTCTCTCTCGACCGTTCTCTCCTCCTTCTTTCCTTCCAATTGTCGACCTTGGATCTGGTACTGGATTCCTTGACCAATTTCCGATCGTTTGACCTTCAATTTCTCGACCTTGTCCTCTGTTGATAGAGGTCTCTATTTATAGAGTTTTAGTGACAGTGACCACTCAGTCGGTGTAAAAACCGAGTAGTAAAAAGTACAACACCCTTTTACAAGACGGTTACAATAACCAATGCCTGTGTATAGATGACCTTTTGAGTGAGCATGGGACGCATGTCCAACTAAGGGACAACGCGTATATGTGCTGCAAAGATCACGGCGTAGAAGCCACGTAGGTAGTTATCCTTTGTGTAGAAGAGGTTGGCATAGAAGCCAATGACTGTCACCATGGCGTAGAAGCCAAGTAGGCATAGAAGCCGAGTAGGCGTAGAAGCCGAGTGGTCATAGAGGCCGAGTGGGCGTAGAAGCCGAGTGGGCGTAGAAGCCGAGTGGGCATAGAAGCCGAGCAGGCGTAGAAGCCGAGATGATGTGGACGTTTTAGCCAGAATTACGGCTCTTGGAGGTATAATCAAATCTCTTGCATTAAATGCCGAGATCTGTCCCCATCCTGCACATTAAATACAGAGGCTTGTCTTAAAGATTTGCCATCATTCTGCATATTAAATGTAGATACGCGCCTCGAATCCTGTACGAAGAGTAACTGCTGACGCGGCGGTCTGTTTGCCTTCTGCGGAGCGTAAGAAGCTCACGTCCGCCTGTGTAAAACTGGGCAGCGTATCCCTTTGTATGCGTAAGAGCAGTTTACGCAAAGGGAATGTCACTAGACGACGGTTCGGTGATATTTAATCAAATCTCCTGCATTAAATGCAGAGATCCGCCATTATCCTGCGCATTAAATACAGAGTCATGTTTTGAAGGTCTGCCACCCTTCTGCGCATAAAATGCAGAGACGTGCCTCGGGCATCTGTCAGTATTCGGCACATTAAATGCAGAGACGTGCCTCGAGAACCTGTCACCGCTCTGCGCATTAAATGCAAAGACGTGCCTCGAGCCCTGCACGAAGAGCAGCTTTTGACGTGGCAGGCTGTTTGTCTTTTGCGGAGAGTAAACAGCTCACATCTGCCTGTGTAAAACTAGGCGGCGTATTCCTTTGTATGCGTAAAAGCGGTTTACGCCAAGGAAATGGCAGTAAATGACAGCCTGTGTTGCAGTGCCGCGCCATTATTATAGCCGTCGTCTGGGTAGTCGTGGAGTACTCTTTGTCAGGAGTCAGACGTCAGGTTCACTGCATGATTTGTCAGGTTCATTTCGGGGAATACGAATCGTCCCTCGTACACTTCAATGCTGCATTAAGAGCGGATGAGTTTTACGCCATAAAGGCGATGTAGCACCCTTTTTACGCTGAAGCAGCCTGGACATATTGCCTTACGCGGATGGTCCTTGAGCCTATATTTTACGCTGTGCTCAGCGGAAAAGCTCTGTTACACTTTGATGGCTCTGAGGTCCTCTGTTTTACGCTGTCCTGTATCAACATGCTGCGTATAGCCATCCTGCATATTTTTTATGCTTCTACAGCCCTGGTATGGCTTGTAGCGAGGATCATGACCTGCGCCTACAACCATTGCCGTTTACTCAGAATAATAAAAGAATAAATAAAAGAACTCATTCAGTCGTGGGCGCTTGTGCACAAGCTTGATTTTCTCGGATGGGGCACCGTAGCACCGGGACCGATCCGGCCTAGGGGGAGATCCGGTAGTCGCGCTAGTTTGTTCCTAGCACGGATAAGTTCGATCGGTTGCTGGGACATCGGGACCACTGTCTTATTGTGACTTTGTCCATAATGGCTATGCCATCGACTCTTGTTCATATAGATAATTATCATGCCCCATTCCCAAAAATACACAGGACCAGGCCACGTGGCAATAGCCAGCTGTCACGTCTTCGAGGATATCCCAATTTAATGGATCTTAACGAAGAGTGTTACGCTGTCCTAAAATACTAACATGTACAATATCAATCAACAACAGGTAATCTAATCTCATCCACAATATAAACAGCTAGAAAGTACTAAAATAAATACTGGAACATAAACGCCAGTCTCAAATATCATAATACAACCAAGAATGTCTGGTGGGAACAAATCCACTACTAAGACGAAATAAAAGTACTGAATGACAGATAAAAGAGTAATGACTAGGGCATCTGCTAACTAGGGTCTGCCTTGTCGACGTGCACGCTCATCGGCGGTCGGTGGAGCTCCGGCGTCGAGCAGTCAACAGCGGCAGCGGGTGCAGCAATCACAGCAGCGACAGCAGCAACCTTGGCAGCAGCGATTGCTGGCAGTTTCTAGGCTGGGACGATGCTGGGATGGCTGTCAGGTCATAGGGAGGGTGGTGCTCCGACTGACAGTGGTGGTCGGCGGTGTTGGAGGCGGTGGCCAGGACCGGGGGCAGTCGGGTTTGATGGGGAGTTGATGGTGGTGGCGTGGTTTGTGCAGTCAGCCTAGGTGGTGGTCCGGCGTGGACAGCAGTGGTAGGCGGCGGTCGTGGCTATGGTGGTGGCGGCCTGAGGTGGTGGTGGTGTTGGGGAAGTCGGGTAGGGATGTTCGGCTAGGGTTGAGGGTTCGGCTAGGGTTTGTGAATGTGGTGGTGATGATTATGATCTAGGGTTTCAAATAGGAAAAAAATGTGTATTATATATAGGAGGGGGAATATGGGCTGACCTCGGGACTTGGGCTGGCCTGGCTCCTCAAGGTGGGGGCTGGTCCACATAAAAGGTGTACATGGGCTTAATTTGGTCTTGCTTTGGGGTGAGTCTGTCCTCCAATTTAATTTAATTAAAAACAATGCACACGACGCTCTTTTGTCAATTGAGAACACATGGGATTAAGATTGGATAGAACACGAGAGTCATAGGCATATCAGACTCAGAATAGATTAATTTCCTAATTTGGGTTATATGGAATTGGCTTGTGTTTGTGTCTCAAATTCAAATGGGGATGGCCAATTATGAGAATTTTGGGTTTATTGAAATTAATTATGGATGTTTGTAACAAATATTGTGCAGCTAAAATGAAGCACAATATTGAGTATTTAAAAAGTTACACAAGGGTCAGATGGGTAGTCTGGCATGTTTAGGAAATGTGTATGAACTTGGTTTGAAGGTAACTACTAGTGTAGCGCTCCAAATATCGAAGCAACGGTGAGGTGTAATAAGTCACATAATTGTTAATTTGTACATTAATCCTAATTGTATTCGAATAAATCCTAGTCTCTCAATCTAAATTAAAATAATCCTAAATTGGTCGAGGGTGTTTACAATCTACCCTCCTTAGAGCATTTTGTCTTCGAAATTAATACATACGTAAGGTAAGAACTACTGACTAAAATTAAAATGCTATTACGTACCTAGGCCTTCGAAGAGATGGAGATAGCGCTGTCGAATATCCTTCTCGCGTTCCCAGGTCAACTCGCCTGGTGCATGATGCCTCCATGTGACACGAACTAGGGGGATGGTCTGACCTCGCAATACCTTCTCGCTCCTGTCCAGAATCTCAATAAGCTCCTCTTGGTATGATAAGCTCGGGCCGACTATGTTCTCTGAATAGTCAAGCACATAACTCGGATCTGGAATGTAGAACCTTAGCTGAGATACATGGAAGATGTCATGGACTCCTTCCAAAGTCTGTGGCAAGTCTAATCTGTAAGCAACCTCTCTGATGCATTCTAACACATCGAATGGTCTGATGTACCTCAGACTCAGCTTTCCTCTGCCTCCAAATCTGATAGTCCCTCAAGTAGGTGAGATCTTTAGAAATATGTGATCTTCCACCTGGAACTCTAGGAGTTGTCGATGCACGTTCGCCCAATGCTTCTGTCTGTCCTGTGCTGCTCACAGGTGCCCTTGGATCTTTTTTACCTTCTCGACTGTACGAAGAACCAACTCTGGCCCTAGGATCTGTCTCTTGCCTATTTCGCTCCAACATACTGGAGAACGATATTTCCTTCCATACAACGCTTCATAGGGAGCCATCTGGATGCTTGCTTGATAGTTGTTGTTGTAGAAAAATTCTACCAAATGCAAGTGGTTCTCCCATGATCCTCCAAAATCAAGCATACATGCTCTTAACATGTCTTTCAATGTCTGAATGGTACGCTCGAACTAGCCATCTGTCTGTGGCTGATACAATGTGCTAAACTTCAGGCGGGTACCGAGACTCTCCTGCATACTCCGCCAAAAGTAAGATATAAACCTCGTATCCCTGTCAGACACGATACTAACTGGCACTCCATGCAGTCGTACAATCTTTCTCATGTACATATCCGCTAAGACCTCTGTAGATTGCCCAACTCTGAAGGGTAAAAAGTGAGCGGACTTGGTGAGTCTATCTATGATTACCCATACTGTATTGCAACCACTAGGACTCCTCGAAAAACTCATAACAAAGTCCATAGTGATGTGCTCCAATTTTCACTCCGGTATCGGGAGCGGTTGGAGTAATCCTGTAAACCTCTCATGCTCAGCCTTGACTTGCTGACACACCAGGTACTTTGCCACAAAGCGGACTATCTCTCTTTTTATTCCATGCCACCAGTAGTACTGCCTTAAGTCTCTGTACATCTTCGTGCCTCTTGGATGAATAAAGTAGGTTAAACTGTGTGCCTCTGATATTAGCTCCTGACGAAGTTCTCTATTTAGAACATAGAGACGATCTCCACATCTCAAAGTCCCGTCTTCATGTATGCACAATCTTGTCTGTATTCCAGCCTCTGTCCTCTGTCGAAGCCTCTGGAATCTGGCATCTATCGGCAAAGCAGCCTTGATCCTCTCCACTAATGTTGATTACAACTGAAAACTTGACAACTGTCCGACTACTCCGAGCACAACAACCTCTATACCCATCTGCTCTAGATCTCTCAACAGATATTATTGGGTAGTCAAGAAGAATGCCATAGGTCTTCTGCTCAACGCGTCAGCTACTACGTTGGCCTTTCCCGGATGGTACTGTAGCTCAATCTCGAAGTCTGTCATCACCTCGAGCCAACGTCTCTGTCTCTGGTTAAGGTCCTTCTGGGTATAGACGTACTTTAGGCTCTTGTGGTCAGTGAATATCTCCACTCTTTCTCCATATAGGTAGTACCTCCAAAGCTTCAAAGCAAAGATCACTGCGGCAAGCTCCAAGTCGTGAGTGGGATAGTTCTTCTCATGGGTCCTCAACTGCCTAGAGGCATAGGCCACAACCTTTCCATGCTGCATCAAGACACATCCTAATCCTTTCTCGGATGCATCGCTATAGATCACGAATCCTCCGGGTCCAGAAGGTATGGTCAAGATAGGTGCTGTAGTCAGACGCCTCTTCAGCTCATCGAATGCCTTCTGACCCTCCTCTGTCCAAGTGAACACCTGCTCCTTACGGGTCAAGCGGGTCATCGGTTATGCGATCTTTGCGAAGTTCTCCATGAACCTCCGGTAATATTCGGCAAGTCCTAGGAAACTCCTCACTTCTAAGACATTGGTAGGGGTTGGCCATGTCTCTACTGATGAAATCTTCACTGGATCTACTGAAATACCATCTCCTGAGATAACGTGTCCAAAAAAAGAGACACGATCTAGAAGAAACTCATACTTGCTCATCTTGGCATAAAGTCTCTCACTTCTCAGCGTCTCTAACACTAGTCTCAAGTGCTCTTCGTGCTCCTTGTGGCTCTTCGAATACACCAAGATGTCGTCGATGAAGACTACCATGAACCGGTCTAGGTATTGGTGGAATACTCTGTTCATCAAGTTCATTAATACGGCAGGCGCATTCGTCAGTCCGAAAGGTATCACTAATAACTCGTAATGACCATAACGAGTCCTGAATGCTGTCTTTTGGATATCTTCTCTTCACACCTTTACTTGATGATAACCCGATCTTATGTCGATCTTTGTGAACACCACTGCTCCTGTCAGCTGGTCGAACAAATCATCAATTAGCGGTAGGGGGTATTTGTTCTTGATAGTCAAAGTATTAAGGGCTCTGTAATCAATGTACATACGTACTGTTCTATCCTTCTTAGGTACAAACAACATTGGTGCTCCCTAGGATGATACACTAGGACGGATAAATCCCTTGCTCTGTAACTCCTCTAAGTGTAGCTTCAGCTCATCTAGTTCCTTCTTTGCCAATCGGTATACATTAGAAGATACCGATGCTGCTCCGAGTACTAGCTCAATAGTGAACTCTACGTCTCTATCTGGCGGTAAGCCTGGCAATTCTTCAGGAAAAATATCCTCAAATTCTGCAACTATTGGTGGGGGTACCATCTCCATAGCCATGTAAGCTCCAGCTATTTGTCCTACTCCTTGCTCGACGGTCCCTCGCATGTACTCGAACTCCGGTTGATCTGGCGGTCTAAAAGTGACGCTACCTTTCCGGCAATCTAGTACGACATTATACTGGCTTAACCAGTCCATGCCTAGCATAATATCAAATTATGGCATAGATAATACCAAGAATCGTGCTCTTATCTCTCTACCACATATGACTACCGAACACGTTTTAATAGTGCTGGTAACCGGCACGATACCTCCTCCGGTAAGAATCTTTCAACTCTTAGGTAAGGGGGAAGTAGCTACTCTATGCATTGCTACGAATCTACTAGATATGAATGATAGTGTAGCTCCAGAATCAAACAATGCAGTTACAGGTAATGATGTAACTAAAATGGTACCTGTGATAGCTTTCCCTTCTGTTTTCTCCTCAGTAGCTGCTAGTGCAAAGGCCTGTCCGTTCCTCTGCCCTCCGGTCTGCTGTCGGGCTCGATCAAACTGTGCCTACTATGGGGCCAAGGATGGTCCCCTCTAAAATTATCCAAGTGCTGGTGGATGTTGTCCTCCTGGCGGGGGTAGTATCCTCGGAACTGGTGCTGTTGGCCTCTGTCCGATCTATGGTGCTATATCTCTGTGCTGTGGGCAGTCTCGAGCGTGGTGCTAGCTCGTTCCATAGATCATGCATGTTCCCAGTCTCTTTCGACAGTCATTCTGGATATGTCCTACCATACCATAGTAGTGGCAGTTCGGAAGCTCCTTTTTCTGGTACGGTGATGTCCTCTGCTGTGTCTGTGCTCCGGGACGACGGATCGGACCTCCTGCTCCGGGCTGGGCTCTGGCTAGTATGATCGTGCTGAAATGTCTTGCTCCTCTGCCGATGGCCTCTTGGATCCTCGCCTCTGCAAGTACCTCCTCATAAGAAATCCTCGTCTGGGTGGTGGTATACCTCTATAGCTCGAAAGTGAGGCCGTGATGGAATCTCTGGGCCTTCTCTAGATCATTGGGTATCAGGACGACACCAAATCTGCTAAGACGGCTAAACTCCATGTCATATGTGTCAAAAGTCATATTCCCTTGTTCTAGATGTAGGAACTGGGAGTACATAGCATTTCTGACAGTAGTTGGAAAATACTTCGCATTGAAGTACTCTAAGAACTATTCCCAAGTCTGGTTCTTGCCTACACTGCCCTCAATAGAATCACACCAGTGATGGGCATTGCCTTTCAGTTGGGCCCTCACTGCGGTCATCCAAAGGTCTGGATGCAGTTATGAAGACTCTAATAGCATCTCTGTGTTGGCGACCCAATCAGAGATTTCCTCTACATTCTCGTTGCCTGAGAAAGTATCTGGTCCCATCTGTCGAAACCATCTTACAGTGCCACCTGTCAGGACTGGTGGAGATGCTGGTACTGGTGCTGTGACAGGTGTCCTCTCTAGTAATGCCATCAAACTCTGTCTTAACGTCTCGGTCTGATCCCACTGTGCTTGCATCATAGTCTGGAAGAACTAAAGCATCTGTGGCTGTCCATCTAATTGTGGCATCTGAGGTGGATAAGGTGGAGGTAGTGGTAATGGAACCTCTGGCTGTGCGGTAGGTGTCTCCTCAGATGTCGGCCTCTCAGTTTGCGGCATTGGCGTAGCCCCTGAAGTCTGGTCCTCAAAATGCTGCATGGGGATCATCTGGGAAGTTTGTCCCTCGTGTTGTTAGGTAGGATCACCCTGAGAAGTCTCACGCCAATGTATCAGTGGGGCTTGCAATAGTGGTTGCCCTCCAGATAGTCCCTGGGGTACTTCTTCTCCTTGGGTGGTGTCGTCTGGCACCACGGCACTGGGTGCTCCTCGTCCACTGCGCAAGTTTATCTTACTGCAAGAGATAGGACTTTATTAAAAGAGTACAGAATCAAGCAAACATGATGCAGATATTTAGAAGTAATACGAAGGAAGTTCAAAGACGCAATCAAAGTGGATGAGACCTAGTAATTTCTATCCTATTGCAGGCTCGCTGGGCATGTTACCATACCACAAGCGAATAAGTCGACCTGCATGGGCCACTACTAAAACCATGTCACGCCCCAGTCCCAAAAATACACGGGACCAGGCCACGTGGCAATAGCCATCTGTCACGTCTCCGAGGATATCCCAATTTAATGGATCCTAACGAAGAGTGCTACGCTGTCCTAAAATACTAACATGTCCAATATCAATCAACAACAGGTAATCTAATCTCATCCACAATATAAACAGCTAGAAAGTACTAAAATAAATACTGGAACATAAATGACAGTCTTAAATATCATAGTACAACCAAGAATGTCTGGTGGGAACAAACCCACTACTAAGACGAAATAAAAGTACTGAATGACAGATAAAAGAGTAATGACTAGGACATCTGTTGACTAGATAATGATGCTCCCAATCCTAGGCAGAAGGCCTACCAAGTGATCACGAAAACTCTGACGGTAGCACCTCTAGCTCCTCAGTTGTAGCGTACCTAGGCTTCTGTCCTGGTCCGTACACTATGGGGGTAATATGCCTCGTCCAAATCTAGAAAGGTACCAGGTCCTCAGAGGGACGTAACAAGATACATAGAAGCATGCTATATAGATAAATATTGAATAAAATAAATACAATAAATGGTGTGCTAACCATCTAAGTAAATGCAATATGAGGACAATATTGGTATGTATGGGTAGGTATAGGCATAATGTCCATACCGTTCCGAAGAATGTGGAAGCTGCATAGTATATATAACGTTTATATCACTCCAAAGAAGATAAAATCTGTATAGAATATAACATCCATATCGCTCCGAAGAACGTGGAATCTGCATAAAGGAAGTCATTGGTTTCGTGGCTCCTCTGGATACTGCGGATTCCAATGTGTGTATCCCATATGCCTACTAGTTGTTCTTCCCGCCCAATGTAGATACACAAGTCGAATGCTCGACGTGCATACCACGTATCTATATGCCAGTCTCTACCAATACAAAATCCTGACTTACGTACTAACCGTGATGTATGTCACACGCACCGATAGCTAGTCGAGTACGCGAACCCGTATCCCAATATAAATTTGTCACCGTAAAACGTGTAAGAGTGTCTTGTCTCGAAAGATATCAGAGTATCCTCCAATAGGGTGAGTCTACTAATGACTAGGTCAAGTACACTACTCATCGACGCATCCGTCAAATGTACCTGAGTCAATCTCGGACGCGCACAGTCATATGAAATAAAGCAACAATATCATACAACATATGCATAATTTAAATTAGACAGTAAATATGGCAAGGTATCTTGCCTGGGTCCTCAAGCTGTGAATGCCAATAGCATGCTCCTGCAGTATCTCCTGGCTGGTCCAATGACCCTAAACACACAATATAATACAGCAATCTAGCATCAGACACTAAAGCAATATATACACAATTTATGACACTGCTCTTAGGTACTGACACAAAGGTTACGGTTGGTCGACTTCAGAGTCGCGTGTGCACGTAGCTAAGGTGCATACGTGTCCTATCCTCGGTTACCGTGTGCCTCGAGATAATAATTTACTAAAGTTAAGGGTTTACGAAACTATTATGTCTTGTACAATACCTGTCCTTATTTTCCATGTTAAGTGTACTTGGTCTATGTGTACATTTTTAGGTGAAGTACAAGTCCCTAATAACAAGTCTTGTGATTAGGGTAATTATTATTTATTAATTACTAATTAATCTAGTAAATTATACAAACACACGCATCTAGGGTTAAACATTATTTTCTCGTGTCCAGGCAATAACACATGACACGAACGACACAATGACACACCCATAACTAATCTTGAAGGAAAGGGGTTTAACGATGTTTACCTGATCGAGGCTGGATGGGGGTCTGCCTTGTTGACGTGTACGCCCGCCGGCGGTCGGCGGAGCTCCGGCGTCGAGCAGTCAACAGCGACAGCAGGTGCAGCAATCATAGCCGCGACAGCAGCGGCCTTGGCAGCAGCGGTTGCTGGCAGTTGCTGGGCTGGGGTGGTACTGGGATGACTGTCAGGTCGTGGGGAGGGTGGTGCTCCGCCTGACAGTGGTGGTCGGCGGTGCTGGAGGCGGTGGCCGAGGTCGGGGGCAGTCGGGTTTGATGGGGAGTTGATGGTGGTGGCGTGGTTTGTGTAGTCGGCCTAGGTGGTGGTCCGGCGTGGACAACAGTGGTAGGCAATGGTCATGGGTATGGTGGTGGCGTCCTGAGGTAGTGGTGGTATTGGGGAAGTCGGGTAGGGATGTTCGGCTAGGGTTGAGGGTTCGGCTAGGGTTTGTGAAGGTGGTGGTGATGATTATGATCTAGGGTTTCAAATAGGAAAAAATATGTATTATATATAGAAGGGGGATTATGGGCTGACCTCGGGACTTGGGCCAGCCTGGCTCCTCGAGGTGGAGGCTGGTCCACATGAAAGGTGTACATGGGCTTGGTTATGTCTTGCTTTGGGGTGAGTCTGTCCTCCAATTTAATTTAATTAGAAATAATACGCACGACGCTCTTTTGTCAATTGAGAACACATGGGATTAAGATTGGGTGGAACACGAGAGTCATGGGCGTAGTAGACTCAGAATAGATTAATACCCTAATTTGGGTTATATGGAATTGGGTTGTGTTTGTGCCTCAAATTCAAACGGGGATGGCCAATTATGAGAATTTTTGGTTTATTGAAATTATTCATGGACGTTTGTAACGAATATTGTGCAGCTAAAATGAAGCAGAATATTGAGTATTTAAAAGTTACACAAGGGTCAAATGGGTAGTCTGGCATGTCTAGGAAATTTGTATGAACTTGGTTTGAAGGTAACTACTAGTGTAGCGCTCCAAACCTCGAAGCAACGGTGAGGTGTAATAAGTCACATAATTATTTGTACATTAATCCTAATTGTATTTGAATAAATCCTAGTCTCTCAATCTAAATTAAAATGATCCTAAATTGGTTAAGGGGGTTTACAATAATCATATACGCTTAGTGACAATTTGCGTGAGAGTCATTGCATTACATCTATGAATCTGAATCCAAGTATCCTGATAAAAGATCAATGAATCTGGGAATCATTCCTGAATCTGAGTAACAAGTATACTTTTGTTCCATAATTTAAAAGAAGAACTCGTGCACCTGATTTAGAACCCGCTCATAGCACACTTATGTTTGCATATGCTATTTGCCCCTAGATTTTAATATATGCTTGTGCTTGAATTAACTTGGTTTGCCTTTGACAGGGAAGGACAAATGGTAAGTTGGTAAGTTTTGCCGTATTTTCTCTTATGTCGCACGACACACTGCCACACGAGTTAGGCCTTTCATATATGCCATAAAACTGATCCTAAGGCAAAACTAGAAAGATAACTTAATAGATGGTGCACGTAACCTATTGAACGTGTTTGGGTTTATCGAGCGGGCGGGTAGCCTCCCCACCAGTGCATTCATATACTGATAATCTACCAGATTGCTTACAGGGTGTGGAAGAACCTCATTCGGTGTGGATGCCTCCTTCGTGCGTGCTAAGGCGTGGAGTTCACTCTGGATCCTTGGAACGTTGCGTCCGGAACTGAAGCACATATACAAGACATAATATTGGAACATCGCCTATATATCATTCCAAAAATGTAGCCACTTAGCGCACTTTTACTATTTCAGAGAGAGAGGCTTGAGCGATTTATAATCTCGGCTAAGCACCGCCTATAACACTTGTTAATATCAATAAGGAGTTTGCTTTACTTCTATACTTGTGTTATTCAATGCTTCCGCTATTGACGACTCTATGAACTTGTTACCAATCGCTTATGCGTTTATATTCTGCTGCACTATAATAATCTGTACGACTCTGTGGCTTAGACCTCTTACCGCCAACTGTGTTTGATGATAAACAAAAAATGAGGAAGAGGGTTTATACGAAACCTTTCTTTTTTTGCTTACAAACAAGAAAATGAGTACAATTAATCCTATACGAGGATATTAAGTACAATAAAAATGATTCTAGGGAATAATTGCTATAGGAGTCTGATCTGCAGTCGATCACTTTGTCCCTTGGACCACACGGTAATGAAGAAGTGCTGTAGAAGAAGAAGAAGCTTCAAAGGTTGCAAGTGGGATTGAATTCTCGTTGCCAAAGTTGTCAATCAATACTCTCTATCTGTGCTCTCTATCTCTGATCTCCTCTGCCTTGATCGATGTCCGATACTCTGTGGCCATGGGTCTCTATTTATAGAGATCAGTCACAATAACTGTCCAGTTGGTGTAGAAGCCAAACTGTGAAGAAAGTTGCATCTTTTATGCGGCGGTTATAATAACTGCTACCCACGTTTGAATGACCTTCTAAATCTGCGTATGACACGTGTCCCATTATAAAGTAACGCGTATAATTGCTTCTTGAAGATTACGGCATGCAAGCCACGTAGGTAACTGCACCTTGCGTAGAGATAGTTGGCATAGAAGCCAAATAACTGTCTTGTTGGCGTAAAAGCCAAATAAATATCTTATTGGCGTAAAAGCCAAGCTCTGCGTAAAACTTGAGGATTCATGAATAACAGGCAACCAGCGTAAAATAGCCGATTAACCGTCATGACTGAGGTCTCGAGCGTATTCTGGGCTAAATAGCCTTATCACGTACCTTGGCAAATATAGTCGAGTTGGCATATTTTGAGGAGATGCATACGGCGTACTCCTATAGTTAAAAATAGCCTGGTTGGCGTAAAATGCAAGGATGGCATTGTGAGCGTATTAGTCACAGTTTTAGCTTTCCTAATTATTTAAAAATAGATCAAAATCTTGTGCATTAAATGCAGAGATTTGCTCCCATCTCGTGCATTAAATACAGAGATATGCCTCGAGCTCTGTACGAGAAATAGCTTTTGACGTGGCGTCTAATTTTGTCTCATCTTGAGCGTAAAGACTCATTTCTGCCCATGTAGAATAGACATCGTATTCTTTGATAAAACGAATTATATCAAGAATATTTCACTAAACGACAGCCTGGGTCTCTGTGCAAAATTATCATCACAGACGTCCTCTCGATCGTCGTGCAGTACTTTTTGTCAGGAGTCAGGTTCACTGTTTGGTCTGACAGATTCATTCGAGGAATACGAAGAGTTTTTCGTACAACTTTATGTTGAATTAAAAATAAACGTATTTTATGCCGGAAGGTATAGTAACCTTTTACGCCAAAAATAGTCTTGAAGTGCTGCTTTATGCGGGCAGCTCTGAAGCTCTATTTTATGCCAAATAGCGCTGAAGCTCTGTTGTATGCCAATAGCTCTGAAGTCATATTTTACACCACACAGCGCTGAAGCTCTATTTTATACGGACTTCATGTATGTTGAGGGTTTTGATTGTATAATACGTGTACACTTCTCCAGCGTATTTTATGCTTCTACAAGACCCCCTTCAAAGTTTTCAAATTCCTCGTAATTTAAAATACTTTGAATGAAGCATGAAATGGTCAAATTTGACTCATTTTGCGAGGTTGATTTCTCAGTGATATTTAAGAAGTTGTTGGTATTTAGTATGTTCTCTTCTGCCTATATAAAGGCGAGCAAGCGAGCCTGTTTTTCCATACTCCCTTTACCACAAAGATGGCTGCTGAGATTCATTAGGCTGATCTGAGGAAGAAGAAGATTATGATCTTCTAGCATGTAAGGAGCCATAAAAAGAGACATCTTCGAGCAAATATTCTCTGCAACGATGGATCATGGAAGGATATCATAGCTTCCTTTGCTCGGGATAATCAGCGATTTTATATGGTGATTCGTCCAGGAGAGAGGAAGGGCCTCATCGGACCACACAACTTGCTAGCTATATTTTCCCCTATTATGAAGCTGGACCCAGGTGGGCAACTTGGCCGATATTATGCAGCGTGAAGGATATCCCAGAGTGGAATTACTATTCTTGTATCTCATCGGATGGTTAATCCTTCACAACTCCAGAGTGATATCTCCCGAATCTGCCAACGGTTCAAAAAATAACTTCTTGTTGAATTACAAGAATTCTTTTTGGAATGTGGCTAGCGTCATAGACTGTCGACTAGCACTCAATTTTGGCCATAGATGGAAATTCTTCTGCACCGCCCCCCCGTACATATTAACCAACAGGGGACTAAACTTCAGGATACAGGTCAGGGGAAGACTATTCTTTCTCCTGAAGCCTTTTACTGGTTGGTCTGCATTAGACCTTCCCATCTACTGTACAGAAGTGAGGACCACTGCTACTTGGAGCCTTATCTGCCTAGCCGTTTCGCCAGGCAATTTGGGTATGACCAGTTGTATGTGGAAAATCCCATCACCAGCTTCAAATTCAAAGGTGGACTTATTGACGGGGCTAGAGGATGGCGGTATTTCATCATGGGTTGTACTGGAGCAACCTTTGCTGTGCCCGCGACTTCTCTCTCCACGGAGTTGCACATTCTTTATTCGTACGTACAGTTTTATGCGTCCATCAATACCTTCCATCGTGATTTTGATGTACATGGAAGTTTCAGAATGCCCTCCCATAAGTCTACTGGAAGAGAGGAGATACCATCTGTCTCCTCTGATGAAGGTGATGAAACTACTGGTAAAGATGATTATTTGTTGATTTTACCGAGAGGCGTAATAGCTCCGCCAACAGAGCCTCTCATAATCTCTAATAAATAAAAGGCTTCTACTCTGAGAGAGCCTTCCCCCCGCAAGAAGAAGCAGTCTGCCAGAGGTCCTAAAAAGACTTCCACTAAGGGGGCCTCTTCCAGGAGTGAGCCTATTGTTTTCCTTGTTGGGGATAATTCTTGATTAGGGGTCCTTCGCCTTTTAGAGAATGGACCTCCACAGTTCCAGTTGACAGTGCTAGAGATTCTTTGCCCGCGATTGTTGCCGCTACCACCGTTACTGGTAGTGCTTCTAGATCGCCTTCGAGGCCGATTTTAATGAGAATTACTATGCCTTTACCAAGACAAATAATGGGCCTAGCCCCTCCTTCGTCTGTAAGTATTTCAAGCAAGATTTCACCCGATGAACCTCGAGTAGATCTTGGTGATGACTGGGATGACTACCCTCAAGCGTCAGTTGGTGCACCCTCTTCTCCAGGTATGACAGTTTGTTTAGCATTATTAAGAAATGATTTAGCTATACAGGCTGCAGGGTAAATGTTGTCTCCACGCTTTTTTCAGGAAAATTAACATTAAATTGATATTAACTTTTTCTTATCTTATTTTCAGGCGAAGACATCTCGGGGGAGGGCGGAGTTGACACAACTTCTGATTTTGTTGCGGATCCAGCTAATGAAATGGCGGTGCCCACCGTCGAAGAAGCATACCTTGAAACTGCTGATCTTTCATCCGCAATATTCTCGGATGTAATTTTGCCAATAGCAGTTCAAATAACATCAGAGGAGGATGAACCCACCATCTCGATCGTGCCTCCTTCGTTAAGCATGCCAGCAACTTCAACCGTTGTTGGTGTCTCTTTTTTTGTCGTGCCATCTGTTGAAGCAACGACTGTGGCAACATCCTCTACAGTTATTCCGGAAAGGAGGCTTATCGATATTGCGGCCACTCCCAGCGTTCATCCGAGCTTTGCTATGCTAGTTGATCAATACACTAGCATATTCTACCTCACTTTGAAAGAATTGATATCCATGGTACTGGAGAAGAATCTAGGCTTTGATGCGCTGAAGATGTCCTCCAATCTCACCGTAGCGCAGATTAGAAATTTTAATGATGTTGAAAGATCTAATGTTCTAGAGCAAATAGTTAATGGTTTAGAACAACCCAATAATGAATATTTGCAACTATCCCGAGGCAGCATCGATGACCTAGTTTAGGCTGAGTATGACTCCCTAACTGCGGAACTTGCTCAGCAGACATAATCTTTAAACAAATCCATCCAGGAATATCAACAAGAGATGAAGAAAGAGCAAGCAGTATTGGTGGAGAGTATTCCTCAGCTGGCCCAGTGCTACACAAAATATGAGGGATACGAAGTGAGGGTTCAAGAATTGGAAGCTGAACTTGCTCAGACAAGGGAGAGGCTTCTCAAAGCATCGCTAGTTCGTAATGTATTGGAGGGCCAAGTGAGTACAGCTCAGCAGAACTTGACACATGTGGGTGTCATCCATGTAAGTTTTGTTGATACTCTGTCTGAACTATCTTCCTTGAGCAATGATGAGGCAAGGCTGGAATGGGTTCGCACTAACATTTTGAACTCCAGGAATGAGAGGATGGCTGTTTTGGCGCAACATATCCGGGATTTAACTGCTCCTCCCCAATGATGTACTTTTTTTTGTTTCTCTTGTAATTTCTCAAAAATAATAAAGATACATTTTATGACTTTGTGGACCCATCACTTATAAATGATAGGCTAAGATAAAAGTAATATAAGAGGTAATATGAACATGATATACTTTCGGTAAGGTTTGGCTGAATGTAAATATATTCAGAGGTAAGATGAACCTGATAAAATATAATCCAACTAAATTTGATACAAAACACTATCAGAGGTAATATGAACATGATAGGTTTCAAATTAGTTAAATATATCTATTCGGAGGTCATAAGAACATGATAGAATATGATCCAACTAATTTTTGTACGTAGTCTCGTCAGAATAAAATCTTCATCATACCCTATTAAGCAAAGGAGATTAAGCATAGTACTTCTTCTGGAATTTGCCATTGATAGGAGCCATTATCAAATCTCATTAGGCTTGGCTA
This sequence comes from Iris macrosiphon, assembly GCA_036927795.1. Taxonomy (NCBI): domain Eukaryota; kingdom Viridiplantae; phylum Streptophyta; class Magnoliopsida; order Asparagales; family Iridaceae; genus Iris; species Iris macrosiphon. The sequence goes on from JAYESA010000004.1 coordinate 232,081,798, forward strand.
ATCTGTAAGCGCCATTTGAAAATGTTATTTTAATCACATAAGGGCCCTCCATTTCTTTATGATTTTTTGTGTGAACTTTGGATGTCGTACCAAAGGTAATATGGACATGATACAATACCGTATTCATTGAGGACATCCCACTGGAGAATCTTTGGTGGAACTATTATTTGTTGCGCACGTTGAGTGCAAATAATAAGTTCGAAACAAACCCAATCAGAAATATAGACGTGATAGATTTTGAGGCTAGTAAAGACATCCTGCTGGGGGATTTTTTATGGACCCATTACTTTTTTGTGCATATTAGTGCAAGTAATAGATTTGGAATAAGTCCTGCCAGAGGTAATATGAACGTTGAGAAATATGACTCTGTGGGGGATAGTGGAGAGACATATTTTTGTTTGAGAGGTAATATAGACGTGAATTATTCGTTTCCATTGCGGGCATCCCAAAGGGGGTTTTTGGTGGACCTATTACTTCTTGTGCACAAGAGTGCAAGTAATAAGTTTAAGACAAGCCCTGCCAGAGGTAATATGGACGTAGCAATTTTTGTGGACTTAACACCACTGGCGTACTTAGAGTTAAGTACGGGTGCTAAGTTAAGATGACAACCGATATCAGAGGTAATATGGACATGATATTCGATAGCCAAAACTCAGAAGGTTTGTTCAGAGGTAATATGGATATGACAAACTCAGCCTGAGAGAAATGTTATGACAGTAGTTCAGAGGTAATATGAACGTAAACTAATATCGGGAAAATTCCTTGAGAATATGGTCTATCCGATCATGAAGATAGACCGAAGGATTATTCCGTTGGGGAGATTGACGGGACGACAACTCAGAGGTCATACGACCATGGCTAGCATATAACGAGATTGGTTTGAAAAGTCACTACGGGAGTATGCAAGTAGGCCTAAGGATTGCTTCACTGGGAAAATTTTAAGGATCCATCGTCCATTGCGTATCCGGGATTCTCAGATACGGATGATGGCTTTTTACAAGAATTTGTAGCCAAGGAGAAAATATTGCACATAGGCACTTACTAGGGATGATGAAACCAAGAGTTGATTTGTACATCTGAGTTGTGGACTTATTACCCATGTTGTACCTTAAGTACAGATAATAAGCTAAAATGACTAGCACTACCAGGGGTTATGCGAACGTGATAGTTGAAAGTCGAAGAGAAGAACTTTACTCATAGGTGATATGGACATGCAAAAGTCTGAAAATATCTTACTCAGAGGTAATGTGGACGTGGTAAGATATGATTCTGTGGGGGTAAAAAAAAAAGGACAGAGGTAATATGGAAGTGACCATTTTTGTGGTGATAGATTTACTCTGTCGGAGAAAGTAGAGAGACGTAGTTGAGAGGTAATATGGACGTGAACTGATCGATAGCAACAGCCTGGGAGATTTGCTCAGAGGTCATTTGGTCATGGCAAACTCAGCTGGGGAAACAAATGTTTGGACTACAGTTCAGAGGTAATATGGACGTGAACCCATGTCCGAAAAATTCACTGGAGTGGTTTGCTGAGTGGGGATAGACCTGAAGGTTGCTCCGCTGGAGAGATTTTAGGGACTCATCATTCGGCACTTCTTTAAGAAGAAAATTGCCACATTAGAGTGAGATCAATTTGCAGTAACCGTCATCCTGTTTATAAATACAAAGTGATAACTTTGGCATCGATCAACTCCTGGATTCTTTTTTTTAGTATATAGCATCCCTTTGTGGGGTGATGAATGTACCAATGAAAGAGACAATATTCTGGGTCATCGACCTTGCCAGCCCTTTCAGGGTATCTGATGTTTGGTAGCCGAAGTTTGTTTTCCTTCATTAATATCTTAAAGATTTCAATGGTGTCATCCTCATTGAAGGAGAAAGTCCGCTTTAGCTTTCAAGCTCCCGATACCTGAGTCGTACGATTCTCCGGGAAGATGGTCATAGTTGCATCCTCTTCGGACACAGAGGGAATTCTACCCCCAGCTTTGGATGCTGCTCTATTTTGTCGAGGGAGACTAACCCTAGACATGTCGTTGTCTGGTTCTTCTGCCCTTGGTATTACAGGATCAGACTCTGGAGGTTTGGAGTTTGCAAGAGATGCGGTATACCTTAACCCAAAATGAGTTCGTTGACAGTAAGGATCACCATACAACGGTATTCGTCTTCCTTTTCCATCATTAAGGCCTTGCTTCAACTTCAAATCATAACCCATATTTTGCATAATCTTTAAAGCTTATGGGCTATATCCGTGGATTTGCATTTTCCCAATATCAGACTCATGAGAATCTTCTTGTACAATCGGTCTATTCCACATTCCATCGAAGATTATTTGATGCTGATGGTTGTGAGTAGATGGAACAATAAAGACAGATTCTTTATGTGGCCCATATATCATGACGATATTAGATGTTGACGCTACTTCCCACATGATCCCCCCACGCTTGGTAGTTAGGGGCACTTTGTGACCCCTGCCTTTTCATTTCTGGATCAAGAAATCACGCAAACCAGGGAGATTACCAGAAGAAGAAGAAGGCTTATTATGCCTTTTTACATCAGTAGGCCTGTGGAGATTAGGAACCATAACCCTCTCTCTGCCATAAGAATACAACAGTTCACCCATGTGAGTAGTATATGATCCATCATCCGTCTGAGGAGCATATTTTCCTGTGAAGCGGGTCTTCTTTACGTGGGCAGACTTATTCTGGCGTAATTTGGTATTTTGCACAGGTTCGTGTAAAATGAAGAAAGTCCTCAAACGGCCTCCAACGTCACGCATAATCTGAAGACTTGGCAACTTCTTCTCTTATGGGCGTACAAGCCTAGAGGTTGGGAGATTCGCCACTCGTTTTCCCTTGATGTGGTCCAAGGGTCCATCTGCCTCATCATAGACGAGAGATGTATTTTTATGAGCAGGGCGCGTTTGAAATTTCCGAATTGGCACTGAGGCCTTGACAGAAATTTTGTCTGCCATGTCACAGACGGGAGACGAAGTTTTACGCACAGGGTGCGTGTTAGACTTCTGGATTGGCACTGGGGCTTTTCTAGAAGTTTTGTCTACCACGTCACAGACCAGAGACGAAGTTTTACGCACAGGGCGCGTGTTAGACTTCTGGATTGGCATTGAGGTATTGCCAGAAGTTTTGTCTGCCATGTCACAGACGGGAGACAAATTTTTACGCACAAGGCGTATAGGCTGTGTTGTCACAACCTTGTTGATCTGAGAAAGAGAGCTTTCAGGAAGGGTAGAGGATGTCTTGGGCATCTACACTTTATGCAGCTTCCTGTTGTCCTGGACAGAGAGGGAATGAGAGCTATCCCCTGTATGAAGCATGTCTTTATAAGCAGATTAGTCGAACTGGATGACCAAAGTCTTCTTCGTTGATCTAATGGATACATCATCATGTTGAGTAATAGCTTTCTCGTCAGATGAGAAAGTGTTTCCCCAGCAGAGTCGCCATCTTGTGTTTGATGATAAACAAAAAATGAGGAAGAGGGTTTATACGAAACCTTTCTTTTTTGCTTACAAACAAGAAAACGAGTACAATTAATCCTATACGAGGATGTTAAGTACAATAAAAATGATTCTGGGGAATAATTACTAGGAGTTTGATCTATGGTCGATCACATTGTCCCTTGGACCACACGATGATGAAAAAGTGCTGTAGAAGAAGAAGAAGCTTTAAAGGTTGCTGCAAGTGGGATTGAATTCTCGTTGCAAAAGTTGTCAATCAACACTCTCTGTCTATGCTCTCTGTCTCTGATCTCCTCTGCCTTGATCGATGCCCGATACTCTGTGACCAGGGGTCTCTATTTATAGAGATCAGTCACAATAACTGTCCAGTTGGCGTAGAAGCCAAACTGTGAAGAAAGTTGCATCTTTTATGCGGCGGTTATAATAACTGCTACCTACGTTTGAATGATCTTCTAAATCTGCGTATGACACATATCCCATTATAAGGTAATACGTATAACTACTTCTAGAAGATTATGGCATACAAGCCACGTAGGTAACTGCACCTTGCGTAGAGATGGTTGGCATAGAAGCCAAATAACTGTCTTGTTGGCATAAAAGCCAAGCTCTGCGTAAAACTTGAGGATTCATGAATAACAGGCAACCAGCATAAAATAGCCAATTAACCGTCATGACTGAGGTATCGAGCGTATTCTGGGCTAAATAACCTTATCACGTACCTTTGTAAATATAGCCGAGTTGACTCCTATAGTTGAAAATAGCCTATTTGGCGTAAAATGCAAGGATGGTGATGTGAGCGTATTAGTCACAATTTTAGCTTTCCCAGTTATTTAAAAATAGAACAAAATCTCGTGCATTAAATGCAGAGATCTGCCCCTATCTCGTGCATTAAATACAGAGATATGCATCGAGCTTTGTACGAGAAACATCTTTTGACGTGGCGTCTGATTTTGTCTCATCTTGAGCGTAAAGACTCATTTCTGCCCATGTAGAATAGGCAGCGTATTCTTTGAATGCGTAAAAATGACTTATATCAAGAATATGTCACTAAACGACAGCTTGGGTCTCTGTGCAAAATCATCATCACAGCCGTCCTCTCGATCGTCGTACAGTACTTTTTGTCAGGAGTCAGGTTCACTGTTTGGTCTGACGGATTCATTCGAGGAATACGAAGAGTTTCTCGTACAACTTTATGTTGTATTAAAAATAAACATATTTTATGCCGGAAGGTATAGTAACCTTTTTCGCCAAAACAGCCTTGAAGCGCTGCTTTACGCGGGCAGCTTTGAAGCTCTATTTTATGCCAAATAGCGCTAAAGCTCTGTTGTACGCCAATACCTCTGAAGTCATATTTCCAGCGGGGATGACCGATTAGCCTGCGGGAGATCGGAACGTGACATATTGGTATTAGAGTTTGGATATACGCCTTTGGACTTTATTTTAATTTTCTCAGTTTTGAAAGCTCGTTCTTGGGTTATGTGCACGCTCTCTTTAATTGTCCCAATGGAATGTTCCAAATAATAAGTCTAAATACTTTCAAAAAGTGTATGTGAATGATATGATTGCTTGTACAAAATTGTGATGCTAGGACCTTTGTGCCAACCTGTGCTAGACCCTTCGGGATTAGACTCGTGCTAGAACTTGTGTGTTATGTGCGAAAAACCCAATACCTATACATATTTGCCCAACTGGTTAGTACAAAATCTAATATTGCCAGAATCGTTAGCTATGCACACAATATTTCGGCTAAGTTGTGTTAAGTATCGTGCTCCAAGAATCTTTTGTGCAAACTGAGTTACAACAAAATTAGGAAATCGTTCAAGAATAAGACAAGTCAGACTTAGAATGTCTATCGGTAGAAACATTATCAGATTATCGCTTAGACGAATATGGAAAATTATACTTGGATTTTGGGAAATAGCTCAAATAGTTTTTCGTGTCGGAAGATGCAAATCGATTGAGGATTTAATTAGATGACTCGATTCCGAGTGGTGTATGGACAATTTAAAAATATCCAAACGGATTCATAAGTCCCGTGCGATAAGTTGGATCGAACAATTTGGGAATTGTCACGCCCCAGTCCCAAAAGTACATAGGACTAGGAACACGTAAGCATGCCAGCAGCATGGATATGGCAACTCCAATATATGGAAACCAAAATCCACACGTACGCTGTAATATGAATATCAATCCACAAGTGGTATAAAATGTATCACAAGTCACAGGGTATAATCTAAATCTCATCCGCGAAAATCAGATATAAATAATAACCAGCATCTACATAACTAGATCTCAACATAAATATCTAAGGATGATAGTTGGATGGAAAGAAATCCACTACCAACTCGAATGGAAAAGTACAACACAACAAATACAATATAGGAATACCAGCTAACGACCATGGGCTCGAAGAGAAGACATCCTCGCAACACAAGTAATCATCCAAATCTGCGCTCCTGTAATTACTCAAGAACAGATACACCTGGCAGAGGACCAGGTCCTCAGAGGGACGTAACAAGATACAGAAAATACGAGCCAATTTGAATACAGTAAACATGCATATTATTTGAAAATAAATAAGTACGATGTACAAGACCATCTATATGAATGCAAATGAGGACAACTTTTCGAGGTATGGGCAAGGGTAGGCTACTCGATCTAATCCTCACAACCTCACCCTCGTCAGTGGACATCATCAGCCGACATACCTCTGGGTAGCGACCCTCGGACTCCATCAATCGACATACCTCTGGGGTAGCGACCATCGGACACGACCCACCATAGTGCGTGCTAGTGACTACGGTGTTACCAGAGTGGTTAAAAGCCCATACGCCTAATGATTGTCCTCTATGATACTAAGTGCCATGTGTGTGTCAACATATATAATACATAGTAATGACTGAAAGAAAACTACACATGCAAGAATAAACAGAAATGCAATAAATATACAAAAATATACTAAGCATGCAAAATACAGTAAACAATTTGGCAAGGTATCTTGCCTGGGGTCCTGCTGCTGGTATGAATCAGAGTCAAAGTCACAGTCCAAATAGCCTATGTATTACAAATTTATCACGTCAAAAGATAATTTATTTTAATTTATTTAATTCTGGAATAATTACTCTAAAATCCTATTTTAATCTTATTATTCTGATTTTTATGTTAATTCTTAAATTTTGTCCAAAGAAACTAAATTTTATCAACTCGAGACTCATGGCACGCAAATCGAGGCAATCTGTTGACCGAAAAGTCAACCGGCACAAACTCAACTTTCATGTATGATTTCCTATAGATTTCAGCGTCAAAAATATGCTAGAATTTATGGCTCGTCCGAATTCAAATTCGTTTGGGAATTATGGCACATACAAATTTTGTATTGTGCACCGATGGTTAAATTCTAACCTAGAAGTTCTACAGAATTAAAAATATATAAATACTTCGAATTAAATTCTGTTAAAAATATATGTCAATGATCTCGACATTAGCTTTCTGAAACTTTAAACGGTTCATGATTCTGATTCCTGGTTCTCCCGGAATCGCGAAAATATTGAAACACGTCTATTTTCGGACATGCTGGCTCTACAAATTTTCTAGAATTTAATACTCATAATTTCGTAAAATAAATTATATAATCAGAAATCTAACCTCAATATCTTTCTAACGCAAGAAACTAGGCCTCGTTCGGAGTCCGGAGCTATGCGCAATGGCTTGTGGAAGATGAAAGAACCCTAGATGGCAATTCTCCAGAATCTCTCTCTCTAAAATAATAGGATAATTAGGGTTATAATAATATATATATATATAGGGATGTACCTGCGGCTGAATCGATATTTATAGGCTGACACGTGTCAGAATCTGATTGGATGGTTTTTGTTATATTATTTGTTTTTGATTTGCCTTTATCAAAACATTATTTAAGTCATTTTAAATCTAAATAACTTCAAATAAATATTAAAAATAATCATAAAAATCTGGAAAAATTACATAAAATATATTTTGAACCTATAAACCCTAGAAAAATATTTGGGACAATTTTATATTCATAAGTTTACTACTATAATTAGGAGAAATTCTAAACATTAGTTTATCCATTTAACTAAAAATAAATACTAACATTATTCCAAAAATTCTGAAATAATTCCAGAAAATATATAATAATATTATAAATCCTAGAAAATAATATGGGTCCATTCTATATTCCTAGACTTGCACAATAGATTCTAAAAGTCCTAAAAATTAGTTATTAGTCTAAATAACTCCAAATAAATACTAAAAGTATTCAGAAAATTCCCAGAAAATTCTAGAAAATATATTTGACTATTTAGAACCTAAAATAAATTTTTGGAATATTTTTAATTAAGTTTGAACATAAAATAAATTCTTCAAAGTCCTAGAAAATTAGTGTTACTAGTTTTTAATTAACTAAAAATTATGGAAAAATCTCAATAATCTAAAATATCCTAAAAAATAATTCTAAATAAATATTTATATAAGTAAATATACTAAAAAATTTATTTTCTAATTAACTAAGAGAATACTCTAAATAAATTCAACATCTATAATTGATATAATAATATAAAATATACACAAAATACCTATTTTGGGTGAGGGAGTTTACAGGAATGTCTTGAATAAATAGTAAGGCTCATATTGAATTAGAATTCATGGAAATCGATAACTACTTAAGGAAACTTGTTGGAAACTTGGAGGATTGTTCAAGCAATTTCGGATTAAAATAAACGGATTGAACTTGAATACAATATCGCTCGAATAGAAGTTAGCCCAAAAATGAATATTATGGTTCGATGAAAGTATAAGCGATAATGGATTTGGCTTAAAGTTAGGAAGAAATAATCCTAAAATCTAGTTCAAACCGATAACATTCGAAATTAATCCCATCGAGAACGATTATCCTACGGGAGCGCCAGGCGTGGTAATTTCATGTACGGCGGGGATGATCGAATTCACGGGAACATGTTTGGTGATTATTCCAAACGAACTCGAGAGAATGGAACGTATCAAAAAGATGGAACAGACTTTGGCTTGAATATTTGAAACTAGTTGCTTGAGAAATACTATAAGTAGACTATGAATTTACCGAACGATAATATTAAAGTTTGATAATTTTGCTAGACAAATTAAAATTACTGCATGAACGGACCTGACTTGATTGATTATATATATATATAACTTGAAAGGAGCAAAAAGGGAAATGATAAAGTATATCTATCGTGCCGAAGATAACTATAACGTTCAAACGTTCTTGTCTTGTGAGAGCGTAACTCTATGCTCGTACATGTGTCACGTCCGGATTAGGACGATTATCCAGCGGGAGAGTTGGCGTGGTAATCTCACGTCCAATGAGGGTGATCAAACTTACGGAAGACCGGAGCGTGACAACTAAAGGATCGTCTTGACTTTTGGTTCGACACGATAAGACAAATCTAAAAATGCAAGTGAATCTGAAATAGTTTGAGTATAAGTTAGTCTAGAATCTGAAATAAATCATGCTTGATGATTTCGTGAACAGATACGTGAATCAGGTTAGATAACTTGGAGTAATAATCAAAAAAGTTTAGAATTAAATCTTGGCTTGGTGGTCCAGACTTGGAATGAATATAGATTCTATCAAATATACTTGAGGAGAGATAAACTATGTAAATCACTAGGCTTGTCCTGCAACTTGGATATATCTTGAAATTTTACTGAACGGACTCGAACCCCCGTATGAACGAACGTGTTATTATGTGTAGGATGATCCATACTCAATATTTAGAAATTTGAGTGAATCGAGCTTGGGTAGATTATCCCGTGTAAATGAACAATGGTTTGACCCTAGGAATTGGGGCGAGCATCGTGCGATGAATTTGCACAAGGTATCATGTTCTTGAACTTGTACCTATGACCTTGTGAGCTGACCTAGCAATTAGGCAGACGATACTGTGCCGAGTGAAAGGACTTGTGACCAACTTTAGCATATTGCTTGAACAAGCTATATAACTGGGGCAGCAAGACTTAGGGTTAGACTTGGGAACGATAACGTGTGCTATATTTGACCCGAACGAAAGAATGCTAGTCTGTAAATCGAATAGATTATGCTTAATGATAGTGCAAATACTTGAGATTGAGTTAGAATGGAAAATAATATGGAATTGGATTGACCCTGTTGGAAGTTAAACGAGAACCCTTAAGATTTTTGCAAGTAGCTTGTCCGATTTTACTATCTCTAAGTTTTGTTGAATGCATATGTTTGAGGGAAGCCTTGAACGTGTGCACGATCCAAGACTAAAGAATATGTGAAACTCGAGTGCTAAGAGTTCGCTATCGCTAAGTTGGTTGACATGTATATGTTGAAGGACGCATTGAATATGTGTACGATCCAGACTCGCGATATGCTGATCGTATGGTAGTGCAAGTGAATATCCACATGAACAAGTATAACGACTTGCATAAGTTTGCCTCAACCTTAGATCATTATTCAAGATGGATTAAAACGTACCCCACATTAATCAATACATGTCCCGCGCTAAGGTGCAAATAAGACCGACTCATCATACACGTGACACGGAGTAAGGAACGAGTAGGAGATCCGTTCGACCAAATCAGATCTAGTGGTACCGATTGCTATGCTTAGGATAGATACGATAATGTGATAGAACAACCTGCGCTCAGAAAGTCTCGAGGACGAGACTTTTTCTGAGTGGTGTATAATGTAACGACACGTTCTGCTCAAGCGGACTGCCGATTCAAATGACAAGGGTGCAACGTCCTGACCCGCTTTGCTCAGCGATAATACTCGTTTGAGGCAAAGGATTTCCAGACTTGTCCCTACAGGAGTTCCGGCTTAGGCTTTCAGAGGCTCGCTCTGTAAAACCCCTAATTTTTAAATATTATATTATTTAATTAATTACTGAATTTATTTATATTTTTTTTAGGAATCTTTGTGGAAGAGTAATAGATTTTTAGAATTTATTTTCTGGGTACAAATATTATTTTTCTGGATTTTTATACCTAAAATATATACGTAAATAATATATAGTTATTAAATATAATAATAATAATAATAGTAGTAGTAGTAGTAATAATAATAATTATAGTAATAATGGTAATAAAACAAAAATAAAAGAAATAGAAAAGAAAAGGAAAGGAAAAAAACCCTAAGGAAACTAAACCCCACCCAGAGAGTTTCTTCCACGCAGCCCAGTACCCACGCCTATCACCCAGTATCACGAATCCCCATTTCTCTCTCTCCCTATATATATAAGTATATACATCGTATTGCAAACCCTAACCCTAGCCTTCAACTCCGCCGACCTCCAAACCCGACTTTCGCCTACGCTGGAGTCTCCAATACCCTGCGACCACCCTCGACCGCCTTTGCATGCCAGACTGCCGCAGGTGTCCCCAGAATCGTCGCTGCACCATCAGCAAAATAGAGCATCTCTGTTTTGGATTCAGTTAAGGTAACCAAGTTCATAACCTCATTTCTCCTTCGTTGTTCAATCAAATTTTGATCCATTAATTTTTACGTGTAGTTTAGATAACCAAATTCGTAATGGATTAACCATCATGTATAAATTCTGTAGGTTGATTGATCAAAAACCATCATGAAATCTCAAAAATAAATAAAATAGAAACTGTTAAAAAGAAACCCGACTATAGGCCGAGCCATACATCGATCTAGGAAGCCAGATAACTCTTTAACCCTTCGACCAAGTTAAAAACTAATTTCACATATCTAAAGCCAATATAACCAGCATGGAAACCTGTTAATTAGTTTAATTTAATCTATAGTTTATTAAAGTTAAAAATTGCCTCAAAAAATTTGAAAAACTTGTTTAATAAATATTAGAAAATCTCTATACGGAGTGTGCCCCGCCAAATGGGACCACCTTGTCGCATACCAATTATACCGAAAGGTGCGTATGGTATGTCCTGACGTGTGGACTTTTGCAAAAACTGATTTGGACGTGTGTGCGCGTCAAAACCACTCAGTATCCGTAAAAGGTCCTGTATCGCGACTTTTGTAAAATATCGCACCATTTAGTGTACGCTAGTCGAAATATGACAAAACTTGTGTCATTGGTTTTCTGGTATAACGCTGGTCCTGTGACCCAAGTTTTACGCAATTCTGAGACCGTTGACCAATACGCCTATTTGCGGGCCCCACAGTTGACTTTAAAGGCGAATTTGTGTTCGACGTACTGTTGAGTTCGTATTGACGTTTAGAATTTGTTTGACCTATAATTTATTCTATTTAGAGACCTTTAACTCTATCACATATTTTGGTGCAAAGTGGGCCACATGTGGACCCCGCTTTGACCTGAAATTATTGTTTTGACTCTGTGTCTAAATTGGATGAAAGGGTAGTCTTTTCTAGCTATCTTGCTTATTCTGGGAACGTTGGTAATTTTATTTCAGCATCCAGAGACGTTCATTCTGAGGCCATAGTCTCCGACCCTTGGTGCTTGACATCTGGACGCTTACACTTTGTAGCTTTCTTGTTAGGCAAGTATACCTTGCCAAATTACTTACAGTACTGTGCATGCTTATTATATTTTTATATATTTATTGCATGTATATTTTCTTTCAGTTATAATTATATATATATATATATATATATATATATATATATATATATATATATATATATGTATATGTAGACACACACTTGACACTTAGCATCATGAGAGAGGAGGATAATTAGTAGGCGTATGAGCTATAACCACTCTGGTAAATTGTAGTAACTAGCATGCACTACGGTAGTTGTGTCACGATGGTCGCTACCCTCGTTGTATATTGGTCGATGGTGTCATGATGGTCGCTACCCTCATGGTATGACGGCTGATGATTGTAAACCCTCTCATTTATTTCAATAGATAGTCTGGTATGGGTTAAAAAAATTTAGTTTAGAGTAAGGTTACAGATGTCTTTTTTTTTAATTAAACCCTTGGCGCGCCCTATCGTTGTTGAAATATTCGGAACCCAATATCAGCCCATAAATTTCAACAGATTGTTGCACTCTTTACTTGACATGCCAATTTAGGCGCTGAACTTTTTCGTCACTCAAAATCATATTTCCATGTGCTCTAAATTAATTGCACAATTTTTCGTAACCAAAATTCATTATTTAATCCCGTATTGCGCACCTGTGTCGTTGCCATCAATTTTGAGACACCAACTTAACCCGTTGGACCGGACCAATTAAAGGGTCCAAGACTGACACTAAGCTTACACTATTCATGACCTTTGTGTCACTCCTAATTAAGATCCTATGTGCCCCCATTTAATTTAAGGGCACATGACAATTTATTCTAATTAAATTGGGGATACCAACCTTGACTAATCCTATTTTATTCCCAATTTAATTCCAATGCCCCTTTAATTAAGCCCATACAAAACACACAACACCCCCTCACCGTACAAAACACCAAACACTAATTCTCCCACAAATTTTGCATCATTTTATGTCTTTGTACTAATTCCCAAAATTAAGGGGCTTAGTTGCAAAAGTTGCACTAGGTGGCAACACCCCATTGGTTCAAGCCAAATGGAGAAGCCCTCCATTCTTTGACTAGTCAATACCCCCTCCCATGAATGGAAATTCTTTATGTCAAATCCTCACTATCCATTTGAATTGGGCTCATCCACACCACACAACCCCCCACACAACTCCCTATAAAAAGTCTCTTCCCACACTCTTTCCCAAGCAGGCCCTAATCCCCAAACTTGGAAAACCCTACCCCCTCTCTCTCTCCTCCCTCCTCAAAATTTCAGCCGACCATATTATTTCTTCTCCTTCATTTCTTCTTCTTCTTCTTCTTCTTCTTCTTCTTCTTCTTCTTCTTCCTTTCTTCTTCTTCTCCATCTCTCCTCCTTCTTCACAACTCCAACCGAGCCTCCCTCCACTTCACTACCCGGCCGGCCTCACCCTCGAGGCATCGGCCGCTGCCACGAGCTCCACCGGCTACTACCACCACCCCACACAAACTTTTCCACCTCCAGTCGTCCCCACGACCATCCCACGAGCCGGCCACCCCGCGTCCACTGCATCTCCATGGTCGAACCCCCGTTCCCGCTGTACCCCGACCACCAACCCCAACGAGCAGCTGCCGCCCGCCTCCCTCCAGTATTGCCCATGCCCCGCTGCCACGAGCCCGACTCCGGCCAACCTTCTCCAACTGCTGTACCACCGCCATCACTGGCCTCCCCTCGACCTCCTTCTACGACTGCAACCTCGATCGACATCACCCGTACCACCGCCATCACCTCACCCGACCTCCCCCACGACCTCCCTCCACTCCGACTTCACCACCAGCATCACCATCACGAACCGCCTCTCCCTCCTTCACCTCCACCCACCCGAAGCTGCACTTGACGACCACCACCACCTCTTTTCTCATTGTCTCCATGACCATTGTTGCAGTGTCACTGGTGTGGACTGGTGAAAATGCTCACCATGAAAAGCCATGCATATAAGCCCTTAATGAATTCCAAAAACTTGTAAATTGGAGAGGTTTACATGGTTTTTCCTTTGAGAATTAATTCTTGTGTTCATTAGAATCTTTTCCGCCACGTCCATCGCCACCTCGAACCTCCCTCTACCTCCGGCCAGAGACGGCCACCACATGCCGCCAAGGTGAACTCCTCCCCCTCTCCTTGTAGTATAGTTTCATATATTGTCTTTGGGTTTCATGTAACTTAGTTACTTAGTTTAGGGTTACATATATGCATATAGATTTTGAGGTTATTTTTGCATGTGAGATTTTAGGGTTTATTTCGTAAGTATAATATGGAAATTAATGGTTAAATACTGAGTAGAGATTTTAGTGTTATTATATACAAGTGGTGGTAGATTGCTAAGTTGAATAATTATGGTTTAAATACAAATTAAGTAAGGACATGGAATATATACATAAGAGGATTAAAATTGGAAATATGCAATAATTGGAGGATGGGGTTTTGAGTGCCATACGAGACAGTAGGGTGTTATCCTATTTATTATACGCGTATGGGTTATTATTGATTGAGCTATTTTAAACTATTGCTGAATAATAATATGATATTAAAATATTGATGGACATTGGGAGCAGGTGGTCGATCGTGAAATAGGTATAATATTAAATCATGAGACCGTGATTGAGGACAGAGAAAATTATTTATTTATTTGAGCTTGAGACGTCAATGTGCATGTTAACATCTGTGAACACTGAGGTAAAACTGAGGATTGGATCATATTTTGAACCACGGAATATCGTGATAAATATAGTAAGATTGAGGTTTGGATTGATGATATTGTACAGATGATTAATTTGATTAGATGTAGCGTGCTCGGAGTCAACCTTGGTCAACCCTCTAGCGTCGTGTCCTAGTGAGTTGTAGCTGGGTCTGAGCATATGATTAGACATGTGCCACATCCTTTTTTTGCCACGTGATAGTCTATTAATTGAGCTTGTATCTCGTTTCTAGGTACTACGGGACCCGCGAACTTAGACGTTGTACCGGATCCCTGTCATCAGTAGCCGGACGCAGGCAAGTGTACCTTGCCACCCTGTATTTCAGTTACCAGATATTTATTGCTTTATTTTATGCATTATGCACGTATTTGCTTAGAATCGTTACTTCGCGTCCGGATCACAACCGGGTGCAGACGTTCGTCATAACGTCTCATAACGAGTAATAGATGGTTCACAATACCTTGATGTACGTACCTGTGTACCTCATAACCCTATGATACATTAAGATACTGTCATCGTGCCAGATTTCCTGTATCTTGATACTGACATCATGACCGAAACCTGGGATGACCTAAGGGTCGCATTGATTGATAGTTACTCCAGTATGACGAGACTGTTAGATAGAGGTTCAGGTTCAACGCACAATCGTTGACCGCTTGGGATGGGGAAGACAGTTACTAGACGTTTGGGCTCCTCTGCACGCGCTTATATATGTATATGCACTATTTCTTTAGTGATCATGTATCTAGAGTAGTTGTATCACCCGTGTGACTCTTTGCACGGAGCTGTGGTACGTCTCGTGTGTTTCCGTGTCCGGAGCTATGGTTTTATTTTGGACAGCCCACGCGTCGAACATTATCTTTAAACTGTGTCTCACTTAGTTGGTTATGCTAGATTACACCGTCGTTGTACTTGTTACTTTCTGTTTTACTTTGGCATATTATATTTTTGTACCTTGTTATGTCTCTCTGAGGACCTGGCCCCCTGCCTGTTTTGCAAAATAGACGATTACGGAGCATTTGGAGTCGCTGATGGAGTTGCTTGTCTTGCAGACATTGGTACCAGGTACTCAAATCATATCTACCGGCATTATGGTTATTTTATATAAATTATTCATCTGCTGTTGTAGCCTAGTTTTTATAGGCTCATATTTTTTCTCGAGTCTATTCGAGTTGGTGTGTTATTGGGCGGCCGACTTTAGCACATGCAGCTATTTCTTGTATATTTTTGTTCATTGTGTATTGAGACATAGATATTTACATTTACGAGATTTTAGATAGTTCCCTTTATTATACAGCTTATACGTATTTGAGTCGGACCAAAGTCTGCTCGAATGCGTAGCTGGCGTATCGCGTATTCTTGGTCCTAGCTATTTTGGGACTGGGGCATGACATGTTTTTGTGGTGGCCCATGCAGGTCCAGTTTAAATCGTCTTAGTCACCTGACTGTGCCAAGCGAGCCTGCAAATTAGGAATAGATATTATAATTTACTGTTGTATAGGATCTCAATCCATAATCGATTTTAAAAACTCCCTTCATAATTGATTTTTTCCATTGGACTTCCCAATTATATTCGTTCCTTTTTCATTAATATTATTATCCTTGTTTCTCATCTCCTTTTATTTTGGAAGGACGAATGCTTCAGCCTGATGGTTCACTCCAGAAGAAGATCGAAGTCCGATGACAGAAGACAGAATTTGTGTACTATTCTCTGAGAAGATTGTTACCCTTAGTAGGATAGATTAATATTTTTTTTAATCCTAGATCTAGTGTGGAAGACTAGCAAGAGAATTGGACTCAGTAGTACCCTACTCGTACTTGAGATAGCAATGATCTTGGAAGTACCGGGAGCTGAAAGGATTATTGATTATGACCTAGAATAATTTATGGAAGTGCATAGCTCGATGCTAGAAAATTAGTTGTTGTATATGATAGCGATACCAGAAATGATATTATGGACTAGAGGAGATAAATTTTTTGGCTCTTACCTTGAAGATGATGATCTGATACCAGAAATTCTAGTATGTTCTTGGGTGATATCATTATTATAATTGTATTATGTGACCCGGAACAATAAATAACAGAAAGAAGAAATTTGAGGAATAAAATTTTGGGAAAACTTTAAGAAGAAGAGCAATTATACATTAGGCAAGGAAGAATTTTTCTCTTGGAGGATTAGTGTTATAAACAGAACGGGAGAATTTATTTTGAGGTTAAGTCTAGACTATGACATCGTCCTAGCATGAGTTGGTTGAGCCAATACCACGCGACGCTAGATTGTCGATGTGGTTGCATTATTTTTTTACCACCAGGTTACCCTGAGTTGAGTTTCTTCAGGGAGTCCGAGAGCATGGTGTCCAACCTTAGTGACACA
The DNA here is from genome assembly GCA_036927795.1 of Iris macrosiphon. Classification (NCBI taxonomy): domain Eukaryota; kingdom Viridiplantae; phylum Streptophyta; class Magnoliopsida; order Asparagales; family Iridaceae; genus Iris; species Iris macrosiphon. The sequence goes on from JAYESA010000004.1 coordinate 232,098,881, forward strand.
CATTGCAAAGGGTGAACCAGTGTACCCCCGTATTATATCGAGTTTGAGGATGTGTTTCTAGAGAATCTTCTAGGCCTGCCACCTAACAGAGAGATAGAGTTTGCTATAGAGTTGACTCCAAGAGCCGAGCCGGTTATTTTCTCGTCTTCAGACTAGCACCGATAGAATTAGTTGAGTGTAAGGTCCATAGTAGAGGATCTCTTAGACAAGGGTTTCAGTCGGGCTAGTATTTCTCCATGGGGAGTACCCATCTTATTGTGCCGAAGAAGGACGGAACGGTATATTTGCGTATTGATTTCAGGGACGGTATGTTTCTGTATCGATTACAGGGCATTTAATGCTGTAACGATAAAGAACAAGTACCTATTATCGTGCATCGATGATTTATTTGAATCAGCTAAGTGGCTCATATGTATTCTCGAAGATCGATCTTAGATCCAGCTATCATCAAATCAAGGTACGGAGAGAGGATATTACGAAGACGGCTTTTCCAGATGAAGTATGGACACTATGAGTTTTTAGTCATGCCATTTGGTTTAACCAATGCACCAGCAGTATTTATGAGCTTTATGAATAATGTTTCCCACCAGTACTTAGATAAGTTCATGGTGGTATTCATCGACATCTTGGTATATTCTGAGAGCCAGGAGGAGCACGAGAGACATCTCATGATCGTGTTGGAGACGCTGAGACATGAGAGGCTGTATGCTAAGCTCAACAAATATAAGTTATGATTAGATAAAATAGATAGCCTACGTATCGAGACAACTGATAGTTCATGAGGAGAACTATCCGACGCACAACCTAGAGCTAGCTGCAGTGATATTTGTATTAAAGCTATGGCGAAACTACCTTTATGGATAGCGTGTTGAGATTTACATGGACCACAAATATGTCTACACTCAAAAGAAGCTCAACATGAGACAGAGGCACTGGCTAGAGTTGATGACAGATTATGATATCGAGTTACAATACCACCCTGGCAAGGCAAATTTAGTAGCAGATGCCTTAATCTGGAAGCCCATGGCATATTTTTATGACTCAGCGCTAGTTGTTAGAGGATCTTCAGGAACTTAGGATTGAGATTGTATTGCCAAGCATGGATGGACAGATGGCCAGTCTCGAGGTTCAGTCTACATTGATTAAGAGGATCAAGGCAGCCTTGCCTATGGATGCGAGATTTTGACGACTGCGATAGAGGATAGAGCCCGAAATACAAACGGCACTCAGGATTCATGAAGACGGAACATTGAGGTGTGGAGATCGCTTATACGTTTCGAGTGGCGAGCTACGCCAGGAGTTGATGATAGAGGCTCATAGCTCAATTTATTCTTTTAATCCCGGAGGTACGAAGATGTACCAAGATTTGAGGCAATATTACTGGTGGCATAGGATGAAGAGAGAGATTGCAAGATTCGTGGCGAGATATTTGGTTTGTCAGCAAGTCAAGGCTAAATATCAGAGGACTGTAAGACTATTGCAGCCGCTTCCCATTCCCAAGTGGAAGTGGGAACACATTACCATGGACTTCGTCACAGGGTTCCTGCGGAGCCCGTGGGAAGGATACAGTTTGGGTTATCGTAGACAGACTCACCAAGTCTGCATATTTCTTGCCCTTCAGAGTTGGGCAGTCCACGGAGATATTAGCTGACATGTATATGAGACAGATAGTATGATTACATGGAGTGCCTGTCATCATTGTATCATATCATAATTCCAGATTTACGTCATATTTTTGGCGGAGTATGCATGAGAATCTAGGAACTCGTCTCAAGTTCAGCACTGCATATCATCCACAGACTGATGGCCAGTCAGAGCGTATGATACAGATACTAGAGGATATGTTGAGAGCGTGCATGATCGATTTTGGAGGATCTTGGGAGGACCATCTACACTTGGTAGAATTCTCCTACAATAACAGCTACCAGGCTAGCATACAGATGGTACCTTATGAGGCACTGTATGGCAGGAAGTGTAGGTCACCAGTATGTTGGAATGACGTGGGAGAGCGTTAGATACTTGGTCCAGAGTTGGTGACACAGACAGTGGAGAAAGTCAAGCAGATTCAGAGCCACCTGTGTGCAGCACAGGACAGACAGAAACATTGGGCAGATGCGCACCATAGATATTTGGAGTTCAAGGAAGGTGACCATGTATTTTTGAAGATATTGCCTACTCGTGGTACCATCAGATTCGCAGGCAGAGGCAAGCTAAGTCCGAGGTACATCGAACCTTTTGACATATTGGAACAAGTTGACAAAGTGGCTTATCGTCTTGCATTGCCTCCATCATTAGAAGGAGTGCATGACGTATTTTACGTATCGCAGTTGAGAATATATGTGGCAAACCCTAGTCACGTGCTTGATCATTCGGAGATTATAATCGGGCCCCGTTTATCTTACATAGAGCAGCCAATGGAGATACTCGATCACAATGAGAAGACTTTGGGAGGTCAGACTATTCGACTGGTCAGAGTTGCATGAAAGCAAATTTCGCCAGATGAGTCTACCTGGGAGCACGAGGATTCCATTCGACATCTTTTCCCATATTTATTTGAGGACCAAGGTACGAATTTATGTACCGCATATGATTACCAGTTTGCTTTTAAATTCTCTTAGCTATTATCGTGCTTTACTTTTAATTTCAGAGATAAAAATTTTCTAAGTTGGGAAGGATGTAAACTCCCTCATTTATTTTTATAGATATTCTGGTATGGGTTAGAAAATTTTGGTTTAGCAGCAGATGATTGAGGTTTAGAGTAAGGTTACAGATGTCTGATTTTTTTAATTAAACCATTGGCGCGCCCTACCGTTGTTGAAATATTCGAAGCCCAACATCAGCCCATAAATTCCAACATATTGTTGCACTCTTGACTTGACACACCAATTTAGGTACTGGACTTTTTCGTCACTCAAAATCATATTTTCTTGTACTCTAAATTAATTGCATAATTTTTCGTAACCGAAATCCATTATTTAATCTCGTGTCGCGCACCTGTGTCGTTGCCATCAATTTTGAGACACCAACTCAACCCGTTGGGCCAGACCAATTAAAGGGTCCAAGACTGACACCAAGCCTACACCATTCATAACCTTTGTGTCACTCCCAATTGAGATCCCATGTGCCCCCATTTAATTTAAGGGCACATAAAAATTTATTCTAATTAAATTGGGGATACCAACCTTGACTAATCCTATTTTAATTCCAATGCCCCTTTAATTAAGCCCATGCAAAACACACAACACCCCCTCACCCTACAAAACACCAAACACCAATTCTCCCACAAATTTTGTATTATTTTATGTGTTTGTGCTAATTCCCAAAATTAAAGGGCTTAGTTGCACTAGGTGGCAACACCCCTTTGGTTTAAGCCAAATGGAGAAGACCTCCATTCTTTGACTAGTTAACACCCCCTCCCATGAATAAAAATTCTTCATGTCAAATCCTCACCATCTATTTGAATTGGGCTCATCCACACCACACAACCCTCCACACAACTCCCTATAAAAAAGTCTCTTCCCACACTCTTTCCCAAGCAGGCCCTAATCCCCAAACTTGGGAAACCCCAACCCCTCTCTCTCTCTCTCTCCTCCCTCCTCAAAATTTTAGCCGACAATATTATTTCTTCTTCTTCCTTTCTTCTTCTTCTTCTTCTTCTTCTTCTTCTTCCTTCTTCTTTTCCATCTCTCCTCCTTCTTCACAACTCCAACCGAGCCTCCCTCTATTTTACTACCCGGCCGGCCTCACCCTCCGGGCATCGGCCGCTGCCACGAGCTCCATCGGCTACTACCACCACCCCACACGAACTGCTCTACCTCTAGTCGTCCCCATGGCCACCCCACGAGCCGGCCACCCCGCGTCCACTGCATCTCCATGGCCGAACCCCCGTTACCGCTGTACCCCGACCACCAACCCCGATGAGCAGTTGCCGCCCGCCTCCCTCCAGTATTGCCCATGCCTCGCTGCCACGAGCCCGACTCTGGCAAACCTTCTCCAACTGCTGCACCACCGCTAACACGGGCCTTCCCTCGACCTCCTTCTCGAACTGCAACCCCGGTCGACATCACCCGCACCACCGCCATCACCTCACCCGACCTTCCCCATGACCTCCCTCCACTCCGACTTTACCACCAGTATCACCATCACGAACCGCCTCTCCCTCCCTCACCTCCACCCGCCCGAAGCTGCACTCGACGACGACCACCAACAGTACTACTACCACCTCTTCTCTCATTGTCTCCATGACTATTGTTGCTAGTGTCACTGGTATAGACTGGTAAAAATACTCACCATGAAAAGCCATGCATATAAGCCCTTGATGAATGCCAAAAACTTGTAAATTGGAGAGGTTTTCGTGGTTTTTCCTTTGAGAATTGATTCTTTTGTTCATCAGAATCTTTGCCGCCACGTCCATCGCCACCTCGAGCCGCCCTCTACCTCCGGCCAGAGACGGCCACCACACGCCGCAAAGGTGAACTCCTCCCCCTCTCCTTGTAGTGTAGTTTCATATATTGTCTTTGGGTTTCATGTAACTTAGTTACTTAGTTTAGGGTTACATATATGCATTGAGGTTTTGAGGTTATTTTTGCATATAAGATTTTAGGGTTTATTTCGTAAGTATAATACGAAAATTAATGGTTAAATGCTGAGTAGAGATTTTAGTGTTATTATATACAAGTGATGGTAGATTGCTAAGTTGAATAATTATGATTTAAATACAAATTAATTAAGGACATGGAATATATACATAAGAGGGTTGAAATTAGAAATGTGCAATAATTGGAGGTTGGGTTTTTTATTGCCATACGAGACAGTAGGGTGTTATCCTATTTATTATACATGTATGGCTTATTATTGATTGAGCTATTTTAAACTATTGTTGAATAATAATATGATATTAAAATATTGATAGACATTGGGAGCAGGTGCTCGATCGTGAAATAGGTATAATATCAAATCATGAGACCGTGATTGAGGATAGAGAATATTAATTATTTATTTGAGCTTGAGACGTTAATGTGCATGTTAACATCTGTGAGCACTGAGGTGAAACTGTGGATTGGATCATGTTTTGAACCACAGAATATCATGATGAATATAATAAGATTGAGGTTTGGATTGATGATATTGTACAGATAATTAATTTGATTAGATGTAGCGTGCTCCGAGTCAACCTTGGTCAACCTTCTAGCGTCGTGTCCAAGTGAGTTGTAGCTGGGTCTGAGCATATGATTAGACGTGACACATCCTTTTTTTTGCCACGTAATAGTCTATTGATTGAGCTTGTATCTCATTTCTAGGTACTACGGGACCTGCGGACTTGGATGTTGTACCGGATCCCCGTCATCAGCAGCCGGACGCAGGCAAGTGTACCTTGCCACCCTGTATTTTAGTTACCAGATATTTATTGATTTATTTTATGCATTGTGCGCGTGTTTGCTTAGAATCGTTACTTCGCGTCCGGATCACAACCGGGTACAGACGTTCGTCGTAACGTCTTGTAACGAGTGATAGATGGTTCATAATACCTTAATGTACGTACCTGTGTACCTCATAATCCTAGGATACATTCAGACACTGTCATCATGCCAGATTTCTTGTATCCTGATACTAACATCATGACCGGAACCTGGGATGACCTAAGGGTCATGTTGATTGATAGTTACTCCAGTATGACGAGACTGTTAGATAGAGGTTCAGGTTCAACGCACAATCGTTGACCGCTTGGGATGGGGAAGACAGTTACTAGACGTTTAGGCTCCTTTGCACGCGCTTATATATGTATATATACTATTTCTGTAGTGATGATGTATCTAGAGTAGTTGTATCACCCATGTGACTCTTTGCCCGGAGCTGCGGTACGTCCCGTGTATTTTTGTGTTCGAAGTTACGGTTTTATTTTGGACAGCCCACATGTCGAACATTATCTTCAAACTGTGTCTCACTTAGTTGGTTATGCTAGATTATACCGTCGTTGCACTTGTTTCTTTCTGTTGTACTTTGGCATGTTTTATTTTTGTACCTTGTTATGTCCCTCTGAGGACCTGGTCCCCTGCCAGTTTTACAGCATAGACGATAACGAAGCATTTGGAGTCGCTGATGGAGTTGCTTGTCTTGCAGATATTGGTACCAGTTACTCAAATCATATCTACCGACATTATGGTTATTTTATATTGATTATTCATCTGCTGTTGTAGCCTAGTTTTTATAGACTCATATTTCTTCTCGAGTCTATTCGAGTTGGTATGTTATTGGGCGGCTGACTTTAGCACATACATCTCTTTCTTGTATATTTCTGTTCATTGTGGATTGAGACATAGATGTTTACATTTACGGGATTTTAGATAGTGCTCTTTATTATACAGCTTATACGTATTCGAGTCGGACCAGAGTCTGGTCGAATGCGTAGCTGGCGTGTCGCGTATTCCTGGTCCTAGGTATTTTGGGACTGGGGCATGACAATGATGTTCTAGACGTGTATGTGAGTTGTGAGATTTGATAGAGTATCCTACCCTTGCCCATAGATCGAAAAGTTGTCCTCATTATGCATTTCATATAGATTGTCTTGAACAGCGTACTTATATATTTTTTGTCTATTATGCATGTTTATTGTATTCAATTGGCATGCTTCTATGTATCTTGTTATGTCCCTCTGAGAAACTGGTTCCTTGTCAGGTATAGACGATCAGGAGTATCCGTAGAAGTACGGGCCAGGACCTGAAGCATTATTTTCTACCGAGGAGGTCTTACCTTCTGAGCATCTTTGACTATCTCTAGTGATGGATCTCTTAGTTGATACTCTTATATCATCATCTTATTTTATATTAAAGATTTTATTCTCATCTCTCATTTTAGTTTGATATAGTCTTTAGTAGTGGATTTGTCTCCACCCGACTATTATTTTTGGATTATTCAGACTCATCATTCTAGTTTAGTTGTTTCTTTTCTATGACTTATTGTGTGGATGAGATTAGTATTTTTTGTGACTTGTGACCATATATATATACCACTTGTGAGTTAACATTCATATTACAGCGTACGTGTATGTAGAAGTATGAAAAATACGCTGAGGGATCATACGCGTAAAACCCTCAACATGCAGGAAGCCCGCATAAAACAGAGCTCCAATACTGGGTGGCGTAAGACATGACTTCAGAGCCATTGGCGTACAACAGAGCTTCCACACTGTTCAGCGTAAAACATAGATCCAGAAGAACCCGCATAATGCAGTACTTCCAGACTGCTTTGGCATAAAAAGGTTGTTACATCGCTACTTTGGCGTAAAACCTATCCGCTTTTAATACAGCGGGAAGTTGTTCGAGGAACTCTTCGTATTCCTCGAATGAACCTGTCAGATGACACAGTGAACCTGACTCCTGACAAAGAGTACTGCACGACTATCAAGAGGACGGCTGTAATGATGATTCTGCACAGAGCCCCAGACTGTCGTCTAGTGACAAAAGCCTTGATATAAGGCGTCGTTTACGCATTCAAGGAATACGCTGCCTATTATACACAGGCATACATGAGCTTTTACGCTCAGGATGAGACAAAACCAACCGCCACGTCAAAAGCTGCTCTTCATACAGAACTTGAGGCACGTCTCTGCAATTAATGCGCGAGATGGGGGCAGATCTCTGCATTTAATGCACGAGATTTGGTTCTACTTTTAATGACTGGGTGAGCTATAATTAGGGCTAATACGTCCACATCACCATCCCTGTACATTACGTCATCAGGCTATTTTTAGCTATAGGAGTACGCCGTATGCTATCTCCTCAAAATACGCCGACCTGGCTATTTTCAACTATAAGAGTACGCCGTATGCTATCTCCTCGGAATACGCCAACTCAAGCTATATTTGCAAAGGTGCATGATAAGGCTATTTGGCCCAGAATACGCTCAAGACCTCAGTCAAGAAAGGAAAATCGACTATCTTTACGCTAGATACCTATCCATGTAGCATCAGGCTTCTACGCCTACTTGGCTTATACGCCAATATGACAGCTACTTGGCTTCTACGCCAACATGATAGCTATTTTGGCTTCTACGCCAACATGACAGCTATTTGGCTTCTACGCCAACCTGACAACTATTCGGCTTCTACGCCTACTTGGCTTCTATGCCTACTTGGTTTCTACGCCAACATGACAGCTATTTAGTTTCTACGCCAATATGACAGCTATTTGGCTTCTATGCCAACTTGACAACTATGCGGCTTCTACGCCTACTTGGCTTCTACGCCAATATAACAGCTATTTGGCTTTTACGCCAACGAGACAGTTATTTGGCTTCTATGCCAACCTTCTCTACGCGAGGGGCAGTTACCTATGTGGCTTGCATGCCGTGATCTTCGATGAGCAGTTATACGTATTACCTCGTAATGGGACACGCGTCACATGCCTATTCAATCATTCATACGTGGGTGGCAGTTATTATAACCGCCGTGTAAAAGGTGCAACTTTCTTCGCTGTTCTGTTTCTACGCCGACAGTGACCAAACCCTATAAATAGAGACCTTCGGCCACGGAGGTCCAAGGTCGAAAAACGGGGTGGAGAATTAAGGTCGGAATCCAGGGTCAAGGATTTTTCAAGAAATGAGAGTATATCCAGAGAGTATTGATTGACTACTTTGGCAACGAGAGTCCAATCCCTCCTACAGTCTTTGAAGCTTCTTTTTCGTCTTCTACAACACTTCTTCGTCATCGTGTGGTCCATGGGATAAAGTGATCGACCGCAGATCAGACTCCTATAGCAATATTTCCCAGAATCAAATTTTTGTACTTAATATCCTCGTATAGGATTAATAGTACTTCTTTTTCTTGTTTGTAAACCAAAGAAAGGGTTTCGTATAAACCTAGTTTCATTTCTTTCGTTTATTATCAAACACAAGATGGCGACTCTGCTGGGGACTACTTTCTCATCTAACGAGAAAGCCATTGCTTAACACGATGCTGTATCCATCGGATCAATGAGGAAGAATCTGGTCGTCCAATTCGTCTAATCTGCTTATGAAGACATGCTTCGCGCAGGGGGTGACTCTCGTTCCCTCTCTGTCCAGGACAACAGGAAGTTGCGTAAAGTATGGATGCCCCGGACATCCTTTACCCTTCCTACGGGCTCTCTCTTTCTGACCAATGAGGTTGTAATATCGCAACCTCCGTGCCCCTCACGTAAAACTTTGTCTCCCGTCTGTGACGCAGCAGACAAATCTTCTGGCAGTGCCTTAGTGCCAATCCAGAAGTCTACTCCGTGCCCCGCACGTAAAACTCTGTCTCCCGTCTGTGATGTGGCAGACAAAACTTCTGGCAATGCCTCAGCGCTAACCCAGAAGTCTATTCCGTGCCCCGCGCATAAAATTCTGTCTCCCATCTATGACGTGGCAGACAAAACTTCTGGCAATGCCTCAGCGCTAACCTAGAAGTCTACTCCGCGCCCCACGCGTAAAATTCTGTCTTCCGTCTGTGACATGGCAGATAGAGCTTCTGACAATGCCTCAGCGCTTACCCAGAAGTCTACTCCGTGCCCCGCACGTAAAATTCTGTCTCCCGTCTGTGACATGGCAGACAGAGCTTCTGACAATGCCTTAGCGCCAATTCAGAAGTCTACAACGTGCCGCGCGCGTAAAAATATGTCTCCCGCATATAAGGAGGCAGATGGTCCCTGCAATCACTGCAAGGGAAAACAAGTGGCAGATTTCCCGACTTCTCGGCTTTTATGCCATCAAGAGAAGTTGTCCTCTCTTCAGATTATGCGGAATGCTGACGGCCGATTGAGAACTTCCTCAGCTTTACGCCAACCTGTGCAAAGTTCCATATTACGCCATGACAAGCCCCTCAGCGTAAAGAAGACCCAGTTTATGGGAAGATACGCTCTTCATGGATCATGTGCTACTCACATGGCTGAACTATTGTATTCTTATGGCAGGGAGAGAGTTATGATTCCCAATCTCCGCATCCCTACTGGTGTAAAAAGGTGGAATAAGCCTTCTTCTTCTTTTGGTCATCTCCCTGATTTGCGTGATTTCTTGATCCAAAAACGCAAAGACAAGGGTCAAAATCAAGATGCAGTGCCCCTAACTACCAAGGATGGGGAGATCATGTGGGAAAATGTGCCAACATCTAATGGGCCATATGAAGAATCTGTCTTTATTATTCCATCTACTCGCAACGATCAGCATCAAATAATCTTCGGGCGAATATGGAATGGACCAATTGTACAAGAAGATTCTCACGAGTCTGATGTTGGGAGAATACAAATCCACAGATATAGCCCACAGGCTTTAAAGATTATACAAAGCATGGGTCATGATTTAAAGTTGAAACAAAGCCTCAACTACGAAAAAGGCAGACGAATATCATTGCATAGTGATCCTTACTGCCAACGAACTCGTTTTGGGTTGAGGTATACTGTATCTCTTGCAAACTCCAAACCTCCAGAGTCTGATCTTGCAATATCAGAGGCAGGTCCTGCTAAATCAACTTCTGTGGACAACAATATGTCTGGGGGTAGTATCTCTCGACAAAACGGAGCAGCATCCAAAGCTGGGGGTAGAACTCCCTCTGTGTCCGAAGGTGATGCAACTATGACCATTTCCCCTGAAGACCGTACAACTCAGGCATCGGGAGCCCGAAGGCCGAAGGGGACTTTCTCCTTCAATGAAGATGATATCATTGAAATCTTTAATATATTAATGAAGGAAAACAAGCTTCGGCTTCCCAACATCAGACACCCTGAAAGGGCTGGCAAAGTCGATGACCCAGAATATTGTCTCTTTTATCAGTACGTTCATCACCCCACAAAAGCGTGCTACGTACTGAAAAGGAGAATCCAGGAGTTGATCGACGCTAAAGTCATCACGTTGCATTTATAAACAAGATGACGGTCACGGAAAATTGATATCACTCCAACATGTCAATTTGCCCCTCAAGGAGTACTAGAGAATGAGTCCCTAAAATCCTTCCAGAGGAACAACCTTCAGCTCTATCCCCAGTCAGCAAATCTCTCTCCGATGAACCTCTGAACTGTTATCCAAGTATTTCTTTTTCCCTAGCTAGGTTTGCCACGTCCAAGTAACATCTGAGCAAACCTTCCAGCTTGTTGCTATCGATCAGTTCACGTCCATACTACCTCTGAACTACGTCTCTCCACTTTCTCCGGCAGGGTAAATCTATCACCATAAAATGGTCATATTACCTCTGTCATATTTTACTTTATCCCCACAAAGACCTATCATACCACGTCCATATTACCTCTGTGTAAGATATTTTCGGAACTTTCCATGTCCATATTACCTCTGAGTAAAGTTCTTCCTTTCGACTTTCTACTATCGAATTCGCATAACCCTTGGTAGTGCAAGTCGTACGAATCAACCCCTGGTTTTATCATCCCGAGCAAGTGTTTATGTGCAGCATTTTCTCCTTCACTTTTTGTAAAAAAAGCCATCATCCGTGTCCAAGAGTCTCGGATACGCAATGGATGATGGATCCTCAAAATTTCCCCAAGCGAAACAATCTTTAGGTCTACTCACACACTCCCGCTGTGACCATTCACAACCAATCTCGCTAGACGCTAGCCATATTCATACTTCCTCTGAGCTATCGTCCCATCAATCTTTTAGCGAAATAATCCCTCGATCTGTCTTCATGATCGGATAGACCACATTCTCAAGAAATTTTCCCGACATAGTTCATGTCCCTATTACCTCTGAACTGCTGTCATAATTTTCTCCAGCTAAATCTGCCATGTCTATATTATCTCTGAGTAGATTTATACCTCCATCCCCAGTGGAGTCACAACTCAAAAGTTTGTCATGTTCATATTACCTCTGAGCAAACTTTTCGGGTTCTAGCTATCGACTATCATGTCCATATTACCTCTGATATCGGTTGTCATCTCAACTTAACACTTGTACTTAACTTTAAGTACGCCAGTGGTGTTAAGTCCACAAAAACTGCCATGTCCATATTATCTCTGAGCAGATATATACCTCCATCCCCAGTGGAGTCACAACTCAAAAGTTTGTCATGTTCATATTACCTCTGAGCAAACTTTCCGAGTTCTGGCTATCGATTATCATGTCCATATTACCTCTGATATCGATTGTCATCTCAACTTAACACCTGTACTTAACTCTAAGTACGCCAGTGGTGTTAAGTCCACAAAAACTGCCATATCCATATTACCTTTGGTAGGGCTTGTCCTAAACTTATTACTTGCACTCTCGTGCACAAGAAGTAATAGGTCCACCAAAAACCTCCCTTTGGAATACCCGCAATGGAAACGAATTGTTCATGTCCATATTATCTCTAAACTATCCTCATTCTTCCCAACGAAGAAAGGGTTAGTCCCTGTTCATCCCCACAGAGTCATATTCTACAAGCATCTTGTCTCAAACCTATTACTTGTACTCTCGTGCACAAAAAAGTAATAGGTCCACAAAAATCCCCCAGCAGGATATCTTTACTAGCCAGGGGCTTGTTTCTAACTTATTATTTGTACTCAAAGTGCGCAACAAATAATAGGTCCACTAAAGATCCCCCAGTGGGATATCCTCGACAAATACGGTATTGTACTACGTCCATACTACCTCTAGTACAACATCCGAAGTGCACGTAAATAGTCATAAAGAAATGGGAGGGCCCTTATATGATTTCAAATGGCGCTTTTATCTCAGCCAAAGCCTAATGAAAATTGGTAATGGCCCCTATTAACAGCAAATCCCCGAAGAAGTACTACGCTTAATCTCCCTTTTTTAAACGAAGTATGATGAAGATCTTATTCTGACGATACCACATACAAAGGTTAGCTGGATCATATTCTATCAGGTTCATGTGACCTCTGAATAGATATCCTTAACTAATTTGTAAGCCTATCATGTTCATATTACCTCTGATAGTGTTTAATATACAAATTTAGTTGGATTATATTCTATCAGGTTCATGTTAACTCTGAATAGATATACATTCAGCAAAACCTTATCGAAAGTATGTCATGTTCATGATACCTCTGATATCACTTTTACCCTAGCCTATCATTCATGTTTAAAAATGATGGGTCCACCAAAGTCAAATAAAGTCTCTTTATTATATCCAGAAAGAGCAAGTTACGAAAAGAAGCAAAAAAGTACATCATTGGGGAGGAGCAGTCAAATCACAAATCTGTTGCACCAGAGCGGTCATCCTCTCATTCCTGGAGTCTAAGATGTTAGCGCGAGCTCGCTCCAGTCGTGCCTCGTCATCGCTTAGGAGGGATAGTTCAGACCGAGCATGAACAAAACCCGCACGAACGACACCCATATGTGCCAAGTTCTGCTGAGCTGTATCCATTCGGCCCTTCAACACATCTTGAGCTACCGATGAAGCGCGAGCCCACTCCTTTGCCTTAACGAGCTTAGCTTCCAATTTATGGACCCTCGCTTCATTTCCCTCTTGTTCGACCTCGCACTGGGTTAGCTGAGGGATAACCTCCTCCAAGATGGCCTGCTCTGCATCCATCTCTCGCTGCTGTGTCTGGATGGATTTGTCTAAACATTCCATCTGTTCAGCAAGCCTCGTAGTCAAGGAGTCGTACTCGGCCTAAATCATATCATCGACGTTGCCTCGAGATAGTTGCAAATATTCGTTAATAGGTTGTTCTAAACCATTAACTATTTGCTCCAGAGCATCAACTCGTCCAGCGTCGTTGAAATTTTCGATCGGCGCTATCGCAAGCTGGGAGGACATCAGCAGATTATCAAAGTTCATGTTCTTCTCCAGCACCATGGAAATCAACTCCTTCAAACTGCGATAGAATAGGCTGGTATAATTTTCAATCAGCATATCGAAGACTGGATGCACGCTAGGAGTGGCTGCGATATCAGGAAATCTTCTTCCACGAATGATCGCAAAGGATGTTGCCATGGCTGTCGCCTCTACAGATAGCGCTATAAAAGAACATACACCAGCAATGGTTGAAGTTGCTGGCGTACTCAATGAAGGAGGCGCAGTCGTGTTGACGGGCTCATCCTCCTCAGATGATATCTGTACTGCTGTTAGCGAAATAGCACCCAAAAATGTTGCCTCTTCAAGGTCGAACACCGCCGTTTCATCGGCAAGAGCCGCAACAAAGTCAAAGGTTGCGTCGACTCCGCCCTCCCCTGAGATGTCTTCCCCTGAAAAGAAGACAAGAGAAAGTTAATATCAACTTGATGTTAATTTTCCTAAAAGAGGCATAAAAGACGATATTTACCCATGGCCGATGGTATATATGTCGCGTCCGCAGCCAGTACAGCTAAATCAGTTCTTAATGATGCTAAGCGAGCTGTCATACCTGGGGAAGAGGGTGCACCAACTGACGTTGGAGGGTAGTCTTCCCAGTCGTCACCAAGATCCACTCGAGGCTCATCGGGTGGAATCTGGCTGGAAATACTTACAGACGAGGTAGGGGTTACTCCCATTATTTGTCTAGATAAAGATATATTGATTCTTAAAATGCTCGGCCTCATAGGCGATCTCGTAGCACTACCAGAAGCAGTAGCAACAGCGGCAATCTTGAGCAAAGAATCTCCGGCACTGCCAGCCGAAACTGTGGAGGTTCCCTCTCTAAAAGGCGAAGGACCCTAATCAAAGAATCATCCCCAATAGGGGAAACAACAGGCTCGCTCCTAGAAGCCCCCTGGTAGAAGCCCTTTTCGGACCTCTGGCAATCCTTTTCTTGCGGGGAATAGGTTCTTTCGGAGCAGAAGCCTTCCTTTTGTGGGGGATAACGAGAGGATCTGCAGGCGGAGCTATTACGCCTCTCAGGATTGTCGTCAAGAACTCGTCTGCCCCGGTGGTGTCTTCATTCTCATCCGAGGAAACAGACGGAAGATCCTCCCTTCCAGTGGACCTATGGGAGGGCATCCTAAAACTTCCATGCATATCAAATTACGATGGAAGGTATTGATCGACTCATAGAACTGCGCGTACAAGTGAAGGATGCGCAGCTCCATGGAGGGAGAAGTCGCAGGCACAACAAAAGTTGCACCAGTGCAGCCCGTGATGAAGTACCGCCACCCTCTGGCTCCATCAATAAGTCCACCTCTGGACTTGAAGCTGGTAATGGCATTTCCCACATGCAATTGGTCATACCCAAACTGCCTGGCGAACCGACGGGGCAGATAGGGCTCCAAGAAGCAATGGTTCTCACTATTATACAACAAGTAGGAAGGTCTAATACAGACCAACCAGTAGAAGGCTTCATGAGAAAGAATGGTCCTCCTATGACCTTCATCCTTAAGTTTCATCCCGTATTTATTGATATGTACAGGGGGGACGATACAGAAGATCTTCCAGTTGTGGGCTACGTTTAACGCCCGTCGGTAATCTGTTACGGTCGCCACGTTCCAAGAGGAATTCCTGTAATTCAACAAGAAATTATTTTCCGAACCGCTGGCAGAGCCGGGAGACATTACCATGGTGTTGTGAAGAATTAACCATCCCATCAAGTATAGGAATGGTAATTCCACCCTGGGAAAGCTTTCACACTGTGTCTCATCAGTGAGCAACCCATCAGTAAGGGATCTCAGACCTGCTTGTATTCTACATACCATAGCAGGAAGCAGGCCCAGCTTTGCTCCGAACAACAAACGTGTAGCGCCCCGTTCCCCCGGTGCAGGGAGCGCGGCTAAGAAACACAAGACGGTGTCGTTCGATCGGGATAGATTGAAACAAGAACTCGTCCTCGTTATGGATTTGTTTCTTCGGAATCGATTCCCATATTCAGTGGACCGTGCCCCCAGGATCGACTTAGCGGCAGAGTCAGGAGGGACCTCTCCGCTGCTATCTTTTATTGCCTCAGTTTTTGGTGTCGCTTGTTGCTTTCGTGCTTTGAGTTGGTTTTGGGATTTTCTTGTTTTCCTTGAACGGTTTCGATGAGTAGAGATGCCGCAAATTCCAAGGCCGAGGGACGTGACTGCCTTCGACTTTGGCCACTTCAAGAAAGTCTGCAATAAGGTATTCAACGGGACTGAGGACCCAGTGGTAGCTCTAGATTGGCTAGCCGAACTTGAAGATCACTTCGCTCTGTTAGTGGTCCCCGAAGAGAAGCGCGTCGCCTGTGCGCAACTTCAGCTCCGCCTCAACGCGCACGATTGGTGGAACGTGGATCGACGATCTCTCCAATTTGATCACGGAGAGGAGGCGATCTCGTGGATGACTTTTCATGCCGCGTTTGAAGAGGAGTTTATACCCCCTCCAGTGCAACGTCGGATGGAGAACGAGTTCGTGCAGCTGCGGTAGAACAGCATGACAGTTAAACAGTACTCCGCCGAATTCAACCGACTCTCCAAATTTGCTAGGGCCTATTTACCAGATGCAGCGAGTCGAGCTAGAAGGTTTGAAGGCAGTTTGCGCCCTGCCATCCATGGGCACGTGGTCGTTCATCAGTACGGGACCATGCGTGAAGTCATGAATCACGCCCTATCTCTTGAACCGCAGTATCCTCACGTTTCCATCGGCGTTGTGCATACCTACAATTACAAACGCCAAGGCAATGATAGAGGAAACACCACTGTAAAGCGTCCTAACCACGACGGTCCTCGGAGAGGAAATCAGGAATGGTGTAACTTCTATAAGAGATCGGGGTACACCATTAATCAATGTCGTAAGAGACTTGGGTTATGCCTCGCTTGTGGTGATCCAGGCCATGCCATTAGTTCCTGCCCGAACCTTCCTGATCATCGTCCTCGACGAAATAATCCCTAACGGTAAGCACTATTCCTAAGTTTCAGGACAAAACTTCCAATTGGTTGGGTAGGATGTAGCGCCCCGTTCCCCAGGTGCGGGGAGCACGGCTAAGAAACACAAGACGGTATCGTTCGATCGGGATAGATTGAAACAAGAACTCATCCTCGTTATGGATTTGTTTCTTCGAAATCGATTCCCATATTCAGTGGACCGTGCCCCCAGGATCGACTAAGCGGCAGAGTCAGGAGGGACCTCTCCGCTGCTATCTTTTATTGCCTCGGTTTTCGGTGTCGCTTGTTGCTTTCATGCTTTGAGTTGGTTTTGGGATTTGTTTGTTTTCCTTGAACGGTTTCGATGAGTTTTATTGTTTTCGTTCTTTGAATTTCACTTTAATTCCGAGATTGGAAAGATAGGAAGGAATATTGATCGAGTTGTTTGTGATGTAGGTGAACGAGCAGTAGGCGGCTTACGAGCGGAGTCGTGAAGTGCCTCTTTCCTTATCCCTTCCAAACAACAAAGTGAGTAGCTACCATCCCGATTCGCTAGCCCTACTTCCAAGTCTCACACTAAAAACTCTTGCATTCTTGTTGCCCCGATCAAACGATACCAAGTAATAATAAAAGATACCAAGATAAAAGAGAATAGACTTGGGTAAAACTGTTTGTCAATTAAACTTGTGAACGGTTACTTACTTGCATGCTTGTTCGTTCGAAATATTCATCATATGCATCAATTTTAGTTAGAATGTATCTTCTGCTATAAATTGTGCAATCTATGAATCATATCTTGTACGTGCATACTTGTTCATGGAGGCTATGCAAATGAATTATGCATTACTCGTGTTGCCTCAACTGCGTGAAGTGATAATTTAACTAAATATCGTGTATTCGATCATGAACAACTTGTGCACAAGGGTATAAGTTCTGCGGACGGCTGCTGGGGCACTGGCACCGATCCAATCCGGGTGGAACTTTGTGTGTAGTCATAATGTGCGGACTGGATGGCTTGCAACGCATCGTGTATTTATCGTGTATCCATTATGAGCTCTCGTTGCATCCTATCCTTGTCCATGACTAGTCCATTATGGCTACCAAGCCAGTGATCACCTGTGACATAGTCATCGTATGCGGACTGGACGGCTTGCAACGCATCGTGTGTTTATCGTTGCATCCTATCCTTGTCCATGACTATATCTACCTTATATATTTTAACATGTTGCAAACTAACTTGTGTCTTCGTGGCAGGGAAGGCATGGTAAGTATTGTGCAGGTAATTCAGACGGTCAGGTAAAATCCACCGAACGATGGCAAGTTTATTTCAGTATCATACATATATATACTATTGCTTGTAAATGAACTAAGGCAAGATAGAAACCCACAAAAATATGCATGCTTCATTAAAACAACGTGTTGATTGGTATAGTTGGGTTTGGCTCGCCTTCACTAGTATGTTTCGACATACTGACCCTCGTTGAAACAGGTTCTCCGCACCAAGGCGAACCGAGCGAGGAGCCAAAGTCATCTTTCCCAATCCAGTACAGCTGTAGGCGCATCCTCTGATCGCGTCACTTTTGAAGTACTAGAAGAAGAAGAAGAAGCTTGCAACTTTCCATACATAATACAGCTTCGTGGCAAAGCCGTCCTCCAGCCCGGAGGTCTATACATTTTGAAGTTTAGTAAAGGGATGTAATATACCGGACTGCTATCTCATTTTGAGTCAACACTTTTGTAAGCCCGTGCGGCAAATTAGCTGACTCGTTCAGGAGTTTGTAAAAGATGTTCATTATCAATAAAGAGAAAATTTCCATGTTTCAAATCTGTGTTTCAATTTATCTACGTACTCTGAATATGTGCTTGTTATGCAAATCGTTAAAGCCTTGTGCGGGCGCAACCCCAGGCCCGCACGACGGTCACGATTCTGGGGACACCTCAACGATTCTAAGGAATCGGGTCATGACATAATGGTATCAGAGCACAGATTCAAGTTCCTTAGACTCATGCTGGAAAAGTTCCTTTAACGATCAAATTCCTGTGCGAACTCTTGAACTCGCTAGGCCAAAATGAGATACGTTCATACAATGAGTCCATAATATATTATGATTCTAATGTAATTTACCTTCTTTTGAAGGAATGGCACCAGCGCAATCTGCAGCGCAAGCACCGGACGAAATGCAAGTCCAAGAATGTAGTTCGGGCTCTTCGGGAAGCTCTCAGAGCCAACGAGGCATGTCTCAAGTCGACCCGCTTGAGCGGGTGATGCAAATGTTAGAAGCACAACGACAATGAGACAATGCTCGCCAAGCCAAGTTCGAAAGCAATCTAGAGACCCGATTCTCAGTCTAACAGAAGCAGGTAGACGCCCTGCAACAGATTATTCAGACTTTGGCTTCCAACCAATCCGCTGTAACGGTAATTACTCCGGTGGAACAGCCCGTGCTTGAAGTAGAGACGCCACAAATTCCAAGGCCGAGGGACGTGACTGCCTTCGAC
This sequence comes from Iris macrosiphon, assembly GCA_036927795.1. Lineage (NCBI taxonomy): Eukaryota > Viridiplantae > Streptophyta > Magnoliopsida > Asparagales > Iridaceae > Iris > Iris macrosiphon. The sequence goes on from JAYESA010000004.1 coordinate 232,118,075, forward strand.
TTTGGCCATTTCAAGAAAGTCTGTAATACGCCATTCAACGGGACTGAGGACCCAGTGGTAGCTCTAGATTGGCTAGCCAAACTTGAAGATCACTTCGCTCTATTAGTGGTCCCCGAAGAGAAGCGCGTCGCCTGCACGTAACTTCAGCTCTGCCACAACGCGCACGATTGGTGGAACGTGCATCGACGATCTCTTCAATTTGATCACGGAGAGGAGGCGATCTCGTGGACGACTTTTCGTGCCGCGTTTGAAGAGGATTTTATACCCCCTCTAGTGCAACGTTGGATGGAGAACGAGTTCGTACAGTTGCAGCAGGACAGCATGGCAGTTTAACAGTACTCTGCCGAATTCAACCGACTCTCCAAATTTGCTAGGGCCTATTTACCTGATGCAGCGAGTCGAGCTAGAAGGTTTGAAGGAGGTTTATGCCCTGCCATCCATGGGCACGTGGTCGTTCATCAGTACGGGACCATGCGTGAAGTCATGAATCACGCCCTATCTCTTGAACCGTAGTATCCTCACATTTCCATCGGTGTTGTGCATACCAACAATCACAAACGCCAAGGCAACGATAGAGGAAACACTGCTGCAAAGCGTCCTAACCACGGCGGTCCTCGGAGAGGAAATCAGGAATGGTGTAACTTCTGTAAGAGATCGGGGCACACCATTAATCAATATCGTAAGAGACTTGGGTTATGCCTCGCTTGTGGTAATCCAGGCCATGCCATTAGTTCCTGCCCAAACCTTCCTGATCATCGTCCTCGACGAAATAATCCCTAACGGTAAGCACTATTCCTAAGTTTCGGGACGAAACTTCTAATTGGTTGGGTAGGATGTAGCGCCCCGTTCCCCAGGTGCGGGGAGTGCGGCTAAGAAACACAAGACGGTATCGTTCGATCGGGATAGATTGAAACAAGAACTCGTCCTCGTTATGAATTTGTTTCTTCAGAATCGATTCCCATATTCAGTGGACCGTGCCCCCGGGATCGACTTAGCGGCAGAGTCAGGAGGGACCTCTCCGCTGCTATCTTTTATTGTCTCGGTTTTCGGTGTCGCTTGTTGCTTTCGTGCTTTGAGTTGGTTTTGGGATTTTCTTATTTTCCTTGAACGGTTTCGATGAGTAGAGACGCCGCAAATTCCAAGGTCGAGGGACATGACTGCCTTCGACTTTGGCCACTTCAAGAAAGTCTGCAATACGGTATAAAATGGGACTGAGGACCCAGTGGTAGCTCTAGATTGGCTAGCCAAACTTGAAGATCACTTCGCTCTGTTAGTGGTCCCCGAAGAGAAGCGCGTCACCTGTGCGCAACTTCAGCTACGCCTCAACGCGCACGATTGGTGGAACGTGCATCGACGATCTCTCCAATTTGATCACGGAGAGAAGGCGATCTCGGGGACGACTTTTTGTGCCGCATTTGAAGAGGAGTTTATACCCCCTCCAGTGCAACGTCGGATGGAGAACGAGTTCGTGCAGCTGCGGCAGAACAGCATGACAGTTAAACAGTACTCCGCCGAATTCAACTAACTCTCCAAATTCGCTTGGGCCTATTTACCTGATGCAACGAGTCAAGCTAGAAGGTTTGAAGGCGGTTTATGCCCTGCCATCCATGGACACGTGGTCGTTCATCAGTACGGGACCATGCGTGAAGTCATGAATCACGCCCTATCTCTTGAACCGCAGTATCCTCACGTTTCCATCGGCACTGTGCATACCTACAATCACAAACGCCAAGGCAACGATAGAGGAAACACCGCTGCAAAGCGTCCTAACCACGGCGGTCCTCGGAGAGGAAATCCGTTATGGTGTAACTTCTATAAGAGTTCGGGGCACACCATTAATCAATGTCGTAAGAGACTTGGGTTATGCCTCGCTTGTGGTGATCCAGGCCATGCCATTAGTTCCTGTCCGAACCTTCCTGATCGTCATCCTCGACGAAATAATCCCTAACGGTAAGCACTATTCCTAAGTTTTAGGGCGAAACTTCCAATTGGTTGGGTAGGATGTAGCGCCCCGTTCCCCAGGTGCGGGGAGCGCGGCTAAGAAACACAAGACGGTATCGTTCGATCGGGATAGATTGAAACAAGAACTCGTCCTCGTTATGGATTTATTTCTTCGGAATCGATTCCCATATTCAGTGGACCGTGCCCCCGGGATCGACTAAGCGGCAGAGTCAGGAGGGACCTCTCCGCTGCTATCTTTTATTTCCTCGGTTTTCGGTGTCGCTTGTTGCTTTCGTGCTTTGAGTTGGTTTTGGGATTTGCTTATTTTCTTTGAACGGTTTCGATGAGTTTTATTGTTTTCGTTCTTTGAATTTCACTTTAATTCCGAGATTGGAAAGAGAGAAAGGAATATTGATCGAGTTGTTCGTGATGTAGGTGAACGAGCAGTAGGCGGCTTACGAGCGGAGTCGTGAAGTGCCTCTTTCCTTCTCCCTTCCAAACAACAAAGTGAGTGGCTACCATCCCGATTCGCTAGCCCTGCTTCCAAGTCTCACACTAAAAACTCTTGCATTCTTGTTGCCCCGATCAAACGATACCAAGTAATAATAAAAGATACCAAGATAAAAGAGAATAGACTTGGGTAAAACTGTTTGTCAATTAAACTTGTGAACGGTTACTTACTTGCATGCTTGTTCGTTCAGAATATTCATCATATGCATCAATTTTAGTTAGAATGTATCTTCTGCTATAAATTGTGCAATCTATGAATTATATCTTGTACGTGCATACTTGTTCATGGAGGCTATGCAAATGAATTATGCATTACTCGTGTTGCCTCAACTGCGTGAAGTAATAATTTAACTAAATATCGTGTATTCGATCATGGACAACTTGTGCACAAGGGTATAAGTTCTATGGACGGTTGTTGGGGCACTGGCACCGATCCGATCCTGGTGGAACTTTGTGTGTAGTCATAATGTGCAGACTGGATGGCTTACAACGTATCGTGTATTTATCGTGTATCCATTATGAGCTCTCGTTGCATCCTATCCTTGTTCATGACTAGTCCATTATGGCTACCAAGCCAGTGATCACCTGTGGCATAGTCATCGTGTGCGGACTGGACGGCTTGCAACGCATCGTGTGTTTATCGTTGCATCCTATCCTTGTCCGTGACTATATCCACCTTGTATATTTAAACCTGTTGCAAACTAACTTGTGTCTTCGTGGCAGGGAAGGCATAGTAAGTATTGTGCAGGTGATTCAGACGGTCAGGTAAAATCCACCGAACGATGGAAAGTTCATTTCAGTATCATACATATATATACTGTTGCTTGTAAATGAACTAAGGCAAGATAGAAACCCACAAAAATATGCATGCTTTATTAAAACAACGTGTTGATTGGTATAGTTGGGTTTAGCTCGCCTTCACTAGTATGTTTCGACATACTGACCCTCGTTGAAACAGGTTTTCTGCACCAAGGCGAACCGAGCGAGGAGCCGAAGTCGTCTTTCCCGATCCAGTCCAGCTGTAGGCGCATCCTCTGATCGCGTCACTTTTGAAGTACTAGAAGAAGAAGAAGAAGCTTGCAAATTTCCATACACAATGCAGCTTCGTGGCAAAGCCGTCCTCCAGCCCAGAGGTCTATACATTTTGAAGTTTATTAAAGGGATGTAATGTACAGGACTGCTATCTCATTTTGAGTCAACACTTTTGTAAGCCCGTGCGGCAAATTAGCTGACTCGTTCAGGAGTTTGTAAAAGATGTTCATTATCAATAAAGAGAACTTTTCCATGTTTCAAATATGTGTTTCAATTTATCTACGTACTCTGAATATGTGCTTGTTATGCAAATCAATAAAGCCTTGTGCGGGCGCAACCCCAGGCCCGCACGGCGGTCACGATTCGGGGGTCGCCTCAATGATTCTACGGAATCGGGTCATGACATAATGGTATCAGAGCACAGATTCAAGTTCCTTAGACTCGTATTGGAAAAGTTCCTTTAACGATCAAATTTCTGTGCGAACTCTTAAACTCGCTAGAACAAAATAAGATACGTTCATGTAATGAGTCCATAATACATTATGATTCTAATGTAATTAACCTTCTTTTGAAGGAATGGCACCAGCGCAATCTGCAGCGCAACCACCGGACGAAATACAAGGCCAAGAAAGTAGTTCGGGCACTTCGGGAAGCTCTCAGAGCCAACGAGGCATGTCTCAAGTCGACCCGCTTGAGCGGGTGATGCAAATGTTAGAAGAACAACGACAACGAGACGATGCTCGCCAAGCCAAGTTCGAAAGCAATCTAGAGACCCGATTCTCAGTCCAACAGAAGCAGGTTGACGCCCTGCAACAGATTGTTCAGACTTTGGATTCCAACCAATCCGCTGCAACGGCAATGACTCTGGTGGAACAGCCCGTGCTTGGAGTAGAGATGCCACAAATACCAAGGCCGAGGGACGTGACTGCCTTCGACTTTGGCCACTTCAAGAAAGTCTGCAATACGCCTTTCAACGGGACTGAGGACCCAGTGGTAGCTCTAGATTGGCTAGCCGAACTTGAAGATCACTTCTCTCTGTTAGTGGTCCCCGAAGAGAAGCGCGTCGCCTGCCCGCAACTTCAGCTCCGCCTTAACGCGCACGATTGGTGGAACGTGCATCGACGATCTCTTCAATTTGATCACGGAGAGGAGGCGATCTTGTGGATGACTTTCCGTGCCGCGTTTGAAGAGGAGTTTATACCCCCTCCAGTGCAACGTCAGATGGAGAACGAGTTCGTACAGCTGCGGTAGGACAGCATGACAGTTAAATAGTACTCCGCCGAATTCAACCGACTCTCCAAATTTGCTAGGGCCTATTTACCTGATGCAGCAAGTCGAGCTAGAAGGTTTGAAGGCGGTTTGTGCCCTGCCATCATAGGCACGTGGTCGTTCATCAGTACGGGACCATGCGTAAAGTCATGAGTCACGCCCTATCTCTTGAACAGCAGTATCCTCACGTTTCCACCGGCGCTGTGCATACCTACAATCACAAACTCCAAGGCAACGATAGAGAAAATACCGCTACAAAGCGTCCTAACTACGGTGGTCCTCAGAGAGGAAATCAGGAATGGTGTAACTTCTGTAAGAGATCGGGGCACACCATTAATCAATGTCGTAAGAGACTTGGGTTATGCCTCGCTTGTGGTGATCCAGGCCATGCCATTAGTTCCTGCCCGAACCTTCCTTATCGTCGTCCAAAATACATTATGATCCAGGACAGATTCAAGTTCCTTAGACTCGTGTTGGAAAAGTTCCTTTAACGATCAAATTCCTGTGCGAACTCTTAAACTCGCTAGACCAAAATGAGATACGTTTATGCAATGAGTCCATAATATATTATGATTCTAATGTAATTTATCGTCTTTTGAAGGAATGGCACCAGCGCAATCTGCAGCGCAAGCACCAGACGAAATGCAAGGCCAAGAAAGTAGTTCGGGCAATTCGGGAAGCTCTCAGAGCCAACGAGGCATGTCTCAAGTCGACCTGCTTGAGCGGATGATGCAAATGTTAGAAGCACAATGACAACAAGACGATGCTTGCCAAGCCAAGTTCGAAAGCAATCTAGAGACCCGATTCTCAGTCTAACAGAAGCAGGTAGACGCCCTGCAACAGATTGTTCAGACATTGGCTTCCAACCAATCCTCAACATGCAGGAAGCCCGCATAAAACAGAGCTCCAGCATTGGGTGGCATAAGACATGACTTTAGAGCCATTGGCGTACAATAGAGCTTCAACGCTTTCCAGCATAAAAAATAGCTCCAGAACAACCCGCGTAATACAGTACTTCCAGACTGCTTTGGCGTAAAAAGGTTGTTACATTGCCACTTTGGCATAAAACCTATCCGCTTTTAATACAGCGTGAAGTTGTACGAGGAACTCTTCGTATTCCTCGAATGAACCTATCAGATGACACAGTGAACCTGACTCCTGACAAAGAGTACTACACGACTATCAAGAGGACGGTTGTAATGATAATTCTGCACAGAGCACCAGACTGTCGTCTAGTGACAAAAGCCTTGATATAAGACGTCATTTACGCATTCAAGGAATACGCTGCCTATTATACACAGGCAGACATGAGCTTTTACGCTCAGGATGAGATAAAACCAACCGCCACGTCAAAAGCTGCTCTTCGTACAGAACTCGAGGCACGTCTCTGCAGTTAATGCGCGAGATGGGAACAGATCTCTGTATTTAATGTACGAGATTTGGTTCTACTTTTAATGACTGGGTGAGCTATAATTAGGGCTAATACGTCCACATCACCATCCCTGCACATTACGCCATCAGGCTATTTTTAGTTACAGGAGTACGTCGTATGCTATCTCTTCGAAATACGCCGACCTGGCTATTTTTAACTATAGGAGTATGCCGTATGCTATCTCCTCGGAATATGCCAACTCAGAATATATTTGCAAAGGTGCATGATAAGGCTATTTGGCCCAGAATACGCTCAAGACCCCAGTCAAGGAAGGATAATCGGCTATCTTTACGCTGGCTACCTATTCATGCAGCATCAGGCTTCTACGTCTACTTGGCTTATACGCCAACATGACAGCTACTTGGCTTCTAGGCTTCTACGCCAACATGACAGCTATTTGGATTCTACGCCAACCTGACAGCTATTCGGATTCTACGCCTACTTGGCTTCTACGCCTACTTGGTTTCTACGCCAATATGATAGCTATTTGGCTTCTATGCCAACATGACAGCTATTTGGCTTCTACGCCAACTTGACAACTATGCGGCTTCTACGCCTACTTGGCTTCTACGCCAACATGACAGCTATTTGCCTTTTACGCCAATGAGACAGTTATTTGGCTTCTATGCCAACCTTCTCTATGCGAGGGGCAGTTACCTATGTGGCTTGCATGCCGTGATCTTCGATGAGCAGTTATACGTATTACCTCGTAATGGGATACACATCACACGCCTATTCAGAAGATTATTCATATGTGGGTAGCAGTTATAATAATCGCCGCATAAAATGTGCAACTTTCTCCGTTGTTCGGTTTCTACGCCGACAGTGACCAAACCCTATAAATAGAGACCTCCGGCCACGAAGGTTCAAGGTCGGAAAACGGGGTAGAGAATTAAGGTCAGAATCCAGGGTCAAGGATTTTTCAAGAAAGGAGAGTATATCCAGAGAGTATTGATTGACTACTTTGGCAACGAGAGTCCAATCCCTCCTGCAGTCTTTGAAGCTTCTTTTTCGTCTTCTACAGCACTTTTTCGTCATCGTGTGGTCCAAGGGACAAAGTGATCGACCGTAGATCAGACTCCTATAGCAATATTTCCCCAGAATCAAATTTTTGTACTTAACATCCTCATATAGGATTAATAGTACTTCTTTTTCTTGTTTGTAAACCAAAGAAAGGGTTTCGTATAAACCTAGTTTTATTTCTTTTATTTATTATCAAACACAGTGTGTATTATGGTATCTATATATTGGAGTTGACATATACATTCGGCTGGCATGCTTACGTATTCCTAGTCCTACGTATTTTGAGACTGGGGCGTGACATATTTTTGTGGTGGCCCATACAAGTCAAGATAGCCGTTTCGGTTACGTAACTGTACCGAGCGGGCCTGCACCTAGGATTAGAGTTTTAGATCTCATCCATACTTGACTATAACTCACCTTTCTTCCAACATGTCCTACTTAAGTGCTTGCATCCTGCTTGATTCATGTACTTTTTCTAATCTTTCGCCTATCTCTTGCAGAGAGATGAATTTGTATAACGGGCATGCCACAAACGGGGACAACACTTCTCCAGGGGTCAACGGCCAATCATTAGGAGAGGCCAACGACTCCTCTTCTTCCGGGATCGGATGGACTGACTAATAATCCAATTCCATCAACTCCTTCCACGACGCCAAATGGGACTTTTCTAGATCCAGCAGCACCGCAGGATATCCAGACACAGCTGTTCCAATTCTTCCAGATGATAATACAGGATTAGAGTCAGCAGACAACCGCACATACTGTAGAGCAGAGGCAGCAAGTGGCAGAGCAGAGGCTAGAATTTCAGGCAGCACTTGAGAGAATGGCTACACTAGCCCTTGTACCAGCCCAAGCACTAGTTTCAGTACCGCAAGCTCGAGTTAATTCAGTCAAGGACTTTGTACAGATGGGCCCCAAGCCGTATAAAGGCATTAAGAGTCCAGAAGAGACCATAAACTGGATTGCCAACACCTAGAAGTTGTTAGAAGCATCACAATTTCCTATATATCTATGGATGATAGGCGTAAGGACTCAGCTAGAGGGCAACGCTCATCACTGGTGGAAATTAATGGAGCGTCAGTTGGGTACGCATCAGACTTGGGAATAATTCTTGGAGTGCTTTGAGAGAAAGTACTTCTCGGACACTGTAAGGGATACGTTGTATGATAAGTTCCTCCATCAGGAGCAGGGGAACAAGACAGTTGACGAGTATGATGCAGAGTTTAGCCGCCTCAGTAAGTATGGCACTGCCCTAATACCTAATGACTTGGAGAAGGCTAAGAGGTTTTACCGTGGGCTGACTCAGGAGCTCCAGCACTACACTAGCTCACAGTCCCAGATCTCTTATGCCGAGTTATTGACAAAGGCCAGGATCCAGGAGGCCATCAGCAAGGAAAACAGAAATTAACAAAGAATTCACTAAGGACAAGTAAGGACATAGCCAGGAGGACCCATCAGACGCTCTTTGGCACACCAACAACCATATGGTGCTGCACCATATCCAACCAAGGAGAATCGTACTTGTCACTTTTGGGTAAGATAGGTCATATTCTAAGAGATTGTCATCGTCGATTGAGGCAGTGCATGTTATGTGGCTCAAGTCACTATCAAACCCGAAAATATTCTCACCAGACCCAGAGGTCTATGGCACTAGAATTAGGTACACAGCATACACCCTCAAGTATAGGACACCAAAGGGACCCACCACTGCTTCTACATTCTGCCCAAATAGAGGAGGCTAGACCCCAGCTGAACGACCAAGGGCAAGGCCAAGCACTCATTATGACAAATATGGGAGAGCAGACACAGGAAGTTGTAGATACAGGTATGATATTTTAGTTATATTTGTCATTGCACACTCATGACCCCATTGTGACACAAGATCTTAGGTGCATAATAGATGTAGAATTATATATATGGTGGTTTAGCAGTTATAAGGATATATTGATATTTTAACCAGATGGCATACACGCGATGCTAATAGATAATGCGAGTAGCTGTAGTAGTATTCTCTTTCTCATCACCATCTCATTCCCTTCGGTGGCTCATCTTCTCTTCTATATCCATTCTTTATCTCGTGATTAATTCTTTCTATCATAGTTATATTTTTTCGTGCCATTATGAATTGTTTGATTTACTTCAACCTCACCCTTTAATTTGTTAGTTAAAACATAAATGTGTTAGTAATGATTGATAACTAAAAGATGAGTTCATAATAATAACCCTTATGTATATGCACTATAGCAATATCTGTGTTCTTTTATTATTTTTAAACCATGAATAATACCCCTTAGTCTAACAAAAATTAGTTGGATTGTTCATACTTCTAATAGTTTTATAAAGTTAGTCAAGACCTAAAGTGTTGCCCTAAAACTTAGACTAAGCTTAGGAAAGAGTTGAAGGCACTACGAACTGATGACTATGACAAATCGTTGGCGAGTTAGCAACAGCTGCAGCTAGACGATTATGGTAGAGTAGTCGAATTACTTGCAGCCATACTGGCCAGGTGGCGTGGCAGTATTAGACTATGATATTTGACGGTTACGGAAATAAAATCATGGTTATGAGATTTCAGACAAGTATCCCAAAATTCTTGACCCAATGAATAAATTCGTCTTACAACCTAGACAATATCCTCAAGAGACTTTGAATACTAGTAGAATTCTTGTAAGTTGGGTAGTATAGACGAGTTAGAGGATAATCGAATAGTGTATGGTCAATAAATGAGAAAGTGTTAGAATGGCTGACTATGACTTTCTAGGAAGCACTGCTAGATAGCAATGAAGTGTAATAGCTATAGTAATTTATTATGAATATGGGTTAGTATCAATTTTGAGGACAAAATTTTTGTAAGTTGGATAGAATATAAAACCCCTAATTTTTAAATATTATATTTATTTAATTAATCACTGAATTTATTTATATTATTTTTTTAGGAATCTCTGTGGAAGAGTAATGGATTTTTAGAATTTATTTTCTGGGTACAAATATTATTTTTTTTTTAGATTTTTATACCTCAAATATATACGTAAATAATATATAGTTATTAAATATGATAATAATAATAATAATCATAATAGTAATAATATTAGTAATAATAATAATTATAGTAATAATGGTAATAAAACAAAAAGAAAAGAAATAGAAAGAAAAGGAAAAAAACCCTAAGGAAACTAAAACCACCCACAGAGTTTCTCCCCCGCAGCCCAGTACCCGCGCCTATCACCCAGTATCACGAATCCCCCTTTCTCTCTCTTCCTATATATATAGGTATATACATCGTATTACAAACCCTAACCCTAGCCTTCAACTCCGCCGACCTCCAAACCCGGCTTCCGCCTACGCCGGAGTCTCCAACACCCTGTAAACACCCTCGACCGCCTTTGCCGGAGTCGCAGGTGTAATCCCCCTAATTTTCATAAATTTAAAATTTGAATTTTTCTGAATTTTCTGGGATTTTTGGAATTTTCCAGGATTTTTCTGTAATTAAATACCAGTGTTTTAATTATTAAAGGATTTTTAATTGATATTAAATAATATTAAAATATTATGAAAATAATATTTTATGGTGTAAAATAGAAAACCAGACATAGGGTAATTTTCCGAGAATTTATTGGACCCCGGATGAATTTTTAAAGCCCTAAATACTAATTAAATATTAAATCAATTTTAAACCCAAATAAACCGGGTTTATTTAACTGAACCGGACCGGGTTTATTTTCAAACCCAATCGGGTCGGATCCGGGTCTAACCCAGACCCGAACCCGATAGCCCGAACCCGACTCGCATTTTATTTCGGATCGGGCCGGATCCGTAGACCCGACCCGACCCGCCATCAAACCCGACCCGCTATATCATCTTCCCCATTCAGCCGAACCGACCCCGACTTCTCGGTTTCCGCCGCCGGAAACGCCCGCCGCCGGCCGACTGCCCCGCTTCCCCTACCTGCAACCGCTAGAGACGCTCCGCTTCCTCTCCCCGCTCACCGGACGCCGCCTCTCCACCTCCCTCGACGGCTATATAAAGCCCTAAACCCGCCTCTTCGGCCAATCCTCCCCCACCGTGCCCTAGCTCCGACGCCTCCCTCCGCCGTGTCATCCCCCGCAGACACCTCGCCGCCACCGCCCTGCTGCCCAGCCCACCTCGCCAGCGCCGCAGCCACCTCCCTCCTCCTCCCTATCCTCCGCTGCCTCCGGCTCCTCAGACCCCGCAGCAGACCCAGCCGCCGTCCAGCCTTCCGTGCGACGCCGTCCGGCCGTTCGAGAGCCGCCGAGCCAGGCCGCCGCCCTCCGCTGCAGAAGACCTAAGCTGGACACGAATCGGACACAGCAGGACACAGAAGACCCGGACACGAGAAAACCCTAACCCTAATTTTGAACAGTGTCGGACACAGTGCACAGGACACGAGGACTCGGTTTTTCAAGACCCACTTCAGGTAACCGTAACTTTTGACTCGTAGCTCGGAATTCAGTTTCGTAAATTGTGTTGCGAAGCCTGTATGACCCTCTCGGTGCCCGGACAAACCGCTCGGGGCATCGCGTCCTGTGGTGATCGTACACCGCGATCCAAAAACAGGAAAAAACTTAGCCCTGTTTCACCCCGAAATCGAGTACTCCCCGCCAAACGGGACGACTTGGTCACGTGCGGTCTTCACCGACACGTGAGCATCGTTGATACGGACGTGCAGGATTTCGCAGAAGCTGATTTGGATGTGCGTGCACACCGAAATCAGTGCGTATCCGCGGACACCGCCCCGTATCCGTACTTTATGTTTCTCGCTGTAATTTAGTGTACACAAGTCAGATCGAGACGAAACTTGCGCCATCGGACTCGTAGCAATACGCTGGTCCTGTGGGTCAAGTTTGGTTCGATTCTGAGAACGTTGACAAAATCGTGTGTCGTGGGCCCCACAGGCTCCACCCGACGGGCGATTTTGAGAACGGCTCATCGGAATCCAATTCTGGAAGTTCCGTTGGGTTCGTATCATCGTTCCTGACCTGTTGACACTAAGTTGGACTATTTTTGAGACCTTTGACCCTGACTCGATTTTCGGTGCAAAGCGGCCCACATTTGGACCCCGCCTTGACCCGAAAATGACGTTTTTGCCCTTGTCTCCAAATTGGACTCAAGGACAGGCGTTCCTAGCTGATTGATGTGTTCTGGACCTGATGGTGATGTCTATTTCAGCAACCGGAGTACTACCTGGAAATCCAGCTATTGCCAGAGCTATAACTGAAACAGGAAATCCAGGCAAGTGTACCTTGCCATTAAATGCAGTATTTAATTCATTTTGAATCTCTTGCTCTAATTTCTGTGACTGTGGTACTTGCCCTATCAAGTAAATTATCCCCAGGACACCTGACACAAGCATGATACAGAATCTTCCTGATTATTCAAGGGGGTTTGTATAAGATATAGATTTCATGATTTAAGCTTTAGAACTTAAGAAATGACTGACTGCATTAGTTTCAATCTTGCGTAACATAAACATTGAGATCTGTGACGTGAGATTCATTGGGTGGGGAGAGTATTACCATATCAAGGCTGATTATATTATATATATATCTGGTTATCTGGAAGTATCCTAGTCTCTGACACAGAGCTTTGGCACCTGTACTGGCCCTTCGAGAATCACTGCTATGGTTTCTTATCACTGATCCTGTAGTAGTCTCAGCCTGAGTATGAATAATAACTCTCACTTGCATGATCACTTAGCTGGTTTTAATTATTTAACTGGATTTGTTTGATAGTAACATCGGCATACCACTGTCTTAAACTTATTAACTTCTTGTGCTTCTCTTGTGTTTAACATTTTGATTGACTTGCATGTTCATTCACTGTATTTTGGCTCGTATTCTTCTGTACCTTGTTACGTCCCGCTGAGGACCTGGTTTTGTTCTCCAGTTATAGCAGACGAGATCTACCCTGAGGTGTACGGAACAGGGGCACTACTCGGAGCAGTACCTGGACCTGAAGACGAGGTGATTGCTGAGGACTTCTCCTGAACAAATGCTTCGCCCTGCTCAGTCTTATGGTCAATAAACTTTATTCCTGTTTAATTGAACTCTTTAATTCCTGTCTTTGAGAACTTGTGTAACAGACTTAATATCGGATTGTTCTCCGATTTATTTACTTTGCCTGGTTGTTGTTTAAATATTTTATTTGATGATGTTGTTATCTTATATCTGTGGATGAGATTAGTAAACCCTGACTGATATTGTACAGCTTAAGTATGTCCGATGGATCCATTAAATTGGGTTTGTCTATCGGTGTGTGCTGCTGGCCATTATCACGTGCTCAGTCCCTCGGTATTTTGGGACTGGGGCGTGACATGGTTTTTGTGGTGGCCCATGCAGGTCAACGACTAAATTGTTCGGTTTCAACTTAGGGACCGAACAGGCCTGCAATTAGAATAAGATAAGTTTTTAGGATCTCATCCACTTGCTTGCAAATGTTCTTGATATCTGTATCGTATTCGAACTAATTTTGACTTGCATCTTGCCTTGACTCCTGTGCGCCTCTTATAGTTTATTTTTGATGCAGAGAAATGGATTCCCAAGAAAAAGACGGAACTCCAGCAAGAACACCAATAGGAGATGCAGCCACCTACGGAGAAGATAAAGTGACGCTATTGAGTGGAGATCCCTCTACTCACCGAAGCAGACAAGCAGATCCGCAATCTTCTCGATTTCGGCATAATGATATTCCACCTCCACCCCAGTTCACTCCTCAGATGCCTGTCTTCCCACCAGGCCAAGCAATGGACGGACAGCAGATGTTCCAGATGTTCTTCGCAATGATGCAAGCTCAGCAACAAGTTCAAACCGAAGCCCAACGTCGTGAGGCTGAGTACTTGAGGAACAGCCTAGTAAATGCACTGGAGCAGGCCAACCTACCAGCTAGAAGGCAACCGATGGGCTCTATCACAGACTTCCGCCAGCTGAAGCCCCGTACTTTCTCTGGCAAGGAAGGACCAACAGAAGTGCATGAATGGCTCACCAACATTCGGCATCAATTAGAAGCAGCAGAGCTTCCCCAAGATCGTTGGATGACTGCCGTCAGAATGCAATTGACGGACAATGCTCATCACTGGTGGCTATCCGAAGAGACCAGGCTCGGACCAGACCGAGTTACTTGGGAAGAGTTCTCCAGACTCTTCCAGGAGATGTACATACCTGCTATTGCTCGATCAGAACTGAGGGACAAGTTCAATCGCCTCACTCAGGAAGCTATGACGGTAGAAGAGTACAACGCCGAGTTCATTCGTCTGAGTCGCTTCGCTCCTACCTTGATCCCGACAGAAGTAGAAAAGGCTGAGAAGTTTTTCGACGGACTCAACATCGAGCTACAGAAACTGATTGGATCTGTCGCACCAACTTCGTACACGGACGTCCTTGCTGCAGCTCGACGCATGGAGCGCGTCACCAGGAGAGAAACCAGTCTGAAGAGGTCTTCCACCTCAGTACCAGCCAGAGCAAACAATGGAGAAGCTGCCAAGAAACCTCATCTGCATCAAGCACCACAGGGATCTGCATCCAAAGCCCTGACTCTTCCTACTTGTTACTTCTGCGGCAAGATAGGCCATGTTGAGAAGGAGTGTAGACGTAAGCACGGACTGTGCTTAGGTTGCGGATCCAGACAGCATGCAGTGAAGGACTGCCCTGATCGTAGGGAAGCACCAAGGGCGAACCAACAAGCTCTACCAGCACCAGGAGGACAACAACCAAGGCCACCCATGGCACATCAAGCAGCACCCTACCAGCAAGTCCAGCAACATCAGAGAGCACCACCTCAAGGACGCGGCCAAGTTTTCGCGATGACTGTGGGAGACGCGCAGAACCGTGGAGTTGCTAATGCGAGTAAGTCTTTGTAGTTGTTTCGTTTCTAGCATTTCTGTAGTTCGTGCCTGCTGGTTCGTGACCCCAGACTTGACCTGATAACTTAACCTAATAATTCTAACTTGTTAATAATTGATAACCTAAGTGTTAACCTAGAAATTTTGAATTTGATAATAACCTAGAATTGTTAACTTGATAAGTTTTGAAATATAACCTGGTTTTCTAAAACAGTAATTTTCTAAGATTTCCCACATTTGGGAAATTGCATAACTTCTATTGCATAGGGAAATGATTTTTCCTATGAGTTCAAGCCCTGAACCTTGATTTTCTTTATTGTATTGTGATTCAAATAAAATTGGTAACCGTGTCATCTCTGTTGACCGGATATTCTTTGATTGCGAGGACGCAATCCTCTTAAGGGAGGTATATTGTAATCCCCCTGATTTTTATAAATTTAAAATTTGGATTTTTCTGAATTTTCTGGGATTTTTGGAATTTTCCAGGATTTTTTTGTAATTAAATACTAGTGTTTTAATTATTAAAGGATTTTTAATTGATATTAAATAATATTAAAATATTATGAAAATAATATTTTATGGTGTAAAATAGAAAACCAGACATAGGGTAATTTTCCGGGAATTTATTGGACCCCGGATGAATTTTTAAAGCCCTAAATACTAATTAAATATTAAATCAATTTTAAACCCAAATAAACCGGGTTTATTTAACTGAACCGGACCGGGTTTATTTTTAAACCCAATCGGGTCGGATCCGGGTCTAACCCAGACCCGAACCCGATAGCCCGAACCCGACCCGCATTTTATTTCGGATCGGGCCGGATCCGTAGACCCGACCCGACCCGCCATCAAACCCGACCCGCTATCTCATCTTCCCCATTCAGCCGAACCGACCCCGACTTCTCGGTTTCCGCCGCCGGAAACGCCCGCCGCCGGCCGACTGCCCCGCTTCCCCTACCTGCAACCGCCAGAGATGCTCCGCTTCCTCTCCCCGCTCACCGGACGCCGCCTCTCCACCTCCCTCGACGGCTATATAAAGCCCTAAACCCGCCTCTTCGGCCAATCCTCCCCCACCGTGCCCTAGCTCCGACGCCTCCCTCCGCCGTGTCATCCCCCGCAGATACCTCGCCGCGACGCCGCCACCGCCCTGCTGCCCAGCCCACCTCGCCAGCGCCGCAGCCACCTCCCTCCTCCTCCCTATCCTCCGCTGCCTCCGGCTCCTCAGACCCCGCAGCAGACCCAGCCGCCGTCCAGCCTTCCGTGCGACGCCGTCCGGCCGTTCGAGAGCCGCCGAGCCAGGCCGCCGCCCTCCGCTGCAGAAGCCCTAAGCTGGACACGAATCGGACACAGCAGGACACAGAAGACCCGGACACGAGAAAACCCTAACCCTAATTTTGAACAGTGTCGGACACAGTGCACAGGACACGAGGACTCGGTTTTTCAAGACCCACTTCAGGTAACCGTAACTTTTGACTCGTAGCTCGGAATTCAGTTCCGTAAATTGTGTTGCGAAGCCTGTATGACCCTCTCGGTGCCCGGATAAACCGCTCGGGGCATCGCGTCCTGTGGTGATCGCACACCGCGATCCAAAAACAGGAAAAAACTTAGCCCTGTTTCACCCCGAAATCGAGTACGCCCCGCCAAACGGGACGACTTGGTCACGTGCGGTCTTCACCGACACGTGAGCATCGTTGATACGGACGTGCGGGATTTCGCAGAAGCTGATTTGGATGTACGTGCACACCGGAATCAGTGCGTATCCGCGGACACCGCCCCGTATTCGTACTTTCTGTTTCTCGCTGTAATTTAGTGTACACAAGTCAGATCGAGACGAAACTTGCGCCATCGGACTCGTAGCAATACGCTGGTCCTGTGGGTCAAGTTTGGTTCGATTCTGAGAACGTTGACAAAATCGTGTGTCGTGGGCCCCACAGGCTCCACCCGACGGGCGATTTTGAGAACGGCTCATCGGAATCCAATTCTGGAAGTTCCGTTGGGTTCGTATCATCGTTCCTGACCTGTTGACACTAAGTTGGACTATTTTTGAGACCTTTGACCCTGACTCGGTTTTCGGTGCAAAGCGGCCCACATCTGGACCCCGCCTTGACCCGAAAATGACGTTTTTGCCCTTGTCTCCAAATTGGACTCAAGGACAGGCGTTCCTAGCTGATTGATGTGTTCTGGACCTGATGGTGATGTCTATTTCAGCAACCGGAGTACTGCCTGGAAATCCAGCTATTGCCAGAGCTATAACTGAAACAGGAAATCCAGGCAAGTGTACCTTGCCATTAAATACAGTATTTAATTCATTTTGAATCTCTTGCTCTAATTTCTGTGACTGTGGTACTTGCCCTATCAAGTAAATTATCCCCAGGACACCTGACACAAGCATGATACAGAATCTTCCTGATTATTCAAGGGGATTTGTATAAGATATAGATTTCATGATTTAAGCTTTAGAACTTAAGAAATGACTGACTGCATTAGTTTCAATCTTGCGTAACATGAACATTGAGATCTGTGACGTGAGATTCATTGGGTGGGGAGAGTATTACCATATCAAGGCTGATTATATTATATATATATCTGGTTATCTGGAAGTGTCCTAGTCTCTGACACAGAGCTTTGGCACCTGTACTGGCCCTTCGAGAATCACTGCTATGGTTTCTTATCACTGATCCTGTAGTAGTCTCAGCCTGAGTATGAATAATAACTCTCACTTGCATGATCACTTAGCTGGTTTTAATTATTTAACTGGATTTGTTTGATAGTAACATCGGCATACCACTGTCTTAAACTTATTAACTTCTTGTGCTTCTCTTGTGTTTAACATTTTGATTGACTTGCATGTTCATTCACTGTATTTTGGCTCGTATTCTTCTGTACCTTGTTACGTCCCGCTGAGGACCTGGTTTTGTTCTCCAGTTATAGCAGACGAGATCTACCCTGAGGTGTACGGAACAGGGGCACTACTCGGAGCAGTACCTGGACCTGAAGACGAGGTGATTGCTGAGGACTTCTCCTGAACAAATGCTTCACCCTGCTCAGTCTTATGGCCAATAAACTTTATTCCTGTTTAATTGAACTCTTTAATTCCTGTCTTTGAGAACTTGTGTAACAGACTTAATATCGGATTGTTCTTCGATTTATTTACTTTGCCTGGTTGTTGTTTAAATATTTCATTTGATGATGTTGTTATCTTATATCTGTGGATGAGATTAGTAAACCCTGACTGATATTGTACAGCTTAAGTATGTCCGATGGATCCATTAAATTGGGTTTGTCTATCGGTGTGTGCTGCTGGCCATTATCACGTGCTCAGTCCCTCGGTATTTTGGGACTGGGGCGTGACAGCAGGAGTCGTCGGAACCGCCGCTGCACCATCAACAAAACAGAGCATCTCTGTTTCAGATTCAGTTAAGGTAACCAAGTTCACAACCTCATTTCTCCTTCGTTGTTCAATCAAATTTTGATCCATTAATTTTTACGTGTAGTTTAGATAACCAACTTCGTAATGGATCAATCATCATATATAAATTTTGTAGGTTGAGTGATCAAAAACTATCATAAAATCTCGAAAATAAATAAAATAGAAACTGTTAAAAATAAACCTGACTATAGGCCGAGCCATACATCGATCTAGGAAGCCAGATAACTCTTTAACCCTTCGACCAAGTTAGAAACTAATTTCACATATCTAAAGCCAATATAACCAGCATGGAAACCTGTTAATTAGTTTAATTTAATCTACAGTTTATAAAAGTTAAAAATTACCTCAAAAATAATAAAAACTTGTTTAATAAACATTAAAAAATCTCGATAGGGAGTGCGTTCCGCCAAATGGGACCGCCTTGTCGCATACCAATTGTACCGAAAGGTGCGTATGGTATGTTCTGACGTGTGCGCTTTCGCGAAAACTGATTTGGACGTGTGCGCGTCAGAATCAATCGGTATCCGTAAAAATGCCCTATATCGTAACTTTTATAAAATATTGCACCATTTAGTTTACGCTCGTCAGAATGCGACAAAACTTATGCCATTGGATTTGTGGTATCACGCTAGTCCTGTGACCCAAGTTTCACACGATTCAGAGATAGTTGACCAAGCAGCCTATTTGCGGGTCCTACAGTTGACTTTAAAGACGAATTTGTGTTTGGCTCACCAGAATTCAAAATTGTATGTACCATTGAGTTCGTATTGACGTTTAGAATTTGTTTGACCTATAATTTATCTTATTTAGAGACCTTTACCTCTGGCACGTATTTCTGTGCAAAGTGGGCCACATGTGGATCCCGCTTTGACCTAAAATTATCGTTTTGCCCATGTGTTCAAATTGAACGAAAGGGTAGTATTTTTTAGCTATCTTGCTTATTATGGGAACGTTGGTGATATTTATTTCAGCATCCGGAGACGTTCATTCTGAGCCCATAGTCTGTGACCCTTGGTGCTTGATATCTGGACGCTTACAGTTTGCAGCTTTCTTACCATGCAAGTATACCTTGCCAAATTATTATAGAACTTTGCATGCTTATTATATTTTTATATATTCATTGCATGTATATTTTTTCAGTCATAATTATATATATATATATATATATATATATATATATATATATATATATATATATGTTGACACACACTTGACACTTAGTATCAAGAGAGAGGAGGACAATCAGTAGGCGTATGGGCTATAACCACTCTGGTAAACCGTAGTAACTAGCACGCACTACGGTAGTTGTGTCACGATGGTCGCTACCCTTGCGGTATGTCGATCGATGGTGTCACGATGGTCGCTTCCCTAGCGATATGACGGCTGATGATGTTCTAGACGTGTGTGTGAGTTATGAGATTAGATAGAGTAGCCTACCCTGCCCAAACGTCAAAAAGTTATCCTCATTATGCATTTCATATAGATTGCCTTGTACAGCGTACTTATATATTTTTTGTCTATTATGCATGTTTACTGTATTCAATTGGCATGCTTCTATGTATCTTGTTACGTCCCTCTGAGGACCTGGTCCCTTGCCAGGTATAGATGATCAGGAGTATCCGCAGGAGTACGGGCCAGGACCTGACGCATTATTTTTTGTCGAGGAGGTCTTACCTTCTGAGCATCTTTGATTATCTCTAGTGATGGATCTTTTAGCTGATACTCTTATATCATCATCTTATTTTATATTGGAGATTTTATCCTCCTCTCTCATTTTAGTTTGCTATAGTCTTTGGTAGTGGATTTGTCTCCAACCGACTATTATTTTTGGATTATTCAGACTCATCATTCTAGTTTAGTTATTTCTTTTCTATGACTTGTTATATGGATGAGATTAGTATTTTCTGTGACTTGTGACCATATATATACCACCAGTGAGTTAACATTCATATTACAACGTACGGGTGTATTATGGTATCCATATATTTAAGTTGCCATATACATGTGGCTGATATGCTTACGTATTTCTAGTCCTGCGTATTTTGGGACTGGAGCGTATGTAAACACCCAAAATTTTTAGAATTTAAAAATAAACTTTTTGAATTTTTCTGTAATTTTCTAATTAAAATAATATTTTCTGGTATAAATTAATTTTGTAATTTTATTAAATATTAAAATATTATAAAAATAATATTTTTGGGTATAAAATAAATAATTAGTCATAGTGTAGTTTTTTTGGAATTTATTGGACCCCAGAACTATTTTTGAAGACCTAAAAACTAAATTTTTAAATAAACCAACCTGAACCGGATTGAGCCAAACCAACACAAGCCAAACCAACCATAACGGGTCATATTTGAACCCGACCCGTAATCGCTAACCCGAACCCGACCCGTAACCGCTAGCCCGAACCCGACCCGTAACCGCTAGCCCGAACCCGACCCTAACCCTATTGGATCGGGACGGATCCGAACCCAAAAACTGACCCGACTCACTACTCGACCCGTTACTGTTACTGCTACAGTAACCTACCAATTTTCCCCAAACCCCGCGGCCGTTTCCCCCTTCGTCGGCCGTTACTCCGCCCTTCCCCCCCCTCACGGCTGTTACGACCCACCGGCCGTTACCCCGACCGGCTCGCCTCCCCGTCGCCAGCAACCGCCTCTCCCTCTCCCCTCGCCTATATAAACCCTCTTCCTGGGCCACCCTCACACCCACCGCCACCGATCCCTAACTTCTCGGCCACTGCCATCATCCTCCACCACGTCTCCCCTCCGACGACTCCGCTGCTACAACCTCCCGGCCACCCCGAGCCTCCGCTGCCTCAGCCACCTTCTTCCCGGCGACCTCAGACTACAACCCCCGCCGACGACCGCGTGTCCAGCCACAGCAACCCCCGTCGACGGCCGACGTGTCCAGCCGCAGCAACCCGCCACCGGCCGAGCTCCGTCACCCCGCATTCGCCGCGCCGTGTTATCGCGTACAGCATCATGGTACCTGTTTTCCCGCTCGTTTAATTCCCTGTATATTGATCCGTTTTCCATTCTGTCGAATCATACGCGTAGACCTCGTAACCCTCTCGAACCCCGTGCAATCAGTTCAGGGTATCGCGTCCTGTATCGATCGCAAACTGCGACACAAAATTAGAAAAAACTTCCCTATTTCTAAAATTCAAAAATTGGTCCCGAACTCGCAAGTTCACGACCGTTTTGCGTGCAACCTGTTAATTATTTCTAAAATTTACCTGAACAGTAATTTAGATAACATAACCGAGTGTTAAACCCTGTAATTAGTTTATTTTATTGTGTTGTATGTTGTATGTTATTCTCGGGTAAAAATGACCAAAAACTTGGTTAAATAAAACCTAATTTTTTAAGAACAGGGTGCGCCTCGCTACAAGGGATGACTTGGTCGTCTGTGAATTTTACCGAAAGGTGCACGCCATCAATACGAACGTGTGAGATTTCGTGAAAGTTGATTTGGATGTGCGTGCACACCGGAGTCAACGCGATCTATCGACAATGTCCCGTATCGACCATGTTCTGAAACTTGTTATAACTTCGTGTGTGCTCGTCGTTTCGAAACAAAACTTGCGCCATCGGACTCGTAGTGATACACCGGTCCTGTGACCCAAGTTTGGTTCGATTCTAAGAACGTTGACAAAATCCCGTATCGTGGGCCCCGTGGCTCCACTTGACGGGCAATTTTATGATCGGCTCATCGGAATCCAGTTCTGGATATTTTGTTGGGTTCGTATCATCATTCTAGACTTGTAGACACTAAGTTTGACGAATTTGGAGAATATTGTCTCTGGCACATTTTTTGGTGCGAAGTGGGCCACATGTGGATCCCACTTTGACCAAAAACTGTCAATTTTGCCCCTGTGTCCAAATTGGACTTATGGATAGGCAATCCTAGCTATTTTATATCTTCTGAACATGATGGTAATATTTATTTCAGCA
Source organism: Iris macrosiphon (assembly GCA_036927795.1). Lineage (NCBI taxonomy): Eukaryota > Viridiplantae > Streptophyta > Magnoliopsida > Asparagales > Iridaceae > Iris > Iris macrosiphon. Next base: position 232,140,529 of record JAYESA010000004.1, read on the forward strand.
ACCGGAGGAGTACTTAAAGATCCCTTGGATACCAGAGCAACAGTTGGAAACCAAACCCCAAGCAAGTGTACCTTGCCAATCTTGCTGTACTTGCTACATAATATTCTCTTAATTTATTTATATGATGTGTCTGTTCAACCTAGGACCGTGTAACATTGCTTTACGTCCGAATAATATTTGGGTGTCAACACCGCACGCGGAGTTGTGTAACGTCACCTAGAGATTGATATCGCGACCCTATATATCTTCGTACTTGCTTTATCAAGTACGCCATACCATAGGACACCTGATACTATTCATGAGACAGAATCTTTCTGAGATATTCATTATGATTCTATATAGGTTACAGGATTCGTGACATAGACTTTATACATATGCTTAGCTATCATTATGACTCACTACATCAGTTAGAGGTCATGATCTTGCGTGTCATGGATATGAGACGTATGATTGAATTGGGTGGGGAGAGACACACAGGCTACAGGCTAATTCTATATATATATTTATTATTGTGAGGCTCTAGACTCTATATCAGAGCTAGGCACTCTACTAGTGATATCACTGCTACCGACTCCCTGACACAGAGCTTGTAGTAGTCTCAGCCTGAGTTCTACTGATGCTCTCATTTTGCATATCACTTAGCTGGTTATATATTTTGCCCTATTGATTCATTTATTATTGTACTGCATTTATTTGGATTGAGTTATTCTTGTACCTTGCTATGTCCCCTGAGGACCAGGAATTCGGATTATGTCCCCAGGTTTAGCAGAGGAGATCTACCCCGAGGTATACGGGACATGAGTAGTCATTAGAGCAGTACCAGAACCATAGGACGAGGTGATCGCCGAGGATTTCTCCTGAGTATCTAGTTATTTATACTCAGTTATTTGTATTGTTGGACTCTTATTTCCTGTTTATTGAATTGATGTATCAAACTCATTATCGGGTTATTCCCCGAGATATGTTTTATTGAGACTTAATGTTGCTTTATAATCATATTTATTTCTATTGATGAGATTAGTACCATAGACCCTTACTGTTATTTTAGCTTAAGTACACCCTGATGGGTTGGATTTGCCCATCAGTGTGTGCTGCTGGCCATTGCTACGTGTCTAGTCCCATGGTATTTTGGGACTGGGGCGTGACAGCGTGACACGCTCGGAGTATCCCTCGACCAAGGTAAATCAGCGCTAAGGTGAGTAGCTAGGATGAACTTATCATTGCTTAGACAGCACACTTAAAATATGGACATTTTATGCTAGTCGCTAGGTGAATCACCCCCTGCATGCTAATAAAAATACAACACACCTAGCTAGGAGAATAATCCCAACTTGTGTTGCTTGTGTTAGAACATGAAAATTGAAATATTGCTTATATATGTGGACCCTCGCATGCTACCTTTGCCTTGTGCAACTAAACTCCGCTATGCCTCGAGTAGAACGATATGAACATTACACTCTTCATAGTATAATTATTTACTTGCTATATTACACGAACCTAGATGATGTCGCTCGGTATGCCCCTTTACGATTTTACTCCTCGGCTTACCTTTGGGCCTGAGCCAACGTAAATGCTTTAGTTTCGTATGAATGCTAATGCTTGCCTGCTTATATGTTAACTTGTAATGTTGCCTCAATTTAGTTCTTGTCACACAAATTATAAACCCCCTCACCCAAAAATAGGTATATTGTGTGTATTTTATATTTTTTGTATTTATTTTAGATTATTTTTTAAATCAATTAAAATCTAATAATTTTATTAGAACACTTCACCGTGGTTTGGACATTAATGATATAGAATATCCCCAAAATCTGTATCGTCATTCATAGGAAGTAGCCTACATCGGAGACACTACCTGTAGGATCTTTTTGTGGCACAAAATTCGATCCCTTGGCATTAGTATGACATTAGTATAACAACCATAGATTCTTGTGTTAAATATTTAGATAATATATATATATATAATTTAATTGTGGTTATTTTTTAATTCTAACTTTTCTACAATTAGTAACCTATAATTCCTCGTGCCAAGTTAGGCATTTTCTCTTTTGGTAAATTTGCATATTAGTTGCCGTTACCTCATTCTTTTAGAATCTTAATCCTACCCATGACCGAAACCCCCCTAACTTTATTTTGTATTTTTTTAGTATTTTATTTTCTCTTCATTTAAATGATGAATTTTTTAGAGTATTCTCTTAGAAAATAAATTTCTTGATTATTTAATTATAAAAAGATACTTATTTAAAATTATTTCTCCAAAGTTATTTTTTTTACTACAATTTATCTCGTATTAAAATATTATAAATCTCCTAGAAGTTATTTTGAGTGCAAATTTTTTTTAGAAATTGTTTATATATATATATATATATATATATATATATATATATATATATATATATATATATATATATATATATATATATATATATATATATATATAGTTTTGTTAAAGTAGAATAAATATTCAAAGAATTTATTATATGAAAATATATTTTTGTATTTTTTTATATTCCTATTTATATGTATAAATATATATGCAAATATATTTCCAAAATTTATTTTCTTATAATCCATATATATATATATATATATATATATATATATATATATATATATATATATATATATATATATATATATAAATATATATATATATATATATATATAGTTATTAAAAAAAAGGAAAAGAAAAAGAAAAGAAAAGCAAAGCAAAACCTAATCTAATCTAAAACCTAACTTAAATTCCTATTACTAACTATCCAACCTAAACCAAATACAAAACTTACTCACCCGCAGACCCCCCCCTTGGAACCCCGCGGCCCAGACTCCCCCAACCCTCTCCCTATATATATATATATATATATATATATATATATATATATATATATATATATATATATATATTACAAAAACCTAAACCCTAACCCTAATCTCTCCTCGCCTCCTTCACCCCGACCTCAGCGCCGACCCTCGACGCCGGCGACCACCGCAGTAGCGGCCGGTGACCACCACCGTAGCAGCTGTGGGCCGCCCGCGTGCACGCATGTGCACAGCCGCGGTAACACCGTCCCGACGTCCCCCGCGGCTAAGTTGTGTTAAGTATCGTGCGCCAGGACCTTTTGGTGCAAACTGAGTTGCAACAAAATTGGGATATCGTTCAGGAATAAGATAAGTCAGACTTAGAATATCTACAGTTAGAAACATTATCAGATTATTGCTTAGGCGAATATGGAAAATCGTACTTGAATTTTGGAAAATAGCTCGAACGGTATTTCGTGTAGGAAGATGCAAATCGATTGAGGATTTAATTGGGTGACTCAATTTCGAGTGGTGTATGGATCATTTAGAAATGTCCAAACAGATTCATAAGTCCTGTACGATAAGTTGGATCGAACGATTTGGGAATGTCTTGAATAAATGATAAGGCTCATATCGAATTGGAATTGGAAATCGATATCAGGTTAAGGAAACTTGTTGGAAAGTTGGAGGATTGTGCAAGCAATTTCGGATTAAAACAAATGGATTGAAATTGAATATAATATCGTTCGAATAGAAGTTAGCCCAAAAATGAATATTGTGGTTCGATGAAAGTATAAGCGATAATGGATTTGGCTTAAAGTTTGGAAGAAACGATCTTGAAGTGTAGTTTGAAATGATAACATTCAAAATTAATCCTAACGAGAACGATTATCCCGTGGGAGTGCCAGGCGTGGTGATTTCACATACGACGGGGATGATCAAACTCACGAAAATATGTTCGGTGATTATTCTAAACAAACTCGATGTAATAGAACATATCAAAAAGATGGAATAGACTTTAGCTTAAATATTTGAAACTAGTTGCTTGAGGAATACTATAAGTTGACTATGAATTTACCGAACGCTAACATTAAAGTTGGATAATTTTGCTAGACGAATTATAATTACTGCATGAACGGACTTGACTTGATTGATTATATATATATAACTTGAAAGGAGCAAAAAGGGAAATGATAAAGTGTCTCGATCGTGCCGAAGATAACCATAATATTCAAACGTTCTTGTCTTTTGCGAGCATAACTCTATACTTGTATATGCGTCACGCCCAGATTAGGACATTATCCAGTTGAAGCGTTGGCGTGGTGATCTCACGTCCAACGAGGGTGATCAAACTTGCGGAAGATCGGAGCATGACAACTAAAGAATCATTTTTACTTTTGGTTTGACACGATAAGACGAATCTAGAAATGCAAGTGAATCATAAATGTTTCGAGTATAAGTTAGTCTAGAACCTGAAATAAATCACGCTTGATGGTTTCGTGAACAGAAACGTGAATCAGGTTGGATGACTTGGAGTAATAATCAAAAAAGTTTAGAATTAAATCTTGGCTTGGTGGTCCAAACTTGGAATAAATATAGATTCTATCAAATATACTTGAGGAGAGATAAACTATGTAAATTACTAGGCTTGTCCTGCAACTTGGAAATATCTTAGGATTTTACTAAACGGACTCGAACTCTCGTATGAACGAACGTGTTATTGTGTGTAGGATGATTCGTGCTCAATGTTTAGAAATCTGAGTAAAACGAGCTTGGTTAGATTATCCCGTGTAAATGAACAATGGTTTGACCCTAGGAATTGGGGCGAGCATCATGCGATGAATTTGCACAAGGTATCATGTGCTTGAACTTATACCTATGACCTTGTGAGCTATCTTAGCAATTAGGAAGACGACCTTGTGCCGAGTGAAAGGACTTGTGTAATCGACTTTAGCATATTGCTTGAACAAGCTATATAACTGGGGCAGCAAGACTTAGGGTTAGACTTAGGAACGATAACGTGTGTTATATTTGACCCGAACGAAAGAACACTAGTCGGTAAATCGAATAGATCATGCTTATTGATAGTGCAAATACTTAAGATTGAGTTGTAATGGAAAATGATATGGAACTGGATTGACCTTGTTGGAAGTTAAACGAGAACCCTTGAGATTTTTGCAAGTAGCTTGTCCGATTTTACTATATCTAAGTTTGGTTGAATGCATATGTTCGATGGACGCCTTAAATGTGTACAAGATCCAAGACTAGAGGATATGTGAAACTCGAGTGCTAAGAGTTTGCTATCACTAAGTTGGTTGACATGCATATATTGAAGGACGCTTTGAATATGTGCACGATCCAGACTCACGATATGTTGATCTTATGGTAGTGCAAGTGAATATCCACATGAACAAGTATAACGACTTGTATAAGTTTGCCTCAACCTTAGATCATTATTTAAGATGGATTAAACGTACCCCGAGTTAAGCAATACATGTCCTGCACTAAGGCACAAATGAGACCGACTTATCATACACGCGACACGGATTAAGAAACGAGTAGGAGATCCGTTCGAATAAATCAGATCTAGTGGTACCGATTGCTACGCTTGGGATAGATTCGATAATGCGATAGAACAGCCTGCGCTCAGGAAGTCTCAAGGATGAGACTTTTTCTGAGTGGTGTATAATGTAACGACCCATTCCGCTCAAGCGGACTGCCGATTCAAACGGCAAAAGTGCGACGTTCTGACCCACTTTGCTCAGCGAGAATACTCGTTTGAGGCAAAGTATTTCCAGACTTGTCCCTACATGAGTTCCGGTCTAGGCTTTCAGAGGCTCGCTCGGAGTATCCCTCAACCGAGGCGAATCCGTACTAAGGTGGGTGGCTATGATGAACTTGTATTTGCTTAACCAGCACACTTAAAATATGGACGTTTTATGCTAGTCGCTAGTTGAATCACCCCCTGCATGCTAATAAAAATATAACGTACCTAAGTTAGGGAATAATCCCAACTTGTGTTGCTTGTGTTAGAACATGGAAATTAAAATATTGCTTATATATGTGGACCCTCGCATGCTACCTTTGCCTTGTGCAACTAAACTCTGCTATGTCTCGAGTAGAACGATATGAACATTATACTCTTCGTAGTCCACTTCTTTACTTGCTACATTGTACGACCCTAGATGATGTCGCTCGGTATGTCTCTTTACGGTTTCACTCCTCGGCTTACCTTCGGGCCAGAGCCAACGTAAATGCTTAAGTTTCGAATGAATGCTAATGCTTGCCTGCTTATATGTTAACTTGTAATGTTGTCTCGATTCAGTGCTTGTCACACAAATTATGCCACAATCAAGTAACACTATCGTGTATCATGCATGCATCTTGTTAGCCAAAAGACTATCGAATAGTCCTTTTGTGCAATATGAACTTATAAGTATCCAGGATCGTTAGGTCACCAAGGAAATCCCCGAACCATGGAAATACATCATAACAAGTTACGTCTGAACATAAATCATAGATTTTCATGTCAAGTTGTGTAAAATTCATAACAGATGAACCACTGAGTCAGGAACGGCCTGAGATGGCTTGTAGCGAGGATCATGACCTGCGCCTACATCCATTATCGTTTACTCAGAATAATAAAAGAATAAATAAAAAAATTATTCAGTCGCAGACGCTTGTGCACAAGCTTGATTTCCTCGGACGGAGCGCAGGGGCACCGGGACCGATCTGGCCTGGGGGAGATCCGATAGTCGCACTAGTTTGTTCCTAGCACGGATAAGTTCGGTCGGTTGTAGGGGCATCGGAACCATTGTCTTATTGCGACTATGTCCATAATGGCTATGCCAGTGACTCATGTTCATATAGATAATCATACTCGCTTAGCGGTAATACGCGTACGAGTTATTGTATTGCATCAATGAATCTGAATCCAAGTATCCTGATAAAAGATCAATGAATATGAGAATCATTCCTGAATCTGAGTAACAAGTATACTTGTGTTCCATAATTTAAAAGAATAACTCGTGCACCTGATTTAGAACCCGTTCGTAGCACACTTATGTTTGCATATGCTATTTGCCCCTAGATTTTAATATATGCTTGTGCTTGAATTAACTTGGTTTGACTTGGACAGGGAAGGACAAATGGTAAGTAGGTAAGTCTCACTGTATTTCCTCTTATGTCGTACGGTGCACTGCCACACGAGTTAGGCCTTCATATATGCATAAAATTGATCATAAGGTAAACTAGAAAGATAACTTAATAGATGGTGCACGAAACCTATTAAATGTTTTTCAGTTTGTCGAGCAGGCGATTAGTCTTTCCACCAGTGCATTCATATACTGATAACCCACCAGATTGCTTGCAGGGTACGGGTATCACGTTCCAGTCCCAAAATATACAGGACCAGGCCACGTGGCAATGGCCAGCTGGTACAACTCTATAGGGCTTCCCAATTTAATGGACCAGACGAAGTGCACTTACGTTGTCCACGGTCAAGTGATCCAGTTAATAATCTAATTCTAACATGCAACAACTAAACTAAATCTCAATCCATGGTAAATAAATCTCAAGAAAGAACGATATGCATTATCAGTCTGCAGCCCAATAATACGTCCGTTCGAATAGGCAAAAAGAATAACATAGGCTTATAAACACTAGGCTATAAAAGCAGAATCAAAAATAGAAAATAGTACATGACTGTAATAGCTGAAGATATAAAGATACCTGCAACGATGTCCACACTCTGCTAGATCAAGCATCCTGCAAACTGCACAAATAACCTGAAAGAGAACCAGGTCCTCAGAGGGACGTAACAAGATACAAAAATATATGCCATAAAGTAAATACTGTGAAAACTCGATAGTGAACTAACCAGCTAAGTAAAATGCAATTTGAGGACAACTTAGTGCGTATGGGAAGTGCAGGCTAGACATATACTGACGTAATTCACCAATCGTGGTGACTGGCTAGTATATGCCACATATGCCCCCATAACAAGGGCGCTCTGCAATATAATAAGGTCCAGCTCCGAGGAGCGTGGTATCTGTATAAGTAATAACGCCCAACATTCTCTAGAGTGTGGTATCTGCAAAAACCACAAGTAACGTCCAACACTCTAAAGAACGCGGTATCTGCATAAATATATATATACGTCTGTATCGCTCCAAAGAATGCGGTATCTGTATAAAGGAGGTGGGTGTCCCATACGCCTAATAGTTGTCCTCCACGCCCAATGCTCTATGCATGTTGTATACACAACACGCTTTAGCTACTATGCCAAGACGGAGTATAAGTATCAGCATCGTAACTCTGGCTCATAGCCTATCGTTAGAACAATAGCCCAACCTTACAACCAAACAAGGACAATGATTGGACCATCGTACTACAATAGTCTATGTTTCTGGACTAGTAATAACTGCTAAGTCTTCTAACATGCATCACTATTAGCAGTTATACCTTATCCGTCGCACGACCTACACGTACAGGTGGCCAACTGAATACGTAAGTCCGTGTCCTACATGAGACTCACAACCCATATAAGATATATGTCAAGGCCTAGGGAGTCATACTGATAACTCCACCACTTTAGGTGGGTCCACTAGACACTAGGTCAACCAAGTCCTAACGTCAACGTCTTCGTTGACTGCACCTGAGTCTTTCTCGGACGCGCACAGTTAAATATAATACTAAAATAATAAATCATGCAACTAAATAACAACTGAATTTAAACAGTACAACAAGGCAAGATATACTTGCTTGGCAAGAAAGCTGCGTAGTATAAGCGTCCATACGTCAAACACAAGGGATCAGAAACCATGGCGTCCGAATGAACATCTTCGGATGATGAAATAAATATCACCAACGTTCCCAAAATAAGCGAGATAGTCAGAAAAGCCTACCCTTTTGTCCAATTTGGACACAGAGGCAAAATGGTAATTTTGGATCAAAACGGGTCCACATGTGGGCCACCTTGCACCAAAATACGTGTTAGAGATAAAGGTCTCTAAATGGGATAAATTATAGGTCAAATAAATTCTATATATCGATACAAACTCAACGGTATATCCAATTTTAGATTTCGGTGAGCCAATCACAAATTTGCCCTTCAAGTCAAACCATGGGGCCCAAAATTAGGCAGCTTGGTCAACGGTCTCAGAATCGCGTAAAACTTGGGTCACAGGACCAGCGTGATACCACGAATCTAATGGCGTAAGTTTTATTGTATTTCGACGAGCGTACACAAAATAGGGTGGTATTTTACAAAAGTCGTGATACAGGGACATTTTTACGGATACGGGTTGATTCTGACGCGCAAACACGTCCGAATCAGCTTTCGTGAAAGTCCACACGTCAGGATATACCATACACGTCTTTTGGTGCAATTGGTATGTGACGAGACGGTCCCGTTTGGCAGGGCTCACTCCGTATCATAAATTTTTAGTTTTAAATTATCAAGTTTTTGGTCGTTTTTTAGGCTGAATAATTTAACACATATAACAAATTAATGAAAACTAAAAGAACAAAAAAATTCTCGGTTATATTGAGAAGAAAATTCTTTAATTAGATTTTGAAAATATTAAACAGGTTGATGGCAAATTGGGTGTGAACATGGGGGTTTGGGTTAAAGTTTCTGGACTGTTTTTCGTCCATTATCCGGTCGATTTTTTGATCAATCCTGGAGACGAAAACTCGTCCCGCTTGAATGAAAATCCTAGAGGGTTAGGTTCTGAACGTACACGGACAAACGTTTGAGAAAAGGATGAGAGATGAGAGAGATATCATACCTTGAAGATGGGCTCGGGCTGCTGTGCACTACGTGCATGCGCGTACGCGGACGACGGCGGCGGCGGCGGTGCTGCCTGGCGGCACTGAGGGGCGGGGTTCGTCGGCGGTCGATCGTCGGGTGGCTAGGGTTAGGGTTTAGGTTTTGATTGTATGTATATGTATATATATAGAGAGAGGGGGGGAGAGCCGCGCTGGGGGGGGCTTTTGGTTGCTGGGTTGGGGTAGTTATTAGGTTCTGGGGGATTGGGGGGGTAATTAGGATAAGGTTTTTATATTTGTCTAGGAGTTAGGGTTTAGGGTTTACGGTTAGTTTAGGTTTATTAGGTTTTTATTATTGTTTTCTTTTTCTTTTCATTTATCAACATTATTATTATTATTATTATTATTATTATTATTATTATTATTATTATTAATATTATTATTATTATTATTATTATTATTATTATTAATAACCTTATATTTATTAACATATATATTTACATATATAGATGATGTTAAAAATCCCAAAAATAATATTTGCACACAAAATAAATTCTAGAAAATTATTTTGTAAAGCTTTAATAAAATACTACACCATAATATTTTATAATTAATAATTAGATATTTATCTAGTTATATAAATCAAGTAATTATATTACCTAATTAACTAAGTAATTAGTTAAATGAATATTCAATAAAATATGATAATAGTAAATAATATGCACATCTATAAAAAAGAAAAATGTCTAACTTCGCATAGGAAATTATGAAATGCTAATTGTAGGAAGTTGAGATTGGAAAATGATCACAAATAAATTATATATCTAAATATCTAAATATCTAATAATTAACCTATGATCGTTACAATAATGTCATATTAATATTAAGGGATCGAATTTCTGTGACACAAAAAGATCCTACAGGTAGTGTTTCTTGTGTAGGCTACTTTCTATGAAGGAAGATGCAGATTTTGGGGCCATCCTATATTATTAATGTCCAAGACATGGTGAAGTATTCTAATAATATTATTGGATTTTATTTGATAAAAAAATAATCTAAAATAAATACAAGAATTATAAAATACACACAAGATACCAATTTTTGGGTGAGGGGGTTTACAGCGGAAGAACCTTGTTCGATGCGGATGCCTCCTTCGTGCGTGCAAAGGCGTAGAGTTCACTCTGGAGTCTTGGTGCATTGCGTCTCAAACTGAAGCACATATACAAGACATAATGTTGGAACATCACCTATGTATTATTCCACAAATGTAGCCACTTTGTACGCTTTTACTGTTTCAGAGAGAAAGGCTTGAACGATTTGTAATCTCGGCTAAGCGCCTCCTATAACACTTGTTAATATCAATAAGGAGTTTTCTTTACTTCTGTACTTGTGTTATTCAATGCTTCCACTATTGACGACTCTGTAAAATTGTTACCAATTGCTTATGCATTTATATTTCGCTGCACTCGGACAATCTGTGCGACTGTGGCTTAGACCTCTTACCACCAGCATGAACAATGTCCTTACACGGGCACGGCTTATGCTTGCAGCATCATGCCCAGATGGGTCATACGATCGTCCCGCGGGAGCGCTGGATCGGTGATTCAATTTCCAGCGGGGACGACCGATTAGCTTGCAAAAGATCAGGATGTGACACGGTTGCTTGCTCGGACACATGCTTCGTGGAGCCATGCGGCCTGGAGCGCATGCGATCAGGTGCCTATGAGGATATTTGCGCATGCGAACATGGACCATGCAGACAGGTGCTCATACGGTCAGGTGCCCATGTAGCCAGGAGCCCTTGCGGCCAGGGACCTTGCGGCCTGGAGCTATACGACCAGCAAGTTAGCTTGAGCGATTCAAGTGTGGAGGGAACATGGACTGCTATTGGCGGCTCGTGGCTCTCTGTGCCACACGGCTGCAGCTTTCGACTCCTGACGATGCTGTCTTCTCTATGCAGTACAGCGGCGCAGGGGGCTCATGCAGCCTGGTTTTTTCCTCATGTCGCATAGAAGTTGAAATCCTCTTTAAATTGAGGCTCTGCCTTTCTTTAGAGAGTTAGAAAAATTAAGAGAGGGAGAGAAAAAAAATCGAGAGCACCAGCAGGACCTGCGGTAATTTTTAGCATCCTTCCAAAAAAATCTTTCGAGTGATCTGAAGGTGACCAATAGCGTTCCAGAAGTTCTCATTTGAACTTGCTGGATCCTGGGGGGAGATCATTATATAGCGCGAATCTTGCCTTGAGCTCTGGTGGTTTTGATCACCCCCGTAAGAGTTTTCTTCTTTGTATTTTTATTCATGTTCCTATTCTTCTCGGTGTATCATTTGCGGCCGTAAAGAGATGAATGATTTTCTAATTTTTATTGTATTTACATTTTATTTGGGTTGTCAGTGTATAACATGTTCCTTGTTTAGTGCTTCTGTGGGATCGTGTGTCACTGTAGAGGAACTCTTGTGTAAATCTTAGTGCACCAATTTCTCTTCTGGAGTTTATAGAGACAAACTCTTGTATCAGTCTCTACTTTGTGGCTACCTCTTCTTCTTTGATCTGACTTCGGGACTAACAATCTCAAGGAAAGATCTGAGTTAGAATGGACAACCGCTCAAACCTTCTCGATACTAGATTTTACAAGCTTGAGAAGTTTGATAGCAAACACTATAACATTTGGAAGAGGAAGATCCCCTTGAATTTTCGTCTGGTCAAAGTTGCTTATATATTGGTTGATCCTGAACCTACCATTCCCGAAGATGGAGGAGAGTTTGCAGTTGGTATGGCGCAGGACGCGCACTCCAAGTGGAAGGAAGTCAACAACCTCTGCAGATTATTGATTCTCAATGTTATGGATGACTCGATGGCAGAGTCCTACAACAAGAATGAGAAGGCAAGAGATGTCTAGGAATCTCTTGAGAAGTACTATAAAACTGACCAGAAAATATCTAAAATCTATCTCGTCGAGAAGTTCATCACTTTGCAATTTGAGGACGAGAATGTAATGTTACCACAAGTTAAGGAACTTCTAAAGATGTAGCAAAAATGGAGAAAGAGGACATTAAGCAGGAAGACAAATTTATAGTGGGTTCTATCGTCACCAAACTTCCTCCAAGCTGAATCAGGTTCAAAACTGACATGTACCGTGAAAAGATGGAAATCCAGCTCGAAGATCTTATTCACTGTATTCACATTGAAGATGAAGCAAGGGGGTAACTAAAGTTTGACTCCTTGTCCAAGAAGTTGGCTAAGGCCAACATAGTATATGATAGTCACTCTAAAGGGAAGCAAAAATTTCCTTACATGAAGAAGAAGAAGGACTTCAAGTAGCTAAAGGTGAAGTTGGCTCAGTTCAACCCAAAGCCAAAGACTGATGTGACATGCTATAACTATGGCAAGAAGGGTCACTATAAGAGCGACTGCAGGTCGAAGCCTAAAATAAAAGAGCAAGGTGAGCTTAACCTAGTTGCTATGATTGTGCAGGTTGAATAACATGGCATGGATACTAACTAGTTGGTGGAAACTGGTACATCTTGCCATGTGTTCCCTAAGAAGGAGCTGTTCGCCAAGTATGAGCCTACATCTGAGAAAGTATCGATGGAGGATAAGTCTCAAGTTGCAGTACTGGAGATCGGGACGGTAGTGCTGAAGCTGACTTCTGGAAAGTCACTTACACTGGAGAATATGAAGCACGTACCAATTATCACCAAAAATCTGGTTTCTGGGAGTCTACTGTGCAAGTCGGACCTGAGGATGGATATCAATGCCGGTCAGATGGTGATATCATATAAGGGAACATACTTCGAAAAAGCTTTCTGTACCGAAGGAATGTTTAAACTGTAGCTTATAACTCCTTCTCTTTGTATCAATGTAGTCTCTACTTCTGGTTATTCTCTTGAGTTGTGGCAAAATAGACTAGGATATGTGCATTGTAAACGCATTAACAAGATGTGTAAACTTCCTCGACCAGATTTCAACATTTTTGGATTATTTTTAGCAATTTAGGATTTATTAAAATATTTTAATTTATTTTGCTTACATATCCTATTGATTTGTGCACATGTCCATCACATAAATATTAGAACATTACACTAACTGTTATCCCCAAACAAAGTTTACATACCTCTCCTAGACATACTAGTCTATTTTTCTGAACTTTGTGCAACTCCCAGATACTCTGTTTTGTGCCTCGTTTTAGTCGTACAAATATCGTTACAAACGTCCGTATTTATTTTTAATTAAATTCCCAGATCTGTACCCATCTCTGTTCCAATAGAGATTTGAGGCCCAACAGGCACCTGTTTTGCCCAAACAAAAATACGTTATTATTTTACATTGAGTATACTACATTTAGTATATTTACACCACACTGAAATTCTGGCCCTACCTACCTTTAAATAATTAGAAAACACCGTGCGCATTATTTATTAATTAATTAATATGGTGATCCGTATCACACAAAACCAGGCCCAACCCCTGCCCAGGCTCACCCCCACCCCCTCAGGGCCCTCACACAGCAATTTTCCTTAGTTCTGTATATTTTAGCATTTTCAGGAATATGATGATTTTCCCAGACAATTGCATAATTGCATAATTTTCCAATTAATAGGGCCTTTGTGCAATTTATAAAATTATAGGGTTTTATCTACAAATTTTCAGTGTGAGGTGTCAACCTCCTATTGGAGGGTGAACCTACACCGTCCATTTGGAAGTGGGACCCACCCCAAAAATATCTAGAAAATATCCTAAAAATATCTAAAAGATATTTTAAACCAAAATTCCCAAAATGCCTCTACCCTTTAACCTATTTACCTAATTGCCATAAAACCCTAAACTCTATAAAAACCCAGCCCCCCCTTCCCGAACTCCCCACACCTCCCATCTCCGGCCACCTCCACTACCAAACCTCCGCCCATCGCCTCGCCACTCCCTGCCCTCCTCCCAGGCTAACGGAATGCCGCCCTGGCCGCCGCAGCCACCGCTGGCAGCCCCCGCAACGCCCCAACCCCCAACTCCACACACAGCAGCCCCCACAACCCGGCCGCCCCTAACCACCACCTCCGGCCGCCTCAGACCCTCGCCATCGCCCCCATCCGCTTCGCCTCGGCCTTCTCTGCCGGACCAACCCACCCCCGCCGCCCCACGACCACCACAGCCACCGCCAGCTCCCCCGCAGCGCTCCGCCGACCCCCCCCCGACCACTTCAACCCGAGCACCCCCGACCGCCTCAACCTCCTCCCCCGGCCACCACTGACCACCGCCACCACCACCAACCTCTCCGCCCCGACCCCCTCCGCCGTTTCCCCATCCTGTACCACCGCCTGCGCCGCTGTAGCCGCTGCAAGCTGCAGCTGCTGCTGCTGTGGTTGCTGACTGCAACCACTGCTGTGGCCGCCGTTCCGTCCAGCCACCGCCAGAGCTCCGCCGGTCCTCCCGCCGGCGACGAGGCCAGTGGGTCCCCCACCTGTCAGGTATATAATACCCCCCTTAATACGTAAATACGTATATATGTATATATGTATGTATATATGTATATATATATATGTAATTATATAAATATATATTTATATATATATTATTATATATATAATAATATACAGTATATATATACAGTATATATAATATTAGTATATATAATAAATATGTATTTATATATATGTATTTCTGTATTTTTTATTTTATATATACTAGTATATATGCACGTGCTTTGCACGTATATTGGAGTGAATGATGTTGATGAGTTAGTTTATTTCTACTGCTTTTAATTATATAGGTTAATGGTGCAACCCTTCGAATTCTTTGGTAACAATTTAAAAGACTTAGCAAGTAGCATGAACCCTTTGATTTCCGTAAATGGTTGTCATTATTACATCTCTTAAATGGTTGTCAGTGGATTTTATTGTAGGTATTCTTTTTAATTACTAAATATGTTGAAGGGTATTTTGGAACGAAATTTTTTTACGGTGAAGCCTAGTTTTGGCATTATATAGTAGAATAGATATGTATATATGTATGTATATATGTAATTATATAAATATACATTTATATATATATTACTATATATATAATAATATATATATTATTATACAATATATATAATATTAGTATAATAAATATGTATTTATATATATATTACTATATATGTTATTATATGTATATATACTTAGGTATTCTTTTTTTTGTTTTATTTATATATATATGTATATATTTATATATATATGTATATATATATATATATATATATATATATATATATATATCTATATCTATTATTATTATTATAATTATATATACATTATATAATTATATTATGTATACAGTATATATAGTATACTATATTATTATATGTATATATGTATGCATTTTTATTTTATTTTAACTTTTTATTATTATTATTATATATATATATGTATATATAAATATATTTATATATACTAAACTATATATAATTATATATATTATATATATAAGTATATTATATTATATATATACACATAATATATATATTGTTAATATATATATGTAAGTTGTATTTTTATTTTTCTTTTTATACATATATATATATATAGTATATATATATGAATATATATATATATATATATATATATATCATGAGTTATTATTATATATTATTTATATATATATATATTATGTATTATACCTATATTATTTATATATATGTATATTATGTATTATGCATATATTATTTATATATTATTAATATATTATTATTTATGAATATTATATGTATCATATATACATACATGCTGTATTATTATATATTATATCTATATATGTTTATATATATATATATATATATAATGTATATGTATTATATATTTATATTAAGTATATAAATACTATACTTATATTTATTATGCTATAAATATGTATATATATACTAGATATGTATTAATCATACATATATATATTATGTCTTGTATATACATAAGTAAATATATAGTATATGAATATTATGTACTGTACGTTTTTAAGTAAATTCAATGTTAAATTCACGAACCCTGTACGTCTTGAACAGAGTGCACCTACAGCGCAGTTAGTGACCCCAGGTCACAGGACCCCTCAGACTTGACTGCGAGAACAGGTTTTTGGCACGCCCAGCTTGAGGACGTAGGCAAGTATACCTTGCCAAGTTTTACTGTATAATTCATTACACTGTTGTATGTTATTTTCAGTAGACTTACATATAACTGTGTATATCTGAGATTTCCTCGGGTACCGTCAACAAATACGTTGACACATAGTGTAACTAACTTAGACTCTAGCAGACTTTCCAACAGCTGCGAGGGTATCCTAATATCCTCCTAGACCTAACACTTGTACACGCAACAAGGTTGCACTTTATTTTGGGATGCAAGTTGCGTACTCGATTAGCTACCAGTACGTGTGACGAGCATCACGGCTTAGCACGAAATCAGGAAAACTCAAGAAAGTTATGACTTGGCATATAACACGTGATATATACGTCGTATATTCGACTTGTGTGTCCGCATTGGGCGGAGAGAACAACTAGTAGGCGTATGGGACACCCACCTCTTTTATACAGATACCGCACTCGACGGAGTGATACGGACGTTATTTTTATATATTACAGATACCATGCTCCTCGGAGATGGACGATTGCAGAGTGCCCTCGAATGGGGGCATATATGGTATATACTAGCCAGTCACTACGGTTGGTGAATTACGTCAGCATATGTCTAGCCCACACTTTTCCATACGTACTAAGTTGTCTCACATTGCATTGACTTAGATGGCTAGCACTTCCTATATTTATTTATTCAGTATTTATATACATGTCATGCTTTTATGTATCTTGTTATGTCCCAATGAGGACCTGGTTCCCTTCCAGATTTAGATGAGACATTCTACCCCACAGTGTACGATCCCGGACAGGATACGAGGTATGCCACTGAGGAGGAATTAGAGGAGCTGCCATCAGAGTCTGCTTGATCTTCAGCAGTATGTTCACCTGGAGCTGGACCTACTTCTCTAGATAGACGATGCTCTGGTCTATCATATTTTCTACACTTTTATTATATTTTGTAGTGGGTTTATTCCCACCAGACTTATCTGATTTGTACTATGATATTTCAGACATCAGAACTTATATATATTTTATCCCTTCTTTCAGCACACTTGATATTTTGTGGATGAGATTAGATTTTACCTGTATTAAACTTGTTAGTATTTTAGGACAGCGTAGCACGTCTCTTTAGGGTCCATTAAATTGGGTAAACCCTTAGTGACGTGTCAGCTGGCCAATGCCACTTATCCTGGTTCCTTATACTTTGGGACTGGGGCGTGACATGGTTTTAGTGGTGGCCCATGCAGGTCTAGTTAATTGCTAGTGGTATGAAAATATGTCCAGCAAGCCTGCTATATGATAGGAACACTCTGTCTCATCCACTCTGACTTTATCCTTGAATTTCCGCATCCTGCTTGATTCTTATTTTATGCTTTTCTAAATTATTCTATCTTCTTCAGAAATATGGACATACCCAGTGGACACGTAACTAATGGGGTTGACCAAGCAACAGACCCCTCGCAAGATGTCAATAGGACCCCGACTACCCCGAGAGTCCAGTCCCCAAGACGGACACTGGTTTATCCAACAACCCTGTACCTTCACAATGATCCTACCCAGGGAGCTACGCCAGCCCAGCAAGAAGAGCAGACCTCCCAGGCACCGACACCACAGGCAGATACACCCTTTCCAGCCCTGATACTACAACTAGAGGAACAACCACAAATGTTCCAATTCTTCCAAGCCATGATACAGGACAGAGCATACTGTCTCGGTTACGTTACTGTACCGAACAAGCCTGCGTATAGGAATAGAGCATAAGGATCGCATCCACACTTGACTAAAACCTCATTCTTTCTTTCAACTATCCGATGTTTGGAAAAATCAAGTTTTACGCCAAAAACCCTTTACCTTGTTGGCGTAAAAGCCAAATGACTGATTTGACTGACAAACTCATGAGTTCCTCGTACAACTTTATGCTGCAACATATTTCAGACTTTACGCAGTAAATTTCTACGCGCAAATACTTTACGTGCAAATTTTACGCACAGACCTTTTATGCTAACTTTACGCACAGATCTTTTGCGCTCAGACTTCTACGCGCAGATTTTTTTTTTACTCAGATTTTTCGCGCAGATTTCACGCAGACTTTACGCAGGAAGAATAAGCAATCTTTTTACGCACACACTTTTTACGCGAATAGCTCTGAAGCCATGCTTTATGCCAGACAGCTTGAAACTCTGTTACACAGACAGTTTCGAATCTCTACTTTACGCCAAATTATTTTATCTCTGATTTACGCAGACAGACTCGAATCCCTACTTTTACGCGGACTAACTTGAACCCCTATTTTATGCGGACAGTTCTAAAAACTCTACTTTACGTCAAACTTTCTTGAATCTCTGTTTTATGCGTACAGCCTATAGTGTTTATTAAGATTGTAGAACCTAGAAGGCCATACCTATTTTTGATCAACTAACGACTTAGACAAGGAATTAGAATAATAACTGTAGAGATTATAAGGTCTTATCTTTTTGTGAATTTAAATTATTTTGTATTTTCCCCCATCATAATCTAGCAAACTTTAATTTACTGTACTACCTTGTCTTACGCTGCTATTATAGCCTAGTTTTGCAAGCTTATTCCTTATCAAGCTTGTTCATGATATATGTATTATTGGAGTACTACACTAATACATTTCAGAATTAGTATATTACGGTCTGATCAACCATAGTACGCTTGGTTCGCCCTTCGCATAACTACTCTACATGGATTGAGATATATAGCGATTAATAGACGAATGTACTTGCCCTCTAAATATATCTGAGCATATCATATCAGTTACATAACTGTACTGATACGAGCATGTGAATAGGAATTACTAAATAGGATTTCAATCCACAACTGTCTTGACAATTCCTATTGAATTCTTTAAACGCCCTGATCCCCTCACTTCTAATCTATTACCTCCCCCTTGAACTCTTGATTATTGTTTTATGTCTTTCCTTATTTCGGAAAGACAAAATCTCGTGCTTAGTATAAGTACGAAAAGTGTATTTGTTTCTGTAGCCATTTCCGTTGTTTCTTAGGAAATTACCAAACTCTATTATTAGATTTGATTTCAGTTTAAAACGGTGCTACCTTTAGAATGACCCTTCGCTACCTACATTACTCTCCTGATACATGCATCACTATGGACTTCGTTACGGGCTTCCCAAGAAGTCCCAGTGGTCGTAATGCTGTATAATAGTAGATCGACTCACCAAGGCTGCCGATTTTTTACCCTTCAGAGTTGGGCAATCTACAGAAGTCTTGGCAGACATATATATGAAGGAGATAGTACGTCTGCATGGAGTACCAGTCAGTATAGTGTCTGACAGGGATACAAGATTTTGTAAACCCCCTAATTTTCAAATTATTAAATCTTGGATTTTTCCCAATTTTCTGGAATTTTCTGTGAATTTTCTGTAATTAAAATCAAGGTTTTCAATTAATAAATGATTTTTAATTGGCAATAAATAATATTAAAATATCATGAAAATAACATTTTTGGGTGTAAAATGGAAAACTGGACTTAGGGTAATTTTTCTGGATTTTTTTGGGCCCCAGAACTATTTTTAAATGCCTAAAAACAATTTTTACTAATTAATTAATTAAATTAAATGTTTATTATTATTATTATATTATATTTATTATTTATTTTTTTGGCCCACGGCCCATTGGGCCGCGGCCCGGCCCGTAGCCCCAACCCAGCCCGTCTCCTTTGCGGGTCGGGCGGGTCTGCCCAGACCCGTTAGCCCGACCCGACCCGCCGACTGTCTCCCGTCCCCCACGACGCCGATTTCCCCGCCGGCCGCCGCGCGCAGCGCCGCGCGATCCGCTCGCCACGCCGCCGCATCCTCCGGCCTCCCCTCCGCGCACCCCGCCACGTCCCCTCTCCTCCGCCGAACGCGGCTGCCCTAACCGCCCCTCCCCCTATAAATCCCTCTCCTCCGGCCCCCTCTCCGCCACAGCCACCTCGCCGCCACCGCTCCGCCCAGACCCCACCGCCTCGCCGCCTCGTCGTACCCCCCGCCGTGATCCACCCAGCGCCCCCAGCAACCGCCCGCTCCGCCGTCCCCGACGCCGACCGCAGCAGCAGCACAGCACAGCAGCAGCCGCAGCCGCCGCTGCCGGCCGCCCCGAGCCGCCGCCGAGCCGCCGCCAGCACCGCCTCACTCCGGCGAACCGTTCCCCCGCCCTCGCCAGCCGTCCAGCAGCCGTCTCCGCCGTAGCCGACCGGATTCCGTCCGAAACCCTAACCCTAATCTCTGTTCCTGTGTCGGACACAGGACACAGTGTCCGACACGACTCGGACACGACTTCGACCCTGTTTTCGGGTCCTCTTCAGGTATGTGTAACTTTTGCCTCGTAGCTCCGTTTTCAATTCTGCAAATTGCGTTGTGAAGCCTGTATGACCCTCTCGGTGTCCGGATAAACTGTTCGGGACACCGCGTCCTGTGGTGGTCGCACACCGCGATCCAAAAACAAGAAAAAAACCAGGTCCTGTTTCACCCCGGAACCGAGTACGTCCCGCCAAACGGGACGACTTGGTCGTGTGCGATCTTCACAGATATGTACGCATCGTCGATACGGACATGTGAGTTTTCGTGGAAGCTGATTCGGGTGTGCGTGCACACCGGAATCAACGCGTATCCGCGGACACCGCCCCGTATCCGTCTTTTCGGCAATTCACCCTAATTTCGTGTACACTCGTCGGATCGAGACGAAACTTACGCCATCGGACTCGTAGCGATACGCTGGTCCTGTGGGTCAAGTTTGGTTCGATTCTGAGAACGTTGACGAAATCGCGTGTCGTGGGCCCCACAGGCCCCGCTCGACGGGCGATTTTGTGTTCGGCTCATCGGAATCCAAATCTGGAAGTTCCGTTGGGTTCGTATCAGCGTTCCTGACCTGTTGACACTAAGTTTGGTGAATTTGGAGACTTTTGACCCGGACACGTTTTTCGGTGCAAAGCGGGCCCAACGGCGGACCCCGTTTTGACCCGAAACTGTCGTTTTTGCCCTTGTCTCCAAATTGGACCCAAGGACAGGCGTTTCTAGCTATTTGACATCTTCTGAGCATGATGGTAATGTCTGTTTCAGCTTTTGGACTCATCTGTGGAAATTTCTCCCAAGAACCTAATTTAATCAGATCCAAACAACAGGCAAGTACCTGCACTTCAAGTTAATCTTTATATTGTGATAATTAAATTCCCTGCTCTACTCGTACTCTTGCTGATTACACGTAGTGTTAGAATACTATATTTCATGTCTTGAATATCTGGAATTCATGTCTTGTTTTTCATGTCGGGTGGGAGAATACTGAAAGGCATGTAGTTTACCCTTCCCCTTGCCGTGAATAATAGCTGTTGGTACACGACTGTCCATCAGCCGGATCTCGATTATTCGTGACTAATAGCCGTTCATGACGGCCGGATTAGCCTTATAAACCCCTGCATGCCAACTAAGTATTCTAAAAACAAACACAAGTTTCATACAGATAGTTTCTAGTCATGTTATCTTTCTTGCTGACTGTGATAGTTTCACTCTGCTCATTTACTTCTGTTTTCTTATATTCCTGTTTATAGTGTTGACTCTGAGACATTAACATTCCTTTATGCAATTTCCTTAACATGATATTCAATGTTTAATTGTCATAAATATTTAGTTTAACATTGTTGTGCACTGTGTACTTTGCTCCTTTCCTGACTGGATCTGTTGATTTAGGCGATGATGAGGACCTTGCCCCTACCTATTATGGTCCATATAAGGGTACAGATGATACCTATGAGGAGCCAGACCCTACCCAGGAGACCCCTGCTGCTGAGTAGCTTTTAGTAGCTATCTTTTATTTCTGTTCTTATCTTATTTAATCGGGTTTGTCCCCGATTTCATTTGAAATTCCTGTATTAAACATTTGAATTGTTGTCACATTTAATTCAGTTGCAAATTTTAAGTTTCTATTCCCATTATTATCTTGCCTATGTTAATTGTGAATGAGTTAGATTAGTTAGATGGATTGACCTAGACAGCGTACTACCGCCGACTCTGCGGCGTAGGCTGGACGTACCCACATACTCGTGCCCGAACTTCCGGGTACGGGTCGTGACACGTTTTTATGGTGGCCCATGCAGGTCCTATCCTTAAATAGGGTAATACCCTAGGACAGGGTATGGAATAAGATTGAGGATTCTAGGAAAAGCTCATTCACAGTATAGCGTCCTTATTTCAATTCTTGATATCATTGCTGCTCATTTTTTCCTATCGCCTTTGATTTCCAAGTATTCTATTCTGATCTTCCTATCCCTTAATCTTTTAGAATGGTCCAGACCAGGAACACAGTAGGAGGCACATCAGAACCAGCTGAACAGAATGTGCCCGAGACTCTTGTACTCCCACCGCCTCCATCTGTTCCGGCAGTTATGCTAGATGGGGCACAACTACTTGGAGTGTTCCAGGGATTGGTGGAATCCCAGAAAGAACAGACTGCACTTCTGCGGACCAGCCTCTCAGAAGCTATTAAGCCCCAGGAGTCGCCACTCAAGAGGCCAGGAAGTGCCAAAGACTTCAAGAACCTTAGGCCTCTGGAATTTTATGGAACTGAGGGCATTCTCTACGCTGATGAGTGGATAGAGAATGTCGAGAGACTCCTGAAGACTGCCCGGGTTCCCGATGATCTCAAAGTGGAATCCGCAAGCCTGCAACTGTTCGACATTGCTCGAACCTGGTTCAGAGATGAACCCCAACTATCTGCTCCCGACATCACCTGGGAGGACTTCAAGAGGCTATTCAAGGAGAAATTTTATCCCGAAGTGGCTCGGGAAGCTCTCGAAAGCCAATTCGAGAGACTGGAACAAGGTAACATGACTGTTGATGAATATACTGCCGAATTTAGTAGGTTAAGCCACTTTGCGGAGTACATAGTTCGTACCCCGGAGGACAGAGCCCGAAGATTCAAGAAGGGGCTATCTCCGGATATCCGTCTTGCTGTCACCACCAGCCGAGCTCGCACCTATGAGGAAATCCTGAGCGTGGCACAAGGCGTCGAGAGAGATATGGGGCACAAACTGAAACGAGAAAGAGATACCGGAAATGCGGGACCCAACAAACGCCCTTTTCAACAACAACAACAGCAGAGGGCCCCGCAGCAAAATCAGCGTCCTCCCCCTCGAGCTCCAGCACCCCAGGCTCAAGGACAGAACCAGCGAGCTCCCCCTTGCAACTATTGCCAAAAACCAGGCCACACTTGGCAAGACTGCAGAAAGAGGCTAGGTGCTTGCCTCTATTGTGGTTCCCCAGCACATCAATTGAGGGACTGTCCTGCTGCTCAAGGACGTCCAGCTGCACCAAAGGCTCCAGTCCAGGCCAGGCCCCCAGCAGCACAACAAAGGGGACCCCCGCTTCCAACTCAACAACAACGCTTTGCTCAGCACCAACAGCAGCAACAGAGGGGTGCACCGCAGCAAGGCCGTGCTTATGCAATGACTTTGGAAGAAGCGGAAGCCACAGCTGACGTGATCACAGGTTCTGTGCTTATAAATTCAATACCAGCTATTACTTTATTTGACTCTGGAGCTTCTCATTCATTCATGTCAGTAGAATTCCTTATGAAGCACAACTTAATCACTAAACCCCTTAGGAATTGTTATAAGATCATTACCGGTGGAGGAATCATCCCGGTTAGTGATGCCTGTAACAATTGTCCTATTACATTATGTGGAAGAGAACTATATGCTAGACTACTTGTAATGCCAGTGCCCAGTTTTGACATTATACTGGGTATGGATTGGTTAAGTCAACATCATGCCACAATAGACTGTCACAGAGGCAGTGTAATCTTCAGACCCCCTGGCAAGCCAGAATTTGAATTTGCTAGAGGTTCTAGAGAAATGGGTAATAACATAATTTGTGGAGCCCTAGTAACAGAAGAATTGCCACCTATCATCTCTGAATACCTTGATGTCTTCCCTGAGGATCTCCCAGGCTTACCCCCAGACCGAGAAGTTGAATTCTCCATTGACTTAGTGCCAGGAGCAGCACCAGTATCTCAGAATCCCTACAGAATCAACAAGAATGAGATAATAGAACTAAATGAACAAATCAAAGAGCTAGAAGACAAAGGTTTCATTAGGTCTAGTGTCTCACCTTGGGGAGCCCCAGTACTATTTGTGCCCAAGAAGGACGGAACATCCAGAATGTGTATTGACTATAGGGCCTTAAATGCCTTAACAATTAAGAATAAGTATCCCCTGCCCAGGATAGATGACTTATTTGATCAGCTGAGTGGAGCTCGGGTATTTTCAAAGATTGATTTAAGGTCTGGTTACCACCAAGTAAGGGTGAGAAAAGAAGACATCCCTAAAACTGCTTTCAATACCCGGAACGGATATTACGAATTCTTAGTGATGCCGTTCGGGTTGACGAATGCACCAGCAGTTTTTATGAACCTAATGAACAGAGTTTTCCAGCCATACCTAGACAAATTTGTAGTAGTCTTCATTGATGATATTTTGATCTACTCCAAGACCCCCGAAGAACATGAAGAACATTTGAGGTTAGCATTGGAGACTTTGAGGAAGGAAAAACTTTATGGAAAATTATCCAAATGTGCTTTCTTCCTAGACAAAGTAGAATTCTTGGGACATGTTGTGACTGGAGATGGAATAGCAGTAGACCCTAAGAAGATAGCTGCAGTAGAATCCTGGCCCACTCCAGACTCTGTAGCTGAGATTAGAAGTTTCCTGGGACTAGCTGGCTACTATCGGAAGTTTGTGAAGGACTTTGCTAGAATTGCGGAGCCCATGACAAAATTAACAAGAAAAGATGAAGAGTTCACTTGGACTGATGAATGTCAGCGTGCCTTTGAGGAATTGAAGAAAAGACTGACTTCTGCCCCTATCCTGACCTTACCTTCCGGAACCGGAGGTTTCGCTATTTATAGTGATGCTTCTGGAAAAGGTCTAGGTTGTGTACTAGAGCAGAACAAGAAGGTAATAGCATATGCCTCTAGACAGCTTCGACCTCATGAAAAGAACTATCCAACTCTTGACCTAGAATTGGCAGCTGTCATTTTTGCTCTTAAACTTTGGAAGCATTATCTTTATGGAGAAAGGGTGGAAATATTTACAGACCATAAAAGTCTAAAATATATCTTCACTCAGAAAGAGCTAAACATGAGGCAAAGAAGGTGGCTGGAACTAATGAAAGACTTTGATATCACTCTTCAATATCACCCTGGGAAGGCAAATGTAGTTGCTGATGCTCTAAGCAGGTATCCTATGGCGATGTACTTGACTATGGACAGACACCTGCTGGAGGACTTGGAAAGTTTAGGTATTGAAGTAATTATCCCAGGAAAAGAAGGCCAAATGATGAACTTGCAGATTCAGTCTACTTTAATGGACAAGATCAAGGAGACTCAGTTTCAGGACGAAGGCCTGCGAAGCCTTCGAGGTCAAGTGCAAGCTGGACTAGTAGAAGAATTCAAAATTCATGAAGATGGATCACTGAGGCATGGCGATAGATTATGTGTACCTCAAGGAGACATAAGAGAAGAAGTTATGCAAGAGGCGCACAGATCGCAGTACTCTATACATCCAGGAGCCAACAAGATGTACAAGGACCTGAGGACGCATGTTTGGTGGCATGGCATGAAAAGAGAAGTAGCCAGGTTCGTATCTCATTGTTTAGTGTGCCAGCAAGTCAAGGCAGAAAGACAAAGACCTGGAGGATTGCTTCAACCACTACCCATTCCGGAGTGGAAGTGGGAACATATCACAATGGATTTTGTTTCCGGTCTTCCAAGAACACCTAGTGGTAAGGATGCAATCTGGGTGATAGTGGATAGACTGACCAAGTCGGCACATTTTCTACCTTTCAAAGTGGGGCTATCTACAGAGAAGCTGGCAGATTTATATATCAGACATATTGTTAGGCTGCATGGAGTTCCAGTAAGTATTGTCTCCGATAGAGATTCAAGATTCACCTCTCACTTCTGGAAGAGCTTACAAGCCAGTTTGGGGACTCAACTCAAATTCAGCACAGCTTATCATCCCCAAACCGATGGACAATCGGAACGTACAATCCAGACACTTGAAGATATGCTCCGTACATGTGTTCTGGATTTTGGAGGATCCTGGGAAGACTACCTACATCTGGTGGAGTTCTCTTATAATAACAGTTATCAAGCCAGCATCGAGATGACTCCATTTGAAGCTCTGTATGGACGAAGATGTCGTACCCCGCTATCATGGGACGACGTTGGAGAAAGAGCTCTACTGGGACCAGAGATGGTGATCGATTCAGCTGAGAAGGTAAAACAAATAAGGGACAGACTTCGAGTGGCTCAAGACAGGCAACGACATTGGGCAAATAGCCACCGAAGGCCCTTGGAGTTTGAGGTAATTAAATTTATGAAATTCAAGTCAATTTAAACATTTTGCTTATGGAACTAAGACTTGATTATGACTCTATTTTTAAGGTTGGAGAGCTGGTATTCTTAAAGATTTCCCCGACACGTGGCACCATTAGGTTCGGAAGGAGTGGAAAACTCAGCCCAAGATTCATTGGACCTTTTGGCATACAGGAGAAAATCGGAGAAGTGGCATACCGACTGGCATTGCCACCCTCTCTGGATGGAGTACATAACGTCTTCCACGTGTCGCAGCTGAGGAAGTATGTGTCAGACCCAAGTCACATTTTGGATCACTCAGAGCTCGAAGTAGGCCCAAGTCTGACTTACCAGGAGCAACCCGTGAAGATACTGGATCGCTCGGAGAAAGTCCTACGGAACCAGGTTATCTCACTGGTTCGCGTAGCTTGGAAGCACCATTCCCCCGGCGAATCCACCTGGGAGCGAGAAGACGAGATTAGAGAGCGATACCCCTATCTTTTTGAACCCTGAGGTGCATTTTATTTCTCGGCCTTTTCTTTTCGTGCCCTGTTATTCTTAAATTTCGAGGACGAAATTTTTGTAAGTTGGGTAGGTTGTAAACCCCCTAATTTTCAAATTATTAAATCTTGGATTTTTCCCAATTTTCTGGAATTTTCTGTAAATTTTCTGTAATTAAAATCAAGGTTTTCAATTAATAAATAATTTTTAATTGGCCATAAATAATATTAAAATATCATGAAAATAACATTTTTGGGTGTAAAATGGAAAACTGGACTTAGGGTAATTTTTCTGGATTTTTCTGGGCCCCAGAACTATTTTTAAATACCTAAAAACAATTTTTACTAATTAATTAATTAAATTAAATGTTTATTATTATTATTATATTTTATTTATTATTTATTTTTTTGGCCCACGGCCCATTGGGCCGCGGCCCGGCCCGTAGCCCCAACCCAGCCCGTCTCCTTTGCGGGTCGGGCGGGTCTGCCCAGACCCGTTAGCCCGACCCGACCCGCCGACTGTCTCCCGTCCCCCACGACGCCGATTTCCCCGCCGGCCGCCGCGCGCAGCGCCGCGCGATCCGCTCGCCACGCCGCCGCATCCTCCGGCCTCCCCTCCGCGCACCCCGCGACGTCCCCTCTCCTCCGCCGAACGCGGCTGCCCTAACCGCCCCTCCCCCTATAAATCCCTCTCCTCCGGCCCCCTCTCCGCCACAGCCACCTCGCCGCCACCGCTCCGCCCAGACCCCACCGCCTCGCCGCCTCGCCGTACCCCCCGCCGTGAGCCACCCAGCGCCCCCAGTAACCGCCCGCTCCGTCGTCCCCGACGCCGACCGCAGCAGCAGCACAGCACAGCAGCAGCCGCAGCCGCCGCTGCCGGCCGCCCCGAGCCGCCGCCGAGCCGCCGCCAGCACCGCCTCACTCCGGCGAACCGTTCCCCCGCCCTCGCCGGCCGTCCAGCAGCCGTCTCCGCCGTAGCCGACCGGATTCCGTCCGAAACCCTAACCCTAATCTCTGTTCCTGTGTCGGACACAGGACACAGTGTCCGACACGACTCGGACACGACTTCGACCCTGTTTTCGGGTCCTCTTCAGGTATGTGTAACTTTCGCCTCGTAGCTCCGTTTTCAATTCTGCAAATTGCGTTGTGAAGCCTGTATGACCCTCTCGGTGTCCGGACAAACTGTTCGGGACACCGCGTCCTGTGGTGGTCGCACACCGCGATCCAAAAACAGGAAAAAACTAGGTCCTGTTTCACCCCGGAACCGAGTACGTCCCGCCAAACGGGACGACTTGGTCGCGTACGGTCTTCACAGATACGTACGCATCATCGATACGGACGTGTGAGTTTTCGTGGAAGCTGATTCGGGTGTGCGTGCACACCGGAATCAACGCGTATCCGCGGACACCGCCCCGTATTCGCCTTTTCGGTAATTCACCCTAATTTCGTGTACACTCGTCGGATCGAGACGAAACTTGCGCCATCGGACTCGTAGCGATACGCTGGTCCTGTGGGTCAAGTTTGGTTCGATTCTGAGAACGTTGACGAAATCGCGTGTCGTGGGCCCCACAGGCCCCGCTCGACGGGCGATTTTGTGTTCGGCTCATCGGAATCCAAATCTGGAAGTTCCGTTGGGTTCGTATCAGCGTTCCTGACCTATTGACACTAAGTTTGGTGAATTTGGAGACTTTTGACCCGGACACGTTTTTCGGTGCAAAGCGGGCCCAACGGCGGACCCCGTTTTGACCCGAAACTGCCGTTTTTGCCCTTGTCTCCAAATTGGACCCAAGGACAGGCGTTTCTAGCTATTTGACATCTTCTGAGCATGATGGTAATGTCTGTTTCAGCTTTTGGACTCATCTGTGGAAATTTCTCCCAAGAACCTAATTTAATCAGATCCAAACAACAGGCAAGTACCTGCACTTCAAGTTAATCTTTATATTGTGATAATTAAATTCCCTGCTCTACTCGTACTCTTGCTGATTACACGTAGTGTTAGAATACTATATTTCATGTCTTGAATATCTGGAATTCATGTCTTGTTTTTTATGTCGGGTGGGAGAATACTGAAAGGCATGTAGTTTACCCTTCCCCTTGCCGTGAATAATAGCTGTTGGTACACGACTGTCCATCAGCCGGATCTCGATTATTCGTGACTAATAGCCGTTCATGACGGCCGGATTAGCCTTATAAACCCCTGCATGCCAACTAAGTATTCTAAAAACAAACACAAGTTTCATACAGATAGTTTCTAGTCATGTTATCTTTCTTGCTGACTGTGATAGTTTCACTCTGCTCATTTACTTCTGTTTTCTCATATTCCTGTTTATAGTGTTGACTCTGAGACATTAACATTCCTTTATGCAATTTCCTTAACATGATA
Source organism: Iris macrosiphon (assembly GCA_036927795.1). Taxonomy (NCBI): domain Eukaryota; kingdom Viridiplantae; phylum Streptophyta; class Magnoliopsida; order Asparagales; family Iridaceae; genus Iris; species Iris macrosiphon. Next base: position 232,170,450 of record JAYESA010000004.1, read on the forward strand.
TTCAATGTTTAATTGTCATAAATATTTAGTTTAACATTGTTGTGCACTGTGTACTTTGCTCCTTTCCTGACTGGATCTGTTGATTTAGGCGATGATGAGGACCTTGCCCCTACCTATTATGGTCCATATGAGGGTACAGATGATACCTATGAGGAGCCAGACCCTACCCAGGAGACCCCTGCTGCTGAGTAGCTTTTAGTAGCTATCTTTTATTTCTGTTCTTATCTTATTTAATCGGGTTTGTCCCCGATTTCATTTGAAATTCCTGTATTAAACATTTGAATTGTTGTCACATTTAATTCAGTTGCAAATTTTAAGTTTCTATTCCCATTATTATCTTGCCTATGTTAATTGTGAATGAGTTAGATTAGTTAGATGGATTGACCTAGACAGCGTACTACCGCCGACTCTGCGGCGTAGGCTGGACGTACCCACGTACTCGTGCCCGAACTTCCGGGTGCGGGTCGTGACAGATTTACATCTTACTTTTGGCGAAATATGCAAGAGAGTCTTGATACCCACCTAAAGTTTAGCACCTCGTATCATCCGCAGACAGATGGCCAGTCCGAGCGCACCATCTAGACCCTAGAAGATATGCTGAGAGCATGCATGCTTGATTTCAGTGGATCATGGGAAGATTATTTACATCTGGTGGAATTTTTTTACAACAATAGCTATCAAGCGAGCATCCAAATAGCTCCCTTTGAAGCATTGTATGGCAGAAAATATCGATCCCCAGTATGTTGGAGCAATATAGGCGAAAGACAGATCCTAGGACCAGAATTGGTCGTTCGTACGGTGGAGAAGGTAAAGAAGATCCAAGGATACCTGCGAGCAGCGCAGGACAGACAAAAGCATTGGGCAAACATACATCGACGACCTCTAGAATTCCAAGTGGGAGAACACGTGTTTTTGAATATCTCACATACCCGAGAAACTATCAGATTTGGAGGAAGAGGAAAACTGAGTCCGAGGTACATCAGACCCTTCGATGTGTTAGAACGCATCGGAGAAGTTGCTTACAAGCTAGCCTTACCTCAGACATTGGAAGGAGTACATGACGTCTTCCACGTATCTCAGCTAAGGAGATACATTTCAGACCCAAGTCATGTGCTGGACCACTCGGAGATCACTGTCGGCCCGAGTTTATCGTACCAGGAGGAGCCTGTAGAGATCTTAGACAGAAGCGAGAAGGTGTTGCGAGGCCAGACTATTCCTCTAGTTCGTATTGCATGGAGACATCATGCACCAGGCGAGTCAACCTGGGATACAGAAGAGGATATTCGACAACGTTTTCCCCATCTTTTCCCAAGCCAGGGCATGTCATAATATTTTAAATCAATCTTTAGTTTTCATTATATGTCTGTTTTTATTTCGAGGACGAAATATTCTAAGGAGGGTAGATTATAAACTCACTCGACCAGATTTCAACATTTTAGGATTATTTTTAGCAATTTAGGATTTATTGAAATATTTTAATTTATTTTGCTTACATATCCTAATGATTTGTGCACCTGTCCATCACATAAATAATTAGAGCATTACACTAACTGTTATCCCCAAACAAAGTTCACATACCTCTCCTAGACATGCTAGTCTATTTTTTTGAACTTTGTGCAACTCCCAGATACTCTGTTTTGTGCCTCATTTTAGTCGTACAAATATCGTTACAAACGTCCGTATTTATTTTTAATTAAATTCCCAGATCTGTACCCATCTCTGTTCCAATAGAGATTTGAGGCCCAACAGGCACCTGTTTTGCCCAAACAAAAATACGTTATTATTCTACATTGAGTATACTACATTTAGTATATTTACATCACACTGAAATTATGGCCCTACCTACCTTTAAATAATTAGAAAACACCGTTCACATTATTTATTAATTAATACGGTAACCCGTATCACCCAAAACTAGGCCCAGCCCCTGCCCAGGCTCACCCCCACCCCCTCAGGGCCCTCACACAGCAATTTCTCTCAGTTCTGTATATTTTAGCATTTTCAGGAATAAGATGTTTTTCCCAGACAATTGCGTAATTGCGCAATTTTCCAATTAATAGGGCTTTTGTGCAATTTATGAAATTATAGGGTTTTATCTACAAATTTCCAGTGTGAGGTGTCAACCTCCTATTGGAGGGTGAACCTACACCGTCCATTTGGAAGTGGGCCCTACCCCAAAAATATCTAGAAAATATCCTAAAAATATCTAAAATATATTTTAAACCAAAATTCCCAAAATACCCCTACCCTTTAACATATTTACCTAATTGCCATAAAACACTAAACTCTATAAAAACCCAGCTCCCCCTTCCCGAACTCCCCACACCTCCCATCTTCGGCCACCTCCACTACCGAACCTCCGCCCATCGCCTCGCCAACCCCTGCCCTCCTCCCCGGCTGAAGGAGCGCCGCCTTGGCCGCCGCAGCCACCGCCGGCAGCCCCCGCAAAGCCCCAACCCCCAACTCTATATACAGCGGCCCCCACAACCCGGCCGCCCCTAACCACCACCTCCGGCTGCCTCAAACCACCACCACCGCCCCCATCAGCTTCGCCTCGGCCTTCTCCGCCGGACCAACCCACCCCCGCCGCCCCACGACCACAACAGCCACCGCCAGCTTCCCCGCAGCGCTCCGCCGACCCCCCCGACCACTTCAACCCGAGCACCCCCGACCGCCTCAACCTCCTCCCCCGGCCACCACTGATCACCGCCACCACCACCAACCTCTCCGCCCCGACCCCCTCCATCGTTTCCCCACCCAGCACCGCCGCCTCCGCCACCGCCTGCGCCGCTGCAAGCTGCTGCTGCTGCTGTAGTTGCTGACTGCAACCACTGTTGTGGTCGCCGTTCCGGCCAACCACCGCCGGAGCTCCGCCGGTGCTCCCGCCGGTGACGAGGCCAGTGGGTCCCCCACCTGTCAGGTATATAATACCCCCCTTAATACGTAAATACGTATATATGTATATATGTATGTATATATCTATATATATATATATATGTAATTATATAAATATATATTTATATATGTATTATTATATATATAACAATATACAGTATATATATACAGTATATATAATATTAGTATATATAATAAATATGTATTTATATATATGTATTTCTGTATTTTTTTATTATATATATATATATATATATATATATATATATGTATATATGTATGTATATATATATGTATATATGTATGTATATATCTATATGTATATATGTAATTATATAAATATACATTTATATATATATTACTATATATATAATAATATATATATTATTATACAGTGTATATAATATTAGTATAATAAATATGTATTTATATATATATTACTATATATGTTATTATATGTATATATACTTATGTATTCTTTTTTTTGTTTTATTTATATATATATGTATATATTCATATATATATATATAAATCTCTATTATTATTATTATAATTATATATACATTATATAATTATATTATGTATACAGTATATATAGTATATTATATTATTATATGTATATATGTATGCATTTTTTATTATTATTATTATATATATATGTATATATAAGTATATTTATATATACTAAACTATATATAATAATATATATTATATATATAAGTATATTATATTAATATATATACACATAATATATATATTTTTAATATATATATGTAAGTTGTATTTTTATTTTTCTTTTTATACATATATATATATAGTATATATATATGAATATATATATATATATATATATATATATATATATATATATATATATATATATATATATATATCATGAGTTATTATTATATATTATTTATATATATATATATATATATATATAATTTATTATACCTATATTATTTATATATATGTATATTATGTATTATGCATATATTATTTATATATTATTAATATATTATTATTTATGAATATTATATGTATCATATATACATACATACTGTATTATTATATATTATATCTATATATGTTTATATATATATATAATGTATATGTATTATATATTTATATTAAGTATATAAATACTATACTTATATTTATTATGCTATAAATATGTATATATATACTAGATATGTATTAATCATACATATATATATTATGTCTTGTATATACATAAGTAAATATATAGTATATGAATATTATGTACTGTACGTTTTTATTAAATGTTAAATTCACGAACCCTGTACGTCTTGAACAGAGTGCACCTACAGCGCAGTCAGTGACCCCAGGTCACAGGACCCCTCAGACTTGACTGCGAGAACAGGTTTTTGGCACGCCCAGCTTGAGGAAGTAGGCAAGTATACCTTTACAAGTTTTATTGTATAATTCATTACACTATTGTATGTTATTTTCAGTAGACTTACATATAACTGTGTATATCTGAGATTGCCTCGGGTACCGTCAACAAATACGTTGACACATAGTGTAACTAACTTAGACTCTAGCAGACTTTCCAACAGCTGCGAGGGTATCCTAATATTCTCCTAGACCTAACACTTGTACACGCAACAAGGTTGCACTTCATTTTGGGATGCAAGTTGCGTACTCGATTAGCTACCAGTACGTGTGACGAGCATCACGGCTTAGCACGAAATCAGGAAAACTCAGGAAAGTTATGACTTGGCATATAACACGTGATATATATGTCGTATTCGACTTGTGTATCCGCATTGGGCGGGGAGAACAACTAGTAGGCGTATGGGACACCCACCTCTTTTATACAGATACCGCACTTGACTGAGTGATACGGACGTTATATATATATATATTACAGATACCATGCTCCTCGGAGATGGACGATTGCAGAGTGCCCTCGAATGGGGGCATATGTGGCATATACTAGCCAGTCACTACGGTTGGTGAATTACGTCAGCATATGTCTAGCCCATACTTTCCCATACGTACTAAGTTATCTCACATTGCATTCACTTAGATGGCTAGCACATCCTCTATTTATTTATTCAGTATTTATATACATGGCATGCTTTTATGTATCTTGTTATGTCCCACTGAGGACCTGGTTCCCTTCCAAATTTAGATGAGACATTCTACCCCACAGTGTACGGTCCCGGACAGGATACGAGGTATGCCACTGAGGAGGAATTAGAGGAGCTGCCATCAGAGTCTGCTTGATCTTCAGCAGTATGTTCACCTGGAGCTGGACCTACTTCTCTATATAGACGATGCTCTGGTCTATCATATTTTTTGCACTTTTATTATATTTTGTAGTGGGTTTGTTCCCACCAGACTTATCTGATTTGTACTATGACATTTCAGACATCAGCACTTATATATATTTTAGCCCTTCTTTCAGCACACTAGATATTTTGTAGATGAGATTAGATTTTACCTGTATTAAACTTGTTAGTATTTTAGGACAGCGTAGCACGTCTCTTTAGGGTCCATTAAATTGGGTAAACCCTTAGTGACGTGTCAGCTGGCCAATGCCACGTGTCCTTGTTTCTTATACTTTGGGACTGGGGCGTGACAAGATGTCTAGTCTAGGTCTTATCTCCAAATGTGGGGGTAAGGAGGTAAAAAATGTGAATTCTGTGCGCAGACAAAGATCATCAGGAATCTATTCAGAAGAGTGAACCAAAGCACAGATCTTCTAAAGTTGTTACAATCAGATATCTATGACTTCAAGCAATTCTCCACAAAAGCCAGAATAAAATATTTTATCACTTTGATTGACAATTTTTCGAAGTACGCGTTCGTATATCTTCTCAAGTTGAAAGACGAAGAGTGTGAGAAGTTAAAGGACTTCAAGGCTGAAGCAGAACCTCAAACCGGTCAATAACTCAAAAGACTCGGAAGCGATCAAGGCGGAGAATATTATTCCTTAGAATTCACATTGTTCTGCAAAGAGCATAAAATTATCAACAAAATGTCTGCTCTGTATTCTCCCTATTCTAATGGTATAGCAGAAAGTAAGAATAGGACGCTGAAAGAGATGATGAACTCTATGTTGCTGACAGCAGGACTTCCAAAGTGCTTCTGGGGAGAAGCAACGCTTACGGCTATGTTTATTCTGAATGGAGTATCGTTCATGACATCTGACATTACTCCTCATGAACTTGTTTTAAGGTCAGACCCAACTTGAATGTCATTCGAGTGTGGGGGTGTATGGCGTATATGAAGCTTCCAGATCTCAAGATTCAGAAGCTGGGAACGAGAACTACGAAGACCATATTTTTGGGCTATGATGTTAAGAGTGATGCTAGGAGGTTTCTTGATATCGAATATAATCATATCATAGAATCTCGCGATACAGAAATTTTTTAAGACAAGTTTGCTAGGCACTAGAATATTGTTTTCACGGATGTCCTAGAGAATGTTGCTAGCACAGACGAGGCAAGTACCTCCCAGAGAAAAGTAGTCCAAGAAGGAGTTATCATTGATGAGACAACATTTGAACCAGAACCAGCTGGGCCGAGAGCAAAGCGAGTGAGGAGGACGAAGGACTTCAGAGAAGACTTTGTTACCTATCATGTGGAAGCTGATCTGTTTACCTATTATGAGGCAATGAAGACCAGAGATGCAATTTTCTGGAAAGAGGCAATACATGACGAGTTTGACTCGATAACTTCTAATAAACTTGGAAGTTAGTTGATCTGTATGAAGGAGCTAAACCCATCGGATGTAAGTGGATCTTTAAGAAGAAGATGAAAGCAGACGGAACTGGAAAGCTACTAGGCATGAGGTACCTCAAGAAGACTCAGAAGTTTGAACTTTACTACAGCAAAGATCCAGTATTGGTAGAAGGATTTAGTGATGCTAGTCGGTGCTCAGAAGAAGAGAGTGAGAGATCCACATGAGGATATATTTTCTCAATAGGAGGAGCTACCATATCGTTGAAGTCGAAGAAGCAGATTATTCTCTTACTCTCATCGATGAAGTCTGAGTTCTATGCACTTACAACTACAGCAGATGAAGCAGAATGCTTTTGGGAGCTCATGTACGATCTTCCAATGGTTGGAGTACAGATTTTGGCTGTACCGATATACTGTGACAACCAGGCAGCTGCAGTAGTAGCATCTAATAATCTCTTTAATGGAAAGAAGAGAACTGTGCGACTTTGGCACAGAGCAGTGAACAACCTCATCAAGACTGGTGTCATTACAGTGGTGGATGTTCGAAGTTAGGAGAACATGGCGGATCCGTTCACTAAAGGTCTCAGGCACCAGCTAGTCGAAGATACTGTAGGTAAAATGGGCTTAAAGGACCTCTGATATTGTGTCTTTGTAATCCTACTATTAAGTTTTATGCTATTAGTTCAAAGAGAAATATACTAGGCGTCTAGCTTTTGGTTCAAGGGAGGACCACTGACTGAAAAAATATCAGGTACAGTGGATAGTCCTTATGGACAATATGGAATACATACCCGAAACCACTATAGTCTACTATTTTGTCATATAGAACAATTCCTGTGTAAGGTTGGCTTCGACGGCTTAATGAGTTCTCGGACAGAGTGAATGTCTAGCGTGCACTGCAGGAAGCACGTATAGTTCAGCACTACAAGGGACTTGTATCTCATGCTACAGTGGTGTGACACCACGATGAGGTAAAAAATGTAAAGCCTCGGCTGTGAGCCATGTCACAGCGGCAGTAGCACCAAAAATAGGCAGGTAGCCTAATGCTGAAAAGATAGAGAGTTATAGCACAACACTACTAAAAGGCCTGTGACCTCATGCTACAGTGGTTGACACCATATGAGAAAGTTAACCTCGACTGCGAGCCATGTTACAGTGGCATAGTACTGCATGGAAGCACAAGGCTTCATGCTGGGATGTAGTACAACACTACTAAGAGGTTAGTGACCTCATGCTACTATGGTAACACCACATGAGGTAGTTAACCTCAGCTACGAACCATATCACAGCGGCGTATCACCGTACGGAAGCGCAATACTTTATGCTGAGAAATATTAAACTCTCTTAAAAAGGAAATCACCTAAGTGTATGGACAAAGATACATGCCGTCTCTTGAGGGTAAACTTGTAGACACCCAAGATACATACACCAAAACCAGGCAAGCACAGGGCCTTTAATGTTCGACCGGTGCCACAGTTGATCTCATTGTGCGAGTGGGAAGAACAACAGCTTTGGTTCAGAATTTAAGGCATAGTCCATTGTTGTATCGTATAGTTGTTTGGCCCATGCGGAAAGATTCAAGTCATAGGCGACATCTATCCTAATGCATTATGGGTAGTCACTGTGAGGAACACTCAACCATATATTGTGACATATGTAGGGGATTGTTGGTGTTTTTTTACTTTGCTTTGGGAGTTTTAGTCCCACATTGAAAAACCACCAATGTGCATATCTTAATATATAGCTTTTCTTAATATTGGTATATGCACATGGGGTGGTGGACCATGTGGGTTAATTTTTCTAGAGGGATTAAGTGTGAACCCCATTATGACAATCTTTATTTTGTCACCACCTTTGGGATATTTTTCTTAGGAGCTAAGCCCCAAAGGGGTTTAGCGACTCAGACTCGGGCTCAAGGGTGCAAAGTGGCACTTTGTTGGTGCACTTATCACGTCAGCATCGTCGCATGACGCTCTTGAGCTCCTTTTATGTGCGAGTTACATGCACGGTTGCTTGCTCGGACGTATGCTTCGTGGAGCCATGAGGCCTGGAGCGCATGTGGCCAGGGGCCATGCGATTAGGTGCCATGCGGTCAGGTGCCATGCGAACAGGTGCGCATGCCGCTAGGGGCCCTACGGTCAGGTGCCCATGTGGATTGGTGCACATGCGGCCAGGGGCCATGCGGTCAGGTGCGTATGCGGCCCGGTACCCATGCGGCCAGGAGCACATGCGGCCTGGAACCATGCAGTCAGGGGCGCATGGGCCAGGTGCCCATGCGGTCCGGTGCACATACGGCCAGGAGCCCATGGGACTGGAGCTATACGGCCAGTCTCTATGTGGCCAGCAAGTTAGCTTGAGCAAGTCAAGTGTGGAGGAAACATGACTGCTGTTGGCGGCTCGTGGCTCTCTGTGCCACACAACTGCAGTTTTTGGAGCCTGACGGCGTTGTCTGCTCTGCGGAGTACATCGACGCCAACGACTCATGCAGCCTAATTTTTTCTCAGGCCGCATGAAAGCTGAAATCCTCTTTAAATATAGGCTCTCCTCTTTCATTTAGAGAGTTGAAAAATTTGAGAGAGAGGGTGAAATAAACTGAGAGCACCAGCAGGACCTGCAGCAGTTTTTAGCATCATTCCAAAGGAATCTTTCGAGTGATCCGAAGGTGACCAAGAGCGTTTCAGAAGTTCTCGTGTGAACTTACTGGATTCTGGGGGCAGATCGTTGTATAGCGCGAATCTTTTCTTGAGCTCTGGTGGTTTTGATCACCCCAAAAAGAGTCCCCTTCTTTGTATTTATGTTCTTGTTCTTGTTCTTTTTGGTGTAGCGTCTGCGAACGTAAAGAGAAGAACGGTTTTCTGATTCTTGTTGTATTTGCATTTTCTTTGGGTTGTCAGTGTGTAACATATTTTTTGTTTAGTGCTTCTGTGGGATTGTGTGTCACTGTAGAGGAACTCTTGTGTGAATCTCAGTGCACCAACTTCTCTTCTGGAGTTTGTAGAGACGAACTCTTGTGTGAGTATCTACTTTGTGGCTACCTCTTCTTCTTTGATCTAACTTCGGGACTAACAATTTTTTTATATTTTATTTTTTACAATTTTTTTTTGTATAAACAATTTTTTTGTATTTTTTTGTCGTAAAGAATGATATATCATAGCTACTAAAAATAGCTGACAAATGTGGGCAAAAATTTATTAACAAATTTTTGATAGCCAACATGAGTCAACTGTTATATCAAAATTTAAATGCTAATTTTTGAATGTTTCTGGAAATCAAAATCAATTTAACCTTTTTTATTTATACGAGTTCGAGTTATATTTTTTTAATTATTAGAAATGGAAAGAAAGGCACCTTTAGGAAATTATTTGAATTTTATATTATGTATTCACGAAAAAGAGGTAGATCCAAGTAGGGGTGAGTATCGGTTAATTCGGTCCAAAATAGAACATAATAAGCAAAATCGAATTCCATCGAAAACCGAATAAACAAAATTGAAACCGAACCGAAATAGCCCATAACCGAACCAAACCAAACCGAATTAAATCGGTTCCGTTTTCGGTTTATTCGATTTTTTGGTTTATTTGTATTTTTTTTGTTAATATACATATATATAAATTAAATTTAGTATATACTTATATATACTAATACCTATTAATATCTTATTTGATTATCGGTTTTGGATCGAAACTGAAACCCAAAACCAAAACCAAAATCAAAATCGAAATCGAAACCGAATGCAAATAAGAAAATTTAGTATTTTCAAAACCAAAATCGAACCAATTTTTTTTAAAACCGAACCGAATCTCTAATTCGGTTCATTTCGAATCGATTTTTGGTCCAAACCGAATAATGCTCACCCCTAAATCCAAGTCCACATCGGATGAAAACTTGGGCCGTTGCTTTTTTAAGTTCATATCCTTAAGTATATCCAAATCCAAATTATGGTGTTTTGATTAGGATTAGGTAAAATATCTTTTGAACTTTAAAACCTTTTGATATACCTTTTTCATCTTCTTTTTGTTGATTCGGTTCCCAAAATATCACTCACATCCAACCTCTTTGGATTTCATGTTTGAAATTTGGACCCATACCCAAGCCATAGGTCTTGATTTCATATGTGGATTGGACCTAATTGGTTGAGACCTTTGGAAAGGAAGGTCAAGTTCTCCTGGTTTCAACATTAAGGTTCCATTTGGTAGGAAAGTTGGAAAAGTGGAAGAAATAAAAAGACTAGTATTTTTCAGCCATAAGAAAAGTAAACAACATTTCTTTCCTTTGAGAAGAGATGTATTTTCTTTTATTTAGTAAGAAAAAAATAGAAAAACAAAAAATAAAATATATAGGCTTTACCAATTATATCACAACTAAAAATACTTATTTATAATTTAACTTCATTAAATTTTTTTTAAATAATATAAAATTTTAGGAATATAATTGTAAATAAGGTTTTTTTTTTATTACTTTTTCTTCCAAATTTTTTTTTCATTTTTTTTAGGGATTTGATTTCGAGAAAAGTACACCTTAACCAGAGGCGGAAGCATAATTTAAAAGAAGAAGGTCAACCTCAAATGTAATTTTTTTTTAAAATTTTGTTAAATAAAATTAGCTACATCACAATTTTATTAAAAACAAAATTATAAAGGAAAAAAAAAAAACCTGATGTAATATGTATTTAGAAATTAAAAATTAAAAATTTCGAAGGGAACACAATATAAAACTGATGAAGAAAAATTAACAAATGTTTAACAAATGTGAAACTCGTGTCATTTCCTCTGTTAACAAGAGGAAAAAAAATATTTTAACAAATATTTCTACTACAAATATAAAAATATCTTTATCTCTATAAAAAAAAAACTAGCAAATATTTTTATTATGAGTAAAATAATCAAAATTTTGATGTCCCCGTTATAAGTAATATAATCAAAATTTTGATTAAATAGTGAGAATATATATTAAAATTTTAATTATTAATATAAAAGAATAGAGATATTTACTAATTTTTAAAAAAAAGTGAGTGTATGTTATTTTAAATTTGTAACGAACGCATTTGTTAAAATATTCTAAAAAAAATTAATAAGCATAGCGACACCACTGACGTGTGCTTTGATCGAGAAGCCAACGACTTTTAATTCCAGCATCGTTATTTTCCAATTAAAATTCCAAACGGAAGCTCTCTCTCTCTCTCTCTCTCTCTGTCTCTCTCTTCAATTATTGTAGTCTTTGAGCAACAAAATACTGAACACTTATTTTGGCAAAGCAAGCTGTTGGAAATTTAGAATCTCTCTTCTTTCTCTTCATCACAACAAAGTCTCTATGGAAAACTTTAGCTCATTCATCCAGCCCTTGATGTCTTGCATTGGTAAATAAATCCATCATTCTCTGTGTGTTCACTACTGAGAGTTTTTTTTATTTTTTATATCTTTATGAAAATGCTGAGAACAAGTTAAAGAAGCCTCTCACTTTTTGTTAATCCAGTTCATTTGTTCTTTATGAAAACGCATATATATGATCTCTTGCCAGCCAAATTCTTTTTTATTTTATGTCTTTTGTTTATAGCAGTGAGATGTTGATAGAAAAATTGAATTTCAACTTTAGAAGTATATATTTCTGTATGTACATCTTCTATGTCGATTGATCTATTATACATGTGACCTGATCCACTTTTGCCTTAATTTCCTCTACAATTAACACTTGTCCATCATCACTTGTTTTACGTAGGTACTCCCGTGATCCGGCAGTTTGGTTACCTCAAGGCAAAAGAAAATGTGGAAGAATTAATGAAACATGCCGGAGATCTAGAAGCCATGAAGAAGGATATTCAAGACCAAATTGATGCTGACATTAGAGATGGGAAGCGATGTACTCACGAAGTCGAACGGTGGATCAAGAAGGTCGAAGACGTCGAAGGTGAAGTAACAAAGGTGAGGAGTGACTACGACCAAAGGGGCCGGTGTTGGCCAAATTGTTGGTCAAGCTATTATAAGATCGGCAGGAAGGCATCCAAATTACTGATGGAGTTGAATGCTCTACAGGTGGAACGAGATCGTCGTTATACTGGCAACCGCTTAGCAACATATGCACTTCCGGCATCTGTTGTTCCACAGTTGTGTAGCGCTTTGGTAGGAGATATGATCCACTTAAATAAGGAGAAGATATGCGGATACCTCAAAGAAGAAACACATGGAGTCATCGGAATACTGGGGATGGGTGGTGTTGGCAAGACCACCCTCTTGGAAGCCATTAATGACAGCTTCCTCAGCAATAATGGTAACTCGGTGACCAACAATAACTTATTTGATCATGTCATATTTATTGTAGTCTCCAAACAACATCAACTTGAAAATCTTCAAAAGATGATTGTCAAGAAGCTAGGTCTTCGTTCCAGTGAGGATTTAGTTTCACAAGCACAAATCATCTCTGAATACCTGGAAGAGAAGAACTTTTTGCTCCTCTTGGACGACATATGGGAAGTTGTGCAACTCAAAGACCTCGGAATTCCATATCCTTGCCAAGCGGGGAGTAGAAGCATTAGAGGAAGAAGATTTAGACGCAAAGTGGTATTTACTACACGAAAAAAGGACGTTTGTACAGACATGAACTGTCATGGAAGAAATATTATCGAAGTAGATTGCTTGAAGAAAGAAGATGCGTCGAATCTTTTTAAGCAGAACTTTGGTGAAGACATAATCAATCGTCCAGAAATAATGAGTCGTGCAGAAAAAGTGATCGAGGAGTGTGGCGGTCTACCTCTTGCTCTTGTTGTCATCGGAAAAGCGATGGCCACGAAAGAAAGGCCAGGAGAGTGGGACCATGCTCTCACACAGCTGACTAAGTCACAACCTAGCAATATCCCAGGTATGGAGAATGAGTACAAATATTTTTTGCGGTTGAAGTTTAGTTATGATAGCTTGCGAGATGATAAAATGAGAAAGTGTTTCTTGTGTTGCTCTTTGTGGCCGGAAGATTATGAAATTAAGAAAGAGAAGCTAATAATGTGTTGGATGGGACTTGGTTTGATTGATGGTTTTGAGGACATCAACGAAGCTTATGACGAAGGAGATTCTGTAATCGGAAGCCTTATTGTAGCAAGTTTGTTGCAGCCTGTTCAAGACAATGGTGATGTAATTAAAGTGCATGACGTAATTCGCGATTTAGCGTTATGGATAGCATGTGATAGTGGGACGAACAGAAACATATGGCTAGTGAAAGCAGGAGTTGGACTAAAAGAAGTACCAAGAGAAGTGGTTGCCAACTGGGAAGCAGTAGAATGGGTTTCACTAATGGAAAATGCAATAAAAGACTTGCCCCCTCATCTTTTTACTTGTCCTAATCTTTCGACTTTACTCCTACAAGAAAATTATTTGCTTACTTTGATCCCAAAAGGCTTTTTCACTTGCATGCCAAATCTTACTTATTTGGATCTCTCCCATACTGGGATCGAGGAGATTCCGAAAGAAATTTGTTATTTGGTCCAACTAAGATACCTCAATCTATCATTTACAAACATCTCGTCATTGCCAGAAGAATTGGGACAACTGATAAACTTGAAGTACCTGCTTGTCGTCCAACATACATGGAGTGAAGTCAAAGTAATTAGGGGAATAATTGGAAGACTTGAGAAACTGGTGTATCTAGATCTATATCCTTATGGGTTTGTAGAAACCGATGAGTTGGTACGTTTACCGTTGTTGAAAGGTGTTGGAATGAAGATCACGTCAGAACATGCTCTCCAACAGCTCTCTCGCGTGCCCATAGTGTACCTGAATATAAAAGACTACATGGAGGGAGATTCATCAACCACATCCATCTGTCTCCAGCATCATCTGCTAAGCCTCCGGGAGTTGAGGTTTACTAAATGCCATAGCATAAGGGAACTTGTTGACGTTCATCTTCCAAGACTTGAGTTGCTAGAGCTAAGCAAACTTGGAAACTTGACGGAGATAGTATGGAGGAGGAGTGTAGTGCCCCCCAACGAGTGCTTTCAGAGGCTTCGAGATCTAGATATAAATTATTGCCATGGATTGAAAGATATTACGTGGGTTTTGCATCTCCCCTGCCTTGAGAAATTAAATCTGTCTTATTGCAATGGAATGGAGCAGTTGGTGGTCATCGGCGGAGGAGGGGAAGAAGAAAGGGAATTAGAAGTAACAAAGCCAACATTCCCAAGGCTTAGAAAGTTGAGTTTGTATCGCCTACCCAAGTTAGCGATGATATGTGACAACCATGCTGCTGCTGCTGCTGTCAATTTCCCTTCTCTTGAACGGCTTTTCGTAAGTTACTGCAAAGAGTTGAAGAGGCTCCCATTCCATCCACAACTACTCAATAACAACAACAACTGTAGCAGATTGGAGAGTATTAGAGGTGAGAGAGAGTGGTGGGAAGGTATTGAATGGGAAGACCAAAGTGCACAGTCCTCTCTACTTCAACCTTTTTTTCACGAACAGTGGTGGGGATGATGATCGCTACCTTTCCCCGCTCCTTGATGGTAATTCGCTTCTTGAAATCAATGATCGCCGAATAAGTATTTCAAAGTAGTTTGAATCTTTATTTCACCTCTAGTACTTTAAATATCATCACTTTTTTGTTAATTGTTTTGTAAATTTTAATTTGAATTTTTATAACGTAATTTTAAGAGATAAAATCGGACTTTTTTGTTAATTATTTTATAAATTTTAGCTTATGATTTGATGTAACAGTTCTTGGATTAAATCTCTAATATTTTGTTATTATGTGGGATTTAATGTAACAGTTCTTGTTTTAATGTAACAATTATAGTTCAATCTTAGGATTTACATGGAAAAACAATGAAGATACGATTTAATGTAAAATTATTGATTTGAGTCGATTTTTGATATTTTTGTTATTCTTTTGTTAATCTTGCTTCAGATGGATTTTCTAGATTGGAAGCTTTCTGAGAAGATGATGGAGATCATGTTGCTGAGAAGATGATGGAGATCATGTTAGTTTCTAGAAGGAATGTTGTAATTGTTTGTTGGGTTTCTTTTAGTAGTGCAAACTTGCTTTCTTTGATTGGAAATGTCGCTTTTATATTCATCAGATACATAATTTGTTCTGTTTATGAAGGTTTCTATTGTGTAAACAGTCTGTCACAATTATTATTTAGATTACTCTTCTACATTGTAGCAAATGTCTAATGCAAAGATTGAAGTGTGCATCTATCACCTTCTCTAAGGATCTATTAGATTGTGAGAATTTGTAGTTCTTTATTACTGAATTTATATTTCTTTATTAGATTGCGAGAATTTGTAGTTCTTTATTAAATTGTGAGAATTTATGGCTACATTTGATTGTAGGGTGAACATATATTCTAATTTTGGTGGATGAACGAAAATTGACTTAATTGTTTAAAGTAAAGGTACTCAGTGTATTTCATTAATTGTTTTATGGAGAGAGGACCAATTTTTTAGCTCTTCTATACCAATGACGGAAAAAGAAACAATTGACATCCAGGAGCTCAAAAAGGAGTCTTTACTTCCTAAGTAAATTTCCATGTTTTTTCTTGGAACAAAAATTCATGTATTTTCTGTCATAGCATTTCTTGTGTGTTTTTTTATGGTTGTTTGGCTAGCTCTTTGTAGAACAAATACCAGGAGGTTTGCACCACCCATGAAAGCTGAAGCCAACATTCTTCCGAACTTGGCCTCAGATGAACATTGGCATGCTCCTCTGCCGAACACTTACAAGATTAATTTTGACGGAGCTTTTCTCGACTACTGTTAGTTCCGAGGCTTAATCAAAGATGGTAGAACAATAAGTTGAAGTCGAGATCGAGTTCACACAATTTTTTTTCTACTGATATACCTCGATCCAACAAAGAACTATATAAAAATATAATATAGTAGCTGATTATAACTCCTTCTAGATTACTGAACTAAAGAACCAAAAATATATTCTTTCTTGTAAACGCAGTTGCAATTGGGATAGAACGTTTATAACTATTGAGGGCAGCAGTTCTTCGGAACGAGTACGGGAGATACCAAGATGCATTCTGAATGCGACTTTTATTGAGGGTGACTGCAAAATTCTGATTGATGCAATTAACCATAAAAAAATGGACACTCTTTGGAAGGTTCGACATGTCATGTCATCGAAGAAGGAACATCTGTTCTCAACCATAACAACGGTTATCTATTTTAAGTATGCTCCAAAGAATGCTAATGTAGTAGCACTCATATCAGTCATGATATGAGCTTCATATCAGCAATTTCTTAATAAAGTCCTTTCTATTTGGCAAAAAAAAAAAATTCATGTGCAACAAATAAATTTTTTTGTTATATATTTATATTTTAATTATAATTTATTATATATACATTTATATATAAATTAGAATTTATTATTGATACTAGCTAGTAAATTCATGTGTTACACGTAAAATAAAATAAAATTCTAATATTATTGTAGATTAATTTAAATATTTAAATATATTTAAATTAAAATTTGTTATATATATATATATATATATATATATATATATATATATATATATATATATATATATATATATTTATTTATTTATTTTAATTATAATTTGATTATATTTTAATTATAATTTTTTTATGGATATATTTTTACTCTTTATAAAAATTCTTGAAAAGACAAGCTGTCTAAGCCGTACGTATATCCTCACGTAATTAAAAATAAATAAAATTTAACTAATTAGTTAACTACCTAATATTATATAACTGTAGTCAAACACCTCTTCTAGCTCACGTGGTTAAGTAGGGAGGTTTAGGTTCGGCTTAGACAGTTCAATTTTGAACCGTTTTCAATCCTCACTATAAGAGTAAAGATAGAGATGTGTGTATGTAGTTAGATAATCAGGTAGTTAAGCTATTAGTTCTGATATTTTTTCCTAATTTTAATTGTGATGGCTTATTTAGACATTTTTTTGTTCAGATTAAAAGTTAATTTATAATTATTTTGTTCTATAATTTTTTTAATTAATTAAAGATATATATACGAATTAGACAAATTATTTTTTAACCGTTTTAAACTCGTTTTAAAATAGAAGATATATATATATATATATATATATATATATATATATATATAGAGAGAGAGAGAGAGAGATAAGATTAGTTGGCTACACCGAAGGGTTATTTATGGGTAGGTGTTGTTTAGTTTGCTCTGTTTTTTTATGTTTTTTTATTTTTTTTATTTTATGTTTTGGTGTCTTCAAAAATCATTGAACCTTTCAATTATATGTCAGCAGAAAAATTTCTGTTATATTGCACAAGGATCATAGTTCCGTCAGGTTAGGTAGGGATGGTTACTATTTACAATAATGCTAACTTTACTATCAAATGCTTACAACCTTCTTAAAACTCTATCACCCTTCCTGCTATGTTGGCCATCTTCGACTCCACCTCTCCTCCAAAAAACGACCGTCACATGATATTTCGGTTACGTAACGATCACTCGGACAACCACCGAATTCCATCTCTTTCTCTTCCTCCATGGACGATCGTCACGTGGCCATCACGTGACGGTTGTAAGAAGATTGTAGGCATTTGGTTGTAGTCATAGCATAGTCTTACTATTTAAGTTTGAAATTATTGTTTTTGGGACAAGAGCCTTTGATGTCTATTAAAAAAAATATTCGTAATTTTTTATATTATTTGAGTTTTTTTTCTATAGATGCATAATGATGGCTATTGATTCGTAGATTGGTTCTTGCATTTTGTCGTTTTGAACATCAATTGTTCATGGCTTATTCGAATTATATTTGTATCTAATTTATTTGTGCTATTCTTTTCTATTCTTTTGCTCTATTGGTTTTCTCTCTACTGTTTTCTTTTAATTCATAATTTTCTTAGATCTTCTTCTAATATTCTGCTGAGTATATTATTCTACTTATTATGTGTTTGACGTTTTGTTGTAGCGTAGAGGTGACTATAAATTGTTCGTTTACATTTACACTAACATGGTTGTAGTGGAAGCTTGATTTCATTCAGATTTTGATTGAATATGAAATCACTTAAAATTAGGCATAGTCAGATTTTGTGATTCTATAATACACCAAAATTATGTGTAGTGAAACCGTAATCTTGAATTACGGATTTGTGAATGACCGAAATCCAACAAAATTGGGTGTAGTAAAAAAATATTTTCAAATAAAGTAAAATTAGATGTAGTGAGAGTGGATTCAAGTAGATTTCTATTTTAGACTGATTTGAGTCTGATTTGGAGGCTCATATAACAAATTGTTGGCCAACTAAAATTAAACAAAACTTGCATATTTTTACAATTCACTATTTGCTCGGGCTGGGTCTTATAGATGGATGACCCGCTGTGGACGACAGAGACGTCCACGTTCTGTCCGCCCTCGCGGATGATAGCGATGTTGTCGGAGGGGTGGTCGTACATTGAAGTGCCCCGTTTCCCCTGTTCGGGGAGCGCGGCTAAGAAATACTTGGTATCGTTCGATCGGGACATATTGAATCAAGATACTTTTCTCTTTATGGATCGGTTTCTTCGGAATCAAGTCCCACATTCTGCGAATCATGCCTCAAGGAAGGACTCGACGGCAGAGCCACGAGGGGCCTTTCCGTTGAGTTGGTTTTTTTTGCCCATTTTTATGCCGCTTGGTTGCTTTCTTGTTGGTTTTTTGACTTGCGTTTTCTTGAACGGTTTTGATGGATTTCATTGTCTTCGTTATTTGATCTTCGCATTTCATATCGAACTCTGGAAGACCGAGGCAGGATATATTGATCATCTGTTGGTGCGTGCATGTGATCGTGTAGGCGACGCACGAGCGGAGTCTTAAAGATCTTCCCTTTCTCTCCTCCGAATCACCAACTTGTGAGTGACCTTACTTTCGATTAGCTCTCTTCTTCTAAGTCTTCACTCTTAAAAATTTGACTCGTATGTACTTTTCGATCAAACGATGCCATATTAATAATAACTGAGTCAAGATAATAAGAAGAAAGCTTGGAACATTTCGTTCTGGACGGAACTCGGATAGCTACGCTAGAAAGATTAGCACGGGTAAAGTGGGAACTTATCACTGGACTTGCTACCCGTGCTGCAAGGATCACCGTCTTACTATAGCTATTGTCCACGGTGGCAGTGTGTGCCATGACCCACTATACAAATGCATTATCTATTCAAGCTAATAATGTCTTCTTGGCAGGGAAGAACAAGGTAAGTCTTGTACAGGTGGATGCGATGCCGCAGATGAACCGAATGTTGGCACATTTATTCAGTCATTATATATGTATGTTGCATGCTGTAACTTGAACTAAGGCAAGATGGAAAGACCACAATAAAAACTTGTTTGCTTCACATGAATACTGTATCGATTTGGTTAACTTGGGTTAGCTCGCCCTCACCAGTACTTTTCAAAGTAATGACCCTCATTGCAGCAGGTTCCCCGAGCCAAGGAGATACGGCGAGGAGCTGAAGCTTCTTCCCCCAACAGTCCATTGATCGGCGCACTCTGTTTTTGTCTTTTGAAGCTTGTACAAATTATCCGGAGCTCGTGCACACATCTTATGCAACTTCGAGGAAAGGTGATAGCTTCGCCCGAAGGTGTCTATTATATTTTGAAGTTCTAGTATGTGATGTAATGTATAGAACGGCTATCTCATTTTGCGTCCATCTTGTAAGCCCGCATGATACCCCTTACTTTTGAGTCAAGATTTTATAACAAAGATGTACATTATCAATAAAGAGAACTTTTCTTCGTATAAAACTAAAATATTTAGCTTTCTCACTCTGTTGTTGTGTTTCTATATAAATATATCATTATGCTAGGCCTTGTACAGGCGTGCCTTACGCTCGTACGATATCACGTCCGAGGGACGGTTAGCGATTCTACGGAGTTGGGGTATGACATACATGAGCTCCTATGGGACGTTCGGGCTAGGAACTCATGTAATGCCTCACTCTGAGTGGTGTATTGGACTGGTTTGTTGGCCAAAAGAGACTTGGTTGGACTTGGTTTCATACAAAGGTATTATGTAGAGTTCTTTGTGATCGGTGTATTGCCCCACTGCGAAGGGTGGCAGTGTGTGCCATGACCCACTATACTAATGCATTATCTGTTCAAGCTAATGATGTCTTCTTGGCAGAAAAGAATATGGTAAGTCTTCTGCAGGTGGATGCGATGCCGCAGGTAAAAGTCACCCAATGTGCCATATTTATTCAGTCATTATATATGTATGTTGCATGTTGTAACTTAAACTAAAGCAAGATGGAAAGACCACAATAATAACTTGTTTGCTTCATATGAATACTATGTCGATTTAGTTAAGTTAGGTTAGCTCGCCCTCACTAGTACTTTTCAAAGTAATAACCCTCGTTGCAGCAAGTTCCCCGGCGAGGAGCTGAAGCTTGTTCCCCCAACCAGTCCATTAATCGGCACACTCCATTCGTGTCTTTTAAAGCTTGTACAAATCATCAGGAGCTCGTGCACACATCTTATGCAGCTCCGAGGAAAGGCGATAGCTTCGTCCGAAGGTATTTATTATATTTATAGCTTCGTCCGAAGGTATTTATTATATTTTAAAGTTCTAGTATGGGATGTAATATATGGAACGACTATCTCATTTTTCGTCCATCTTGTAAGCCCACACGATATCCCTTACTTTTGAGTCAAGATTTTGTAACAAAGATGTACATTATCAATAAAAAGAACTTTTCTTCGTGTCGAACTGAAATATTTAGCTTTCGCACTCTTTGTTGTATATATATATATATATATATATATATATATATATATATATATATATATATATATATATATATATATATATATATATATCATTATGCTATGTCTTGTACAGGCGCGTCTTACGCTCGTACGATATCACGCCCGGGGGACGGTTAGCGATTCTACGGAGTCGGGGCGTGACATACATGAGCTCCTATGAGACATTCGGGCTAGGGACTCATGTAATGCCTCACTCCGAGGGGTGTATTGGACTGGTTTGTTGGCCAAAAGAGACTTGGTTGGACTTGATTTCATACAAAGGTATTATATAGAGTTCTTTATGATCAGTGTATTGCCCCACTGTAGTGCTGGTCTCGTGGATTGAATCAATTTTTTGGTTCTAAGCTGTGCGGGAAATTGCAGGATTTGAACGGTGATGCAGCCTTGCTTAATCTGGTCGAATTAGGTAATTGGTGGAGCATGGCTTATTTGTATGGTTATACCCGTTAAGAAGATCGTGCATTGCGTCAAATTACGTCTTTGAGAAATTATACAATATTGACTTGGTCGGAGCAGATAGGCAAATTTGTGCAGGTGAGTGGTGTCACTACCACATTTTCTAGGAAAAGGTATTTTGGTAATTTCCTATTTAAATAAATATTGTGCATGGTAAATAATTATTTGTTGTATTATTTAATTATTGTTAGTTATTATTTAATTATTTTGGACTTATTTTAGTGGACCCAACTAGTTTAGTTTGGACCCATGGACCAACATGAATTAACTAGTAAGACTTGGCCCATTTAGAAAGCCCATAGTTAAGGAGATAGATTAAATTAATTAAATGATTAGACTAGAAGCTTCCTTCCTTAATTATTTATTCATGAGAGGCCCCAAGGGGTACATTGGACATTTTATAATTGCTTGGGGGAGGGGCTATGGCCGGCCTATTAATGAGGGAGGGAATTTCTCTCTCCTCTCATTTCATTCCAAATCTAGATCTAGAATTTTTCCACTACCAAATTCCCTCCATTCCCAATCCAATTCCCTACCAATTTTATTCCAAATTCTTCCCAATTCACCATTAGAGAAGAAGAAAGCAAGGATCTAGAAGAAGGAAGCAAGGATCTACAAAGAGGAGCAAGGATCTACAATTTGGAAGCAAGTTCATCTCAATTGGAGGTTTCATTGGGAATCCATCTCCCAATAGGTATAATTCAGATTTTTCCATTTAAATAGCTTCTAAATCTGGGATTTAATCATGTAAAATCAACCTATATGTATGTACTACCCATAGGACTTTGTTTTGTGTTCATAGGAGACCCATGGAGAAAGTTATGGTGCTTTTTGTATCAATTTTGTTGGAATTCCGAATTTACATTTTGTTGTGTGTGTCAATTGATCCTATAGATCAATTGGACATGAGATTTGTGTTTGAGGCTAGTGTCGTGTCCATATTGGGATACTTGTGGTTCGTATCCCAACTATTTGGTGATACGTGTCATTTGGGGGTTTTCCTCCGACACGGGGCTTTGAACATGTCGTATTTTGATACGGACACATAGATCTACTTTTGACACTTTGATTTGTTCATAAATATTATTTATGATTTGTTTGTGTCCTTCGGGGTGCATTTGGTTGTGTGTTGGACTCGTGTCGCATGCGTATCCTAGATCTAGTGGGATACGGTGAGATACTCTCCAATTGTGTGTATTTTGCATAGATCTAATTAATTGTGGTTCAATTCTTCATTTATAATTAGTAAATATATATGGATATTATATATTTATTTTGTGTATTTATTATAGTAATTATTGTAGCATAGATCTATATTTTGTGTGTGCTAATATAATGTACAATATAATATGTAGCTTTCTTGCATGCAAATATATATGTTACTACTTGTTAAATAATATAATTTATACATAAAATATTTTATAAAATATATTTATGTGTTTGATTGTGTAATTGTATTATTTATAATTATTATGAACTTATTGTATATTAATGTATATATTTTAGGTGTGCTTCTAGCCATATAAAATATGTACATTAATATGTACATGAGTTTGTAACAATTGGTATTTAATTATAAGTGTAGATGTGTATATATATAAGTATATAATTATTAGTTATTTAATTATATTGTATTGTGATTTTATTGTATATATATATATATATATATATATATATATATATATATATATATATATATATATATATTGATTGTTTTAGTAACAGTGAATTAATGACAGTAAAACTGTCACTATTAGCCGTTTTAATTAATTTGTATTCTTAGCTCACTGTTTTCAGTGACGCTTTGACAGATTTAATGTATATATTATATATTGTATTTGTATATATTTATATGTATATATATATGTGTTTTGTGAGGTATAATAATTGTTATAATATAGTATTTTTATTATATGAATATTGGGTTGTATATATATATTTTTAAGGTATATATTAATTGTATTATTAGTATACTTTGTGTGAGTTTCTTTTGGAATCTAATTTGATTCCTAAATTGTTGTATTTTATTTTTATATTATTTTATGGATGTTTTGTGAGGTTGACTTTGGGTTTGACCATGTTTGGCTTTAGTGGACTTTAGAGTTGACCATAGTTGACTTTTGCCTTAGAATTGAGTTATTGACCTAGAAGTTGTCTAGTTTGACTTGTTCTCTTTCTGGGACCTTGTTTTAATGTTGTATTCCATATCTAGGTCTTCGAGGCACCGAGTCAGACATTTGTGAGACTGTTCATTGGACTTCAGGCGAGTACATTCTCTGATAGTTTCTCATTTATGATATCCTCTATGTTCGTTGTATCTAGTGTAGATTTACATGTTCTCTTGACACTATTGTTACACGGATTGGTATATCCGAATCTCGTCATGAGATGTTATTCCTTGGTATATGGTGTATATGGTGCAAGTATTGTTTCATTGGTTATCTTGTACATGTACAGACACCAATTTTTGGGAGGAGTCGCTCTCTTCTTGGGGAATCTCGTGCCATAACGTACCGTGGTTGGATCTATTATACCAGTCGGGGGTGGAGAGTATTTTAGTGTAGATATGTGATCATACCCTCCTTGTGCATGTCTTATTCCTTGTGAGTGTTGATCATACACCGCACGTATAATCAGCCAGGCCATTATACTCTTGTGCAAGTTCCCAAGCCGATCACATGTTAAAGCTAGTACTCACACACTTAGTCATTAGTATTCTTGTTCCATCAGCATATTGTTCATTATTGTATTTCTTTCCAGTACTTCCTTATTGTCTATACATTTCTTGTATCTATTTATGCATCTTGTTTATCCACAGCTATTTACTGTTACATAGTTTTTATCATTATTTGAGAACTGCTGTTAGGGTTGTACTCTGCTCCTTCCTGACTGAAAATATTTTTCCAGATGACACTGAGGAGTACCCTACCTACTATGGACCCCAGGATGTTGTGGGTTTAGATTCTGAGACCCTGGCTCAAGAGGGACTTATCCCAACTGAGACAGTTGACCCTGGAGTTGTAGCTTTATAGTTTTGTAGTATTCTTTTGTACTGGATTTGTCTCCAGCTTATTTCTGTTTTTCTTCAGACTCATTGATGTATTATTTTAGACTCATGAGTTGTATTGTGACTATTCTATTCTTTATCTGATTCGTGCTCATTCTATCTTAGTTCTGTGATTGAGTATTTTATCATTATTGGTGGTTCATTATATTAGATAGATTATCTAGACAGCGTTCTACCGCCGATTCTGCGGCGTAGGCTGGGCGTTGTTTCCGACTAGTACCCTTACACCGGGTGCGGGTCGTGACAAGTGGTTCTGGATCTTCTTTTCTACTCATTCACGTTCTTAATAAAATGTATTCTTTTGTTGCCTTACAACGTCTTTAGATCGTTGATGCCTGGTAGATTGTAACTGATAAATAGAAGTTACCATGCATGTTGTAATTCTAATAATAGAATATTGAATGACTGTAACTGTTGAGTACATCTATATACAAAATTTATATAGTAGAGTCATATGAGAAGCGGACAGTTATGGTACAATACCATAGAACTGTTGGTATTTGATTTGATAGGCTCTATATAAGAAACAGACAATTGAATTGTGGTACCACGGACTGTTGGAATGTGGTTCGGTACCATGGGACTACGGGGTGTTTGGAAACTGCGGGTCGCCAATTGAAATATTGAATGGGTATGTCGATATCGCGAGAATGATCGATTGTACGAGTAGAATGTACATTACTTTATTTATGTTTCTTGTACCATGCATATGTTTATAGCTAAATTATTCACGTATTTGCATGATCATGGACAACTTGTGCAGAAGATTTGGTTTTTCTTGAACGGTCGCCGGAACACCAGGACCAATTCAACCTAGGAGAAAATTATGTGGAACGTACTTCAGATCATGAGGTATTGAGGGACCTTTAGTGGGACTAGCTACATGAACAGGGAGTGAGCGTCCTAATACCACCTTGTTTGCTATTGAACTTGATTTGTTTAACAACAAATAAAAGAAGTACAAAGAAATCCTAGACAGAAGATCTAAGTACGATATTTTTTAATCTGGAAAATATGATGATGGAGATCGATTACTGCAGCGACTCCTTTACTCTGTTGACCATCTGATGGGGGGAATGAGAATGATCTTTTCTGCTTTCTCTTCTGTGTATGCATAGCTAGCCGGGGGCATCTTTGTGGAAATGCTACCCTGTAATGCCCCGTTCCCCCTATTCGGGAAGCGCGGCCAAGAAATACTTGATACCGTTCGATCGGGACAGATTGAATCAAGATCTTTTCCTTGTTATGGATTGGTTTCTTCGGAATCAGGTCCCATATTCAATGGATCGTGCCTCAAGGAAGGTCTTGGCGGCAGAGTCGAGAGGGGCCCTTCCGTTGCGCTGGTTTCCTTACCCATTTTTGATGCCGCTTAGTTGCTTTCTTGTTGGTTTTATGACTTGCATTTTTTTGAATGGTTTTGATGGATTTTATTGCCTTCGTTCTTAGGATTTTGCATTTTATATCGAATCTCGAAGATCGAAGCAGGAGATATTGATCATCTGTTGGTGGGTGCAGGTGATCGGGTAGACGATGCGTGAGCGGAGTCTTGAAGTTCTCCCTTTTCTCTTGTCACGCCCCAGTCCCAAAATAAGTAGGACTAGGAATACGTAATCATGCCAGCCGTATGTATATGGCAACTCCAATATATGGAAACTATAATACATACGTACGCTGTATTATGAATATCCAATCCACAAGTGGTAATATACTGTCAAGACAAGTCACACGCAATCTATATCTCATCAACAGCATAAATAAAGAAATAGGAATATATAACTGAATCTTAAATATGAAGTCTCAAAGTATGATAGTCGGGTGAAAACAAATCCACTGCCAATCGACTATACAAAAAAACTACTAAATAAGGGAAGATATCAAACTCCAATATAAGATAAATGTCAATAAAGAAAAATAGCAACTAGAATATCCATTAGCTGCGATGAATCAAAGGTACTATGAAGGTAAGACCTTCTCAGTCTGCTATGAAGCGTCAGGTTTGGGTCCGTACTCCTGTGGATAATCCTGTCCTTCTATATCTGGAAAGGTACCAGGTCCTCAGAGGGACGTACCAAGATACATAGAAGCATGCCAATAAAGTACTGAAAATAAATATCAAGTGGGTCGTCTAACCATCTATGTGAATGCACGTTGAGAGCAACTTTCCAACAAGTGGGCTATCTGGCCAAAAATTGGATTGGCATGATTCTCTTGGAGATTCTGGGTCCTACAAAGCATGACGTCTTTTGAACCTCAGAGGCCGCCAGGTAATAATATAGGGGTCATCATGACCGCGCATCTCCGGCGGAGCGTACGGATTACACAAAAAAGTGTAAAGGAGCCCAAATGCCTTACTTGTTGTTCTCTCCACCCTATACTCTAAGCATGTCACATCCATGACACGATGATAACTCTAAATAACTGCCAGGTCTTCTAGCATGCAATTTCTTTCAGCAATTATTCCAATCCGTCGCACGTCCCAAACGTACCATTGGCCAGCCGAATACGCAGGTCCGTGTCCTACATGAGACTCATACTCGTATAATAACTGTGTCCTGGCCAATGAAACATAAGAATGCCTTATGATAATGGGGTGGTCTCATAAACTAGGTCAACATGCATATGTAATAATAAAAACAGAATACGACGTCACCGTCGCTGCACCCAAGTTCTCCTTGGACGCGCAGTTTATATAGCAGTTAAAATATATGAACTAAATGACAGAAATAAATTGCATGCATCATATGGAATGTAGATCACAGTACAATGGCAAGGTATACTTGCCTGGCAAGCAATCTGTATAGTGTAAGCATCCAGAAGTCAGGTACACAGGATTAGAAACTAAGACTTCCAAATTATATAATATATATATATATATATATATATATATATATATATATATATATATATATATATATATATATATACACTATATAATATATATATTTTTCTTTTTCTTTTCTTTTTCTTTTATTTATACTATATATATATATATATATATATATATATATATATATATATATATATATATATATATATATATATATATATATATATATGGTAATAAAATTTCATAAAATTATATTAGCACATCCAAAAATCTCTCAGCCTTCTACAAGACTTTCTAAAATAAATTAAAATAAAATAATAGTTTTGATCAATAATTTCTAGATGAATATTTACCTATTAATTAAAATTCAATAAATTATATTTTCTAATTAACTAAGAAACACTATAAATAAATTAAATAATTATAATGTTTAAAATTATGGGGTTTTATATTCTACCCAACTTATAAAATTTTTGTCCTCGAAATTAAAACCAAGCCACGATAGAAAGTAAGGATGGTATAAGGTAGAATTGAACAAAGTAATTTCATACCTTGATCTACGAACAGATACGAAAAACGTTTGCGCATGTCATCCTCGCGCTCCCAAGTGGATTCTTCTGGCACGCCATGCTTCCATGCCACGCAGACCAAGGGAATAGACTGGTTCCTCAATACTTTCTCTCGGCGATCAAGGATCCCCACGGGTTGCTCTTGGTATGACAAGCTCGGTCCAATGGTGATTTTAGAGTGGTCGAGAACATGACTGCTATCTGCCACATATCGCCTAAGTTACGATGGAATACAACATGTACTCCTTTAAGTGAAGGTGGTAGTGCAAGTCGATACGCCACTTCTCCCACTCGTTCTAGCACGTCGAATGGTCCAATATACCTTGCGCTCAACTTGCCGTGCCCTCCGAATCGAATAGTGCCTCTAGTAGGTGATATCCTCAAGAAGATATGATCGCCCTCTTTGAACTCTAAGGGACAACAATGAAGGTCTGTCCACTGCTTCTACCTGTCTTGCGCTGCTCGCAAGTGCCCTTGTATCTTCTTCACTGTCTCCACGGTGTTGACTACCAACTCTGGTCCCAGAATTTGACGTTCTCCCACGTCACTCCAATACACGGGAGACCTACACTTTCTTCCATACAATGCTTCAAACGGAGCCATCTGGATGCTCGCTTTATAGCTATTATTGTAAAAAAATTCCACAAGATGTAGGTGGTCCTCCCATGATCCTCCAAAGTCTAACATACAAGCCCTCAACATATCCTCCAGTGTCTGAATAGTACGTTCGGACTGTCCATCTGTCTGCAGGTGATAAGATGTACTGAACTTCAGACGAGTTCCAAGACTCTCTTGCATGCTTCTCCAAAATTAAGATATAAAACGCGAATCCCTGTCTGAGACGATGCTTACCGGAATACCGTGCAACCTCACGATCTGCCTCATGTATAAGTCAGCCAAAGCTTCTGTAAACTGGCCAACTTTAAAAGGCAAGAAATGTGCAGACTTGGTGAGTTGATCCACTATTACCCATACTGTATCTCTCCCACTTTGACTCTTTGGAAAACCCATGACAAAGTCCATAGTGATGTGCTCCCACTTCCACTCAAGAATCAGAAGTGGTTACAGTAGCCCTGCTGTTCTCTGATGCTCTACCTTTACCTGCTGACATACTAGACATTTGGCTACAAAGCGAGCTATCTCTCTTTTCATCCCATGCCACCAAAAGTGCTGTCGTAAGTCACGGTACATCTTGGTGCCTCCAGGATGAATAGAATATATCGAACTATGAGTTTCTGCCATCAACTCCTATCGAATCTCTCCATTGGGAACATATAGACGATCACCACATCGTAATATCCCGTCATCATGAATGCACAATACCGTCTGCTCTCCAGCCTCTGTCCTTTCTTTCAATCTCCTGAACCTGGCATCCGTAGGCAAGGCTGCCTTGATCCTCTCTACTAGTGATGATTGTACTTGTAAGTTGGCTAATGTCCCATCTTCTCTGGGTAATACCACTTCTATGCCAAGTTTTTACAAGTCCTCTAATAATTCCCTCTGTGTCGTCAAGAAGTAAGCTGCTGGTTTCTGGCTTAATGCGTCTGCTACTACGTTAGCCTTGCCTGGGTGATAATGTAGTTCTAACTCAAAATCCTTCATCAACTCAAGCCACCGACGTTGCCTCATATTTAGCTCCTTCTACATGAAGACATACTTGAGACTTTTGTGGTCTGTATAGATCTCCACTCATTCCCCATATAAGTAATGTCTCCATAGCTTCAGAGAAAAAACAACGGCTGTAAGTTCCAAGTCATGAGTTGGATAATTCTTCTCATATACTCGTAACTGTCTAGATGCATATGCAATCACCTTGCCATGTTGCATCAACATGCATCCCAATCCTTTTTCTGATGCGTCATTGTAAATCACATAACCTCCTGATCCTGATGGAATAGTCAATACTGGCGCTCTGGTCAGTCGTTTCTTCAACCCCTCGAAAGTGGCTTGACACTCGTCAGTCCATACGAACTCTTGATCCTTGCATGTCAACCGAGTCATAAGTGCTGCTATCCTTGAGAAGTTCTTCATAAACCGCCGATAATATCCCGCAAGTCCAAGGAAATTCCTTACTTCCGATGCTTATTTAGGAATGGGCCATGTCTCGACTGTCGAGATTTTCTCTAGGTCAACAGAAATACCATCTCCCGTAAAGACATGACCAAGAAACGTGACTCTGTCTAAGAAGAACTCACATTTACTGAGTTTTGCATATAACTGCTCTCTTCTCAAGGTCTTTAAGATGATCCGTAGGTGCTTCTCGTGCTCCTCATGACTCTTTGAATAGACAAGTATGTCATCTATGAAGACGACCACGAACTGGTCCAAATACTGATGGAATACTCAATTTATTAAGTCCATAAAGATAGCTGGAGCATTGGTCAATCCAAATGGCATGACCAGAAACTCGTAGTGTTAATATCTTGTCCTGAATGCAATCTTCGGGATGTCCTGCTTCCGTACCTTTACCTGGTGATATCCCGATCTCAAGTCTATCTTCGAGAACACATTGGCTCCACTAAACTGATCAAATAAGTCATCAATACGTGGTAATGGGTATTTATTCTTCATAGTCACTGCATTTAAGGCTCTGTAGTCAATGCACATATGCACGGACCCATCCTTCTTTGGTACAAATAACACTGGTGCTCCCCAGGGTGATGTACTTAGCCGGATGGAACCTTTCTCCTCTAATTCTTTCAACTGTGCCTTCAGCTCATCTATCTCCTTCTTCACAAACCTATAAATATGCGACGCTATAGGTGCTGCTCCCGGTGTTAATTCAATTGAGAATTCTACGTCTCTGTCCGGGGGTAGTCCTGGTAATTCCTCTAGAAAGACGTCTTAGAATTTTAAAATAATGGGGTGATAAATAACGTCATCCATTACAAGCTGCACACCATCAAGGGCTTCTGTGGATCCTCGTGCAAACTTAAGTTTTGGTTGGCCTGGTACCTTAAAAAGAATGCTTCCTCCAAAATAGTCGAAGAAAGCGTGGTACTTGCTTAGCCAGTCCATTCCAAGCAAAATATCAAAAGTTGGCATAGGAAGGACTAAGGGTCGGGCATTCATCTCTCTGCCATAAATTACTACAGGACACGATCTACAAATCCGACTAACAGGTACAACTCCTCCTCCGGTGAGAATTCTAACACAACTAGGTAAAGGTGTAGTAACAATATTGTGTTTGATAATAAAACTAGAAGATATGAATGAGTGGGTGGCTCCCATATCAAATAATGTCACAGTAGAAAAAGTAAAAGCAAGAGTAATACCAGCTATAATATCAATCTCATATTCCATGTCATCCACTTCTAGTACAAAAGCTTATCCATTCCTCTATGGTAGTCCATGTGTTGCCCTCATGAACTGATCCTCCTGAGTAGGTAGCGGTTGTCCTCACTGAAATCCTCCGGCTGTTGGGGGTCGAGGTGCTCCTGGTCTTGTCATCAGCTGAACTGGCTTCGGTGCTGGAAGTGCTAGCCTCTGTATTGGCGGTGGAAGCGTCAACATCTGCTGTATTGGACAGTCTCTCACCATATGCTGTCCGGAACTACACCTCATATATTATCCTAAGCGAGTCTGACAGTCCCTCATAATATGTCTGCGTCTCCCACAATAATTGCAGTGGGGCTTCTCCAAAATCTGGTATGGTCCTGCTCTGTGCTGATGCTGCTGTTGCTGTGCCAAAGGATGTCTGATAGGTCCTCCTTGTTGTGTCCTTGCTGTGTCTTTAGTTGACCTTCCTTTCCCTTGCTGATGGTCTCTTGTAATCTAGCTTCTGTCAATAATTCGGCATAAGAGATCCGGGACTATGAGCTAGTGTAGTATTGGAGCTTCCGAGTCAGCCCGCGGTGAAACCTCTTAGCCTTCTCCAAATCATTAGGTATCAGGGCAGCGCCATATTTACTAAGGCGAGTAAACTATGCATCATACTCGTCAACTGTCTTGTTCCTCTGCTACAGATGAAGAAACTGTTCGTACAATACGTCCCTTACAGTGTCCGAGAAGTACTTTCTCTTAAAGCACTCCAAGAATTATTCCCAAGTCTGACACGTACCCAACTGGCGCTCTATTGATTCCCACCAGTGATGAGCGTTACCATCTAGCTGCATCCTTATGTCTGTCATCCATAAATCTGTAGGTAGCTGTGATGCTTCTAATAACTTTTGGGTGTGGGTAATCCAGTTTGTGGTCTCCTCTGGGCTCTCAGTGCCTTTATAGGGCTTAGGGCCCATCTGTACAAAGTCCTTGACTGAACCAACTCGAGCTCGTGGTACTAGAACTAGTGCCTGGGCTGGTACAGAAGCCTGTGCAGCCATTCTCTCAAGTGCTTCCAGAAATTCTCGCCTCTGCTCTACCGCTTGCTGCCTCTGCTCTACATCCAGTACGGCCGCCTGCTGTCTTTGTTCCTGCATCATTATTTGGAAGAATTGGAACAGTTGTGTCTGGCTATCCTGTGATGTTGATGAAGCTGGAAAAGTCCCATTAAGTGATGCAGAAAGAACAGATGGAACTGGATTGTGAATCTGTCCATCCGGCCCCGGAAGTCTAAGAATCGTTGAGGCCTCTCCTCGAGTTTTGCCATTAACTCCTGAAGGTGTGTCGCCTCCGGTGGCAGTACATCCACTACGCAAATCTATCTCTCTGCAAGAGGTGGACGAAATGATTAGAAGGAGTACAGGAATCAAATATGATGTAAGCATTTTAAATAAGAAGGTTGAAAGGGAAGATGAGTTTTAGTCAAGCATGGATGAGATCCTATACTCTATTCCTATATGCTGTGTTTGATGATAAACGAATGAAGTATGAAAACAAGGTCTTATACGAAAACCCGCCCTTCTTCGGCGTTTAAAAACAAGATTGTACAATTTAATCCTATACGAGGATGTCGAGTACAATTTATTTAATCTGGGTAAATATTGCTATAGTAGTCTGATCTGCAGTCGATCACTTTGTCCCTTGGACCATACGATGGTGAAGAAGTGTCGTAGAAGACAGTAAGCAGCTTCGAAGGTTGCTAAAGAGAGTGGATGCTCGATGACAAAGTCGTCGATAGCTACTCTTTGCCTGAGCTCTGGATTCTTCTCTCTCTCTCGACCGTTTTCTCTTCTCGTTGTCGACATTGGATCTGGTACTGGATTTCTTGACCAATTTCTGACCTTGGCGACCTATTTTTCTCTCTTTTTCTTGACCCTTGACCTTTGTTGATAGAGGTCTCTATTTATAGAGTTTTAGTGACAGTGACTACTCAGTCGGTGTAGAAACCGAGTAGTGGAAAGTATAACACCTTTTTACATGATGGTTACAATAACCATTGCCTGCATATAGATGACCTTTTGAGTGAGCATGTGATGCGTGTCCAACTAAGGGACAACGCGTATAACTGCTGCGAAGATTACGGCGTAGAAGCCACGTAGGTAGTTTTCCTTTGTGTAGAAGAGGTTGGCGTAGAAGCCAATAATTGTCACCATGGCGTAGAAGCCAAGTAGGCATAGAAGCCGAGTAGGCGTAGGAGCCGAGTGGGCGTAGAAGCTGAGTGGTCATAGAGGCCGAGTGGGCATAGAGGCCGAGTGGACGTAGAAGCCGAGTAGGCATAGAAGCCGAGTGGGCGTAGAAGCCGAGTGATGTGGACGTCTTAGCCAAAATTACAGCTTTTGGAGATATAATCAAATCTCTTGCATTAAATGCGGAGATCTGCCCCCATCCTGCGCATTAAATGCAGAGGCGTGTCTTGAGGATTTGCCATCATTCTGCGTATTAAATGCAGATACATGCCTCGAATCCTGCACGATGAGTAACTGCTAACATGGCAGGCTGTTTGTCTTTTGCGGAGCATAAGAAGCTCACGTCTGCCTGTGTAAAACTGGGAAGCGTATCCCCTTGTATGCGTAAAAACAGTTTACGCAAAGGGAATGTCACTAAACGACGGTTCGGTGACATTTAATCAAATCTCCTACATTAAATGCAGAGATCCGCCATTATCCTGTGTATTAAATACAGAGGCGTATTTTGAAGGTCTGTCACCCTTCTGCGCATTAAATGCAGAGACGTGCCTCGGGCATCTGTCAGTATTCTGCGCATTAAATGCAGAGACGTACCTCGAGAACCTGTCACCGCTTCGTGCATTAAATGCAGAGACGTGCCTCGAGCCCTGTACGAAGAGCAGCTTTTGACGTGGCAGGCTGTTTGTCTTCTGCAGAGCATAAATAGCTCACATCTGCCTG
Source organism: Iris macrosiphon (assembly GCA_036927795.1). Classification (NCBI taxonomy): domain Eukaryota; kingdom Viridiplantae; phylum Streptophyta; class Magnoliopsida; order Asparagales; family Iridaceae; genus Iris; species Iris macrosiphon. Next base: position 232,204,935 of record JAYESA010000004.1, read on the forward strand.
TGTAAAACTAGGCAGCGTATTCCTTTATATGCATAAAAGTGGTATACGCCAAGGAAATAGCAGTAAATGACAGCCTGGGTTACAGTGCCGCGCCATCATTATAGCCGTCGCCTGGGTAGTCGTATAGTACTCTTTGTCAGGAGTCCAGACGTCAGGTTCATTGCATGATCTGACAGGTTCATTTCGAAGAATACGAAGCGTTCCTCGTACACTTCAGTGCTACATTGAAAGCGGATGAATTCTACGCCATAAAGGCGATGTAGCACCCTTTTTACGCTGAAGTAGCCTGGACATACTGTAACACCCCATTCCGTTCAAGCGGACTGCCGACTCAATCGGCAATAGTGCAACTGTCCCGACCTGCTTTGCCTTAAACAAGAAGCAAAGGATATCCAGACTTGTCCCTACAGGAATCCAGCTTAGGCTTTCAGAGGCTCGGTCAGGCGTATCGCTCTACCGAGGCGAATCATCGCTAAGGTGGGTGGCTACGGTGAACTTGTCTTTGCTTAGCCAGCACACCTAAAATCTGAAATGATACATGCTAGTCGCTAGGTGATTCACCCCCTGCATGCTAATAAATCCAACGCACCTAGCTAAGGGAATAATCCCAACATGTATTGCTTGCTAGAACATGGAAATGAAATATCGCTAATATTCAGACCCTCGCATGCTAAGTCCCTTAACGGTTTCATCTCTCGGCTTACCTTCGAGTCCGAGCAAACGTGTTTACTTATGTTCCTTAGAAACGCATGCTTGTCTGCTTACGAATGTCTAACGTGATTGTATTGTGCATGCATTCTTGTTAGCCAGAAGACTATCAAATAGTACTTCTGTGCAAGTGAACCTGCAAGTATCCAGGACCGTCAGGTCATCTAAGGCAATCCCCGAACCAGGGGAATGCACTAAGCAAGAATGAATACTGAATGTGAATCTAGCTTGAATGATAATCATGCTAAGTATGCATCTGAACGAGGATCGTGTTATGTACTAATGGAATCCCAGCTCGTGGAGCAATATGCTCGTTCAGATTAAGTTTAAGTTTCATGATTATCATGTCAAGCTATGGAATATGGATAGACCCTGACCTGCATTGTCGCGGACAACTTGTGCACAAGGTATGTTATGTTGAGTTCCACGGACGGTCACCAGGGCACTGGGACCGATCCGATCCGGACGGAAAGTATGAGCAGTCGTATGTTATGGGGCAAGGTGTTATGCAGCGGGGCTCGCCACCTGCGTTGCATATCATTTTGTGTCTTGAGACTGTGAACCGTCCATAATGGCTACGCCAGCGACTTATGTTCATATAGATAAGTCATCCTCGCTTAGCGGCTATCCGCGTGCGAGTCATTGCATAGCATCAATGAATAACTTAACACCTGAACGATTATGTTAAAAACGACCCTCATGTTTGCATATGCTATGCCTCCTGAATGCTTATACTTGCCGTGCTTAAATTAATAATGTTTGCCTTGGACAGGGAAGGACAAAGGGTAAGTGGTAAGTCTCGTCGTGTTTCCTCTCATGTGTACGGTGCACTGCCCGACACGTTAGGCTATTCAATATCTTGCATGAAACTGATCCTAAGGCAACTAGAAAGACAAATTAATAGTTGTGCACGGAACCTGTATTACGTGTTTGGATTTGTCGAACGGGCGAGTAGCTTTCCCACCAGTGCATTCAATGTACTGATAATCCACCAGTTTGTATGCAGGGTGCGGGAGAGCCTCGTTCGGTGCGGATGCCTCCAACGTGCGTGCTTAGGCGTGTAGATCACTATGAAGCAACGGTGCGTCCGGGACTGAAGCACATATATAAGACATAATGTTGGAACATAGCCCGAACTCGCCTGAACATCGCCTGTACAATCATTCCACAGTTGTAGCCACTTGGCACGCTTTTACTGTTTCAGAGAGAGAGGCTTGAGCGACTTGTAATCTCGGCTCTACGCCGCCTGTAATACATGTTTATATCAATAAAAGAGCTTGCTTACTTTAACTTGTGTTTCAATGCTTCCGCTATATTGTCGACTCAGTGAACCTGTTACCAAATCGCTATGCGTTTATGACTCCGCTGCACTCGGACAATCTGTGCGACTCTGTAGCTTAGAACTCTTGCCGCCAGCCAATGAATCACGGCCTTGCACGGGCGCGGTTCACGCTCGTGCGGCATCACGCCCGGATGGTCAAGCGATCGTTCCGCGGGAGCACTGGCGAGGGTGATTCACGCCTAGCGGGAACGGCCGAATTGCCTGCGGGAGATCGGGGCGTGACATAGTGGTATCAGAGCCTGGCTTCTACGCCTTTGGACTTCGATTCGATATCTCTGTTTCGAAATCTCGTTCGTGGGTTATGTGCACGCTCTCTCTCAATGCCTCGATGGGATGTTCCAACAATAAGTCTAAATACTTTCAAAATGCGTTTTGAATGTAATGATATGCTTGCTTGTATGCTATTGTGCTGCGAGTGGCCTTTGTGCCAACCTGTGCGAACCCTTGAGAGTATCGCAGTAGCTTGTCCGATTTTCACTAACCCTAAGTTTGGTTGAATGCATCTATTTGAGGGACGCCTTGAACTAGTGCACCATCCAAGACTTAAGGAATGGTGAAACTCGAGTGCTAAGACTTCACTATCACTAAGCTGGTTGACGTGTTCACGTTAGAGGGGCCCTTCGAAAGTGTGCACTATCCAGTCTAAGCGATATGCTGATTTCGACGCTTGTGCAAGTGAATATCCAAATGAACAAGTGCAACGACTTGTCTAGGATTGCCTCAACCCTAGATTACTGCTTGTCCTCAGTAAGTCTCGAGGACGAGACTTTTTCTGAGTTGGGTAGGATGTAACACCCCGTTCCGTTCAAGTGGACTGCCGACTCAATCGGCAATAGTGCAACTGTCCCGACCCGCTTTGCCTCAAACAAGAAGCAAAAGATATCCAGACTTGTCCCTACAGGAATCCAGCTTAGGCTTTCAGAGGCTCGCTCAGGCGTATCGCTCTACCGAGGCGAATCATCGGTAAGGTGGGTGGCTACGGTGAACTTGTCTTTGCTTAGCCAGCACACCTAAAATCTGAAATAATACATGCTAGTCGCTAGGTGATTCACCCCCTGCATGCTAATAAATCCAACGCACCTAGCTAAGGGAATAATCCCAACATGTATTGCTTGCTAGAACATGAAAATAAAATATTGCTAATATTCAGACCCTCGCATGCTAAGTCCCTTAACGGTTTCATCTCTCGGCTTACCTTCGGGTCCGAGCAAACGTGTTTACTTATGTTCCTTAGAAACGCATGCTTGTCTGCTTACGAATGTCTAACGTGATTGTATTGTGCATGCATTCTTGTTAGCCAGGAGACTATCAAATAGTCCTTCTGTGCAAGTGAACCTGCAAGTATCCAGGACCGTCAGGTCATCTAAGGCAATCCCCGAACCAGGGGAATGCACTAAGCAAGAATGAATACTGAACGTGAATCTAGCTTGAATGATAATCATGCTAAGTATGCATCTGAACGAGGATCGTGTTATGTACTGATGGAATCCCAGCTCGTGGAGCAATATGCTCGTTCAGATTAAGTTTAAGTTTCATGATTATCATGTCAAGCTATGGAATATGGATAGACCCTGACCTGCATTGTCGCGGACAACTTGTGCACAAGGTATGTTATGTTGAGTTCCGCGGACGGTCACCAGGGCACTGGGACCGATCTGATCCGGACGGGACGTATGAGCTGTCGTATGTTATGGGGCAAGGTGTTATGCAGCGGGGCTCGCCACCTGCGTTGCATATCATTCTGTGTCTTGAGACTGTGAACCGTCCATAATGGCTACGCCAGCGACTTATGTTCATATAGATAAGTCATCCTCGTTTAGCGGCTATCCGCGTGCGAGTCATTGCATAGCATCAATGAATAACTTAACACCTGAACGATTATGTTAAAAATGACCCTCATGTTTGTATATGCTATGCCTCTTGAATGCTTATACTTGCCGTGCTTAAATTAATAATGTTTGCCTTGGACAGGAAAGGACAAAGGGTAAGTGGTAAGTCTCGCCGTATTTTCTCTCATGTGTACGGCGCACTGCCCGACACGTTAGGCTATTCAATATCTTGCATGAAACTGATCCTAAGGAAACTAGAAAGACAACTTAATAGTTGTGCACGGAACCTGTATTACGTGTTTGGATTTGTCGAGCGGGCGAGTAGCTTCCCCACCAGTGCATTCAATGTACTGATAATCCACCAGTTTGTATGCAGGGTGCGGGAGAGCCTCGTTCGGTGCGGATGCCTCCAACGTGCGTGCTTAGGCGTGTAGATCACTCCAAAGCAACGGTGCGTCCGGGACTGAAGCACATATACAAGACATAATGTTGGAACATAGCCCGAACTCGCATGAACATCGCCTGTACAATCATTCCACAGTTATAGCCACTTGGCACGCTTTTACTGTTTCAGAGAGAGATGCTTGAGCGACTTGTAATCTCGGCTATACACCGCCTGTAATACATGTTTATATCAATAAAAGAGCTTGCTTACTTCAACTTGTGTTTCAATGCTTCCGCTATATTGTCGACTCAGTAAACCTGTTACCAAATTGCTATGCGTTTATGACTCCGCTGCACTCGGATAATCTGTGCGACTCTGTGGCTTAGAACTCTTGCCGCCAGCCAATGAATCACGGCCTTGCACGGGCGCGGTTCACGCTCGTGCGGCATCACGCCCGGATGGTCAAGCGATCGTTCCGCGGGAGCGCTGGCGAGGGTGATTCCCGCCTAGCGGGAACGGCCGATTTGCCTGCGGGAGATCGGGGCGTGACACATACTGCATTATGCAGATGTTCCTTGAGCTTTACACTTTACGCTGCGCTCAGTGAAAAAGCTCTGTTGCACGTTGATGGCTCTGAGGTCCTCTGTCTTACGCTGCCCTGCATCAACATGCTGTGTATAGCTATCCAGCGTATTTTTTATGCTTCTACAAGACCCCCTTCAAAGATTTTAAATTCCTCGTAATTTGAAACGCTTTGAATGAAGCATGAAGCGTTCCTCGTAATTTGAAACGCTTTGAAATGGTCAAGTCTGACACGTTCTTTCAAGGCTGACTTTATGGCGGAGTTATTGGTGTTCGGTGTGATCTCTTTCGCCTATAAAAAGGCTGAGGAGTTAACCTGTTCTTCCCATATTTCCTTCACCAGACAGAGATGATGGCTGGAGTTCGTCGGGTCGACTTGAGGAAGAAGGAGACCATGTTCTTCCAGCATGTAAGGAGCCGAAAAAGATGGCATCTTCGAGCAAATATCCTCTGCAACGATGGATCATGGAAGAATATCATAGCCTCCTCTGCTCGGGATAATCAGCAACTTTGTATGGCGGTTCTCCGGGAGAGAGGAATGGTCGTATTGGACTACACAGCTTGTAAGCTGTATTTTCTCCCGTTTCTCGTGGATGAGGGCAGGAAAATTGGCTGCCGTCTGAGATTGAGTTGGGTAAAATATCTCAACTCAATCTGTCATGGCGCTGGACGCAGGAAAGCAGATTTACCCTGCTTCCCTGTATTGGAGGATGGGTCTGCATAATTTAAGTAGGCCCAATTTTGTATCCTCCCTCCATTGATCATATGTCAGTCGGTTTGCGGTCACCGACTGACTGCTGGAGAAGATGGATGAAGAATTCTGCCCCTGCGAGAACCTGGCAGAATAGATTCTGGGCACGATCTTCAGACAACGATGAGGAAGTCCTTTGTAGACGGAATTTTTCTCATATGTAATCATAAAAATGAAGAAAAACCCTTGTAGACTAGATTTCCCTCACATATAATCATGCTTTTAATTTTAATAAAATTGTCTTCTTCTGTGCATATGATCGTCTTGCCATATATTTTGCTGTGAAGTCTGAATATGTGTAGCTTCGATATGTCTGATACTTTACGCCAACTCTGATAGAAAGAGTGTTAGGTCCTGTCCTGTCTTTTACGCATAACTAAGGATGCGCAGAAAGCCGCTTAGCAGTCGAGTGTTCGAACTGTCCTGCTGTTAGGAATGAGAAACCGCGTAGAATTCTGAACTGTTACTTCTGATAAACAGAATCCTTGTTCAGACTATCATCTTCAAGAATGGTTTCTCAAAAAATCCCTTGGAACAGGGCGAGAAATGACTGTCAAAAACTGAGTCGCTATCTTGAACTGTAGACGAAATATTCAAACTGGATTCTGGATGAACTTTGAATCGACCCATGAAGAAGAGTAATTTTTAATGTTGAACTCTGTATGCTTTGGGTACTTGGGATATTTTGAGGTCAAGAAGGAGTATCTTCTGTGTGAACCCTTGCAATTGACCGCCTTGAGAATTGTTCAGATGTACGCGTACTCTGGCCTGCGTATCTTTCAGATGTGCGAAAAGTTATAGCATAGAATCATAAGTTCATAGCCTCTCGAGCGTATCTTTCAGATGTATGGAAAGTCATAGCTTCTGAGCATGAGAGCATCCGGGCATAGAACTGTAGATTTGTAGCTTCTAAAAAGGAAAATCTTCCGAGCGTGAAGTTGTGGATCTGTTGCCTTTGAGCGTAAAAGCCACCGAGCGTGAAATCATAGATTTGTAGCTGCTGAGCGTGAAGTCGTAGGTTTGTAGCCTCTCGAGCGTAAAAGCTGCTGAGCATGAGAGCATCCGGGAGTAAAACCGTAGACTTATAGCCTGTGAGCGTAAAACCGTAGATCTGTAGCCGTCGAGCATAAAAGTTCCTTAGCGTAAAAACCACGAATCTGCTTCGCACGAAAACTTTTCGAATTCATTGACTGTCCGTCTTCTCTGAGTAAATAGGCTGACGTAGTCCCCAATCATAACCAAATATTAAATGTGAGATTTGGTTCGGGATTCGAGGAGCCCATCCGAACTCTATATATACCCCAAGTTTCTGAAAAGGAAATCTTCCGAGCGTGAAGTTGTGGATCTGTTGCCTCTGAGCGTAAAAAGCTACCGAGCGTGAAATCCTAGATTTGTAGCTGCTGAGCGTGAAGTCGTAGGTTTGTAGCCTCTCGAGCGTAAAAGATACCGAACATAAAAGCATCCGGGCGTAAAACCATAGACTTGTAGCCTGTGAGCGTAAAACCGTAGATCTGTAGCCGTCGAGCGTAGAAAGCTCCTTAGCGTAAAAACCACGAATCTTCTTTGCACGAAAACTTTTTGAATTTGCTGATTGTCCGCCTTCTCTGAGTAAATAGGCTGACGTAGTCCCCAATCATAACCAAATATTAAATGTGAGATTTGGTTCGGGATTCGAGGAGTCCATCCGAACTCTATATATACCCCAAGTTTCTGAGAGAAAAACTTTTCATCCGTCTTCTACGAAAGAAAGCTTTTGACTGTTAGAGTTCTTCTTCGTTTCTTCTCCGAGTCTTCAAAGTTTTCAGTAATGGCCTCAAAATAACTCTCCTCCTCTAAGGGAAAGAAGGTTGATTCTTCTTCTCATTCTTCTGCTCAAGCGAGAGCATCTTCGGTCGGGCAAGGCGAACTTCATTCCGAACGAAGTATCCCGCCGACGAGCAGTGCACCCGGCCTTAAAGGTAGAGCTTTTGGGACGAAAAAGAACGACTGAAAATCCTTCGCACACGTTGTACGTGAACGCGCTAGGTCGTCTTCTGTGCTGATAGCCTCTTCGAGGAAGATAATGCACAGAGATGTTTCATCTTTTACGCCCACACTTCTAATGTGTCAGCGCAAAAACTCTATATTTTCGCAGTCTGGCGTAAAAGCTTTGACTGTCAAAAGTTGGCATATACTATATAATTTGAGTGTTATGCAGGGATGGAAATTTCGACGTAATAACTCAAATTTTGGCAGCCTGGCGTAAAGCACAGACTGTCGAAAACTTTACGTATACTGCCAGTCTTGAATTTTACGCCTTGGAATGGGATTACAGCGTAAAAGCTCAAGTTTTTTGTAGTCTTGGCATAAAGCACAGACTGTTGATTTTTTCGCATATGCTGCAAGATTTATAGAAATTGACTTGTCTTTCTTGTATTCTTGCAGTTAACTTGCATGCGTCTCCGCTAGCCGATGTGATGGGTTCTGCCGCCGGGATGCTGCACTCCAACTATCTGGAGGATCTGTCGCACGTGATATTTCCTATCTCCGGGCCCGAGTATCCTGAAGGAAGGGAAATTTTGATATCGGCTCAGGGCGAGCGAACGCTGCTGAACATGATCAACGGAGAGCCCCTGACGTACATAGATGGGGACCAATACATAAAGCCGGCTTTCCTTTTTGGGGACATGATTGACAAGCAGTCCCAGACGAAGCCCAAGAAAGAACTCTGGGTCTTCCCTGCCGGGAGCTTGGTTTTGTTTCTGCCCAAGATGCCGAGTGACTATCCCATCTCGACATTCTTCCATGCTACACATCCCAGGAGGATGTCGTGGACGCTGACTCCTGATCTTCACGGTAGGCCGGGGAAGATATTTCATCTGAAAGGAGCTGACCAGGGGTCGTTTGTCAGCCACCCTTCCGGCAATGTGACAATGTTCAGTTGACTATACCCGGGCAGTGTCCCGAGTAAAGACAGTTTAGTGATCCAGCCGGTCCAATTACCGAATTTCTGCAATGATTTCATGGGGCACGGGGGAGTATACCCTAAGGTGAACCCTCGGACAGGCGGGTGGATCACCCCCACAAATCTTCGATGGGCTCACTTAGCTGATTGGGTCCTGAAGCATTTTTAGACCGAGTTGGAGAGCATTGGTCTGTTTGCAGCTGTGAGTGCCAACAATGTTGGGTTGCCTCTCAACCCCAACCTGTTTCTGGCACTGATGGAGCGATATATCTCGTTCACCGAAACTTTCGCCACTCCACTGGGGAAGTTGGGATTGGCCCTCCACGAGATGGCAGAGATCTCGAGACTGCCGATGGGGGATACTCCATATGAAGTGTATATTCCCACGAACCGGGAGTTGGGGGATTCAGACCCTCGGGTAGTGGAAGTGTACCAGGAGCTGATGTGCCACTACCTCGCTTGTACCGCTTTTTATGGTGAGCCCTCGGATTTGGCTCATGGCAATAAATGGACGTCCTACCTCTTCTTTCACCGGTCTAGGACTGCTAAGCCGGAGAAGGTATTGGAAGGTAAGGATCAGCCTTTGAATCCTCTGAGCGTGCTTAATGCCCAGGTAGTCGACGATCTCATGGAAGACGCTGGGGCTCCGGACTGGATCCTCGATGAAGGGATAGGAAAGTATCCTGTAGGCACTAAGGCCTATAGTTATTTGAGGCGTTGCCACAGGCCTTTGTCCAGGGAAGCTCAACTGGCTGGCTTCCTCTCCATATGGCTGCGCCGACTGGTGGTACCCGGTATCGCATCTGCGGACTGCATTCACCGAGACACGCTATGGCCTGCAGTGCGTCTGGTGTTCGGGGCAAGACTGGGCTTGCTCCCTGCCATGGTGTGCCGCATACAAGCTGGCTTGAGGGCCATGACTGACGGGCTGCTCGCTGATGAAACTCGGCATGATAGCTTTCCCAGGGTATAATTACCATACCTGTATCTGATGGGATGGTTAATTCTCCATAACCCCAGGGTGATGTCTCCTGGCTCTGGCAGTAGCTCGGGGGCTAGTTTCTTGTTGAACTACAAGAATTCCTCTTGGAATGTGACCACAGTTATAGACTGTCAGCGGGCGCTGAACTTCAGCCACAGCTGGAAGCTTTTCTGCACTATCCCCCTGTACATCTCAATCAATAGGGGATCAGACTTTAGGACGTAGGCGACGGGAAGACCGTTCTTTCTCCTGAGTCTTTTAATTGGTTGGTCTGCATTAGACCTTCCCATCTACTGTACAGGAGTGAAGACCATTGCTTCTTCGAGCCCTACCTGCCTAGTCGATTTGCCAGGCAATTCGGGTACGACCAGTTGCATGTGGGCAACGCCGTCACCAGCTTCAGGTCCAGGGGTGGACTCATTGATGGAGCCAAGGGGTGGCGATATTTCATTATTGGTTGCATTGAGGCAACTTTTATCGTGCCCGTCATTTAACTTTCCATGGAGCTGCGCATTCTCCACTCGTATGCCCCGTTCTATTTGGCAACCAACACCTTCCATCGCGATTTTGATATGCATGGAAGATTTAGGGTGCCCTATTCCAAGCCTGGGGGAAGAGTTGAAGTTCCCTCGGTTTCTTCTGATGAGGGTGAAGAATCCGTTACTCTGGATGAGCCTCTGTTGGCGGTATCGCGGGGTGAAATACCTCTGCTTGCAGGGCCTTTGGTAATCTTTGGAAAGCGAAGGGCTCCTGCTCTGAAGGAGACTTCCCCTCGCAAGAGGAAGAAGAAGACGGTTGCTCGTCCTTTTCGGATTCCCGGTAATGAGGCTCCTAGAAGTGAGCCTGCATCTCCCCATGTTGGGGATGATTCTTTGATTGGAGGTTCCTCGCCTTTTAGAGAGGGAACCTCGACAGTCCCGACTGGCGGTGCCGAATAATTCCTGCTGGAGGCTGCTGTTGCTGGTACCGCTTCGAGCAGTAGAACGAGATCGCCTTCGGGCCCGAGCCGGATAAGGATATCTTTATCCGGATCAGTATCGGGAGAGACCCCTGCCGTATCTTTAGGTGCACCCAGCGAGATTCCACCTGGTGAACCTCAAGTGTATTTCGGCAAAGATTCGGAAGAGTACCTGCCGATGTTCGTTAGAGCACCCCCTTCTCCAGGTATGACAGCTTGACTAGCAATACTAAGAAATGATTTAGCTGTACTGGCCGCGGACGCGACATATACACTATTGGCCATGGGTAAATGTCGTCTTTTATGCCTCTTCTTTTAGGAAAATTAACATTATGCTGATATTAACTTCCTTTTGTCTTCTTTTCAGGGGAAGACATCTTCGGGGAGGGTAGTGTAGACGCGCCCTTTGGCTCTGTGTCAGGTCCTGTCGGCGACACGGAGGTGCCTGACTTTGAAGAGGAAACATCTTCGGGTGCCGGCTCGCCTGTCGAAGAGATTTTGATATCTCAAGAGGAGGACGAGCCTGTCATTGCGACAATGCCTCCTTTGAGTACGCCGGTCACTTCGTCCGGTGTAGGCGCTTCTTTTTTTGTCGTGCAACCTGTTGAGGCAATGGCCGTGGCAACATCGTCTGCGGTTGTTCTTGGAGGGGGACTTGCTACTATCGCGACCACTCCCAGCGTCCATTCGGATCTAGCTGCGCTGACCGAGCAGTACACTGGTATCTTCTACACCACTTTAAAAATATTAATATCAATGGTGTTGGAGAAGAATTTGAGCTTTGTGTCACTGAGAAGGTCCTTCCGGGCCTCTATAGTGCCGATCCGAGAATTCAACGACACTGGGGTAGCTGACACGCTGGAGGAGATAGTAAATGGTTTGGAACAACCCATTAACGAATACTTACAGCTAGCTCGAGGCAATTTTGATGGTCTCATTCAAGCTAGGTACGACTCCCTGACTGCGCAGCTTGCTGAACAGATGGAGTCTCTGAATAAGTCCATCGAGGCTCAGCAGTAGGAGATGGATCGTGAGCGTGTCCAATTGGAGTATGTCATCCCCGAGTTGACCCAGTGCGAAGCCGAATATGAGGAAGTGGCAGCGCAGGCCCGCATATTGAAGGATGAGCTCGTTCGAGTAGAGGCGAAGGCTCTCTCTTTGTCGGCAGCCCGAGATGTGCTGAAGGAGCGACGGGCGACTGTTCAGCAGAATCTGACGCGTGTGGGTGCTTTCCACTCAGGTTTTGTGCAGGCTCGGTCTGAGCTAGCAGCTTTGAACCATAATGCGGCAAGGTTGGAACGGGCTCGCGCCGACGTCTTGAACTCCCGGGATGAGAGAATGGTTGCTCTGGCACAGCAGATTCGCGATCTAACCGCTCCCCCCAAATGATGTACTTTTTTACTTTTGCTTTTCAATGTACTTTTGCCCTTTTTTGGGAATAATAAAGAGGCCTTCATCTGACTTTGTAGACCCATCATTTTGGAATATAAATGACAGGTTTGGGTGAAAGTGATATCAGAGATAATATGGACGTGATATACTTTCGGTAAGTTTTAGCAGGATATATCTATTCAGAGGTTATATGGACATGATAGAATATGCTCCAACTAGTTTCGTTTTAGAAGTAGTTTTGTCACTTTGAGATTTTCGCCATATTCCACTTGAGCAAAGGAGGTTTAAGCATAGTACCTATTCAGGAATTTGCCATTGATAGGAGCCATTAACAGGTCTCCATTAGGCTTGGCTAACCTGTAAGCGCCGTTTGAGAATGTCGTCTTGATCACATAAGGGCCTTCCCATTTGGGCTGGAATTTGCCCTTACTCCTGTGAGTAAGAATCATCGGCCTTTTCACAGCTAAGACTAGCTCGCCGACTTTGAACACTCTTTTCTTCACTTTTTGATTAAAAGCTCTGAAAATGCGTGCTTGGTAGAACACGATGCGCTGTTGAGCATGGAGGCGTTTCTCGTCTAATCCTTCTAGCTCTTGAAGTCTTAAAAGGTCGTTCTTTTCTTGAGTCAGCTTATTAGCCATGGCTATCCTGAGTGACGGAATCTGGATTTCGATGGGGAGAACTGCTTCGGTCCCGTAAACCAGTGAGAATGGGGTACAACCTGTCGGTGCTCGTACCATTATGCGGTATGCCCAGAGACATTCTCCCAGCTTCTCATTCCAATCCCTCTTGTTCGAAGAGACGAACTTTTTTATGAGCTTGATAATGGTTTTGTTGAAAGCTTCCGCCAAACCATTAGCAGCAGGATTATATGCCGTAGAGGCCATATTTTGTATTCGATTTTTATCGCAAAATTGATGAAATGCTTGGCTGATGAACTGAGGTTTATTGTCATGAATTATCCTTCGGGGTATCCCAAAGTGATAAATGACATGATGCTTGATGAAGCTGATCACATTAGATGCCTTCACCTCAGTAAAAGGGATCGCCTCTGCCCATTTGGAGAAATAATCCGTGATGGCCAGTATGAACCGGTGACCTCTGGAAGAAGATGGGTGAATAGGACCAATAATATCCATACCCCATGCTTCGAAAGGCCAGGATGCAACCGTAGGATGTAGATGTTCAGGAGGTTGATGGATAAAGTCTGCGTGGACCTGATAGGCTCTGCATTGTCTCGCATACTTTATTGCATCTGTAATCATAGTAGGCCATTAATAGCCCATTCTCCTGATGCGATCCTGTAGCTTAGGACCGGGTTGATGCGCTCCGCATACGCCGTCGTGAGCTTCGCGAATGATCCGTTGCGCCTCATCATCTGAGAGACATCTCAATAGCAGTCCGTCGTAGGTCCGGCGATATAGACACTGTGAGGACGCCTCGAAATAGAAGCGTAATGATCGTCTTTTGACGGATACTGCTTCTTTAGGGTCCTCCGGCAAGATTCTGTATGCCACAAAATCTATGAAGGGACTTCTCCAGTCTCTTCTGGGAGGATCTGTGTTCACAGCGTAGCTGCATTCTATGTGAAAGTTGTTTTTTACACAGAATAAATCTCTGCTAAGAAGGATTACCGAATTCTGCCTTCTTATAGGAATAACTAAATCTGCAGCTAGACTGGCTAGGGTATCAGCTTCCAGATTCTGAGATCGTGACACATGTTCCAGGAAGAACCCTTTGAATGTCATGGCTATCTCGACCGTTGCTTGGTGATAAGGGATGAGGTCTGGATTCCGGACTTCATATATTCCTCTGACTTGATTGACGACCAGCAGAGAGTCACCGAAAGCTTCTAGAGATTTGACGCCCAATTCTTTAGCGACTTGGAGCCCAATTAGTAGAGTGTTATACTTTGCCACATTGTTAGAACAGGGCTCGCTAAGAGAATATGCTCGGTAGATGACGAGCTTATCAGGAGTAACCAGGATAATTCCTACTCCCGAAACCACGTTTCCCCTGGGACCAATCCTGGAGGCACTATCGAAGAACAGTTGCGATGCATCACTTTCCATTACAGAATTACATTCTGCAACTTCGTCGGGAATGTCCTCGTACAGTTTGGAGGCCTCCGGGATCGGATGAGCAGCTAGGAAATCAACCAATGCTTGGCCTTTGACGGACTTCTGAGGGACGTACACCATGTCATATGGTGTTAATAACATCGCCCAAGTCGCAAGTCGGGAATTAAGAACGCTTGGCTTGTTCATCAGTACCCGAAGAGGATTGACCCTGGAGATGATGTGAATGGTTTGGCTTGTGACATAGTGCCGCATTTTCTGGATAGCGAACATCAGATCCAAGCATTCTTTCTCCACTGGGTTGTACCGGTGTTCGGCTCTGACCATCATCCTGCTGAGGTAGTAGATAGCCTGTTCATTGCCCATATCGTTCTTTTGTGCGAGAAGAGCTCCCAGAGAATGATCCATCGCTTGAACATACAGCACGAATGGTCTTCCTATGACTGGAGGCACCAGAACTGGTGGACAAGTGAGGTAGCATTAGATATCACCGAACGCTTGCTGACAGGCTTTGTCCCATATAAAGGATACACCTTTCTTCATGAGACGAGAAAAGGGCTGACATCTCCCAGAGAGTTTGGATATGAATCTCCGGATATAAGCCAGACGACCTTGAAATCCCCTGAGTTCTCTCAGATTAGGGGGCGGTCGTATTTCTAATATGGTCTTGACTTTATCAGGGTCCACTTGAATGCCTTTGGCGGTAATGACAAATCCCAGGAACTTGCCACTAGATACGCCCAGAAAGGACTTTGTAGGATTCATTTTGAGTTGATATTGGCGCATCAGCTCAAATACTGTCTTCAAGTCTTGGATGTGGTTATCCTTGAGGCGGCTTTTGACAGCTACATCATCCACGTAACATTCCACTGTCTTGCGTATATGCTCATGGAATATGTTACTCATAGCCCGTTGGTACGTAGCCCCGACATTCTTCAATCTGAATGGCATGACCGTATAGCAATATACCCCCAATGGTGTCCGGAAGGCAGTGTGCTTCTCGTCTTCAGGATGCATCTTGATTTGATTGTACCCTAAAAATCCGTCCATGAAAGACATACGTTCAAAACCGCATGTATTATCAATCATGACGTCTGTGATGGGAAGAGGAAACTCATCCTTGGGGTAGGCTGTATTGAGATCTCGGTAATCGATGAAGACACGTACTTTCCCATTTTTCTTCATGACCGGGACAACATTGGCGACCCAGTTGGGATGTTGTTCTTCTCGGATGAAGCCGCAGGCTATCAACTTCTTGACTTCAGCTTCGACGGCATCCATCATATCCGGGCGGAACCGGCGTTGGTGCTGCTTCACAGGCTTCGAATTGGGCAATATATTGAGCTTATGAGTAGCCACCTTTGGATTAAGACCTGGCATTTCCTCATAATTCTATGCAAAGACATAGATATATTATTTTATTAGCTGGATGACTTCTTCCTTTTCTGCTTCGGAAAGGTTGTTACTGATAAATATCGGCTTTGGCGAAAGTTCATCCCCTACGTCAATCTGGATAACTTTATCTTCAGTGGGTGGTTCTCTTTGCTCGAAGCGAAACTCCCATTGTGTATCCATTTGCTAAGCCCAAGTGTCATTCTCAAATAGTTCAGATTCTTGTTCGTCTGCTTCGAAGGAATCTGTCACTAACATATTTACTGATAATGTTCGTTCGAGAGCATGAGATGAGTCGAAGGGCGCTGAGCCATTTTGAGAAGAGGAAAAGATATCCTCGTTTGACTCAGGAGCTGTAAGGGAGGTGGTATACCCTAACCCGAAACTGGTTCGTTGGTAGTAGGGATCTCCATGCAGCGGCATTCGTCTGCCTTTCCCGTAGTTGAGGCCTGGTTTCAGCTTCAAGTCATAACCCATACTTTACATGATCTTCAGAGCTTGCGGGCTGTATCTGTGAACCTGCATTTTACCAACGTCATTGTCGGAAGAATCTTCTTGTGCAGTCGGTCCATTACGCATGCGGCCGAAGACTATTGAACGCTGACTGCTGCAAGTAGGCGGGACAATGAAGATAGAATCCTCATGTGGTCTATATGTCGTGGTGACATTAGATGATGATGCTACTTCCCACATATACGGATGATAGGAATCTATAGCTCCCAAGAACTTTTGTGCTATAGGTTCTATATCGTCATGGGGAAAGGATTCCTGATTCAAAATTTGAGCGTCAAAATACTGGAAAAGAGGCTCTTTATTATCATCTGAAACCTCGTTCCCGGTTGTGTTTATATCAATAGGCTATTTGCTGCGCCGAAGGTTGATGATCAAGGATGGAGACTTCTGGTTCAGAGTGATCACTAGAGGATCACCCCCTTTCCCTGACCTGGTTTTGTTCAGGTGGATCGCCATAGGCTCTATGGCTTTTGGACGAGTAGTCCGTCCTTTCAGCTTGATTGACAGCGGTTGTTCGGCAGAGGGTTCTTCTGGCTCCCGGTGGGTTTCCTTCTCTGCTTCGGCTGACACCTCTTCCGTGTGGTCTTGAGAGTACAACACGGCATCGGAGTAGTAGGATTCTACTCCTCTAAATGGGTTCAGGTCAGCAAACTCCGTTTGTACTGTTCCTTGGGCGTCTACATATTTAAAGCATTGATGTAGAGTTGAAGGAACGATGTTGTGGACATGGATCCAAGGTCTGCCCAGCAGAATATTGTAGGATACCTCTGAATCAATGATATAACATGTAGCCACCGATCTGAGGTTGCCAATCTGGATCCTCAGGCAAATTTTCCCCAACGGCTTACTTTTCCTTGCGTTGAAACCCACGATCGTAGTGGTGGTGTGAGCCAATTCGCTGGTAGGAATACTCAACGGTCTGAGCAGACTATGAGGAATGATGCTGATTGATGATCCTGGATCTATGTGAATCCGGTCGACCTCCATGGAACCGACGTACCCGGTGTAATAGAGGGGTCTGTCATGCCTGTTATGTTTTAACAGCATGTCATCTTGAGTTAAAGTGATGTTCGGGACCACCTCCATCACACTGTGGCATTGAGGACATGCCACGGGTTCTTCGTCAGGGAACTTGAGCTGGGTTAAGTATGCATCCGCCTGCATCAACGCTTCACTCAGGGCTTGACAAGTGTCTTGAGAGAGCCTGAGCAGTTCGAAGATGGACAACCTGGCCGGTGTATTAGCCAATTGGGCCAGGATGTCGAAGTTGTACGGCTTCTCTAAACCTTTGTTTTGAATTTTTTCACAGGTTTATCGAAGCGCACTTCTTTTTGCTTTCCTTTGTTCGCTGAAGTTAGTCTTGAAGGACCGGCCCCTGGTATGGCGGGCTCTGGTTCTGACGGTTTGGTAGCTGAAGCGTCTGCCAGTGCATCTTCCTGACTTGCTCCATGGTCTTTGAGGTAAGCTTTCCCTGAACGGGTTCCAGTAGCCAAGACCTCGTCTTCTGATGCTGAGTCTGCCGTAACCATGTGACATGGTTTGTGCTTCGAGTTTTTCTTAGACTTAGCCTTGGCAGGTTGAGTCTCTTTCTCGATCCCGGGCACCAAATCTGGATGAACCCACATAATCTTGCCTCGCTGGGTAGTTAGTGGTACCAGGTCATGATTTTGACCTCTAGCTGGAGGAAGATTAACGATATTCACCGTCGTCCGGGAAATAGGTGTAACACCATCCGAGATTTCTTGGGGAGGCAGATTGCCAAATTGCAGAGAGATCATGTTGGCTGTGACCGTCTTCTCGCTGTTGCGCAGAGTGATGGCCTTAGCATCGATCAGCTCCTGGATCTTCCTCTTTAGTATATAACACGCCTTTGTGGGGTGGTGTATGTACCTATGGAAGACGCAGTACTTGGGGTTATTGGTACTGCGGGCTTCGTTGGGCCGTCTCACCTCAGGAAGGGTAATCTTGCCGCTTTTTACGAGACATTCGAATATGCTCGGAATATCGTCGTCATCGAAAGAGTACACTTCAATGGGCCTGGAAGTCCCAGGTTTTGTCTGCATGGTAGCCACAGTCTTTTTCCTGGACGTGTTGATCGCCAGAGCTTCTTTACCCTTGGTACCACGAGGATGGTCGATGTTGGAGCATGACCTCTTGCCTTTATCAGAGGCCGAGATCATGATGCCATTATCGCGCACCTTCTGACTGTTATCCTCCGCGGCTACCGCTGAGATGATGAACGAGGGCCAATTATGGAACTGATATGGTCCTGTGAACACCGAGATCACGGAAAGAAGGTTCTTCCTGCAGATGTCCACCAATGTCGAGTCTGGAACTCCTGGAGGCATTTGCAAAGTGGATTGACAAAAACGTTCGATGAAAGTGCGAACATTATCTTTTTCCTTCTGCTTGACTTCGATGAGAGAGGACATAGACATGTCCATCCCTCCCTCGTAGAATCGCGTGAAGAATAAAGCCTTGAAGTCTTCAAAGGAAGTAATGCAGTTGTCCGCCAGACTTCGGTACCACTAATAAGCTACCCCCGAGAGACAGCCTTTGAACACCCGAGTGAGGAGGGCGTCGTTCCCTTGTAATAACACCGTCATCATACTGAAGTAGTTCATGTACTGACTCTGTGATATTTTTCCCTCGAACAGAGCCATAGTCTGTGGTTTGTATCTAGGAGGGAAAGAGACCTCTTCCCAGATAGCTGGGTAAGGTTGGTTGATTACCAATTTCTTGAGCTGATCTTTGTGCTTCAGGACATCAAATTGGGCTTTCAACTCCCGTACTGCCTGCATCGGATCTTCAGCCGGTAGCGGGACCACGGAGTGATGAGGAATCAATTGCATCACGACTCCAACGGGAGGTAATATATTCTCCGAGTGAGGAAGCGGAGGAACTGCTGACTCCTGATCTAGAGCAGGCTCCTGGATCGCGTTGGATGGTGGTAAGTCCACCCCCACACGTATCTTAGTTTGAGGGACCGATGCTTGAGCCATAGCAGCTGTGTTGAGTCAGCATCATCTGGTGCATGTTCTCCATCATGGATTACATTTCTTTCAGAGATGTCTCCAGTACAGTAATGCGCTGCTCGACGCTCCCCGATGGGGAAGCTTCCTCGTGTTCATCTCCAATGGCATAAACTCCCATCTCCCTCGGTGTCATTGAAGGATTAGTATAGGTCTCTGTTGAAGTTGACTCTATACTTTCAGTATCTGATCCGGGAGACTGGCGACCCCCAGCTTCGGAATCAGAAGAGTACGAAGTCGGTTGTCGCAACCTCGAATGGGTGTTTCGGAATACCCCAGCTTCAGTGTTCCTAAGGAGCTGGTTGAATCTCCTTCGGCTCGGAGCTCTAGAGGGATGACGTCTTAAGCCCGATCTTCCTCTAGGTATGTGTGAAGCCATGTTCACCGATGCATGTGTGGGCTCTTCTTCCTGGAAAGACGGAGAGTAGCTCAACCGGTCGAAAATTGACCGTTTTGCTTCAGAACAGCAATAATTAATTACAATCCTATGACTATTACAATAGTGCTCGTTAGGAGGCGTAATAGACATGCTGGAAGATCCCCTATCCTTGCGTTTCTGGATCAGGTACCCATGCAGGTCAGGAGGATTTACAGAAGAAGAAGATGGCTTGTTCCTTCTGTTCACATCAGTGGGCATACGGATGTTGGGAACCATAGTTTTTCCTGTGCCACCTGTATACAACAGGTTGACCATCTGGGTGGCGAATAATCCCCGAGGAGGGTGTCTTTCCGCCAATTGAGCCTTCTTTATGGTGAGGGACTTCTCCTGGCGTAATTTGGGCTGGCGTAAAGCCGAGGATGTCCTCAGTCGGCCGTCAGCTCCTCGCTTAATCCGGAGGGTTGGCAGATTGTTCCCTTGCTGGCGTAAAGGCCGTGAAGTTGAGTAGTCCGCCGCTTGCTTTCCCTTGCGTAGATTGCAGGGATCATCTGCTTTTCCGCGGAAGGCAGATGCATTTTTACGCGCGGAGCGCGTTTGGAACTTCTGATTTGGCACTAAGGCATTGTCAGAAATTTTGTCTGTTTCGCCAGGGACGAGAGACTGGTTTCTACGCGCAGAGCGCGGTATAGGCTTCTGGACTAGCGCTGAGGCATTATCCGAAGTTTCGTCTGTTCCGCCAGGGATGGGAGACTGAATTTTATGCACAGAGCGCGAAGTATACTTCTGGATTGGCGCTGAGGCCTTACCAGAAGTTTTGTCTGCCCTGTCAGAGACAGGCAACTGAATTTTATGCGCAAGGCGCGGAGGGAGCAATGCTACCACCTCGTTGGTCGGAGAGGTCGGAGAGTCGACAGGAATGGTAGAGGATTTCTTGGGCATCCAGACCTTATGCAGCTTCCTGTTGTCTTGGTCAGAGAGAGAGAGTGAGAGCTACCCCCTGTTTGAAGCATATCTTCATAGGCAGACTGGTCGAATTGGATGACCAGTGTCTTCTTCACGGATACCACGGATACCGCATCGTGTTGAGCAATTGCTTCCTCGTCAGAAGAGAAAGATCTCCAACAGAGTCGCCATCTTGTGTTTGATGATAAACGAATGAAAGTACGGAAACGAGGTCTTATACGAAAACCCGCCCTTCTTCGGCATTTACAAACAAGATTGTACAATTTAATCCTATACGAGGATGTCGAGTATAATTTATTTAATTTGGGTAAATATTGCTATAGGAGTCTGATCTGCAGTCGATCACTTTGTCCCTTGGACCACACGATGGTGAAGAAGTATCGTAGAAGACAGTAAGCAGCTTCAAAGGTTGCTAAAGAGAGTGGATGCTCGATGCCAAAGTCGTCGATCGCTACTCTTTGCCTGAGCTCTGGATTCTTCTCTCTCTCGACCATTTTCTTTCCTCGTTGTTGACCTTAGATCTGGTACTGGATTTCTTGACCAATTTCTGACCTTGGCGACCTATTTTTCTCTCTTTTTCTCGACCCTTGACCTTTGTTGATAGAGGTCTCCATTTATAGAGTTTTAGTGACAGTGACTACTCAGTCGGTGTAGAAACCGAGTAGTAGAAAGTACAACACCCTTTTACACGACGGTTATAATAATCATTGCCTGCGTATAGATGACCTTTTGAGTAAGCATGTGACGCGTGTCCAACTAAGGGACAACGCATATAACTACTGCAAAGATTACGACGTAGAAGCCACGTAGGTAGTTATCCTTTGTGTAGAAGAGGTTGGCGTATAAGCCAATAACTGTCACCATGGAGTAGAAGCCAAGTAGGCATAGAAGTCGAGTAGGCGTAGAAGCCGAGCAGGCGTAGGAGCCGAGTGGGCGTAGAAGCCGAGTGGGCGTAGAAGCTGAGTGGGCGTAAAAGCCGAGTGGGCGTAGAAGCCGAGTGATGTGGACGTCTTAGCCGAAATTACAAATTTTGGAGATATAATCAAATCTTTTGCATTAAATGCGGAGATCTGCCGCCATCCTGCGCATTAAATGCAGAGACATGTCTTGAGGATTTGCCATTATTCTGCGCATTAAATGCAGATATGCTCCTCGAATCCTGCACGATGAGTAACTGCTAACGTGGCAGGCTGTTTGTCTTCTGCGGAGCGTAAGAAGCTCACGTCTGCCTGTGTAAAACTGGGCAGCGTATCCCCTTGTATGCGTAAAAGCAGTTTACGCAAAGGGGATGTCACTAAACGACGGTTCGATGACATTTAATCAAATCTCCTGCATTAAATGCAGAGATCCTCCATTATCCTGTACATTAAATACAGAGGCGTATTTTAAAGGTCTGCCACCCTTCTGCGTATTAAATGCAGAGACGTGCCTCGGGCATCTGTCAGTATTCTGCGCATTAAATGCAGAGATGTGCCTCGAGAACCTGTCATCGCTCCGCACATTAAATACAGAGACGTGCCTCGAGCCCTGTACAAAGAGCAGCTTTTGATGTGGCAGGCTGTTTGTCTTCTGCGGAGCATAAACAGCTCATATCTGTCTGTGTAAAACTAGGCAGCGTATTCCTTTGTATGCGTAAAAGCGGTCTACGCCAAGAAAATGGCAGTAAATGACAGCCTGGGTTGCAGTGCCGCACCATCATTATAGACGTCGCCTAGGTAGTCGTGCAGTAGTCTTTGTCAGGAGTCCAGACGTCAGGTTCATTGCATGATCTGACAGGTTCATTTCGAAGAATACGAAGTATTCCTCGTACACTTCAGTGCTGCATTGAAAGCGAATGAATTCTACGCCATAAAGGCGATGTAGCACCCTTTTTACGCTGAAGCAGCCTGGAGATACTGTATTGCGTGGATGGTCCTTGAGCTTTATACTTTACGCTGTGCTCAGCGGAAAAGCTCTGTTGCACGTTGATGGCTCTGAGGTCCTCTGTCTTACCCTGCCCTGCATCAACATGCTGCGTATAGCTATCCAGCGTATTTTTCATGCTTCTACATACGCAGGCTTGTTCAGTACAGTAATGTAACCGAGATAATATATTCGTAGACCTGTATGGGCCACTACAAAAATATGTCATGCCCCAGTCCCAAAATACGTAGGACTAGGAATACGTAATCATGCCAGCCGTATATATATGGCAACCCCAATATATGGAAACCATAATACATACGTACGTTGTATTATGAATATCCAATCCACAAGTGGTAATATACTGTCGACACAAGTCACACACAATCAATATCTCATCTACATCATAAATAAAGAAATAGGAATATATAACTGAATTTCAAATATGAAGTCTCAAAGTATGATAGTCGGGTGGAAACAAATCCACTGCCAATCGACTATACAAAAAAATACTAAATAAGGGAAGAGATCAAACTCCAATATAAGATAAATGTCAATAATAAAAATAGCAACTAGAATATCCATCAGCTGCGATGAATCAAAGGTACTCTGAAGGTAAGACCTCCTTAGTCTGGTATGAAGCGTCAGGTCCGGATCCGTACTCCTATGGATAATCTTGCCCTTCTATATCTGGAAAGGTACCAGGTCCTTAGAGGGACGTAACAAGATACATAGAAGTATGCCAATAAAGTACTGAAAATAAACATCAAGTGGGTCGTCTAACCATCTGCGTGAATGCACGTTGAGAACAACTTTCTAACAAGTGGGCTATTTGGCCAAAAATGGGATTGGCATGATTCTCTTAGAGATTTAGGAGCCTACAAAGCATGATATCTTTTGAAAATCA
Source organism: Iris macrosiphon (assembly GCA_036927795.1). NCBI lineage: Eukaryota > Viridiplantae > Streptophyta > Magnoliopsida > Asparagales > Iridaceae > Iris > Iris macrosiphon. Next base: position 232,227,974 of record JAYESA010000004.1, read on the forward strand.
GAGGTCGCCAGGTAATAATATAGGGGTCATCATGACCGCGCATCTCCGGCGGAGCGTACGGGTTACACAAAGAAAGTGTAAAGGAGCCCAAACGCCTTACTTGTTGTTTTCCCCATCCCATGCTCTAAGCATGTCACATCCATGATACGATGATACCTCTAAATAACTGTCAAGTCTTCTAGCATGCAATTTCTATCAGCAGTTATTCCTATCCGTCGTACGTCCCATACGTACCAGTGGCCAGCCGAATACGTAGGTTCATGTCCTACATGAGACTCACACTCATGTAATAACTGTGTCATGTCCAATAAAACATAAGAATGCCTCATGATAATGGGGTGGTCTCATAAACTAGGTCAATATGAATATATAATAATAAAAACAGAATGCGATATCATCGTCGTTGCATCCAAGTTATCCTTGGACGCGCAGTTTATATAACAGTTAAAATATATGAACTAAATAACAAAAATAAAGTGCATGCATCATATGGAATGTAGATCATAGTACACTGGCAATGTATACTTGCCTGGAAAGCAATCTGTATAGTGTAAGCGTCAAGATGTCAAGTACACAGGATCAGAAACTAAGGCCTCCGAATAAACGTCTCCGGATGCTGAAATAAATATCACCAACATTTACGGAATTAGCGAGATAGCTAGAAAACACTACCCTTTCGTCCAATTTGGACACAGGGGCAAAACGATAATTTTGGGTCAAAGCAGGGTCCACATATGGCCCATCTTGCACCGAAATGCGTTTCGGGGGTATAGATCTCTAAATGGGATAAATTATAGGTCAAACAAATTTTAAACGTCAATATGAACTCAACGGTATGTCCAATTTTAGATTCCGGTAAGCCGAACACAAATTCGCCCAAAAAGTCAATCGTAGGACCTACAAATAGGCAGCTTGGTCAACTATCTCAGAATTACGTGAAACTTGGGTCACAAGTCTAGCGTGATACCACGAATCTAATGGTGCAAGTTTTGTCATATTCCGACGAGCGTACACTAAATGGTATGGTGTTTAGCAAAAGTTGCGATATGGAAATTTTTTACGGATACGGGTTGATTCCGACGCGCACACACGTCCCAATCAGTTTCCGTAAAAGCCCACACGTTAGGATATACCATGTGCTCCTTTTGATACAATTAGTACCCGACGGGGCGGTCCCGTTTGGTGGGGCACTCTCCGTATAGCAATTTCTAAAGTTTCAAAAACAAGTTTTTTATGATTTTTAACCCAGTTTATTTCTATATTTTACACAAATTAAAATAATATAATTAATAGGAAATAATCACGGTTATATGGTCTTCACATAAGAAAAGGTAGATCTAAGTTTGGATGTCTGTGGAGGAAGATATCGGTCCTTAAACATAGGTGGTCGCAGCAGTTTTCTGTAGTTGAAATATTGTGGTTTTTCTCCAACTTGGCCTTGATTTCTGCCTAGTGTTAAGCGTTGTTCGATGGAAACTAATTAACAGAGTTGGAAGGGGGGTAGGTCATGAATATATCGGTAAAAACGGATTCGAATTCGGTCGAGCGACGTGGCAGAAAATAGTACAGGAAGTAGGGCACGTTGCAGTCAAATTCTGCGGTGGAGTACGCGGTCGCGCGGTCGCGGATGCGGTGGCGGTGCTCCGGTGGCTGCGGGGTGCTCCGGCGATGGGCGAAAGTCGGGATCGACATTGGATCAGAGGAGGGGAGAGTTAGGGTTATGGTTTGTGGAATAGAGTAGATGTATATATATAGAGAGAAATGGAGGGGTCGCGGGTCTTTGGCCGCTGGCGAGTTGCCACAGGGCTCGGGGGGGGGGTGTGTTTAGCTAGGAAGTTACTTAAGGCTTAGGACTTTAGGGGATTAGCTTAAGGGCTTAATTAGATTAAGGATTTAGTTAAATGGTTTTCTTTTTCTTTTCTTTTCTTTTTCTTTTATTTATACGATATATATATATATATATATATATATATATATATATATATATATATATATATATATATATATATATATATATATGGTAATAAAATTCTACAAATTATATTAGCACATACAAAAATATCTCAGCCTTCTACAAGACTTCCTAAAATAAATTAAAATAAAATAATAGTTTTGATCAATAATTTCTAGATGATTATTTACCTATTAATTAAAATTCAGTAAATATATTTTCTAATTAACTAAGAAACACTATAATAAATTAAATAATTAATTAAATAATTATAATGTTTAAAATTATGGGATTTTACATCTCTCCTTGTTTACCAACTTTTGAGTGGCTTTACTTTGATTAGCACCCTTCTTCCAAGTCTTCACTCTAAATAAATTGGCTCATTGTGCACCCCGCTCTAACGACATCCTAATAAGAATAAAAATGAGTCAAATAAAAAGAAGAGTTAGACTTGAAACACTTATAATGCTTGTCACCTAGAATTCTCAAACGATCACATTGATGCGTGCTTGTCCTCTATGCATTTATATATATTCATGTTTCAGTTGTAGCTAGAACTTATTCTATATAATTATGCGGATATATTTTGCAAACTAAAATGAAATGCAATCACTTGGACAGGTAGACTATGCCGAATGCACTGTGCTAAAGTAGATATGTACATTCATTTGGTTTGAATGCTTTATCTATTAACTTAGTGTCGATGCGTAGTTCGGTCGGACAACTTGTACACAAGGTTTAGTTCCTGCGAACGGTGTCCGGGACACTGGGGCTGATTTGTTCTGGGCAAAACTCGAATAGTGACGCTAGCAAGCCTAGCACGGGTAACGCAGGAGGCCTTGTAGCCGGGCTTGCTACTCGAGCTGCAAGGGTCACCGTCTTACTATAGCTATTGTCCATGGTGGCAATGATATGCCATGACCCAATGTATATATATTTCTGTATTTGCTTGCTCAAACTAATGATGTCTTCATAGCAGGTGTCACGACCCGCACCCGGAATTGGGGCACGAGTACGCGGGTACGTCCAGCCTACGCCGTAGCATCGATGGTAGAACGCTGTCAAGGTCATGATACTATCTAGCCAATCTTACACAAGCATCCAATCTCCATAAGGAGGCACGGATGACACAAAAATAATACGAACACATACTCAATCATATGACTACAGTACGATAAGATATCGAAAAAACAAATTACATACAACACAAGACTAAATGTAAAATCTAACTCAACAAATATCCATGCCTCAACAAGTATGCCGGAGACAAATCCGGTACCAAATAGTCTACTAAAAGAACTAACTAGAAAACTAGTAATTCCGGCTAGACCTCCCGGAATCACAACTAAACTACCAAGTCCAAGTTGCAGCTACTCACCATATGGTCCATAAAGTGTTGGATACCGGTCCTCTAAGGCATAGTCTGGAAAAATATTTCCAGTCAGGAAGGAGCAAAGTACAATCTCAAACAACAGTTCCATTTAATTGATAAGGACTATAAAGCAATAAACAGATGATGCTAGATACTGAGAAGACAGTGAATAAATGCAATGGCAAAATAAAGGAGACATGCAATGTAAAGAGACAGGCAATATAGGCAATATGATACAGTCAGTGCATATATGAAATGAAGAGAAACAAGGTACAATATCATATACGGGTGATGTAGTATATGATTTAAAATAGAGATCTGTAATTTATTCTAAGTGTTTGAAAAAGTAGTTTCGAAATATGATCGGCTTGGGAATATGTACGAGAGCTATAGGGCCTGGCTAATCATATGTGAAGAGCATGATTAACACTTACATTATTCTATACTGTAATAAAAGGTTATGATCATATTTCTTACTAACTACTTCCCCGCCCCCAACTAGTACTGTGGATCCAACCATGACACATCACGATACACGAGCAAGTCCAATCTATTATGTACGATATCTAATATACATGTCGTGTACAATGTCAATACGATAATCAATGTAACATCTCATAACTGCAGATCCAAGCTATATACTAGTCCGTGTAGCACAGTGTCAAGGATTCAGATGTAACATTTCTAGATTATCGAACTTATAGAAATTATCAACAATTGGAAATTATCAGAGAATGTACTTGCCTTGGGTCCTTAGCTGGTAAATACTGATGTCCTGTTCCAGAGTATCGCCTGGATGAACCAACAGTCCTATAGACATATCACAATATACACTTGTATCAGATGCTACACTAACACACAATCAAAAACATCGAACTCAGGGCCATGCCAGGTTTGGCACTAGTCAACTAGGGTCACCTAGTAGGGATACATATATATAAATATAAATATTATTAGATAGCATTAATACTTACAATATATATATATATATACATACATATACACCAATTTAAATATGTATACAATAATGTATACCAATTAATTATATATCTAATATATACTAGTTGGACAATATATATATATACAAAATACGTTTTAAAGTATATATATATATTGGTACATATACCAGATAAATACTTATACTATATATATGTTTGCATATACATACCAGATATACTAAATGCATATAAAATTTATATATACATATATACCAATTATATTTAAATATGTACTAAATATGTATACATTAATTAAATACATACGTATACAAATACATTAATTTAATTTATACTAGTATACACTTTACTAAGTACATATTATAAGAAAATACTAATTACATACATATATAGATATATGAATATATACATAGAAATAATTTATATACTATAAAAAAATACCCAATATACACACATATACATATGTATATATATATTGGTTACACGTAGGTATGATATATATATACTATTTGAAAATAGAATAATATATACACATACAAATACATAAATACACACACATATACGTATATACGCATTTAAAGCACATTTACTATACAAAAATATACCGAAATATACATGTATACATATGAATACATATATACGTTATATACAATACATGGTATAATACACTAAGTTATATACTATATAAAGAAGGAGGGAAGAGGGGGAGGAGCTCACAGGGTGGCTGCCGGGATGGCTGCCCGGTCGGAGGGGGAGCTGGCCGCACTGGTGGTGATAGTAGATGGTGGTGGTGGTGATAGATGGTGATGGGGTGGTAGATGGGGATGGTGGTGGTGATAGATGGTGATGGGGGAGTTGGCAGCGGGAGCTCCGGGCCGGAGTTGCAGTGGGCCGGTGGAGGGAGGCAATGGCCGTATAGCAGCCGGGGTAGGAGCTCGCCTGAGCTGCGGGCTCGGGGTAGCTCAACGTCGGCTGGCCGAGAGCGGGGTCGGGGTCACTTCGGGTGAACGACGGGTGGAGTGCAGCAGGGAGTCGGGGTCCGATCGCCGGGGTGAACAGCAGAGGGAGAGGAGAGGATGGCTTCTCCGGCGGGTGCTCGGTCGTGCTCGCCGGAGGTGGAGAACAGTAGCTGGGGACGACGGCCGGGTCGGGGGCTTGGCTGACCGGAGCAGTGGCCGGGTGGGGTATGAAAAGTGGGTGAGGGTGAGGTTCCCCCCCCCCCCTTTGCAAGTTCAAAAAAAAACACAAAGGGAAGGAGAAGAAGGAAGAAGAAGAAGAAAAGAGAAGAAGAAGGGAAAGAGAAGAAGAAAATGGGAAGCCTACGGTTGGGTGAGGGAGATGGGGGCTTGTGAGGAGGTGGGAAAACCTAGGTTTTTGGGGATTAGGGCTTCCTAGGGAATAGGGGATGATGTGACTTTAAATAGTGAGAGAGGGTGTGGGAATGAAGGGTGAGGATGCACCCATTGAATGGATGGCCTAGATTTGTCATGAGGGTTTCTTCATGTGGGGATGAGGGTTAGAGACTTAGTTAAATATTAGGGCTCCTTCATTGGTTTGAACAAATGGGGCTTTGACACCAAATACAAATTTGCAAATTAGCCCCACTTAAATTTGGGTATTTGCACAGACGCATAAAATGATAAAAATTTGGTAGGAGATTCGGTGTCTGGTGTTTTGTAGGGTCAGGGGGCGCCGTGTGTTTGGTATGGGCTCAAATAGCAGGGCACTAGAATTAAATAGGGATTTACGGAATCGGTCAAAATAGTATCCTCAAATTAATTTGAAATAAATGCAAGCTGTGTTCTAAAATTAATTAGGAGGACATGGGGCCAAAATCGGGTCGGGTCATCAATACCATTAGTGAAGAAGGCTCAGAACAAAATATTTCCCTAATTTGGGTCACACGAAAAATGGGTCAAGATTGCCTCCAATTTCGATTGGAACGCACAACGATACAAAGTTAGAATTTATTTAGGAATTAAATAAACGTCCGCGACGAATATTGTGCGGCTAAAATGAAGCTCAAGAGATCATAATTATGAGTTGCAAAAATAGCAGAATGAAAGGCGGGCATGTCTAGGGCAAGATTGTGAAATTTGTTGGAAGACAAAAGCTAGGGTAGCGCTCCAATTATCGAAGCAAGGGCAGGGCGTAATAATTAAATAAATTACGGTAGTTAATTACAACCTCCAATAAATTAATTCTAAATAAAACAATTAAATACATAATCCCATAATTCTGACAGGTGTTCATCTACTGGGCTTCTAGGTCAAGTCCACCAGCTCAACCATAAATGAACATCGTATATAATAATATATTTAATTACACATCTCACATAATTACTTAAATTAAATATACTTATCATGCAATTACTTAATTGTAACTACCATAATATTAAATATTATAAAAAGTCAAAAATACCCCTGTTTTAGGAACGATGGTAGTGACAAGTCTACCTCCTTAAAAGAATTTCGTCCTCGAAATTTAAAATCCTCATAGTAGTGTTTATTCATACACATTATTATTTTCCCTCAAAGTTTAAATTCATCAACCACGAAATCAGTAATAATCCACAATGTCTTTTCACAATTTTCAAAAATTCTAAAATTATTGCATTCCTGAAAAATCCTCAAAATAAAATCAAAGTCCATTTTTTATCAAAAATTTTTCCGAAATTTTTAGTTAATAATTCAATACTCGGAATTTAATATCCACTCCTCTAATTTGATTTAATCAATGCATATATATAAAATGTAAATCTCGTCCCAAAAAGTTTGAATTCAAACATTAATCCATCAATGATTTTATTCCTCGATTTCCTCTTTCCTCAAAATACTCAACAATGTGATACTTATGGATTCTCCAAATGCAACATCCAAATATAAAATTTTAAAAATTCATAACTTGCATTCAAATAGTTATAATGATAATCTCCTTAATTTCCTCAAATTCTAATGATAACCTCAATCATATCATATCCTTCCTAAAATTAATAAATCATCAATTCTGCCATGTTAAATTCTTGATCCCTTATTTAAATCGATGTTTATCCTCGAATTTTAATCATCTTGTCTCTCTTGTCAAGTCATAACCCCTTCATGAATCTTCGTCATGGTCAAACCCCAATAATCATGGTCTAAGAAAAATCCTTCCTACAATCATACAACATGCAATCTAAGGGAAATATGTACGGTCATGGTGTCTTTTGTCATGGTATTGCAGTCTCTATATCAGGGTGTACTACTAACTACATTCTAACAAGAAAATCATGCATACAACTATGGTACTAAGGAATCAATCAATCAATCAAATAGAGAGGGACAAAAGGAAGGAAAGAACAGAACCTGCTAACACATTACCTGCAGTATCGGTCTCCTCGACCATCATCGTAAATATCCCGCCCTGCTGGGATGATTCCCTTCGCGGGTGCTGAGCAATATACGGTTCCACAGGTAGCCTAACTGGATCTCTATAATCTGAAAATGCGCGCTGGCCGGGAAGATAAGGGGCTAGAAGACAATCCCTTACTCGATGTCCCACAGCGCCGCAGTGCAAACAAAGTCCTAGCCTCATTCTACAGCTCTCCCAAAGGTGACCTGGCTTCCTACATAAATGATAAGTCTGCTGTGTCTCTCTCGGAGGCTGTTGCTGATCCTGCTGAACACGGACTGGTGCCTGGTACTGCTGTTGATACTGATATGCCCATGGATGTTGCTGAATATGAACTCGTGCCAGGTACTGCTGTGGATGCTGAAATGCCCATGGCTGAATATAAACTGGTACTTGGTACTGCTGTTGGTGCTAAATACGGGGACGCTTGGCCGGTCTTGCGCTACCATTCGTATCTCCAAAAATATTATGACTCCTCTTAGGCCTGAGGTCCAGATCCTCTTCTGCAATCTGAGCATCCATCAAGATACCCTCAAAGGTAGCGGTACGACGACCAGAAGTGCGTGACCTAATCTCTCTCGTCAGCCCCTTTCTAAACTTTTGGGCTCGATCTCCTCGGTCCCGAATCATAGACGATGCAAAACGGCTCAATCTACAGAATTCTGCAGCGTACTCGTCGACCGACATGTTTCCTTGAACCAAGTCATGAAACTGACTTTCCAAGGTTCCCAATGCCACATCGGGAAAGAACTTCTCCTTGAAGAGCTCCTTGAAGGTCTTCCAAGTAAGTCCTTGTGCAGTAATTCTCGGCTCCGTACGATACCACGTGAGTACGATATCGAACATCTGACTGCCAGCGGGTTCTATCTGCAAGTTCTCTGGAATCTGGGTCAATCGCAGGCTCCTCTCTATATCCTCTAGCCAGTCGTCAGCGTAGAGTATCCCTTCGGTGCCTTTGAACTCTCGAGGCATCATCCTCTTGAAGTCCACTATAGTGCCTGATCTCTGCTACTGCTGGCCAGGAAACTGCTGGTACTGTGCTACTCTCTCCAAAGCTTGGAGAGTCACTTGATGAGCATTCTCCATGCTCTCTCTCATCAGCTCGGTTTGTGCCTGGTGCGCTTCTGCTTGCACCCTCTGAGCCTCAGCTTGAACTCGCTGAGCGTCTGCCATCACTCTCTGGGCATCTACCATGCCCTGGATCAAGGTAAATATCTGTGCCCCGTCAATGGGCAAACCTCCGGAAATTGGAGTCGGTGGAGGAGGAAGGTTGTCCGTCACAGCTGCGACAATCCTCTGAACAGGTGGGGGAGGAGGATCCCCGAAAAGTGCAGAAACTCCTACATGTATCGGAGATGTAGGAGGAACTACGGCTGTCTGACCCTCAGGTGGAGAGGTGGCAGACCCCTCTAAAGCTGATGCTCCCACTCTCATAGACCGTGTCTTTGGCGACATCCTGAAGACAGATCCCAAAGAATCAATTAAGGCAAAATGCGATATCATCAAGGAAGGACAGTAAAGTTCTAGAGAAGCAACATTCAAGATAAATAGATTGGAAAAAAATTCCTAGTTGTGATTGCACAGGTCAAAGATGCATCCAAGGTTTGATACCTCTATCCCTCTAGGTACCATAGTTCTACTACAAACACACTCACTGCTAGCTTCCTTACCTACTGCAATCGTTGATACTAGTTATTCTTATCACTCAAGTGCATATCAAATGCAATACATCATACTAAGTACTGCTCTCTCTAATACAACCCTAGATGGACACCCAAGTCAGTTGGCAGTAAGATCTCAATCATGCTCAAGCCAACAGATCTTTACACATGCACCTCATCTACTTATATACTAATATATCTCTCCCACTATAAGATTTTTCTTTTCCTCAAAATAAATTACTCAAAATAACTCCTCGAATAAATTTTTAAAGTAAAATGCATATACTTTCCTCAAGGTCAATTATTTAAATACTGAAATGACAACTTAATCTCTTCAAAAAATCCTTACAGCCTCGTCTAGGTTCATTGAATCGAATCTAAATCCTCAAGATTTTAATAACAATATCTAAACTTCTCAAAATTGTAATTCATTTTCAAGCTTCAAATTATAATTTAAATCCATATCTTGTAGTCCAATAGCCCTAGTATTAATTTTTCTCACTATCTACATCGACATGCGTCATCAGATAATACCATAAATCAGTCTGTAAATTCATCTTGATATGAAATCAAACTTTACAATGAAACTAAAATCCTAATTTAATAACTAATCAACAATAATCAAATTCAATATCAATAAGTGAGAATGGACGAAATACAAGGGAAATATTTTAAATTGGAAATTTTAACAAAATTCTCAGGGGTCATCCCAGGAATCTCTCAAGGAATTGTGATGAGTATTCGCTCTCATCCTAGTATCCTATGTTCTAGATTCTATCGTAGGCACGCAGTAGTGTAACAAAGATGCCACACTACCGCGATATCGCATAACTCGCGAAGTCTGACCTGCATGGGCTACCACTAAAAATGTGTCATGACCAGCACCCGGAATTAGGGCACGAGTATGCGGGTACGTCCAGCCTACGCCGCAGCATCGGCGGTAGAACGTTGTCAAGGTCATGATACTATCTAGCTAATCTCACACAAGCATCCAATCTCCATAAGGAGGCACGGATGACAAAAAAATAATACGAACACATACTCAATCACATGACTACAGTACGATAAGATATCGAACAAATAAAATTACATACAACACAAGACTAAATGTAAAATCTATCTCAACAAATATCCATACCTCAACAAGTATGCCGGAGACAAATCCGGTACCAAATAGTCTACTAAAAGAACTAACTAGAAAACTAGTGATTCCGGCTAGACCTCCCAGAATCACAACTGAACTACCAAGTCCAAGTTGCAGTTACTCACCATATGGTCCATAAAGTGTTGGATACCGGTCCTCTAAGGCATAGTCTGGAAAAATATTTCCAGTCAGGAAGGAGCAAAGTACAATCTCAAACAACAGTTCCATTTAATTGATAAGGACTATAAAGCAATAAACAGATGATGCTAGATACTGAGAAGACAGTGAATAAATGCAATGGCAAAATAAAGGAGACATGCAATGTAAAGAGACAGGCAATATAGGCAATATGATACAGTTAGTGCATATATGAAATGAAGAGAAACAAGGTACAGTATCATATACGGGTGATGTAGTATATGATTTAAAATAGAGATATGTAATTTATTCTAAGTGTTTGAAATAGTAGTTTCGAAATGTGATCGGCTTGGGAACATGTCGAGAGCTATAGGGCCTGGCTAATCATATGTGAAGAGCATGATTAACACTTACATTATTCTATACTGTAATAAAAGTTTATGATCATATTTCTTACTAACTACTTCCCCGCCCCCAACTAGTACTGTGGATCCAACCATGACACGTCACGATACACGAGCAAGTCCAATCTATCATGTACGATGTCTAATATATATGTCGTGTACAATGTCAATACGATAATCAATGTAACATCTCATGACTGCAGATCCAAGCTATATACTAGTCCGTGTAGCACCGTGTCAAGGATTCAGATGTAACATTTCTAGATTATCGAACTTATAAAAATTATCAACAATTGGAAATTATCAGAGAATGTATTTGCCTTGGGTCCTTAGCTGGTAAATACTGATGTCATGTTCCAGAGTATCGCCTGGATGAACCAACAGTCCTATAGACATATCACAATATACACTTGTATCAGATGCTACACTAACACACAATCAAAAACATCAAACTCAGGGCCGTGCCAGATATGGCACTAGTCAACTAGGGTCACCTAGTAGGGATAAATATATATAAATATACATATTATTAGATAGCGTTAATACTTACAATATATATATATATATATATACATATACACCAATTTAAATACGTATACAATAATGTATACCAATTAATTATATATCTAATATATACTAGTTGGACAATATAGATATACAAAATACATTTTAAAGTATATATATATATATATTGGTACATATACCAGATAAATACTTATACTATATATATGTTTGCATATACATACCAGATATACTAAATGCATATAAAATATATATATACATATATACCAATTATATTTAAATATGTACTAAATACGTATACATTAATTAAATACATACATATACAAATACATTAATTTAATTTATACTAGTATACACTTTACTAAATACATATTATAAGAAAATACTAATTACATACATATATAGATATATGAATATATACATAGAAATAATTTATATACTATATAAAAATACCCAATATACACACATATACATATGTATATATATATCGGTTACACGTAGGTATGATATATATATACTATTTGAAAATAGAATAATATATATACACATATAAATACATAAATACACACACATATACGTATATACGCATTTAAAGCACATTTACTATACGAAAATATACCGAAATATACATGTATACATATGAATACATATATACGTTATATACAATACATGGTATAATACACTAAGTTATATACTATATAAAGAAGGAGGGAAGAGGGGGAGGAGCTCACAGGGTGGCTGCCGGGATGGCTGCCCGGTCGGAGGGGGAGCTGGCCGCACTGGTGGTGATAGTAGATGGTGGTGGTGGTGATAGATGGTGATGGGGTGGTAGATGGGGATGGTGGTGGTGATAGATGGTGATGGGGGAGTTGGCAGCGGGAGCTCCGGGCCGGATTTGCAGTGGGCCGGTGGAGGGAGGCAATGGCCGTGTAGCAGCCGGGGTAGGAGCTCGCCTGAGCTGCGGGCTCGGGGTGGCTCAACGTCGGCTGGCCGAGAGCGGGGTCGGGGTCGCTTTTGGTGAACGACGGGTGGAGTGCAGCAGGGAGTCGGGGTCCGATCGCCGGGGTGAACAGCAG